>CM019824.1:116433988-117633988 GCA_009763385.1 Coix lacryma-jobi var. lacryma-jobi | reverse complement strand
AAAGCGGAAAGAGTATATAACATAGATCGAAACTTAGGTTTAAAAGTTTACAATCCACAAGTACTTATTACATAAAAGGTTCGGAACTTCATATTACATATACCACACAAATTTTTGTTACTTGCCCAAGGTCAAACATCAGAGTCATTATCACTCTCCTCCACAAGAGTGAAGAAACATTGACCACCAAAAGGATGATCAATGAACTCACCTGCAACAAAGGTTAACAAACCTTGAGTACAAAAGTACTCAACAAGACTTAACCGTCTAGAAAAGAGAAGAAGACTCAGGTATGAAGGCTATAGGGATTCAAGGTAAGGCTTTAGCAAGATCAAAACATTTCTTTTGCATAAAAGCTTACCAATAGTAAAGCCTATTTTCAAGTTTTAATTCAAGATTAAACTTTATAACTATCCAAAGATTCTTAAACTTTCATAAGCATACCACATCTTTCGTTCTCATTTCATAAAGATCCCATTCATTACTACGGTGCGGGTCCGTGGATTGAGGCTCCATATCCGAGGAAACACGGCGATTCGAATCGTTTAAACCCAGCTGGGGATTCAGTACCACACGACATATGTAGAACTTAATCTTGCATACGTCAACCCTATCTATAGATCCTCCCATACAAGAACGGGTTCAGCGTCACCCGAGAGTACAGTACACCTCGAACCCGACTATCTCATAGCCCCGAGGGTACACGCTACTCCCGCCATCTCTCCACTCCTAGTACGCGGTTGGCCGTTCCCAAGTATCGGAATAGCTATAGATGAGGCTTACCACCGCATGTGGGCTGTACTCAAAGGTCTCAATCATAGCAGGCCAACAACGATAAGGTCCTATGTTGAGTAGCCTTACAACAAGACTCCATTCTTGATGTAAGTTACTATTGTTATCAAGTTATCTCAAGATTCATGATTTCCATAACATAGCAACCATTTTTAAAAGCACCTACTTTTATGAAGTAGTGAAGCATGGCTAAGTATACTAAGCATTTTCATAAAGCGGGTATCAAGGTTAAGTATTGGAAATCATCAAGGTTGGTAATGCATCAATTAGGGTTCACTCAACTCCTATTCACTTAATGCATCATATTAACTCAAATGATATCAATAACTTTATAAAATACAAGGATAAGTTTAATGTCCGGGGCTTGCCTTGTTGATTAGCGAAGTCCAGAGATTCTGAAAAACCAGAAGGATCCACACACTCAGGAGAAACCCACTGAGGATCCGGTCCTTCCGAAACGAGATCTACACGTAGAAGTGCATATGCATGATCAATGAGATGCTTATGATATGATCCTGGTAAAGATGGAAATTTTCTAAGCTGTAGACATTTATTCGTACAATCTTTCATCATGGTAAAGTTGCAAAGCAACAAAACCAATTGAGCTATTAAACTACATATTATTACTAAGCAAATTTTATTATCTCTATTAAGCAAGGTTAGGTAACTAACAAGCAACAAAAGGTCATTAGTATAAAGGAATCCATAACCAGGGAGCAAATCATGCTAATGTTACCCTAGTTGTCAAACAAATCCAAAAATTCACACAAAACTAAAGTAATTACTATTTCTATTGATTTTATAAGTCATTTAAATAGCCTTTTACTTATGAACAAATCATACTTATTCAAACAGAGCTGAAATTAATCATGAAGGTAGATACCAGTGACATAAACTCACATGTCAAATTTCATGATTTTTGGAGAAACATAGAAAATCACATAATTCATCAAAGTTGCATTTATTAATTAAAGTGCAGAATTAATTGTCAAAGTAAAATTATTCAAAACACAAGTTTTATAATTTTTATATTAGCACAGACATGTTATTAGCTGACATGTCAAATTTCAGGATTTACAGAACTATAGAAAAATTATTGCAAAAAAAACAAAACTAGCTACTGTGCATAAAGCCATAAAAAGAAAAACGCCATTCTAGCCCAAACTGGGCTTTCGGCCCAGTCCGGTGCGGCCCAGCGCACGTGAAGACAGGCCCAGCCTGGCTCCCGCCCGCGCGCTCTGGCACTTTTGCAGAAAAGCCCTTCGGCTTAAACGAAACTAACCCGCAGTCCATGGCACTATTTAACTGAGTCATGGACTTTGCAACCAACACCCTGTAAAAAGTCGTCTTCGCAAACGAGAGGTCCTCGACCCTGGCCCGAGCGAACGGCGGCGCACCGAGCGCCGGCGAGCCTTACGCCGGCCAACTCCGGCCAGTAGAGACCTAACGGACGCGAGCATCATCACCGGCAGGTCACCCGCGGCCGATAGAGCCCCTAACCCTAAACGCTACTGCCCCGGTGAGGTCTGGCCACGCACGGCGGCGGACCGAACCGCGGCGGAGCTGTTCCGGCGAACTCAGGCCGGTAGCAGTAGAACGGAGGGGCTAGGAAGCTTCAGTAGCTCACCCTGATGCTGGCCACGTAGTTGGTTCAAGCGGAGGATGAACGGGAAGGCGAGGTCCACGGAGCAGTGGCTCGCAGCGGCGAACTCCGGCGAGGCAAGCGATGTTCCGGCGAGACCTGAGCACCAAATGGAAAACCACCAAGCCGATCAGTAACATGGGGTCAAGACGTAGCAGAAACACAAGACAGGGAGAGTAGAGGAGTGCCCAGTTGGGCTGACCACGGTGAGGTCGAGCTCGGCGGCGATTTCGCCCGGCGGGAAGAAGAACGGCGAGTACGAGCTCTCTGAGGCAATAGAGGTTAAAGGGATGGGCTCTGGAGATGCGCAAGGAGGTAAGGGAGTTATAGTCGCGGTCAAATTGGATGAGGATGCTTGGTGTGCGGTGAATTTGGATTTGGATGGAGGTGAGTCCGTCGGTGCCCTAGGTGGCAAGACGGCGATGGCGAGCGCAGGAGGAGACGCCACGACGCGAGGGAGAGCGCCAGCAACTGCGTGACATTGCCACGAACATGGTTGCGAGCTCATTCGGGAGAGATTGATGCCTATCGCGCCGGCAACACGGATCAAAAATCGGCCTCCACCGCCATGAACAGGGAAGAAAGCTTATCTCCCCCTTCTCCTTTATACCCTTCCGGTTTATTTGAAATTACTTCAGATTTTTGAATATAAGTTGAAAATATGTTAAAATATCAAATGTTCAGAATTCAATACTGAACATCTTTTATTTTTGCAACATATGCAGAATATGCTTAGATTTTGAATTAGGGTTTGCAAATCAAAAGGGGACAATTAGGGCAAAATGGTATTTTCACCATTACTTCTGATTTCGAATAAGAACAAGAAAAACTTTATACATCAAAGTTGATCCTTATCAAAAATGGAGCAACTTTGCTTTTTGAAGCATACTCAAATTCTTTTTAGATTTTTGAAGGGGATAAAATAGGATTTTTGAATTAATTAAACTATTTAATTGAATTTCAACCAAATTTGAATTATAACTCAATGGTGACTTGAAACATGTTCCAAACACACCTTTGAGACATAATACCAAGATTTGGTAAAGATTTCATTACTATATTAGAAATTACCATAATACCCTTATAGAGCATAAAAGCATTATTCACACATAAGAAAACATAAACTAGGGTTTGAAACTTAAGCATTTCTTATCAACTAAGCACAAGCATGATGAATTAAACTTGTTTTTAGTGAATGCATAATTAGGTTATCAACTCAAATGAAATGCCAGTGCATATGATGACATGTCAGGTTTTAGTCTACTTAACACCAAAGTGTTACACCGACGCGCGGACTGTCCGCGGTGGCACTGGCGGACTGTCCGCGAGTGCCCAGAAAGGGCGATTTTGGTCGCCCTCAACTCAAATCTTCTCCAAATCGTTTCAAACCAAAATCCCTTGATCCCAAACTTGGAGAGGATGATCACGAGGTAGTTGGGAGACTATCCCCAAGAAATCATCCGCTCAAATCGATTCAATCACCGAGAAATCGAAAGGGGAAGATCAAGAATGAAAAAGCGCCACGAAAACGAAATCAACCCGATCTACTTGTTTGTGAGGAGTTAGATGAATTCCTTCAGTGGAAATGATCTCCTTTCAAAAACGAACAAGTTGATTCAAACGGATTTCGCAAAGACGCAGTAGGGAGAGAGATCGAGTGACGGGAAAATCGCGGAGAAAACGAAGAACGCGAAGAACACGAACAAAACGCGAATCAACACATCGATCTGCAACCGTGTGGCTACCACACGCTACAACAGTGAGGTTATGGCCTCACTTCCTCAAAATCTCCAGTACAC
Source organism: Coix lacryma-jobi var. lacryma-jobi (assembly GCA_009763385.1). Classification (NCBI taxonomy): domain Eukaryota; kingdom Viridiplantae; phylum Streptophyta; class Magnoliopsida; order Poales; family Poaceae; genus Coix; species Coix lacryma-jobi. Next base: position 117,629,755 of record CM019824.1, on the reverse strand, counting down.
AGAGGTATGGTTCTCTGCGGATCTCAGCTAGCTACAACAGGGGATTAGGAGAGCAGGAAACCCTAGAAGCAAAGAGCAAAATGACTGAGATGGATGGGGAGGTGGGTGTCTCCCCCTACTTATCCTAATTAGAACTATTCCTAATTCCCACTCTACCGCTAACTACTTACAGAGCCAACCAGCTAAACCCTAAGGTTATTCTGGACCAACTCAATGGTAGGTGGATCCGACGGCCACGCCCGCACAACTGGTAGCGTTGCCTCGACACAACCTCACCGATTGCCGCCACGTGCCGCCACCGCTCTGCGTCCTCTTCATGGACTCCGCCCCCGGTTTTGTGGCCCAAACCGGGAAACCAACCTTCACAGCCAACCCCCGGTTTTGAGGCCCAAACCGGGAAACCAGCCCACTATAGCCTAAGTTTTGTGGCCCAAACTCAGCAAACCCGCAGCACCCAGGTTTTGAGGCCCAAACCTGGAAACCGCCCTCAGCCCGAGTTTTGTGGCCAAACTCAGAAACCATCCGCGCCCAGGTTTTGAGGCCCAAACCTGGAAACCGTCCACCCGATGGTTTTTCTCTGGCTCTACCACCAAACCGAGACTGTAGAGGGGATGCACCGCCCGTGCACCCCGTCCACCGCAAGTCCACGACTCAGGCAACACATGACCGCAAGTCCACGACTCAGGCAACACATGACCGCAAGTCTTCGCTCATCGCTGTCCCAGGCTGTCAGCTACCACAGCTGATCCTCGGGCCACCGGTACCTCAGTCCAAGCCTCACGTCCGCCCTTCGCCACTCTCGGTCCATCGGCATGGCACGTCTCTACTTGACCTTCACCTAGCCTCTGATCACTGTATCCGTGCTCGACACCTGCACAACACAAGCCAAAGAACATGCGTGTCATCCCAGTTGACAATCACTCATCACTTAGAGACTCGGCATACACCCATGTATCCTCAGTGTAGGGGGAAGAAAACTGATGCTCTAAACCCAAAGAGTTACAAAACTTTTCAAAGTTCGAATTCTTGAATTCGGAACCATTATCACTACGAATAGCTCGCATTAAGTTCATAGGGAACTCGTTCTGAAGACGCAAATCAGATTGTGAGCAAAGGAGAAAGTCTCAGTCTTCTCAGACAAAAAGAAGACCCACGAATATCTCAAAAAATCGTCAACAACAACAAGCACGTACCACTTCCCCTCAACTGAGCTCACCCGAGCCGGACCAACAAGGTCCATGTGTAAAAGCTCTCCAGGGTGCTTAGTCATGACCTGAGTCACTGGATGGTGGGGAGCGGCGACCATCTTCCCATGTCTACAAGAATGGCAAACAAGATCCTTCTCCATGCACAACTTGGGCAATCCTCAGATTAAGCCAAGTGAGCTAAGCCTTGCAAGCAATTCGAAGCTCAGGTGACCGAGTCTCCTATGCCACTTCCAAAGAACAGAGGAGGAAGGTCCAGCCAAAAGACAACGAGAAACTCCAAACGACTCCGAGAAATTCGCACGAAAGACATTCCCAAAGGGCGAAATCAAACAAACAAGATTGCCCTGAGGATCCAAAATACGACTGAGATTCGGCTTAAAATGAATCTCATAGTCATCATCGAAAAGTTGCAAAACAGAGAGAATGTTAAAATGCAAGTTAGAAACAAGAGCAACATCGCGCAACACAAAGTGCTCATTAACTCGCACCGACCCACAAGACAACACTTTACCTTTGCTATTGTCGCCGAAGGTGATAAACTCCTTTCCAGCGACCAGATTAAGACTGGAGAACCACTTGGCGTTTCCGGTCATGTGTCTCGAACACCCGGAATCCACCAACCAAACGTTCTCCAATCGTTTTACCTACATCAATAAAAAGACATAGGGTGAGCATATAATCCAACACTGGGGTTAGTGAAGTAGGAAGAATACTAGTGTTGGGCTGGCTGCTCAAAAGAACGGTTAGCAGAAAAACCATTCCTAGCACGCCTATGGGAGGAGCGATCACCACGTAGAGGAAAACGTGGTCCGCTAAGGGAAGAGCGTCCATCGCGATACTCAAAACGCGATGGGGGAAAACGCTCAACTACAAAGCCACCGCCACTGGGTCCATAGCCCACAACTGCAGGCTCCCGCCGGGAACTACCTCCTCGCGGCCTAGGCCTATGAACTTGAGGTTTTGGACCTCTAGGCCTAGCAGCACGCTTCAACTGGGCAATCATCATCCCAAGCTGTGGCTCACCACAAGACACCCATGACAAGATGGTCCGAAGGTATGTGTTTTCTTCCTCGGTTTGCATCTTGTCATTTTTGACGTTTGCAATCTCCATCTCCAAACCCTCACACAAAACACACCTAGACACACAAGTGCTATCCGAGCTGGCCTTCTCAAGAGACACAAGCTTGGCATTCTTCTCTGCCAACTCGGATTGCAAGCATGCACAAGACTTGCACGCCCCAAGCACTGAGGATCTAGCTCTAAGCTCATCCACCTCTCCAACCAACGCAGCATACTTACTTCTCAAAATGAGAAGGTCAGTCATGTGCGTGGTGCACATCTCGCACTTATTCTCTTCAGAGACAACTACGGTGGACTTGGCAAACTCAAGCTCCTTCATCGTATCCTCCCACTTCTGCCTAAACTCCTTCCGCTCTCTAGCAGCACGCCTAAGCAGCTTATCTTGACTAAGAAGGGCGGCACTAAGTTTCTCGACCTAAGCAGAAAGCTCGTCATGGGTCTGAGATACCTGGGAGGTGTCATCGTCGTCATCGTCGTTTTGAGGGATCTCCTCCAGCTGGCTGTCGACATCCTTGTCGAGGGCCATGGTGCAGAAGCCCTCGTTGTCGGCAAAGAAGCAGAGGCCGTTCAGCTTGACCTCGATCTTCTTCTTCTTCTCGAACTCGTCTTTGCTTGAGGAAGCGGAGTCGTCATCCGAGTCGTCGACGTCGTTGAGCGTGGCGAAGAAAGCACGCTGCTCAGCCTGGGCTGTAACACCTCTGGTGATTAATATGTAATTAACCTGACATGTCATCATCTTTAGTCATTAATCATCCTTGCCATGCATTATGTTTGTCTAATGCTTGTTTTGCATTTACCTTCTTCTGGAGTGACTTGTAGTGATCTCTTTTTCAAAAACCCTGAAGGCCCAAATCCTCCTATAAGGGCAAAATGGTAATTTCATCTCTGTGTCTAGCTTTGTGCGAATCTTGTTCAGTTGAGTGCCCTGATGTTTTGTTGTGTTGATCAAAGTTCAAAATCAGAAATAGAATTTAAATCCCTTTTGAAAAACCCTAAATTTCCAAACTCTAGTTTTACCCCTCTATCTCTAATTCAAAAACTATTCAAAATTTGAGGTTGGTCCTTTTAGCAAAGTTGTAGATCATGCAATAAGGAACAACTTTGGTGTTTGCAGATTTTCAAGTTTCAATATAAAGTCAGAAGTAATTTCAAATTCTTTCAAACTTCAATTTTGTCCCCTTTTCGGTTTTCAAAATTATCTCAAAAACTGTAGAGTTTCATAAAAAGTTTATGTTGACAAAGTTGTAGGTCTCAAAGTTTTGAGCAACTTTGGTGTTTTGAGTTTTTGCTGCTCAGTTCAAATTTTGGGAGTTATTTCAAAAATCCAGTTAGAAGAGAGGATGATGTCTCTGCGCATGAGCTTTAAAGCAAGGGGGCCCCGGCCGACGGCGGCGCAGCCTCAGCCTCGCCGAGCCCGGCTGACCCGCATCCATGTCGCCTGAGGCCAGCGCTAGGCGCTCGACCTCTCCGGCCCCCTACCTCCGCCCACGCCGAGTCAGCCTCGCCGAGCCCGGCTGACCCGCGTCCGTGTCGCCCGAGGCCAGAGCTAGCGCGCTCGACCTCCCCGAGCCCCTACCTACCGCCGCCTCGCCATCCCCTACCCTACCCTCCTCTTTCCCCTACGGCCGCAGACAGCGGGCAGATGCCGGCCACCGGCAAGCCGCCGCGCCGCGTGCGAGCTCCCGCCCATGCCGAGCCGCCCTACCCTGCTCCCTACCTCCTTTAGTGCCGCGCGAATGCTCCTCACCCCTCGCCCAGACCCCCCCCAGCTCCATCCCGCGGCTATAAAAGCTGCCGAGCTCCGCCATTGCCGCCACCACGGCACCCCGAGCCACCAGACCACCCCAGCGCCCGCCGAGCCCTCCACCGCCTTCGCCTTGAGCTGCTCCACCTTCCCGAGCAACCAATTTCACCCCTCCGCCCCTCTTTTCGCCGGCGCGGACGGTTCTTCTTCAACTCCGGCGAACGACCTCGCCTCGGTAAGGAGCGAAATTCGTCGCCGTGATTGCTTCTCTCTTCCATCCGACCCTCGCCCTCTCTTCCTCACCTCAGCACGCTCCTAACCGCACCCTCGGCGACCTCTATTGGTGGACAGAGCCGCCGGACGTCGGACGCCGCCGAAGAGATCCGCCACCACCGTCGGACTCCCTCCTCCGACCCTGTACCGCCTCGCCGAGCCTCCCTCCCGACTCACGGTGAGCTCGCGAATCTTCCCCCACCCTCTGCTTTCCCAGCGCAAGGCCCGAGCGGCCGGTCCGCCGTGCGCCTCGCCTGCGATTCGCCCGAGCCCTCGGGGAAGATGCACAGTGCATTTTCCTTTTTCAGTTTTAAAGGAATAGTGTTCAGTTTTCATCTTTTTGTGTGATTTTCTGTATGGTTCCAAAAATTCTGAAAAAATTCATGGTAGACTCTTTATACCTTGAAGTATTTTATAAAAATATAAAACTTGACTTTTCTGCAAGAATTTGAAAATGTAAAATCCCTCTTTTAATTAATAAATGGATGGTTTTGGATTTTTTAGAAAATCATGTGTAGCTCCAAAAATCATAAGATAAATTTTTATGTGCTAGTTATGTCATGTTTAGTCTCTGGTAAAATTTTGAGGCCTTTTGGAACAAGTTGATTTTTGGGCATTAATTTTAATTGTTAAATAGTGCCTTTTGTTAATTAATGTCTGATTTTATTTGAGCACCTTAATGACCTCCAAAAATTATGAAATTTGTTTTGCCATCTTTTTATACCATAATGAACTTATGAGATTAATTTGGTAATTTTTGGAGCAACTTCATAAAGTGACCTTTTTAAATAATTAGGAAAAATAGAAAATCAAGTAGGGTTCATGTTGTATGCCCTGTGGTGTGACTTTTGGGATTGTTTGCTGTTCATAGACCCCCACCCATTTGGTCTATGATGTTTGTGGTGCCATGCATGATTGATGTTTAGGTCGGATAAATGATGCTTAATAGGTTGATTAATTTTGCTTAGGGATAAAGATAAGTAACTTTATGTCCACACTAAGAAGTTACTTAGGGGATGAAAAGTATACTCTAGAATCAGTAGGTTTTGTCCTGCGTTTTAGCAAGCCTTTTGTTCATGTCAGCATCCTCATAAGCATACATCATTGCATCCGTATAGTGACCGAAGGAGAAAACGTCAAAGTCGAAGCAGCCGCTGACGAACCTACCCCTGAGGCGACCCCGAGCTCCGACACCTGCACTGCCGACCCCGAGCCTGTCCTCTTTGCTCTTCAAGGCAAGCCCCGGTGCATTTTAACCCTTCCTTGTTTTTATAAAGGTTTACTTAAAATGCTTTTGAGTTAAACTACTGCATTAGGTTATAGGAGTTGTGTGATGACCTATTACCTGCATTGTTTACCCCCACCAGAAGATCCACCTGCCCTGTTTTCAAAACTATTTGCAAAATGCTTAGTGATGCTATACAATAGATTTGCAATAAAATGTCATTTTCAAAAGTGTGAGCACTTGAAGAATCTTTATGGGATTTTGGTTTTACTCCCCGGCCATTGGCTAGGTATCTGATCCGTACCTAGTCAATTGCGAGGAGAGGTTGTCTGAGCGTACGGTGCCGTCATGTTGAAGTCCGGGACTCAACAGTTGACACCGACCGGGACAGGGTTGAAAAACTGCAGGACTATTATGCTTGGGTGAGATATAACCAAGGTATGGTTCTGACAGAAAAATTTAGGGACCATCCGTATGGGGGCCTGCTGGCCAAGACTTGTAACTATTCACATACTTTGGAAAGCTCTGGCTCCGAGGAATCCTTTATTGGACCGACAACCGCGCACTGGGAGTGGAGAGATGGCGGAAGTAGCATGTACCCACGTGATCGTCGTACCTGGATAGGAGTGGTGTACTGTACTTCCGGGTGGCGTAGGACCGGGCCCAATCTTGGAGGAATCGTGGTAGACGAGTTGGCATATGCAAGCTTGAGTGCTACATATGCAGTGTGGATAGGGATCCTCAGCTGAGTATTATTTATCCGGATTAACGTTGCTCCTCGGTTATGGAGACTTGGTCACTGACTGTCAACGGAGAGTGGTTCTAAACTAGGTATGTTTTGAAAAGTAAAATGGATCATGAACAATGAAGAATTGAGAAATACTGGAATCTTTCCAAAAATAAAACACGGATTTCAAAATGCTTTTTCTGCAAAATACTTGATCTTGCTTAAGCCTTACCTTGACTACCTAAGCCTCTCATTCCTGAGTCTTCTCCCCTTTTTCTTTAGTCGGGTAAGACTTGTTGAGTACCCCAGTACTTAGGGTTTGTTAACCCCTGTTGCATGTATGACTGAGTCCCTGATGTGCCTTGCGCCCTGCTGCATGACCATCGTCCAGGAAGAGGCCGATGAGGCCAAAGACTAAAGTGTACACCCTCGGGCTGGGTGATTACAAGTATCTTATTTTGTTGTACTCCGCTACGTTGCCTATTTCCTATTATCCGAACTTGGTTTGTAATAACTACACCTTTAATCTTATTTGGAACCTCGGTTTGTAAACTAATGTTATTTAAGTCTTCCGCTCTGTATTCCGATGTTATTTGTAAAAGTATCCAGTGCTGTGTCCGAATTGTGAGATGATTCTGCGGACGATGGGCGCTGATGCAGCCCAGTGACGAACAGTCTTAATCACGCAGAACATCGGTTCGGCTGTCAGAGGCTGACGGGGACCGGCGGGCCATGGGATTAGGACCGTTCCGCCACAGAGTGGTATCGGAGCATCTCACTATAACGTTGCAGTGTTCTTGCGAAAACTTCAAAAGATCTTTGAGTCCAAACTAATTAAACTTGAATATTTTGTGTCCAAACTGCTTTTCTCATCTTGTCTTTAATTGGCAACACTAGTTAGCGAGACAACATGTTTTAAGCCCTATGTACCTTTATTTAGTGCATTGCCTTGTTCCATAGGAACGATCCATGCATCATGTCATATTCACTTAAGTTAATATAATAACTTCCTCTTTAAGTTCGTTGGGGTAGTATGCCTTTACCTTTTCTTGCTAGCCTTTTCATTCCTCATCCAACTTACCTTATCCAGACATGGCTCGTATCAAGCTGTCCGCTCGCAAGTCGACTGGACCCAATGGTGTGCCACGCCACCAGCTGGCACCACGCATTGGAGAAGAGACTGGTGAAGCCTCCAACGGTCGTCGCTTTCCCCGTCGCACCCGCAAACATCTAAAGGAGGAGATCAAGAATCTGAAGGCTGAGCTGGAAAACTTGGAGCAAGACTTCTACCACTCACGTCTGGAGTTCTATGAGGCACGAGCCTCCCTGGAGCAGGCCAACCGGAACGTGATTCGCGCCATCCAGTAGCGCGATGCCACTTGGATTCGCGAGGACGTCACCAGAACCGAGCTCCATGGACTGCAGCAGTACACAGCTCAGATTGAACAGTTCAATGACATGCTTCATGAGAAGGTACACCAGTTGTACGACCAACTCCACCCCATGGTTCCCCCGGTTGTCGAGGACCCTAAGGACGGAGTAGTGGAAGAGCCGGACGTAGAGCAAGAGCCAGGCGTGGACGAGGAGATTGAACCTGCCGAGGACATCCACGCTGAAGACGAGGACGAGAAGGTTGAGCCTGAGCTCATCCTCGAGGAAGAAGACGACACGACGACATGATCATCTTCGATGAGGACTAGACTCGCTGATAGACGATGGAGATCCCGTGTGTCTGTACCACCTGCTTACCTAAACCCTTAGTCTAGGTTTGGGGCGCTAGTCTGTCTTTTGCTAAGTTGGGTCTGTATCTTTCTTTTCGTATCTTTTCCCCTTATCAGTCTGTTGTCATCTGTCAATCATCTACCTTTGTACCAGTGGAGTTTGTCAGTCAGTTGTTTTCAGAACGTAATCAATGGATGCTAAGTTCCAAGTTACTTAACAGATGCCTGTGAACACTCGCACTGGAGCTGGAAGTTCTCAGGAGGCTGACCTTCCAAACCCTCCACCTGTACCTGCTACGCTAGCAGATGCCATCGCAGCCTTGGCAGCCGCTGCTAACCTGATGGCTCAAAACCAAGGGCAACAGAACAATGGCCACCGTGGTCGCCACAACATCAACCATGAGACCACATATGTGGATTTCACCGAAACCCGTCCACCGGTCTTTACCAAGGCCGATGAACCCCTTGAAGCTGATGATTGGCTCTGCACCATGGAGCAGAAGTTTGGTCTTCTCCACTGCACCGACACCCAGAAGCCCCGGTTCGCTTCTCAGCAGCTTTGTGGTCCAGCAAGCGCTTGGTATGCCAACCTGTTGGCTGCCCAGTTCGAGGGCCATCAGTTGACCTGGGAAGAGTTCCGCACAGCTTTCCGTGCTCATCACATCCCTTCTGGAGTAATGAAGATGAAGCTTGATCAGTTCCTGGCACTGCAGCAGAAGGACTCCACAGTGATGCAGTACGTGGGTCAGTTCAATCACCTTAGCCATTATGCCTCGGAGTACGTCAACACGGACGAGAAGAAAAGGGACTGTTTCCTTAGGGGACTGCACCCCAAGATCCGCAGAAGTATGTCCAATAACCTGACCGGCTCATATCATGATGCCGTTGACCGGGTTGTCGCTTATGAGGAGAGCAATCGCCAGTACCAAGAGGAAAAGAAGAAGAAGAAAGCAGGGTCTAGCAGTTTCTCTGGCAGTCACAAGCGCCAGAGGGTCATTTATCACCCTAGCCACCACCAAAATCGCCCACCTTACACCCACCAACAAGTGGTCGTCCGTACCGCGGCCACCACCCACAACGCCAACCAGCAAAGTGCCACGCAGCCGAACGCCCCAGGTGTTCGTATCACCACCCCACAAACCGCTTACAACCATCCCTGCTACAACTGCGGCCAGACTGGCCACTGGGCTCGTGAGTGCCCAAAGCCCAAGAGGTATACTCAGAACGCTCAGAAGGGTCCTGGAGGACCCCAGCAGCAGCAGTACCGTGTCCAGCAGCAGCATGCTCAGAAGGGCAAGGTTGTCAAGAAGCACGGGCAAGTCTACTACACCGCTGTCAGCGACATCCCAGAAGGGGAGCCCATCATGATCGGTAGGTTTCTCGTTGCCAATCATCCCGTAGTCGTGCTGTTTGATTCCGGTGCATCGCATTCCTTCATCAGTCGTACTTTTGTCATTGAGCATGGGATATCGATTGGGGAATTGAAAGAAAATTTCTGCATATTTTCGCCTGGAGGGCTTATAAGTACTAAGGAGGTAGTTCGTAATATACCAGTGATGTTGGGGGAACATGTATTTCCTACCACCATGACAGTGCTTCGTGATCAGGAAATAGATGTCATTTTAGGCATGAATTGGATGTGTCAGTATAAAGCCATGATGGACATCCTGAATAGGGTTGTGAGAGTGGACATTCCCAACAGTACCTCCAAGCTCCTTCTCCAACTCCCAATGCCTTCGAAACCAGCAGCCACGCAGTTGAATACCACCTATGTTCAAGAGACCAGAGACATCCCCGTGGTCTGCGAATTCCCTGATGTTTTTCCAGAGGACTTACCTGGCCTACCTCCTGACCGTGATGTTGAGTTTGCCATAGAGCTTAAGCCCGAGACTGCTCCTATATCCCGCAGAGCTTATCGAATGCCTCCCAGAGAGTTGGTAGAGCTAAAAATCCAGCTACAAGAGTTGCTGGATAAGGGCTTCATTCGCCCAAGTTCATCTCCTTGGGGCTGTCCTGCAATTTTTGTAAAGAAGAAAGACAAGAGTCTCAGGTTATGCATTGATTATCGCCCACTCAACGAAGTCACCATCAAAAATAAATATCCCTTGCCTCGAATTGACCTTCTTTTTGACCAGCTAGCTGGAGCCAGAGTGTTCTCCATGATTGACCTCAGATCTGGCTACCACCAAATAAAAATACGTCCCGAAGACATTCCTAAAACAGCTTTCACTACTAGGTACGGCCTATATGAGTACCTGGTAATGTCCTTCGGCTTGACCAATGCCCCTGCCCACTTCATGTACCTCATGAACTCCGTATTCATTCCGGAGCTTGATAAATTTGTGGTCGTGTTCATTGACGACATCCTTGTCTACTCAAAAACCCCTGAAAAACATGCCGAACATCTTCGTATCGTTCTATCCCGCCTCAGAGATCATCAACTTTATGCCAAGTTCAGTAAATGTGAGTTCTGGTTGGACCAGATACAGTTCCTTGGTCATGTCCTATCCGCTAAAGGAGTGTCAGTCGATCCCGGAAAGGTGGCAGACATTCTGGATTGGAAGCCACCTACCACTGTTCATGAAGTCCGCAGCTTCATGGGAATGGCTGGATATTATCGCCGTTTCATCCCGGATTTCTCCAGAATCGCCAAGCCTATCACCGAGTTATTAAAGAATTCCGTGAAGTTTGTCTGGTCACTAGCCTGTGAGCAGGCCTTTCAAACGCTGAAGAAATTGTTAACCACATCACCAGTGCTAGCCCAACCAAATATCGAAAAGCCCTTTGATGTCTTCTGTGATGCATCTGGTACTGGTTTGGGCTGTGTGTTGATGCAAGAAGGTCGAGTGATCGCTTATGCCTCCCGGCAGCTTAAGCAACATGAGGAGAATTATCCAACCCATGATCTTGAGTTAGCAGCAGTGGTGCATGCCTTAAAGATCTAGCGTCATTATTTGTTGGGCAGTACCTGTAATATGTACACTGATCACAAAAGCCTAAAGTATATATTCACTCAAGAAGAGCTGAATATGAGACAGAGAAGATGGCTCGAGTTGATTAAGGACTATGATCTCGAAGTACATTACCATCCGGGTAAGGCGAATGTAGTCGCTGATGCGCTCAGTCGCAATTCATACTGCAACTGTCTGGTGATGAAACCCTATAATTCTTCCCTATGTTATGAACTAGAAAAGCTGGGTATTGAAATGGTTCCACAAGGAACTCTGAATAATATCAGGATAGAAACACCTATCAGGGAACAAATCATCACTGCACAGAAAGATAACCCTGGAATCAAACACATCATCGAAAGGGTCCGAGCCGGAAAAGCTGATTGTTTCAGGATTGATGATGTAGGAGTGGTTTGGTTCAAGAACCGACTGGTAGTTCCCAAGTTGCCTGAGTTGAGGCAGTTAATCCTTGATGAAGCACACTTGACTAGGTTCTCCATCCACCCCGGCAGCAACAAGATGTACCAAGACTTGAGGCAGAGATATTGGTGGACAAAGATGAAGATTGAGATCGCCCGGTATGTCGCTCAATGTGATACTTGCCAAAGGGTCAAAGCTGTGCACATGAAGTCCGGAGGATAATTGCAACCTTTACCTGTACCTGCTTGGAAGTGGGACGATATCAGTATGGATTTTATCGATGGACTACCCAAAACACCAAGGGGTTTTGATTCCATCTGGGTGATCGTGGATTGCCTCACTAAGCAAGCTCACTTCCTGCCAGTCAAGACCAGCTACACCGTCCCCACTTACGCCGCTATGTACAAGAACAACATAGTAAAACTCCATGGCGTACCCAAGACCATTATCTCTGATCGTGGTACCCAGTTCGTCGCAAAATTCTCGAAAGCATTCTATACCTCACTTGGAACCAAACTCTTGCATAGCACGACATATCGTCCACAAACGGATGGACAAACTGAGCGAGTCAACCAAGTGTTAGAAGACATGTTGAGAGCCTGCGTGCTCACCTTCGCAGATACTTGGGATGACTGTTTAGCCTTGGCAGAATTCTCATATAATAACAGTTACCAAGAAAGCATTAAAATGGCACCCTTTGAAGCACTGTACGGTCGCCGTTGTCATACACCTCTCAGTTGGTCTGAACCTGGAGAAAGGAAATTCTTTGGAGTTGACCTAGTAAAAGATATGGAAGAAAAAGTCAAGCAAATACAAGAGAATATGAAGATTGCGCAGTCTCGACAGAAAAGCTATGCTGACAAGAGACGTCGACCTTTGGAGTTCCAGACCGGAGATTATGTGTATCTGAGGGTCTCACCCACCAAGGGAGTCACTCGTTTTGGAGTCAAGGGAAAGTTAGCACCACGCTATATTGGTCCCTTTGAAATTCTGGAACGTTGTGGCAAGGTAGCTTACAAACTGATCATCTTTCCGCAGTCCATAATGTGTTTCATGTCTCCCAACTCAAGAAATGTCTCCGAATACCCGAACACATGGTGGAAGTTGAAGGTGTTGAGTTGGAACCCAATCTGTCATACTCCGAGTATCCAGTTCGTGTGTTGGATATAAGGACCGTGTTACCCGGAGGACTACCACAAGATGGTACAAGATCCAGTGGAGCCAACACTCTGAAGAAGAAGCCACTTGGGAATCCGAAGACTTCTTAGCAAAGGCTTATCCCGACTTTCTCGATACTCTGTAGATGTAAAGTTTTGTCTTTGTCTTTTGAGGCGCGGAATCTCGGGGCGAGATTTCTTTAAGGGGGGAAGGCTGTAACACCTCTGGTGATTAATATGTAATTAACCTGATATGTCATCATCTTTAGTCATTAATAATCCTTGCCATGCATTATGTTTGTCTAATGCTTGTTTTGCATTTACCTTCTTCTGGAGTGACTTGTAGTGATCTCTTTTTCAAAAACCCTAAAGGCCCAAATCCTCCTATAAGGGCAAAATGGTAATTTCATCTCTGTGTCTAGATTTGTGCGAATCTTGTTCAGTTGAGTGCCCTGATGTTTTGTTGTGTTGATCAAAGTTCAAAATCAGAAATAGAATTTAAATCCCTTTTGAAAAACCCTAAATTTCCAAACTCTAGTTTTACCCCTCTATCTCTAATTCAAAAACTATTCAAAATTTGAGGTTGGTTCTTTTAGCAAAGCTGTAGATCTTGCAATAAGGAACAACTTTGGTGTTTGCAGATTTTCAAGTTTTAATATAAAGTCAGAAGTAATTTCAAATTCTTTCAAACTTCAATTTTGTCCCCTTTTCGGTTTTCAAAATTATCTCAAAAACTGTTGAGTTTCAAAAAAAAGTTTATGTTGACAAAGTTGTAGGTCTCAAAGTTTTGAGCAACTTTGGTGTTTTGAGTTTTTGCTGCTCAGTTCAAATTTTGGGAGTTATTTTAAAAATCGAGTTAGAAGGGAGGATGATGTCTCTGCGCACGAGCTTTAAAGCAAGGGGGCCTTGGCCGACGGCGGCGCAGCCTCAGCCTCGCCGAGCCCGGCTGACCCGCGTCCGTGTCGCCCGAGGCCAGCGCTAAGCGCTCGACCTCTCCGGTCCCCTACCTCCGCCCACGCCGAGTCAGCCTCGCCGAGCCCGGCTGACCCGCGTCCGTGTCGCCCGAGGCCAGAGCTAGCGCGCTCGACCTCCCCGAGCCCCTACCTACCGCCGCCTCGCCATCCCCTACCCTACCCTCCTCTTTCCCCTACGGCCGCAGACAGCGGGCAGATGCCGGCCGCCGGCAAGCCGCCGCGTCGCGCGCGAGCTCCCGCCCATGCCGAGCCGCCCTACCCTGCTCCCTACCTCCTTTAGTGCCGCGCGAATGCTCCTCACCCCTCGCCCGGACCCCCCACCCCCCCGCTCCATCCCGCGGCTATAAAAGCTGCCGAGCTCCGCCATTGCCGCAACCACGGCACCCCGAGCCACCAGACCACCCTAGCGCCCGCCGAGCCCTCCACCGCCTTCGCCTTGAGCTGCTCCACCTTCCCGAGCAACCAATTTCACCCCTCCGCCCCTCTTTTCGCCGGCGCGGACGGTTCTTCTTCAACTCCGGCGAACGACCTCGCCTCGGTAAGGAGCGAAATTCGTCGCCGTGATTGCTTCTCTCTTCCATCCGACCCTCGCCCTCTCTTCCTCACCTCAGCACGCTCCTAACCGCACCCTCGACGACCTCTTTTGGTGGACAGAGCCGCCGGACGCCGGACGCCGCCGAAGAGATCCGCCACCACCGTCGGACTCCCTCCTCCGACCCTGTACCGCCTCGCCAAGCCTCCCTCCCGACTCACGGTGAGCTCGCGAATCTTCCCCCAACCTCTGCTTTCCCAGCGCAAGGCCCGAGCGGCCGGTCCGCCGTGCGCCTCGCCTGCGATTCGCCCGAGCCCTCGGGGAAGATACACAGTACATTTTTCCTTTTTCAGTTTTAAAGGAATAGTGTTCAGTTTTCATCTTTTTGTGTGATTTTCTGTATGGTTCCAAAAATTCTGAAAAAATTCATGGTAGACTCTTTATACCTTGAAGTATTTTATAAAAATATAAAACTTGACTTTTCTGCAAGAATTTGAAAATGTAAAATCCCTCTTTTAATTAATAAATGGATGGTTTTGGATTTTTTTAGAAAATCATGTGTAGCTCCAAAAATCATAAGATAAATTTTTATGTGCTAGTTATGTCATGTTTAGTCTCTGGTAAAATTTTGAGGCCTTTTGGAACAAGTTGATTTTTGGGCATTAATTTTAATTGTTAAATAGTGCCTTTTGTTAATTAATGTCTGATTTTATTTGAGCACCTTAATGACCTCCAAAAATTATGAAATTTGTTTTGCCATCTTTTTATACCATAATAAACTTATGAGATTAATTTGGTAATTTTTGGAGCAACTTCACAAAGTGACCTTTTTAAATAATTAGGAAAAATAGAAAATCAAGTAGGGTTCATGTTGTATGCCCTGTGGTGTGACTTTTGGGATTGTTTGCTGTTCATAGACCCCCACCCATTTGGTCTATGATGTTTGTGGTGCCATGCATGATTGGTGTTTAGGTCGGATAAATGATGCTTAATAGGTTGATTAATTTTGCTTAGGTATAAAGATAAGTAACTTTATGTCCACACTAAGAAGTTACTTACGCGATGGAAAGTGTACTCTAGAATCAGTAGGTTTTGTCCTACATTTTAGCAAGCCTTTTGTTCATGTCAGCATCCTCATAAGCATACATCATTGCATCCGTATAGTGACCGAAGGAGAAAACGTCAAAGTCGAAGCAGCCGCTGACGGACCTACTCCTGAGGCGACCCCGAGCTCCGACACCTGCACTGCCGACCCCGAGCCTGTCCTCTTTGCTCTTCAAGGCAAGCCCCGGTGTATTTTAACCCTTCCTTGTTTTTATAAAGGTTTACTTAAAATGCTTTTGAGTTAAACTACTACATTAGGTTATAGGAGTTGTGTGATGACCTATTACCTGCATTGTTTACCCCCACCAGAAGATCCGCGTGCCCTGTTTTCAAAACTATTTGCAAAATGCTTAGTGATGCTATACAATAGATTTGCAATAAAATGCCATTTTCAAAAGTGTGAGCACTTGAAGAATCTTTATGGGATTTTGGTTTTACTCCCCGGCCATTGGCTAGGTATCTGATCCGTACCTAGTCAATTGCGAGGAGAGGTTGTCTGAGCGTACGGTGCCGTCATGTTGAAGTCCGGGACTCAACAGTTGACACCGACCGGGACAGGGTTGAAAAACTGACAGGACTATTACGCTTGGGTGAGATATAACCAAGGTATGCTTCTGGCAGAAAAATTTAGGGACCATCCGTATGGGGGCCTGCTGGCCAAGACTTGTAACTATTCACATACTTCGGAAAGCTCTGGCTCCGAGGAATCCTTTATTGGACCGACAACCGCGCACTGGGAGTGGAGAGATGGCGGAAGTAGCATGTAACCACGTGATCGTCGTACCTGGATAGGAGTGGTGTACTGTATTTCCGGGTGGCGTAGGACCGGGCCCAATCTTGGAGGAATCGTGGTAGACGAGTTGGGATATGCAAGCTTGAGTGCTACATATGCAGTGTGGATAGGGATCCTCAGCTGAGTATTATTTATCCGGATTAACGTTGCTCCTCGGTTATGGAGACTTAGTCACTGACTGTCAACGGAGAGTGGTTCTCAACTAGGTATGTTTTGAAAAGTAAAATGGATCATGAACAATGAAGAATTGAGAAATACTGGAATCCTTCCAAAAATAAAACAAGGATTTCAAAATGCTTTTTCTGCAAAATACTTGATCTTGCTTAAGCCTTACCTTGACTACCTAAGCCTCTCATTCCTGAGTCTTCTCCCCTTTTTCTTTAGTCGGGTAAGACTTGTTGAGTACCCCAGTACTCAGGGTTTGTTAACCCCTGTTGCAGGTATGACTGAGTCCCCGATGTGTCTTGCGCCCTGTTGCATGACCATCGTCCAGGAAGAGGCCGATGAGGCCAAAGACTAAAGTGTACACCCTCGGGCTGGGTGATTACAAGTATCTTATTTTGTTGTACTCCGCTACGTTGCCTATTTCCTATTATCCGAACTTGGTTTGTAATAACTACACCTTTAATCTTATTTGGAACCTTGGTTTGTAAAACTAATGTTATTTAAGTCTTCCGCTCTGTATTCCGATGTTATTTGTAAAAGTATCCAGTGCTGTGACCGAATTGTGAGATGATCCTGCGGACGATGGGCGCTGATGCAGCCCAGTGACGAACAGTCTTAATCACGCGAAACATCGGTTCGGCTGTCAGAGGCTGACGGGGACCGGTGGGCCATGTGATTAGGACCGTTCCGCCACATGGGCCTTCTCCAAGTACTTCTTCTTGATGTACTCCTTATTGAATACGCCCTTCCGCTTGTGCTTCGCGGGGATGTACTTCTCCTTGCACTTGCCGAAGTCGTACTTATGCCCATGATCGCCCTTCCCAAATGCTTGCTTGTTCTTCTTGGGACAGTTGGCGATGAAATGGTCGAGTTCGCCGCACTCGAAACATCCAGAGCGTCCTCCTCCGCGGCGACGGTTCATGCGGTTGTTGTGAAACCGCGAGAACCGGTTGGCGAGCAAAGCCAACTCGTCATCCCCCATGAACTCCAACTGCTCCTCTGTGACAGAAAGAAGAGAAGAAATTGCAAATCCTCCGGAGGGGTTAGCAGAAGGGCCCAAAAGCAAAGCCATCGACGGGCCAGAAGGATTTTCGTAAGAAGCCCTCGCCATGGCATCAATCTCACTGGACTTGAGCTTACTGAAGAGCTCGTCGCATGTGAGGGTCTCATAGTTAGGTGATTCGATGATCGCCTGAACCTTCGAGTCCCACACCGACCGATCGAGAGTATGCAAAAGCTTGAGAGCCCTCTCATGATCATCGAAAGGCAACAACTCCTTGTTAGCCCTCATCCTGTTGACAATCACCTGAAAGCGAGCGAATAAACTTTCTATGCTCTCGCTAGGCATATGTCGAAAGTTCTCATACTCTCGCTTGAATGACTCATAGAGACGGGTTTTGACTTGAGTGGTTCCCTCATGGAAACGCATGAGGGTAGCCCAAATCTCCCGAGCCGTAGCGATGTGAGAAACACGATCAAACTCTGTCATGCTCAAGCATGAGAAAAGAGCATTACGAGCTCGGCTATTTGCATCGTGCTCATCGATCTGATGCTGAGTAGCACGAGCAGCCAAGACCACGTAATCAGCAGAGTTGCAAATATCCCAGATGGAAGCACCAATACTCTGAAGATAGGCCGACATACGTATCTTCCAATACGCATAGTTCGTCCCATCGAAAAATGGCGGTTTGCCCACGCCGCGATCCATGTCGCCTTCTGTGGATCTGGAACCGGCTAAGGTGGAAGATACTTAACCTTGCTTTGATACCAATTGAAGGACCAAAAGTGTTAAAGCAAGGCGACCAGAGGGGGGGTGAATGGGAGCTTCAAAATTTCTTTTCAGAAACTTGTTGCCACTGTCCCAAGAATCACCTCAAGAGCAAACCTAGAGCTTGAATAATGTCCACGACCCTAGATGTAGGGTGGATGCTTCCGAGAAGCACAGCGAGACACTACTCAACTCTAGAAACCCAACGCAAAAGCCAGAGATCAAAACCGACAACGAACGAACAAACTGCGGACGAAATAGTGCAGAAACACATGCATCGGACGCTGGCCTGACACCGGACGCGTCCGATGCGAAAACAACAAGTCTGGGACCTTACTGCATGGTCATCGGACGCTGGCTACAGTGAAGCCCTAGCGTCCAATGCTCTACTGTAACACCCCTGGTGTTAAGCAACCCTAAATGCATAATTTGACATCTCATGAGCATAAAGCATCATCATATGTTTCTTTTCTTTGTGTAAAGTGTTATTTCATGTGATAGCTTTTACTGATCATGCTTTGGTCTGATGCTTGTTTGACTTGTTTTTGGAGTAGTTGAGTTCCTAAGTAGTTTAACCTTGTTGAGAAGTCAAAATGATGCCAAGTTTATGTTGGTCATTTTGGCTAACTAATTCCCTAACCCTAGTTACCCTAATAGAGCCCTAGGAGTCCTTTTGTTTGACTAACAAAGACCTCCATGATAGAAGCTTTGTATGGGTGAGTGCTCTAAACCAAAAGTGTGTAGAATTTAGAGTAGAACAAAAGTTGGTTTTGGGTCAACTCATGAAAATGAGGTTAACATGGTGTTTTGAGGCCCACAAGGCAGAAATGGGGGAGTTTAGACTTGGAAAAAATTTCCTAAGACTTTGAACTGACTAACAGTTTCGTCTAGCGAACTTTGGAGCTTTCTTGAGCAAAACCTAGGTCGAACCAATGCTTGATCCTATAACCAAAGTTGTAGTCTTCACATAGCTCTACCCAATGGAACAAGTGGTTTAGCTTTTCACCTAATGGATTAGGAGTTAATCGCGCGCAAAGATCGGCCGTTAGTCGGCTAATGACCGACTGAATCCATCGATTCAGTTTGAATCGACGTCGGCAGTGGCCGACCGCGCTAAAGATGCTCCGCCGCGTGGCGCGCGAGGGCCGACCGGGTAGCGTCCGCGCGCGGCGTGGCGAGCACAAAGCTCGTCCGCACGCATTCGCGCAAGCCAGAGCCGCTCCACTCCCTTTGCCTGCCTCCTCTTCGCTCTCGTCGGTGCCCGGGCGGAAAGGGGGAGAAACCGAGCGCTCGCCGCCGTCTCGCCGCCTCACCGCTAGCCCGACCACCCAGGCAGCTTCGCCGTGAGCCCCCACATCTTTTGCCGTCTCTAGCGCCCCGTAGAAAGCCCTAGGCGAGCCCCAGGATGAGCTCCCGCCATGGCCGCCATGACCGCCGAGCTCGGTTCGCCATGGCCGACCTCCTTCCCGTGGGTTTCGTGTTGTCCTAGCCCCCGTTCGAGGGTTAGTGAGGTCCGTAGAAGTAGAAGGGGGAGTTGGTTTAGCTGATTAGGGTTCGGTGATCGCGGTACGCCGCCGTCCGCCGCTCGCCATGGTTGCCGGAGTGGGCAAAGCCATGGTATCGGGTGTTCGGAGTGGGAACCCTAGCTTCCGAGCCTTGGGGTAGGTTCGTGGAGGTCACCGGAGTAGAAACCGAGGGTTGGGTTGCCTCGGAATGGCCAGAGTCGGCCGACGTAGCAAGGCCGCGCCGCCGTGTCCGCCATTTTCGACGGCGAGCTCCGTCCACCGCTTTGCCGGGCTGGTGACTAGCACCATTCGACGCGGGGAGGTGAGAGGAGTCCGAGAGTGGTGGTGGTCTCGCCGGAAGGATCGCCGTCGGCGAGCTCCGACGAGGTCAATGACCTCCCCTGTTCTGTGCGTATGACAGGTGGGGCCGAGTTGACTCGGGGGCCCGCTGGTCAGCCTCTGGTGTGCGTTTTGGCTGGGTGTAGCTAGCAGTTCGGTTTAGGTGTTTTTATTTTAATGTTTTTCAGAAAATGTGCTAATATTTGTTTAATTCATATCTAGAGTTATATTAGTCCAAATGAGGTGAACTAAATTTTGTTAGGTTTGTCTTACTGAGATCTGTCTAGGAAAAATATGATATGTCCAGTTTGTGATAATTTTATATGCAGTTGTATTTAATTTATGTTTAGGCTAAAATCTTGTTAAATGCATAATAAACTGTGCATTGCTCAGAAAAATGTGATTCTTGTTTTGTTAAGTTTGTGTTGACGAGTAGTTTCTGGGAAAAATGTAATATGGAGATGTTTTGTGAAATATTTTGGCAGTAGCAATTAAAATGGTTAAATGTTGTTTTCTTGTATAAATTGTAGTAATTAAAATATGAAGAATATGAACCTGAGAATTGTTGTAGACGGTTCTTGTGCTAAGAAGTTTAATAGAAAAATAGGAAATCTGTTGTTTGACACTTTTTGCTAGGGGGTGTAGTTCAAAGCACCTTTTCATTGTGATGTTTGTCTTTTTCGTGGAGAATAGGGTTTAAATCCAAATAGCTTGAAATTTGGACAGGGGACTAAATTGGATGTGGTCAGCTTACAGTAATTTTTGTAGATTTTTTTGAAGTAGTTAGCTAAGAGTTTCTGTTATAGGCTTAATTAAATAATAAGGTAGTAGCAAATAACTATTAGTGGTAGGATGATGCTGACTAGCTTGTTGAAAAAAATGAAGTAGATGACATGTGCTTATCTCCTGAATTATCCTATTCCGTGTTGCATCATCAATGCATCCCATGTGCATTCATTTTTATTCATCCATGTTATGCATCATACATGACCGGTAGTGGAGACCTAGAGCCCACAACCGCAGGAGGAGCCAAACCCGGAAGAGACCCCGAACGAGAGGACCAAAGAAGGAGACGTCGAAGACTTACCTGAGTGCCACGACCATCGACCCTCCGACTTCGAAAGAGGCAAGCCCCGGAGCATCTAACTCTCATGGTTTGCAAATTATTTACTAAGTTAACCTGATATACTTGTTGCACAAGGTTTATAGGAACTGATTGCTACCGTTGCTGCATTACCACTATACCTTGTCCACCGCAATTGATATCCTGATAATTCCTGTTTAAGTTAGACCGATATATGCTTAGTCTACTTAGACCGGTAAAAGTCGGGTGATTTCCTGTCTTTCGCGTATAGGTGGATACTGATCATGGCTAGCCTGGTGCTATCATGGATTAATCATGTGATAACTAATTTGAGACCGGGCGGGATGTAGGAGCAGCAGGACATGAGTTCTGTGTGCTGGTAGTCTCCCGTCTGTGTCGATTAGGACCCGACGAAGGCACACCTCAGTCATTTTGAACGCGTCAATCACTTAACGGAGTAGGTCGGAGTACCTCTAGTGAAGCCGAGTAAGGTTATTTGAGCCGGTGATGGAGATGTTGACGCCTAACACCCAGGGCCTCATATGTACCGTGGGCAACTATTCTGAGCAACCTGGCATGGTCCGTGGACAGGCAGGGCCTGACTGACCTGGCATGACCGTGGGCAGTTATAGGTTGAGCGACCTGGCGTTGAAATAACCCCCGGTGTAGAAGGGCCCATGGCCGTCCCGCGCGTTGTGTTCTCGAATTTCCTGAGTGGCAGCTTACGACTGCCAAGACCGGATGTGTCGGGCGAGTGTGCGATATTTTATCCCCAGCTGGGTAGGAATCGATTATAATCGCCATCGCTCCTGGACAGTGAGTAACTTGACTGGGCATGTATTACCGTAGTAACTTAGAAATTAAAGATGGTTACGATGTGGAACATGAAAGGCTATTGATGAAATAGTCACTCTTGCTTGATTAATTAGCCAAGTGATTGCTGTAGATCAGGTGCAAATCTAGTTAATCAGGTTGATTACATAAAATTGACTGCTAATACCCTAATGATGATTATTTAATAATGAAAATGCTATTATGCAAAAGGTAAGTATGGCCAACCCCAGATACAGCCTTGCATACTCCTTGGTGTCACCTTATTTCTGGTTTATGACGGGTAAGTCTAGCTGAGTACCTTCTCGTACTCAGGGTTTTATCCCTTGTTGTTGCAGATGGACAGTGCTTCTACGGCTATTGTGAGAACTGCCTGTACGCTGTTACTATACGGGTGATGATTAGACCATGGGCAGGGTCACCTCTTATCCTCACCTGATGCTATTGTGGACTGATCAGGCATATGGCATCGTATTGTGAACCAATGAATTTATGTTTTAAAACTATGTTGCTTCCGCTACAATTTCCAACTACGGTTTGTAATATTGTTTCAACTCCGATGTATCTGAGCTATGTGCAAAATGTGATGTAACTTGTGAACATGTTTGCTGAACTAGTACGGTCTTGGCTGGTGTTGAAATGATTTAAAATCCTTCAAGATTTCTGGACTACCGGATTTGTACGAGCTTAAGTACACATTAATCTTTGCGAAAGCAAGGGTTTGAGTGCTTAATCTGGTATAAATTGGTCGGTTCTGTTACAACTAGCATCAGAGCATAGTTTAGTGTTACTATTCATAAGTGTATTTGAAAACCTATATTTTCCGATAAGAACTGTATTTACCAAAACTTATAGTTATAATAGGATTTGGAAAATCTCAAGGATGAAAACTAAGGTGTGCCAGTGGTCAAGTCCTTATGCCCAGTAGGATTTTAGGTGGCTATTTAAGTACTAACTTGGGGGTCGTGCATCATGTTTAATTTTTGTTGTTTTCTGTCGTCCATACGACAAGGGTGAAATTGTATGGGTGCTATTCTTCAGAATAGTAATGTATGGATCAATTGCCTCTACGCCAAGGTAATAAGTGAGTTGTGAGCGCATGATTGGACAACCGCCGATCTAGGGTTGTGCTAGAATGGTACCGGAATATATACCTGTTACACACAAGTATATGGGAAAGTATTTAATTGTGGGAGTATGAAATTTGATGGGTGCATATACTACTTACGTGTATACTGGGTGTGCACCTAAGTTAGTATTAGATTTAATTTCGGCAATGCATAATATTGATACTGTGGGCAGGGCTGAAATGATCTTCTGCAGGTACGCTAACTTGCGAACATATAGTACGTCTAGTTAACGCTATGAGTGGACGTGTATGCCACCGTCTAGCCGTTAGATTGTTAGTCAGTGAGGACGTATGTTACATGGATGCATCATGATCATACAGTCTTGCATTAATCTTGCTTCCTCCTTTATGTTATCCGTCCCGTTTTTCCTAATAAAAGTTGTTCTCAACTAATGAAAACCTATGTGGATAAACTTCTTACAGATGGCCCGTACCAAGCGCACAGCTCGTAAGTCAACTGGAGACAAGAGGCCTAATTACATGTTGGGACCATGGACTGCTGAGGGGTCGGAGGACTTCCTGGACGAGTTGGGCATGCCTACCATTCTTTGGAGGGTGCTACACTTAGTTGGGTACTAGGAGGGTCAGGAGCTACAGTACGATTGGCATCGCGTGCAGATTTCTGAGGACCGCCACATGTACACGGTGGAGGTGGACGTGCCTAGCCGTGGCGAGCAGGATCACGTCTGGTGCCGCCGGGTGTTCGCGCTGCAGGGGAGGACCCCATGGGATGGAGCTAACAGAGTCGCCTACACTGTTCTACGGGACATTATGGAGGACCACCCGGAAGTGGTTGCCCAGGCTATAGCCAGTATCTTTTCCACAGCAGATCCCTATCAGTCAGTGTGGCGTCAGCCAGGAGCTGCCGTACTTGAAGCTAGTTCGCTTGAGAGGGAGCATTGCGCCGGACCAACCGGGAGTGCCATGGCTGCACTCATGGCTACTTATGGGTGTCTATCCCACAGTTATGATCAGTTGGACCACATCCTTAGTGAGGAGATAGCTGCACAGCACCGGAGGTAGCAGGAGCATGCCACGGAGATAGACCGCCTCACTGCAGAGCTAGCACGTATGACAGTGGAGAGGGACCAGGCACTTTAGAGAGAGCAGGAGACCGCCCATCAGCTCAGTGTTCAGCAGGAGTCTGCTACCTTCTTGGCCTTGATCATGAGGGAGACGGAAGAGTCACTTCGAGGTTTTTGTATTGAGGGCATACGCACTTCAGAGGAGAACAGGCTGTTGAGGTTGCGAGTGGGAGATCTAGAGCTGCAACTTCACCACCTTCAGGACTACAATGACCATTTGCATGAGGAGATTCATCGCAGGGAGAATGAGAGGAACCCCATCTTTCCTCAGGAGGACCCGGATCCGCGTGACTCTTATAGTGGTTCTTCGGACATGTCTAGTGATGATGGTGACGATGATGACTATGGCGATGTCGCTAGGGAGTAGATCAGACCGTATGTCTTAGGGCTTAGTGTTCTTTTGCGTATGTTGACAGGCCCGATCTTTTGTTTTTGCTATGGGCTGGATGTATGAACGAGTAGTAAACTTATGTGCACATGGTGCGAGACCTTTGGAAAGTCCCATATGTATGGGCATCTATGGATGTTTGTGTTGGCTTTTGCATGTTATGTACTGAGCGATCTTACTATGTGATGCTGCGATGTGGATTGAAATTTATTATGCCTCTGTGATTGTTTGGCGAATTCGTTTTCCCAATAAATTCAGTGGCATGATTTATTGTTCTCTACAATGATTGCAACCTCGCCTAATGATCACTTGCTATCAATATATGCAGATGATGACGACTCATAGTGGAGCTGGCGGTAGTGGTGGAAATGAGGACAACAGGGACAATCACAATCCACCACCTCCTCCACCAGCCACTGCCGAGCAGCTTTTCGCCCAATTTCTGGGGAGCCAGCGCAACATTGAAGCCTTGCTACGAGAGAACCTGGCACATGGCAACCAGCGCCCTGAGCCGAACCAGTATAGTACATTCAAGGATTTCCTGGATACCAAGCCACCCATTTTCAAGGAAGCTATTGAACCTCTAGAGGCGGAAGAATGGCTGCATACCATGGAACAGAAGTTTCGGTTGCTCAGGCTCACAGAGGAGCTCAAGGCGGAGTATGCCACGCATCAGCTACAGGGGCCAGCCAGAATTTGGTGGGGGCATCACCGCACCACCTATCCTGCCAACACCCCTGTCACTTGGAGAATGTTCTCGGCGGCTATACGAGGACATTATATTCCGCCAGGCTTGACTCAAATGAAGGTGGCAGAGTTCATGAGCTTGACACAGGGAACTCGCTCAATCACTGAATATCACCATGTGTTCAACTCCTTATCCCGTTATGCTCCAGAGTTTGTGGACAACGATGCTAAAAAGATAGCTAGTTTCAAAAGAGGCTTGAACACTAAAATGGGAAAATCAGTGGGTACATCATCTCGTACAATATTAAATGATTTTATCAGTGACTGTCTGATTCAAGAGAACCACAACAACAAGCATGCTGCAAGTAAGGCCCGGAAAAAGACTTTTGATTCAGGACATCTCAACCTAGGGGACCACCAGCTCAGCGTTCTTGTTAACACCAGATTTTCGCACACACGAAGGAATGACAGATGGGCCAGTGTGCGAGAGATGATCGTATGATGCATTCGGCAGAAGGCCAAGATCGGTTAATTCTCGGAATCCTGGCAGGTCCATAGGCGGTCGGCTGTCTTGCAAGGCGGTAATTTTGTTTGATAAACGAGTATGGCGAGTGGGGCCGACTTGCATGGAGACATGTGACCATGGAGAACGCCGAAAAGAATAAGGATAGGATTTGTATCTTTCCAAATTCTGTTATGTAAATCATAGTCATCTAGGACTCGTGTTTCGCCTAGGGTATAAATATAAACCCTCGGCCATTGTTAAACTGTTCACAACCATATCAATACAAACCAGCCCCGTGCCATCTTCGAGTCCTTAGTCGTGTCGTCGAGTTCTTCGAGAGGAAATCATCGATCCATCGACCTCCGTAAGTCCCGACAACCTTGTTATCATGTCTAGTATCATGCGGTGGATTTAGATGTGATGCAAGTAGTCTTGTTTGTTTTCAATGGTCGTGCGGTGGACCCTTGTTAGCGATCAAGAAGTCTTTGCTTACGCTTTGCTTATGGGTAAATACCGTGCGGCAGGCGTTTGTTCATATGTTTAACAAAAGTGAGAGTTATCGGCTCTATTAGATTTGGCAAGATCTAATAGATTCATCAAGTTATCATGTGTTTCATGTTTTAATTACTTCTGTAACACTCTTTTGCCCAATCTAGATTGATCTTTGTTCGGCCTTGCTTTACAAGTTTACTTGTTCTTCCAACAGTTGTATAATCATGATGGTCGAATCGAGTTCCAATCTAGGTTGTTACATGTTGTGGGTTCATGCATGTCAATCACGCTTGAGCTTTGATAAAACTAGGTGTCATGCGGCAGATGCAGGTTTTAGCTTGGTTTGATCATGCTTGTTTGTATGTTCCTTCTTCATGGACCCCAACTCGGCTAGTTTGCCGAACTTGGTTAAGCTTACACGAGTAATGAGAGTTTATAGATCTGTTCAGATGCACATATGCTTTTATCTTCTTATTGTCAGGTTGTATCATGCGGAGGATTGACCTGACCGTAAGAAGTGGTGTAGACTTATAATGAGTATTAATCTTGCTTAGGTTTATGCTTGATGGGTTTATGAAGATTAGACGTGCGGCAGACTAGTTGGTTTAATCTATGCATGTGTTGTTTGAATAGATTTATTTTTCTCTAGTTACCTGTTTATAATTCACTATTTCTCGATGGTGTTTCCTTCACATGTGCATTCGGCAACCGACTGCTTACATATGTTTATTTTTATCTTAGCCGAATGATCTTTAAACCTGTTGACAGACAACTTCTATAGCTGTGTGCCGTTGTGATTGGCCTTAAAAGCCGTACATATGGAACTGTCTGGTTTTGTCCGGCATGTTCCAGGTTATTCTCACAATTTTATCCCATGTTGGTTTTCAGGTCAAACCGACTGGCACGTCTCCGGATTCCAAACCGTCCGGGCACGCGATTGAAGCCACGCTTTTTCTGGCTTGCTGTGTGTGAGGCGCGGAGCACATTTTGCGTCAACACACTTTTTGGCACGCCCGGTGGGACCAGCTTTGTTTCAAGATGCCTTAGATCAGCGACGATCAAATTCTGGATGTGACCATGGATGAGTTGCTACCAGACTCGAGGAATTTAGTACAACAAGCTTGTGATGAGTTCCAGCGCAAGTGCTTGACGTCTTTCTCCAAGAACAAGAGCGGCAAGGTCTTCCAGAAGCAACCATTCCCAAGGGTTCTCCTTCCTCACCAATCGGACCGATCCGACAGCACTGTTGAGGAGGATATTCAGAAAATGACCGAAATAGTGTACAAAGATGTATCGGAAGCCATGACCAATCATCAGTCAACTTTCCTGAATACCTTTCATGTCGTCATGGTTAGTATTTTCAGCCCAGCAGTGGATAAACGCTTTGAAGAAGCCGCTGGTCCAATGCAGGGACCGCTGTTGTTCCTAGTACCTCAACGTCGAAGGATTGCCGAAGACAGCGGAGCTGGCACAAGCACAGGTGTGGTGATCCATCATGAGACACAACAACCTCCCACGACTTATGGCTAGCTCGCGTTCGGCACAACAGGGAATGTCCCGCAATCTGCTTTCAGAGTGTCTCCCGCAACAAACAGGATACAGAGGAACATGTTTGGAGATGGATATCAGGAGTTTGTTGATTATAACGCGATTAATGCTCTTCCAAATCCAGGCTACAAGAGTTCAGCGGGACCACATATTGGAGGACAAACATAAGCAGCTCCGGATTCGAGTGTTGACCTCATCATGCATAGGATGGCTGATATGATGCAAAATCAATTCGGCCTAAAGCCAAAGAATCAGGCATACGCTTACAAGTCTCCTTACCCAGAGTGGTACAACCGAGTAGCACTTCCTTCAAGGGTAAAACCTCCTTCTGATTTTACCAAGTTTTAGGGCCAGGATGACACCAGTACTATAGAACACATCAGCCATTACTTGATGCAACTTGGAGAGGCATCTGCAGATGAGGCTTGGAGGATTCGGTACTTCCCGTTGTCATTGACAGGACCAGCCTTCTCGTGGTTCACTTCTCTGCCAACAAATTCTATTAATACGTGGGTAGAGCTGCAACAGAAGTTCCACGCGTATTTCTTTACGGGCACCGGTGAGAAGAAGTTGGTCGATTTCATGAGTCTGAAGATGAAACCTAACGAGACACCGCAAGAATATTTGCGTAGGTTCAGGGAAACCAAAAACCTTTGCTATTCCTTGAATTTACCACCTGATCAATAGCCAGGGATCGCTATAGCTGGCATGTTGCCGAATATCAAGGAAAAGCTATTCGGCATGGAGTTTGATGACCTCGGGCAGTTGTCACAATGGTTGGCTATGATGAGTAGTCAAGCCCAAGGATTTAGGAGGAATAATCAATTTCAGAAGGGTGATGTGGCTGCCGAGATGTATCAGGCTTTCTTAGAGGAAGCAGTTGAGTATGATGATGAAGATGAAGTAGCTGCAGCCGAGATAGTCTGGGCTAAAGAGCCAACTCAAGTGAAGGACCGGATTAGCGACCAGAGGGGGGGGGTGAATGGGAGCCTCAAATTCAACTCGTGAATAGTATGGCCCTTGTCCCAGAAAGTCACCCCAAAAGCGAAGACTCGAAACGACCGGAGAGTTCACGACCTACGAGTAGGTGGATACCCTAGGAGATGTCCTAGTGGTACAGCGGAACCTCCGGAGAAACCTCAAAACCAACTACCAAAGCCACGGAACAAAACTGCACAATCAGCAGTTTCGCGGACTGTCCGGGGTCAGGGTCCCGGACTATCCGCTGAGCGCCAGACTGTCCGACACTGGGAGTCCGGACTGTCGGCCGGCAAAAACGCAGAAACCAAACAGTACTGCAAGTCTGCAGCACAGGTCTCGGACTGTCCGCGGGTTTGTACCGCAGACTGTCCGCCGTTCATTCAACAGTGAACAGTCAGGGGTCTGCGCCTGACTGAACCTGAAGAAACCCGATCCGCGGACTGTCCGCCGTCAGAGGCGCGGACTGTCCGCCACCACCCAGAAAGCACAAACTTGCTCGAGTTCAAACCCAAATCCAAATCGATCTCAACCAAATCGAGAAGAACTTCAATCAAACTCCTCTCAGGTGATCCTCAATGAGTTGGGGTGCTAATCCTAAGAAATCATCGCACCAAACGAAGTCAAACAAGAGATATTCGTGACTCACCGTAAAAGGGGGAAAAATGAAGAACGAACGCGAAATCAACCCGATCTATGGATTCGTGAGGTTAGGAGAGAATTCCTTTGGTAGAAAGAAGGAGCTCACGACCAAGAACAAATTGATTCAAGTGGAATCGAATATCATCTCGCGGAGAGGGAGAACGAAGCAAATCTCTAGGAGATGAAAAACCAAAACGTGAAGAACACAACAAACAAGACACGATTCGATTTCAGCCAAAATTCCTCCACACGAGGAGACAACGAGAATACGGTCTCGTTTCCTCAAAAGATCCAAATACACAGAGGTATGATTCCCGTCTCTGCGGATCGCTTGCAGCGAGGTATGATTAGAACCTAAGCGAGGGCTAGAGAGAGAGAGTGCTTAGGAACAAATGACTACAAGGATAGAGGGAGAGGAGGGGTGCCTCTCTTATTTATAGCGTAAAACAATATTCCCCTTTCTACCCCTAGATACAAGAGCGAAGCGGCCAACCCTAGGGGTATCCCGGTCCAACTCTGCTGATGGCTGATCTGACGGCCATGCACCTTCCTCACCCTTAGCTTCACCTCGACGCAAGCCTCAGGATGCCGCCACGTGCCGCCCAGTCGACCGCCGCGCCTACCTCGTGGATAGCCTCGCCTCCGCGCCAGCCTCTCCACGCCGCCACGCGTCGACCGTCCTTTTTGCGGACCTCCCCCCAGTTTTGAGGCCGAAACCGGGAAACCTGGGCCTTCCCCCAGTTTTGAGGCCGAAACCGGGAAACCTCTCCTCAGGCTGAGTTTTGTGGCCCAAACTCCGAAAACGCGAGCCTAGGTTTTGAGGCCCAAACCTGGAAACCGTCCTCACCGAGTTTTGAGGCCCAAACTCGGAAACCGGCCATCCCGAGTTTTGAGGCCCAAACTCGGAAACCGTCGAGGGTAGCTTGTTGAGGCTCAGCTACCGATCCCGCGCCGTAGACGGGATGTGGTTCACACACCCCGAGTTCCAGCACCTATGCCGGAGCATGTCCAGCCTCCACGCCGGGCACAGTGCATTCGCCATCCTCCTCGGCCTCCCGCCAAGTGTCACGACGCCATCACCTTCCTCCCGACTCGGCCGATGCACCGCACATCCCCATGTGCTCTTGCTTGTCAACGCCACGTGCCAGCTACCACAGCTGGTCCTCAGGTCTCCCGGTTCGTCGGTCCAAGCTCCACGTCCGCCCTTCACCGCTCCCGGTCCATCGGCACGGCACGTCCCTACTTGACCTTCACCTCACCTTCGACCACTGCCTGAGCTCCGCACCTGCACATCAACACAGCCAAGAGGTATGTTGCCCGTTGATCGATCACTCATCACTCAGGAAGGGAACCACAAGGGCACATATCAACCTTGTGTTCTCAATCTCCCCCATGATGAGTGCATCGTCAACTCATAGTAACCGTAACCAAAATAAAAGAAAAGCAGAATTGGGTAGAAGGAGAAAAACTCACTCGAGATGATCAAAAGCCAGAGAAAAGGCCGAAGAAGCACAAATCGAGATAAGCAAAACTTGGTCCCCAAAGACATGGGCAAAGGTTTGACACAACCAAGCAAAAGATTAGAGTAACAACTCATCAGAGAGCAAAACTCGATCAAAATCAGAGCGCAGAACTTGGTTCCCAAAGACATGGGCAACGGCTCAACGCAACCAAGTCAGAAACAAGCTAGTCCTCAAGAAGAGGCAGAAAGGGCTCAACACCACTAGCTGAAAGCTCGATAACAAATGAAAAAACTTATCAAGTAAGAAGCTGACTTGGAACAGGCAGAAAAACTCCCCCTCACTCAAAGAACTCCCCCTCAGCAAGTGAAGCATAAATTGCAAATTGACACCACCAGAAACATTCTCCCCCTTGGGGGCAAATTGCATTCAAAAGAGTGGGGTAAAAGACTCAAGTAAAGAAGACGGAGCTAGGTCATGCCTATCGGAGTCAAGCAAATGCATATGAGTTAAAAGTGCAAGTTAGCAGCTTCAGGTATATACTCGAAAGAGTGAAAGAATGCTCTAAGGAGCGCTGATCTGACTACTAAACAACATGTAAAAGTGCTAGCAAAGGCTCAAACTGATCACCAAATACAGAATATGAATGCAGAAGCTTAGTGAGCAATTTTAAGCCATTCAGAAAAGGGTTTCACCATCAAAATAGCACTGGACATGTATAGATAGGAAGTCAAACAAGTGCTAAACATGTATACAAGGTGAACTACCCCTAGCAAAGTTCAATCATCATGCTATAGAGTGAAGCATAGACTTGTGTTTTCAGAT
Organism: Coix lacryma-jobi var. lacryma-jobi; assembly: GCA_009763385.1. Lineage (NCBI taxonomy): Eukaryota > Viridiplantae > Streptophyta > Magnoliopsida > Poales > Poaceae > Coix > Coix lacryma-jobi. The sequence goes on along the minus strand of CM019824.1, from coordinate 117,598,415 downwards.
TTTATCGGAGAAATTTGCAGCGGTTATTACACAAGTTCAAATTCAACATGTGATTGCGAGAGGTTGAAAGCTTGTCATTGCCTAACTTTCCAACCGTGCTAAGCCTATGCATATGCTCAAGTTTAACTCAAAGTGCTATGAGAAACAGTCTCGATACCGTGATGTGCTGACAAAGCAATCCCATCTCGATCTTTTCAATTCACTAACACTTGGTTCATTTTAAGCAGAACATGAACAGTCCAAGCAAGTGAAGGACTCATAACTAGAGACATAGCAACCTAGCATATATGAAATAGCTCAAAAGACCTCAACACATCCTACACATGCTAGTTGCCAATCTCAATGGTGAACATGTATCAAATTTTAAGTTCATTAAGCATGTTCATTGTTCTGAAAAATTAGCTTTGCTCACAAAATGTAGCAGTGATCAAGGAGAGCCTAAGCTACAAGCATCATCATATATCATCGAAGCATACACTACTCATAGCATAAATTCATTCTAAGGAATATAGACATGAAGCTTGAAAGTGTAAGATGAATGCATGATGAAGTCAGAATCGGAGACAAAACAAAACCAGAAAAGACTCAAGACCCAAAAACAAAAAGGATCAGAAAGTCAGTCTATTGTACAACAGGCAAAATGTTTCCCCCGTCTAAAAGGGGAAACACACACCAAGCTCACCTCTCAACCGAGCAAAAGTTGAGAGATCCAAAGGCTTGGTGAAAATATCCGCAACCTGGTTATGGGTGTCTACATGCCTGAGATCAATGTCGCCTTTCTCATAGTGATCACGAAGAAAGTGAAAGCGAACATCGATGTGTTTGGTCTTGGAGTGAAGAACAGGGTTCTTTGCTACACTAATGGCAGAAGTGCTGTCACAAAGCAAAGGAACCTGACTGAAATCTAGACCAAAGTCACGCAATGTAGCAACCATCCATAAAAGCTGCGAAGCACAAGAAGCAGCGGCAACATACTCGGCTTCAGTAGTAGACTGGGCTACGTTCGTCTGTTTGCGAGAAGACCACGAAACCAAAGAAGAGCCAAGAAACTGACAAGTCCCAGAAGTAGACTTGCGCTCAAGCCGACAGCCGGCAAAATCCGCATCGGAATAACCACAAAGCGAGAGGGTCGAAGAAGAAAAGTACCAAAGTCCGAACTCAGGAGTGTATCGGAGGTACCTCATGATGCGCTTGACCGCTTGCTTGTGGGAAGTCCGAGGGGATGCCTGAAAACGAGCGCACAGACACACAGAAAACTGTATATCTGGCCTCATCGCTGTCAGGTATAGAAGCGAGCCAATCATACTTCTGTATTCCTTCTGATCAACCGGCTCTCCGTCTTCGTCCGCGTCCATCGCCGCAGTCGTCGACATGGGCGTCGTAAGAGGCTTGGCCTCGCCCATGTCAAATTTCTTCAGGATATCCTTCGTGTATTTTCCTTGATGCACAAACGTCCCGTCTCGGGTTTGCTTAATTTGCAACCCGAGGAAGAAAGTCAATTCGCCCATCATACTCATCTCGAACTCCCTGCTCATAGTATTGGCAAACTTGGCAACAAGCGCATGAGAAGAGCCACCAAAGATGATGTCATCCACGTAAATCTGGACTAACAGGGTATCGTTGCCTTGCTTGAGGAGAAACAATGTTCTATCGACTCGTCCCATTTTAAAACCCTTAGAGAGTAAAAAGGTTTTCAAATGATCATACCACGCTCTCGGGGCTTGTTTCAAACCATACAAAGCTTTTGAAAGTTTATAAACAAGGTTTGGAAAATTGGGATCCTCGAAACCAGGGGGTTGCCTCACATAAACCTCTTCCTCTATAAACCCATTCAAGAAGGCACTCTTGACACTGGTAAAGCTTAAAACCCTTCGAAGCAGCAAAGGCTAGAAGGATTCTAATAGCTTCTAAATGGGCTACAGGGGCAAAGGTTTCTTCATAGTCTATTCCCTCTTTCTGGCAGAAACCCTGGGCTACTAGTCTAGCCTTGTTCCTCACTACCATCCCATCCTCACCCTCTTTGTTTTTGAAAACCCATTTGGTACCTATAGGGTGGCATTGTGGTGGAGGTGGAACTAGGGTCCAAACTTGGTTTCGCTCAAAGTTTTCTAACTCCTCATGCATGGCATTAAACCAGTTAGAATCAGAAAGGGCGTGTCCAACATCTTTGGGCTCAAAAGAAGCAATGAATGTAGAATGAGCAAAGTGAGAGACTTCATACGCTCGCGACCGCATGACTCGCTGGTCGATGTCGCCGATCATCTGCTGCGGGGGGTGAACTTGCTGAACGCTTCGGGGCGCTTGCCTCGCAGAAGTCGCTCCCTCAGGTGCAGCGGGTGCTCGCTAGAGAGGTGGATCAAGAGAACCCCAAGAAGAAGATGTTGTGGGATCGGGTCCTCGAGCTGAAGTAGACGTCGCAGGGTCGACGGGGGCAGCAAGTGGAGTTGGCTCGGGATCACCCCAATCGGCATTCTCCTGCTCCTCCTCCACCAAGATCGTCTCTCCCAGCTCCTGTTCTCCTGCAACATGAAAACCAGAAGAAACATAAGCCATAGTCACATAGAATGTGACCTCGCAGGTCTCCACTATCCGGTTAGTCTCCAGGTTAAGAACTCGATAAGCACGTGAATGAGAAGCATAACCAAGAAACACCCCATCAGCAGAGCGAGATTCAAATTTGTCCAAACTGCCTTGCTTCAGGATGAAGCACTTGCACCCAAACACCCGAAAATGAGACACCTTGGGTATCCGTCCAAAATGCAACTCATAAGAAGTTTTCTTCATGAAAGCCCGAGGAAAGATGCGATTTGAAACATGGCAGGCGGTGTTGATCGCCTCGGCCCAAAAATGCCTAGGAGTCCTATGCTCATCAAGCATCGTCCTGGCCATCTCAACAAGGGTCCGGTTCTTGCGCTCAACAACACCGTTCTGTTAGGGGACATAAGGAGAAGAAAACTGATGCTCGATTCCATTAGAAGAACAGAAAGAGGCAAACTGAGAGTTATCAAACTCAGTACCATTGTCACTACGAATAGCTCTAATGGTATCAGGGGGAAACTCAATTTTCAACCTCAGAATTAAATCACGAGCAAAAGGAAAAGCTTCATCCTTACCCTCCATAAAGAACACCCAAGAGTACCTTGAAAAATTGTCAACGATCACTAGAACATACCACTTCCCACCCGCTGAGCAAACCCGAGCTGGACCAACTGTGTCCATGTGAAAAAGCTCGCCAGGTCGCTTTGTCATCACCTGATTAACAGGTGGGTGAGAAGCAGCAACCATCTTCCCGTGACGACAAGGATGGCAAACAAGGTCCTTCTGAAACTTAAGCTTGGGCAATCCTTGGATTAGGCCAAGTGAGCTAAGTCTTGCAAGCAAGTCAAAACTCAAGTGACCGAGCCTCCTATGCCACTTCCACAAATCAGAAGAAGGACCAGCCATCAAACATCTAGCAGAGCCGAAAGAACGAGAAAAGTCGGCTCTGAAAACACGGCCAAAGGGACGATCCAACAAACAAGATCTCCCCGAGGGTCTAAAACACGACTCAAACCCTTCTTAAAGCGCACTTCACAATCATCCTCAAGAAGTTGCAAAACAGAAAGCAAATTGTAATGCAAGTTCGAAACCAAAGCAACATCCTTAAGGACAAAGTTCTCATTGAGCCGAATAGCTCCTTGAGAAACAACCTTACCTCTACTATTATCCCCGAAAGTGATGTACTCCTTGTGCATCACGGGGCTAAGGCTCGAGAACCATTCCTTCTTTCCAGTCATGTGGCGCGAACACCCAGAATCCATGAGCCACATGTTCTCCAACCGAAGTTCCTGCATCAATAGAAAGGCAGGAAGTGAGCATATGGCACAACACTGGGGTTAGTATACTGAGAAGGATACCAGTGCTGTGTCATAGGCCCAGAAAAAGTGTTAGCAGCAACACCAAGCTGTCCTCGTCCCATGGGTGGATAGCGATCAGCACCAACCTGAAAGGGTGGTCCGCTATGGAACGGAAAACCTCCAAACTGACCTACTTGTCCCATTGGAGCAAAGCGATCACCACCATACTGAAAAGGTGGTCCGCTATGGGACTGAGCAGCAAAACCTCTTACACCCGGCTCATAGTCGTATTGAGGACGACCAGAACCGCGACGGGCATGACCACCACCCCGTGGTCTCGCTGCCTGGGGCCTAGTGTTGATGGTCCTTAAACACCTGTTTTACCATCAACATTTGACCCTAATGTCCACCAAAAAAGCATGAAATGTAGTCAAATAGGTTTCAAACTAACCAAATTCAACATGTCCATAGAATTTTGATTGAATGCAGGATTTGAACCAAATTTGGACATATGGACCCACCAGAGGCCAAGCCCACTCAGCAGGGCCCAAATGGGCCTAAGGGGGGTGGCGCCCGCCACCCCTAGGTGGCGCCCTCCACCTCTAAGTGGCGCCCGCCACTTGGGTTGGCCCAAGCTCCACTCCCTGCCATGTCACCGATCCGTGTGACGTCCCCAAGGCCAAATCTTGGCCCTTGGTCACTAGGTTAGTGGCATCGGACAGCTCAGGGAGGAGTGGCATGGATCAAGGCTGAATGGCAGTTGCTAGGACATGCAACCGACATCCAAACCGCCTTGGACAACCACCTGGAGGCCGTAGGATCAAAGCCGGTGCATCCAACGGCCAGGGGACTGGCGGCCGCCAGTAGGGGGTGGCGCCCGCCACCTGACCTTACCCTAGGTCGGTTGGCTACCCTCTATAAGTACCCCCCTCACTGCTCAAGGCTATAAATAACCCCCTGGTGACACCACTTCATTTGTACCATCCAGTACCACCACACCAAGAGAAGCAAAGCAAGAGAAGCAAGTGAGAGTTAGGTTAGAAGCTCAGAGAGCTTAGGCAAGTAGGTAGCTAGTAGAGCAAGGCATTCTTGCCCTCGCGGAAGCGCTGCTCAAGGCTTAGCTCAAGAGTAGAGGCGTGCGAGTGATCGGTCCTGGCGCTGGGAAGAGTCTTCCTTCATCTCCAGTTTAGGTTTTGCTCTTGTTACTCAAGCACTTACTATATTCTAGTTCATCATTTCAAGTATTACTTTATTCTACTTATCAGTATTGAAGGACCGAGAATGCACTAGCAAGGCGACCAGAGGGGGGGGTGAATGGGAGCCAACAAAATTTCTCTCGAAACTTTGGCCAAGTGTCCCAAAATCAACCCCCGAAAGCTACGACCGAAACCATGATGCCCACGACCCTTGGAAGAGGGTGGATGATCCCTAGGATCACAGTGAGGCACCACAAAGCGATAGCGATCCAAACACGAAAAGCTCCAGCACAAGGTCGACCCTCAAAAACCAAGTCCCGAACGTAGATAGACGGCTACGTCGAGAAATTCCCAAATACCGATGCTAACAAATAGCAAAGATACCTAGAGAGGTTCCTTTGTCAACTACAAGGTCAAACGAGAAGTCCGGAACCAAGCGAACAAGTCGGAAGAGCAAACGCACTAAACCGGAGGCTACAGCAGGATCCCGGATTGTCCGCCGGTACGGTCGCGGACTGTCTGCCCAGTGGCGGACTGTCCGGGCTCAGGTCGCGGACTGTCCGCCGGCCAAAAGAGCAAAACCGCACTGCTGCTGAAGTCCCCTGGACAGTTCCCGGACTGTCCGCGAAAACCAACGGTGGACTGTCCGCCGGTCAAAAGGAGACAAGACAGCCGAAGAACACGGCCACTGATCTAGCTCGTCCCCGATGCGCGGACTGTCCGCGGTGGCACTGGCGGACTGTCCGCGAGTGCCCAGAAAGGGCGATTTTGGTCGCCCTCAACTCAAATCTTCTCCAAATCATTTCAAACCAAAATCCCTTGATCCCAAACTTGGATAGGATGATCACGAGGTAGTTGGGAGACTATCCCCAAGAAATCATCCGCTCAAATCGATTCAATCACCGAGAAATCGAAAGGGGAAGATCAAGAACGAAAAAGCACCATGAAAACGAAATCAACCCGATCTACTTGTTTGTGAGGAGTTAGATGAATTCCTTCAGTGGAAATGATCTCCTTTCAAAAACGAACAAGTTGATTGAAACGGATTACGCAAAGACGCAGTAGGGAGAGAGATCGAGTGACGGGAAGATCGTGGAGAAAACAAAGAACGCGAAGAACACGAACAAAACGCGAATCAACACATCGATCTGCAACCGTGTGGCTACCACACGCTACAACTGTGAGGTTACGGCCTCACTTCCTCAAAATCTCCAGTACAGAGAGGTATGGTTCTTTGCGGATCTCAGCTAGCTGCAGCAGGGGATTGGGAGAGCAGGAAACCGTAGAAGCAAAGAGCAAATGACTGAGATGGATGGGGAGGTGGGTGTCTCCTCCTACTTATCCTAATTCTAACTATTCCTAATTCCCACTCTACCCCTAACTACTTACAGAGTGAACCAGCTAAACCCTAAGGTTATTCTGGACCAACTCGATGGTAGGTGGATCCGACGGCCATGCCCGCACAACTGGTAGCGTTGCCTCGACGCAACCTCACCGATTGCCGCCACGTGCCGCCACCGCTCTGTGTCCTCTTCACGGACTCCGCCCCCGGTTTTGTGGCCCAAACCGGGAAACCAGCCTTCACAGCCAACCCCCGGTTTTGAGGCCCAAACCGGGAAACCAGCCCACTGTAGCCTGAGTTTTGTGGCCCAAACTCAGCAAACCCGCAACACCCAGGTTTTGAGGCCCAAACCTGGAAACCGTCCTCAGCCCGAGTTTTGTGGCCAAACTCGGAAACCATCTGCGCCCAGGTTTTGAGGCCCAAACCTGGAAACCGTCCACCCGATGGTTTTTCTCTGGCTCTACCACCAAACCGAAGCTGTAGAGGGGATGCACCGCTCGTGCACCCTGTCCACCGACACGTGTCCCCAAGTCCACGACCTAGGCAACACTGTGCCCGCAAGTCTTCGCTTGTCGCTGTCCCAGGCTGCCAGCCACCACAGCTAATCCTCAGGCACCCGGTCCCTCAGTCCAAGCCTCACGTCCGCCCTTCACCGCTCCCGGTCCGTCGGCACGGCACGTCTCTACTTGACCTTCACCTTGCCCTCGATCACTGTCTCCGTGCTCGACACCTGCACAACACAAGCCAAAGAACCAGCGATCAAAACCGTTGACAATCACTCATCATATGAGACTCGACATACACCCATGTATCCGCAATCTCCCCCTTGATGAGTGCATTGTCAACTACACACACAAATCATAATGGAAATGGAAGGAGGAAGAAGGAGAAGAGAGAACTCGACCAAATGACCCAAAAGCATAGCAAAGCCAAAGAAGGTCAAGTGGAAAGAGCAAAACAAGTTTGTTCCCAAAGACATGGGCAACGGCTCGACGCAACCAAGCAAAGCAAAGCTAGCCCTCAAGAAGAGGTAGAACAGGTTCAACACCGCTAGCAAGTGCCAAATGAAAAATCGAAGAAAAATGCTAGTCCCTCAAGATAGAGGCAAAGGCTCAACACAACTAGCAAAGCGCTCCGAACCAATTGGAAATTTCAAAAATTCAGCACGAGCAAACTCCCCCTTGCATGGTGCACACAACCGCCAACATGGGAGACATGATTTGTCCAAATTTTCTCCCCCTTAGTTGAAAATGCACCATCAAGCAAAAGGAACTGAAACGATTTTCTCCCCCTCAGAAAATGCACCATCAAAAAGTGCCAACAAGAGAAGTTCTCCCCCTTCCAAAATGCATATGAGTCAAGATGCAAGTTAGCAGCTTTAGGAATATAGTCAAGAAAATGCAAAGATGCTCTAAATAGTATACCTCCAATGACTCACTGAAAAGCATACAAGCTAGCAAAGGCTCAAACTGATCATTAAAAAATGAAATGAGAGCACAGTGAGCAGTTTTTAGCCAAAAGGTATTCACCATTAAAAGAGCACACAACATGTATAGACAGGAAATCAGACAAGTGCTAAACATGTATACAAGGTGAACTACCCCTAGCACAGTTCAATCATCACGCTATAGAATGAAACATAGTCTTGTGTATCCAAATATTATCGGAGTTGCAGCAGTTAAGATTACACAAGTTAAAATTTCAGCATGTGATTGCGAGAGGTTGAAAGCTTGTCACTGCCTAACTTTTCAACTGTGCGAAGCCTATGCAGAAGCAATCAGAAGCTTAAAGCAACAGTTTTGGTCATACACTACACAGCTCAAGTTTAACTCAAAGTGCAATGAGAAACAGTCTCGAAACTGTGATGTGTTTACAAGCAATCCCATCTCGATCTTTTCAATTCACTTAAAACTTGGTTCAGATTTTATTGACAGAATATGAACAGACCAAGCAAGTGACAGACTCAGAACTAGAGACATAGCAACCTAGCATATATGAAAAGCACGAGTGAATTCAACACATCCTACACATGCTAGTTGCATATCTCAATGGGGAACATCTTCATGTTTTATGTTTGTTAAGCAGATTCACCATTCAAAAATAGCTCAGCTCACAACATGTATTAGTGATCAGAAAGAGCATAAGCTACTAGTATCAATAAATAGCATCGGAGCATACTAAATAGAGCATAGTTACATTTCAAAGATTATATACTTGAAGCTCAGAATGTAAAAGCGTATGCTGAAAATGCAAAAGACAAAAGAGACAAGAAAACAAGACAAACGAAAAATAGTCAGTCTTATGATACAAGATCCAAAATGTTTCCCCCATCTAAAAGGGGAAACACACACCAAGCTCACCCCTCAACCGATTAAAGGTTGATTCGTCCAAAGGCTTGGTGAAAATATCAGCCAACTGATGATGAGTATCGACATGGCGAAGGTCGATATCACCCTTCTCATAGTGGTCTCGCAAAAAGTAAAAGCGCACATCAATGTGTTTGGTCTTCGAGTGAAGCACAAGGTTCTTAGCAACGCTAATCGCACTCGTTCTATCACAAAGCAAAGGAACACGAGAAAAGCTCAGACCAAAATCACGCAAAGTGGCCATCATCCAAAGCAACTGGGAACAGCAGCTAGACGCAGCAACATTCTCAGCCTCCGTGGTAGACTGGGCGACACTAGACTGCTTGCGAGAAGACCACGATACAAGAGAAGAACCAATAAATTGGCAAGTCCCAGAAGTGGACTTGCGCTCAATGCGACAACCAGCAAAATCGGCATCGGAATAACCGCAAAGGGAGAGGGTGGAGGAAGCTGAATACCAAATCCCAAACTCAGGTGTGAAACGAAGGTACCTAAAAATGCGCTTGACCGCCTGACAGTGAGAAGTGCGCAGCGACGCCTGAAAGCGCGCGCATAGGCACACCGCGAACTGGATGTCCGGGCGTGTCGCCGTCAAGTAGAGCAGCGACCCGATCATGCTTTGGTACTCCTTCTGGCTCACAGCTTCTCCATCCTTGTCCGCATCCAGGGCCGTCGTGGTCGACATGGGTGTTGGAAGAGGCTTGGCCTCACCCATATCGAACCTCTTCAGCAAGTCCTTAGTATACTTGCCCTGGTGCACAAACGTCCCTTCTCGGGATTGCTTAATTTGCAATCCGAGAAAGAAAGTCAGCTCGCCCATCATACTCATCTCGAACTCCCTGCTCATAGTATCTGGACCGAGTGACACATTTGTTAATGTTGCCGATCATCTGCTGAGGGGGGTGTTGGCGCTGGATGTGTCGTGGCGCCTCCCGTGCAGACGTGATCTCCCCCTCAATAGCAGCTGGTGCCTCCCGGGGTACAAAAGGTACCGCTCGGGGTGGCGGATCCCACGACCCCTGTTGACGGTCCTTAAACACCTGTTTTACCATCAACATTTGACCCTAAAGTTCACCAAAAAGGCATGAAATGTAGTCAAAAAGGTTTCAAACTAACCAAATTCCACATGTCCATAGAATTTTATTTGAATGCAGGATTTGAACCAAATTTGGACATATGGACCCACCAGAGGCCAAGCCCACTCAGCAGGGCCCAAATGGGCCTAAGGGGGGTGTCGCCCACCACCCCTAGGTGGTGCCCACCACCTCTAAGTGGCGCCCACCACTTGAGTTAGCCTCCCTGCCATGTCACCGATCCGTGTGACGTCCCCAGGGATAAATCTTGGCCCTTGGTCACTAGATCAGTGGCATCGGACGACTCAGGATGAAGTGGCGTGGATCAAGGCTGAATGTCGGTTGCTGGGACATGCAACCGACCTCCAAACCGCCTTGGACAACCACCTGGATGCTGTTGAAGCAGAGGCGGTTCATCCAACGGCCAGGGAGCTGGCGGCCGCCAGTAGGGGGTGGCGCCCGCCACCTGACCTAACACTAGGTCGGTTGGCTGCCCACTATAAGAACCCCCCTCACTCAACTGGGCTATAAATACCCCCCTGGAGGCACCTCTTCATTCACACCATCTCACACCCAAGAGTACCATCACTTCCAAGAGAAGCAAAGCAAGAGAAGCAAGTGAGAGTTAGGTTAGAAGCTTAGAGAGCTTAGGCAAGTAGGTAGCTAGTAGAGCAAGGCATCTTCGCCCTCGCGGTAGCGCTGCTCAAGGCTTAGCTCAAGAGTAGAGGCGTGCGAGTGATCAGTTCTGGAGCTAGGAAGAGTCTTCCTTCATCTCCAGTTCAGGTTTTGCTCTTGTTACTCAAGCATTTACTATATTCTAGTTCATCATTTCAAGTATTACTTTATTCTACTTATCAGTATTGAGTGGTATACTTGATTGATTGCTTGAGTGCCTAGCTATCCTACAGTTCAATTCACTTAGCCATAGTAGTTAATCTCTAGTGAGCTTAGTGTTTGATCTTTGCCAATAGGTTGCTTAGTTAGTTTAGTGTTTATCTTATTAAGTCAAGTATTTGCTCTGACGTCCGCAAGGGTGTCTCTATTCAAAGCTAGGATAGAGATAGTTAGAATATAGTTAAGCGTGGTGCTTAGTTATAGACTTACCTTCAGATACGGCTGGACCCCGGATAGCTGTGGTAGCAAGCAGGTGGTGACAGCCCTGTGCGCCTTGAATTCCACCACGTAGTTGGCCCAGTTTAACAGTAAGGCTCGTTGTGCTAGCGTTCAACTTAAGTAAGTGGTAAAGGCTAGTACGCCTCGATACTTGACAAGATAGGAATAAAACTATACTCAACTTAGTTACTTTATTGACTTTTGCCTGCCCTGCTTCGTAACTGTCTCGCTTCGTAGTTATCTTGTTTTGTAGTTATCTAGGAGTAGTTAGTAGTAGTTAGTTATCCTTAGTTATCATAGTTACCCCTTAACTATCTATCTATCTAGTTATCCACCTTACCTTAGCCATCCATTTCATCCTTACCTATCCACCCATATATTCTTTCTAGCCTTTCATCTCCTCTCTTCTCCCCTTTTCCCTTTTCTCTTTTCTTCGACTCTCATCCCCTCCTTGACTCAACTCATTCACCACCCTAGCCTTCCCATGGGATCAAATAAATTGACACCTGGTCCTCCCAGGCGAAGTGCTACTATGATAGTTCTGTGCGCTTGCAGAATCTCCTCCTGGTAGATTGCATTCTCTCTAGGTAGCTCCTACTAGTGTCAGGATTGACAACCCCGCTTGGCATTAGTAGATAGCTGCTTTAGCTCCACTCCTTTAGGTATAGTGACCGGTCTTGGTTCAAGCATTTCTGACGTCGTTGTCGGGGATAGACTCTATAGTCTACTCCTAGTAACAACGTTAGCAAGGGCCAACAAGCATTTCTGGGCCATTACCGGGGATAGTTGCCTAGCACTATCTTTAGTGAAGCTAAGAACTACCAACAAGCATTTCTGGCGCCGTTGCCGGGGAAGGCAATCGGTGTATCGGTTGAGTCCGTGTCGAATTTATGTTCGCTTAAGCTTCCGCTTAGCGAATCCCATCTTACCACATTCTTTCTTTCCTTAGTTCTTCTTATCTTTTTCCTTCATCTTCTTCAACTTCTTTCATTCTTATCTCGTTCTATCTTCACGATGGCCAACAAAGCCATTCGTGAGTTTTCTGCTCCCTCTGCCGCTAATGTAGCGATACGACCAGACGTGATTGATGCCAACCTCAATTTTGAGTTGAAACCGGCTCTAATCACGATGGTCCAAGCTAGCCCGTTCTGTGGCAAGGCTCATGAGGATGCCAATGCTCACCTCCAACAATTCTTGGAGATTTGCGGCACCTTCACCATTAAGGGGATAACCCAAGAAGCCAGTCGTCTTCGTCTCTTTCCTTTCTCTTTGCTAGGAAAACCGAAGCAATGGTTCTATACCGATCGCAACGCTGTAGACACATGGGACAAGTGTTCCAATGCTTTTCTCGCCAAATTCTTTCCTATGGGCAAGACGAATGCTCTGCACAACAAAATCTCCAGCTTTACGCAACAAGCCGAGGAATCTATTCCCGAGGCTTGGGAGAGGTTGCAAGAGTATGTCGCTGCTTGTCCGCACCATGGTATGGAGGACTGGCTATTGATCCAGAACTTCTACCATGGCCTAACCCCTCTCTCTAGAAGCCATTTGGATGCCGCCGCCGGCGGCGCATTCTTTTCTATGAATGTTGCAGATGCTAAGGCTCTCATAGAGAAGATGGTGGCAAACCAAGGATGGAATGACGAAAGACTATAGCCCCGTAAGCGAGGTATGCATTCCCTTAAGGAGGCCGACATGATTTGGGCCAAGATGGACCTGCTGGCAAAGAAGCTGGACAGCTGTGAGAAGATGAACCAACAGGAGAGTGTCCAATCTCTGGAATCCTACATGACTTGCGAAGTCTGTGGAGAAACCGGACATTCTGGGAGCCACTGCCCCGAGCTACATGAAGATTTGAACTTCATCAACAACAGTAACGGCTTCCGTCAACAGAATCAAGGATGGAATCAGCACTCCAATTCTCATGGTAACAATTCATTCCCTCGCTCTAATTTTCAAAATTCTAATGATTTCTCGTTCTTAAAGAATTTAGTTTACTCACAAGGTAGAACTACTGAATTTTTGAATAAGAAATTAACGGCGAATGATAAAGCCCTTGAGAATATAAATGCTACATTGGAAGATTTCTCATCTGCTCTGAAAAATCAATTAAGCTTTAATAAGATATTAGAAACCCAATTAGCTCAACTTGCTGCTATCATACCATCTTTTGAAACTGGCAAAATTCCTGCTAAACCTGACATGGAAACTGCAAATATGGTTGAATTAAAATATTTTAACTATTATGAAGATCAAACCATGACTGTTAAAAAGGGTGATCCTGGTAGTCCCATAATTAGATGCTCAATCTTTGGTGAAGTCTTTAAAAATGCCATGTGTGATTTAGGATCGAGTGTGAACATTCTATCTAAAGAGTTTTATGAAAACTCATTCTTTCCACCCATGTCATCCACATCTGCCTATGTTGTGCTAGCTGATCAATCCACTTGCTATGTAGAAGGAATAGTTAATGATTTACCTGTTCATATTAGAGGCTCCTATGTTCCTGCTGATTTCATAATACTAGATATGAGAAATAGGAAAGATGTGCCTCTAATCTTAGGTAGACCCTTCTTGAACACTGTTGATGCCTGCATATATGTGGGAAGTGGAAAAATTCAAATGACATTAGGAGGGAGGAAGGAACTATTCTCCTTCTGCCGAGGCCCCGCATATGCCGCTAACATGCAGGAAGCAAAACCCGTTCGTACCAAGAAGAGGCGCCCAGGAACAAGATGGAACATAAAGAGAGAACCACCTCCTCCTAAGTTGTGTGATTCACATAACAAAGGAGAGGTGCCAAAAGAAGAAGAACCAGATGGAGTACTAAGAGAAGAAGTGCCCAAGGAAGAAGATCCACCCAATAAGGATGAAACTCCATGGACCTAAGGCATGGTTTTAATTTTTAATTTCCCTTCAATTTTCCCTTTTTGAATAAATAACATATGTCATGCATGTAACTAAAAAAATCAGTTATCATTAGTTTTATGCATAGGTACATGTTAACTTAGTTAGAATAATAAAATATCATAATAGGATAGTTTCCCTTTTCACAACATTAGATAGTTTCCCTTTTTAATAAAATGAGAACAAGAGCTCCGACTAAGAAGAAGAAGATCTTTCACCAAGCAAGAAGCCAGCTTGGGGGAGACTCCCGCTCCAATAAGGTATGTCTCAAAGCCTACACTTTACATTCAGTTCTTAAATTCTATATCTTTTGAATGTCACATGCTTGCCTAAATAACCACTCCATGAATCAAATTGATAAAATCTGCTTAAACAAGTTGAAACCTGAATAAGATTTGAAATATGTCATGCAAATGCTTTTGTTTTGGTTTGAACGACTAGTCTTATCTAAGTTGTAGCTTTTGTGGGTTGCACATGCTTTAACTGAAATCATGCTTAGTGAGTAAAGTTAGTAAGAAATGGATTAATTCTTTAAACTTGCTAAGGTGAAATTAGGACCTAATCTGGAGGATTTCTTTTAAATTATGAAAACCTTGCTAAAAGTTCCTCCTAGATTTTATACCATCCCACCACCAGCCAAATATTTGTTAGTCATTAGTCAAAACCACAAAGAGCTTTGTTTGTGTTGAGCTTTGTTAGACCTCATAGATCTTAGTAGAGAAGCTTATCATATCTTTTGAATCAAGATTCACACACCCACCATAAATTGCCTACTTTCCACTTTGGAAGTTTGCAACCACCAAATAAATTGCTTATTCTCTACACCGGAGATATGCAATACCCTGCCAAACATCCCATTGCTAGCCTTATGCTTATTCCTACACTGGGAATAAGCATTTCTCTCCCTTTCCCTACTCATTTCAAAAATCCTTTCCTATAGATAACCTGGGGAAATCTAGAGCTAAAAAAAAGAGAGACAAAAATGAGCAAAGTAGCTCAAGAAAGGACTATGTCCTGAAAAAAAAGGGTGAGCAAAGTAGCTCAAAAGAGGACTATGTCCTAAGAAAATGTGAGGACACATCTTTTGCCTACTCACTACGTATCCAAAAAAAAGAGAGAGAGAGAATTATCATTAGCTCTAGACCCCAGAAATTAACTAGGAAGGATTATGAAATATCCCTCTGTACACTTCCACATAACCACACATGCACATCTTGATCAATTTTTATGGTTTGCTGCTCCTTATGATCTGAGTGTCTAGCTTAGCAATAAACATCAGGCAATTTGCTCATGATTCTTAGCCTACCTATAACTCCACATATCATTCCTTAGAAATAGGAGAGGCTACATTTTGGCCTAAGTGAGGATTTAAACACCATTGAGTGATTGAGTGAATCTTAGAGGACTTAAGCAAGTTGTTATCTTTTGAAAACTTTGAAAAACCTCCAGACAGAATCCTAGTCAAACCTAAGCAAGATAAAAGTTTCCTATCTACTGCTTTATTTCACTCTTGCCTGTTTGAAGTGAAAAGCTATAAGCCCCACATTGCTATGATTAATGATATATGCTAAGTTATTTCTCAATATACAATATGCACTTGCATACATCTTCATTTTGCTACCTATTTCATGCTTAATGCTTGAACCGCATTGTTGCTCAAGGACGAGCAATAGGTTAGCTTGGGGGAGCTTGTTGATGGTCCTTAAACACCTGTTTTACCATCAACATTTGACCCTAAAGTCCACCAAAAAGGCATGAAATGTAGTCAAATAGGTTTCAAACTAACCAAATTCCACATGTCCATAGAATTTTATTTGAATGCAGGATTTGAACCAAATTTGGACATATGGACCCACCAGAGGCCATGCCCACTCAGCAGGGCCCAAATGGGCCTAAGGGGGGTGGCGCCCGCCACTTGGGTTGGCCCAAGCTCCACTCCCTGCCACGTCACTGATCCGTGTGACCTCCCCAAGGCCAAATCTTGGCCCTTGGTCACTAGGTCAGTGGCATCGGATGGCTCAGGGAGGAGTGGCGTGGATCAAGGCTGAATGGCAGTTGCTAGGACATGCAACCGACTTCCAAACCGCCTTGGACAACCACCTGGAGGCCGTAGGATCAAAGCCGGTGCATCCAACGGCCAGGGGACTGGCGGCCGCTAGTAGGGGGTGGCGCCCGCCACCTGACCTAACCCTAGGTCGGTTGGCTGCCCCCTATAAGTACCCCCCTCACTCCTCAAGGCTATAAATACCCCCTGGTGACACCACTTCATTTGTACCATCCAGTACCACCACACCAAGAGAAGCAAAGCAAGGGAAGCATGTGAGAGTTAGGTTAGAAGCTCAGAGAGCTTAGGCAAGTAGGTAGCTAGTAAAGCAAGGCATTCTTGCCCTCGCAGAAGCGCTGCTCAAGGCTTAGCTCAAGAGTAGAGGCGTGCGAGTGATCGGTCCTGGAGCTGGGAAGAGTCTTCCTTCATCTCCAGTTCAGGTTTTGCTCTTGTTACTCAAGCACTTACTATATTCTAGTTCATCATTTCAAGTATTACTTTATTCTACTTATCAGTATTGAGTGGTATACTTGATTGATTGCTTCAGTGCCTAGCTATCCTACAGTTACATTCACTTAGCCACAGTAGTTAATCTCTAGTGAGCTTAGTGTTTGATCTTTTCCAATAGGTTGCTTAGTTAGTTTAGTGTTTATCTTATTAAGTCAAGTGTTTGCTCTGACGTCCGCAAGGGTGTCTCTATTCAAAGCTAGGGTAGAGATAGTTAGAATATAGTTAAGCGTGGTGCTTAGTTATAGACTTACCTTCAGATACGGCTGGACCCCCGGATAGTTGTGGTAGCAAGCAGGTGGTGACAGCCCTGTGCGCCTTGAATTCCACCACGTAGTTGGCCCAGTTTAACAGTAAGGCTCGTTATGCTAGCGTTCAACCTAAGTAAGTGGTAATGGCTAGTACGCCTCGATACTTGACAAGATAGGAATAAAACTATACTTAACTTAGTTGCTTTACTGACTTTTGCCTGCCTTGCTTCGTAACTATCTTGCTTCGTAGTTATCTTGCTTTGTAGTTATATAGGATTAGTTATCTAGGAGTAGTTAGTTATCTTAGTTATCCTTAGCTATTCTCTTTATCCACCTATCCACCCACCTTACCTTAGCCATCCACTTCATCCTTACCTATCCGCCCATATATTCTTTCTAGCCTTTCATTTCCTCTCTTCTCCCCTTTTCCCTTTTCTCTTTTCTTCGACTCTCATCCCCTCCTTGACTCAACTCATACACCAACCTAGCCTTCCCTTGGGATCAAATAAATCGACACCTGGTACTCCCAGGCGAAGTGCTACTACGATAGTTCTGTGCGCTTGCAGAATCTCCTCCTGGTAGATTGCATTCTCTCTAGCTAGCTCATACTAGTGTCGGGATTGATAACCCCGCTAGGCATTAGTAGATAGCTGCTTTAGCTCCACTCCTTTAGGTATAGTGACCGGTCTTGCTTCAAGCATTTCGGACGCCGTTGCTGGGGATAGACTCCATAGTCTACTCCTAGTAACATCGTTAGCAAGTGCCAACAAGCATTCCTGGGCCATTACCAGGGATAGTTGCCTAGCTCTATCTTTAGTGAAGCTAAGAACTACCAACACCTAGCAACCTGAGCGGGTGCTCCTCTAGGTCTAGCGCCCTGCCTCTGAACTCCCCGACCTTGCACACCATGGAGAGGGTGGTGCCTGGCCTGGTTGTTCAGCTCCAACTCCTTCCTAGCGTCTCTCTTCCCCCGAAAGCAAAACTCAGCTAGGTGACCCTCACAGTGACAGTACTCGCACTCAAACCTCACCACTCTCCTGGGTTGTTGGTTCCTTTTGTTGCGAGGGTTGTTCACTCTGGCTGGCTGCTTGCCTCTCAGTAGGGGATCAGTAGAGACGTCAGGAAGGGTGTCAAGTGTGTTCCTAAGATGGTTAGGTTTGGGAACCCACACTTGCTTGCGAGGTGGAGCCTTGGGAGATTCATCAAGGATGCCATCCTTGGTGATAGGCTTGGGAGGCTCAGGTGGGGTGGTCTTGGTAAGCTTAGGGATAGCGGATGGCTTCTCACTCGGGTTCACTCCGCTAAACTCACCGATCTTGCCAAAGGTACTAGCGCCCTTCCCACCTGAAGCAAAGCCTACTCCCGAGCAATCAGTTCCCCTTTTGAACTGACTAGTCATCATGCCCAACTGCGGCTCACTGCATGACACCCAACTCAGGATGGACCAAAGGTATGTGTTTTCCTCCTCGGTTTGCATCCTGTCATGCCGACAATTGGCAATCTCAAGCTCCATCCCCACGCATCGCTCACATGGAGCGGACAAAGTGCTAACTGAGCTGGCCTTCAAGGCTTCAGCAAACTTGGCATTAACTTCTGCCAACTCAGTTCGCAAGCTAGGACAAAGCTTGCACGCACCAAGCAAAAAGGACCTTGCCTTCACTTCCTCCAGCTCCTTTTTCAGGGAGGGACACTCTTTGCAATCACCTACCAAGTCTAGCCTACTCTTCAGCTCATCATACACCTCAATCAAGGAGGCATACTTTGTTTGCAAGGTGGCAAAGTTTGTCATATGCATCGTGCACTCCTCACATTCCTCCATATCGGTCATCTTCACCTCAGACTTAGCGAACTCAAGCTCCTTAAGCGCCTCATTCATCTTAGCCTTAAACTCATTGCGCTCTCGGATAGCTCGCTTGAGTTGCTTGTCCTGAGCGAGAACTATATCGACAAGAGAATCACGCTCACCGGTAAGACGATCGACAAGAGAAGAGGTTGATACCTCAGAAGCATCATCGTCGTCGACGTCGTCGTCGGTGTCGGCATCCTTTGCCTGGCATTTGGTGTCCTCTTCATCCAAGGCCATGGTGCAGAGACCCTTGGAGGAGTGGCCGAAGAAGCAGAGTCCGTTGAAGCGTTCTTTAGTCTTGTGCTCAGACCCATCGTCGCTGGAGTCGCCGTCGGAGGTCTTCTCGCTGTCACTGATGGTGGCGAGGAAGGCACGCCGACCGGCGTCGAAAGCCTTCTCCATGTCCTCTCGGCGATAGCTGCCCCTCTTCTTCTTCCCAGCCTTGTTCTCCGGCTTGCCCTTGCGCCTGGAGTTGCGGTTCTTGCCGGGGAAGCTCTTGTCATTCTTGGGACAGTTCGCCATGAAGTGGTCAAGATCACCACACTTGTAGCAGCCCTCGCGTGCGCCACCACGCCAGCGATTCAGGCGGTTGTTGTGAAACCGCGAGAACCGGGTGATGACGAGTGCGAGCTCGTCATCTCCAAACGCCTCCAACTGCTCCTCCGTGACTTTAAGCAAAGAAGACAAAGAAAACAGAGGAGGTGAAACGTCAGCAGAGAAAGTCGATCCACCTGTGCCTGAGACCAAAGCCATGGTGATGTGAAGATGGGTTCTTCAGCTTGGCCTGAGTCAGGTGATCGATCTCGGTGGACTTGAGCTTGCTGAACAGCTCGTCCACGGTGAGGGTGTCATAAGATGTAGACTCTATGATAGTCGACACCTTCACCTCCCATACCCTCCGATCAAGGGCGTATAGCAACTTGAGAGCCCTCTCATGATCGTCATAGGGTAGGTTAGCCCGATTGGCACGCATCTTGTTCACAATCGTCTGGAAACAAGCGAACATGGCATCAATCGTCTCTCCCTCCAACTGAACAAAGTTCTCGTACTCGCGCTTGTACATCGCGAAGAGTCTGGTCTTGACCTGAGAGGTCCCCTCGTGATAGCTCTGAAGCTTCACCCAGATCTCTCGTGCCGTCTCAAGCTCAGAGACACGCTCGAACTCAGGAAGGGAGATACTGGACAAAAGAGCGTTACGAGCCTTGGAGTTGGCCTCGTGCTGGTCAATCTAGATCTGACCCACACGAGCCGCAAGAACTACGTACTCTGCATTCTCACATACCTCCCAGACAGAAGATCCGATGCTGTTGAGATAAGCACGCATCCGAATCTTCCAATAGGGATAGTTTGTTCCATCGAACCAAGGAGCCTTGCCATTCCCTCGATCCATGTCGCCCTTAGGATCTGAAACCAATTAAGGTAGAGAAGATCCTTAACCGGCTCTGATACCAATTGAAGGACTGGATTAGCGACCAGAGGGGGGTGAATGGGAGCCTCAAATTCAACTCGTGAATTTTATGGCCCTTTGCCCAAAAAGTCACCCCAAAAGCGAAGACTCGAAACCAACTGCGGAGAGTTCATGACCTACGAGTAGGTGGATACCCTAGGAGATGTCCTAGTGGTACAGCGGAACCTCTGGAGAAACCTCAAAACCAACTGCCAAAGCCATGGAACAAAACTGCACAATCAGCAGTTTCACGGACTGTCCGGGGTCAGGGTCCCGGACTGTCCGCTGAGCGTCGGACTGTCCGACACTGGGAGTCCGGACTGTTCGCCGGCAAAAATGCAGAAACCAAACAGTACTGCAAGTCTGCTGGATAGGTCTCGGACTGTCCGCGGGTTTGTACCGCGAACTGTCCACCGTTCACTCGACAGTGAACAGTCAGGGGTCTGCGCCTGACTGAACCTGAAGAAACCCGATCCACGTACTATCCGCCGTCAGAGGCGCGGACTATCCGCCACCACCCAGAAACCACAAACTTGCTCGAGTTCAAACCCAAATCCAAATTGATCTCAACCAAATCAAGAAGAACTTCAATCAAACTCCTCCCAGGTGATCCTCAATGAGTTGGGGTGCTAATCCTAAGAAATCATCGCACCAAACCAAGTCAAACAAGAGATATTCGTGAATCACCGTAAAAGGGGGAAAACGAAGAACTAACGCGAAATCAACCCGATCTATGGATTCGTGAGGTTAGGAGAGAATTCCTTCGGTAGAAAGAAGGAGCTCACGGCCAAGAACAAATTGATTCAAGTGGAATCGAAAATCATCTCGCGGAGAGGGAGAACAAAGCAAATCTCTGGGAGATGAAAAACCAAAATGTGAAGAACACAACAAACAAGACATGATTCGATTTCAGCCGAAATTCCTCCACACGAGGAGACAACGAGAATACGGTCTCGTTTCCTCAAAAGATCCAAATACACAAAGGTATGATTCCCGTCTCTGCGGATCGCTTGCAGCGAGGTATGATTAGAACCTAAGCGAGGGCTAGAGAGAGAGAGAGTGCTCAGGAACAAATGACTGCAAGGATAGAGGGAGAGGAGGGGTGCCTCTCTTATTTATAGCCTAAAACAATAATCCTCTTTCTACCCCTAGATACAAGAGCGAAGCGGCCAACCCTAGGGTTATCCCGGTCCAACTCTGCTGATGGCTGATCTGACGGCCACGCGCCTTCCTCACCCTTAGCATCGCCTCGACGCAAGCCTCAGGATGCTGCCACGTGCCGCCCAGTCGACCGCCGCGCCTATCTCGTGGATAGCCTCGCCTCCACGCCAGCCTCTCCACGCCGCAACGCATCGACCGTCCTTTTTGCGGACCTCCCCCCGGTTTTGAGGTCGAAACCGGGAAACCTGGGCCTTCCCCGGTTTTGAGGTCGAAACCGGGAAACCTGTCCTCAGGCTGAGTTTTGTGGCCCAAACTCAGAAACCGTGAGCCCAGGTTTTGAGGCCCAAACCTGGAAACCGTCCTCGCCGAGTTTTGAGGCCCAAACTCGGAAACCGGCCATCCCGAGTTTTGAGGCCCAAACTCGAAAACCGTCGAGGGTAGCTTTTTGAGGCTCAGCTACCGAACCCGCGCCGTAGACGGGATGTGGTTCGCACACCCCGAGTTCCAGCACCGATGCCGGAGCATGTCCAGCCTCCACGCCGGGCACAGTGCATTCGCCATCCTCCTCGGCCTCCCGCCAAGTGTCACGACGCCATCACCTTCCTCCCGACTCGGCCGATGCACCGCACATCCCCATATGCTCTTGCTTGTCAACGCCACGTGCCAGCTACCACAGCTGGTCCTCAGGTCTCCCGGTCCATCGGTCCAAGCTCCACGTCCGCCCTTCACCGCTCCCGGTCCGTCGGCATGGCACGTCCCTACTTGACCTTCACCTCACCTTCGCCCACTGCCTAAGCTCCACACCTGCACATCAACACAGCTAAGAGACATGTTGCCCGTTGATCGATCACTCATCACTCAGGAAGGGAACCACAAGGGCACATATCAACCTTGTGTTCTCATCAAGTCAATCAACGATGGCTGAGACAGCAAAAAGGTACTTACGACTTTGATGTTTCCAAATTAGATAGACTATTTGAATATTTGTTGAAGGAAGGACGCATCAAATTACCGGAGGGTCATCCTATGCTGCACCCTGAAGGGGTTAAAGACAAAAAATATTGTGGTTTCCACAATACCAGATCTCATTCTATAAATGATTGCCGAGTATTCAGGGCACGGGTCCAGAAAGCTATCCAGGAAGGGCACTTGAGGTTCGATGGAAAGATGAAGGTTGATGATAACCCTTTTGGACAGAATACCGTATCTTTCTCTGTTAATATGGTTAATGCAGCTGACCCCAGGGGCAAATACAAGATGAAAGTGTTAACCTTTGATAGAGTGAGAGAAGCTGGTGCTGTTGACCCTGAGCAGCAAATTACGAATGAAGAATTTCGGCAACGAGTTCATTTTCAGAATAGCTGAACTGAGAGAGGTCAAACCTCTAGGCCCAGGGTAACGACGCGTATTTTATTGAACAAATGGCGTCGGGAACAGAAGCGGTACCAGAAACAAAGGTTTTATGAGGAACAAAAATTCATGAAGAAGCAACAGAGGTATGAAGAGGAAATGTACCGAGAAGAGCGAGAGTGCATGAAAGAGCAAGAGCAGTAACATTGGGAGTGCTCATTTTTCAAGTATTGTTGGAATGAAGGCTTGAAGCTGCCTGCTAAGAACAACTGCCCTGAATGCAGTGATCAATATTCTGAATACAGGCAGTCTCGAGTCAACCGCCGTTCGGTCCATGAAAGGCTTGGGGCACGAATCCCTGAGGATGATCGGCGCTTAAAAATAAATAGTCCCGAGAATCGGCAAGGAAGAGGATTTGCCGATCAAAGTTGGACTCGCACTGGAGAAGAAGAATATCGCGAATATGTCTGGCAAAAGGGACAGTGGTGTCCACCAGGATTGAGGAGAAGCAAGAAAAGGAGAGTGCAGCGCCTAAGAAACAGAGAATTGGCACAAGTGGGTGCCAAGACGAAACAAGTTTGGCGTCCTAAAGAACAGCCTGATGGGGGTTCGACTGATGAATGCATGACATTCTTTCTTCCATCGGAATTCATAGCCCCTGAAGATCAAGATGTCCAAGAGGAAGTGTATTCAGATTTCGACGAAGATGAATTCCAAGATCTATTAGCTCATCTTGTTTTGGCTCAATGGGCGGTATTTGATAAACCAGCTAAGCATCGACACTTGAAGCCACTTTATATGAAGGGGTATGTTAATGGCAAGCCACTAACCAAAATGTTTATTGATGGAGGAGCTACTATAAATATCATGTCATATACTACCTTCAGAAAACTTGGGATGGCGAGTGAGGAACTTTTGAAGACCGACATGGTGTTGAGAGACTTTGCTGGTAATTCTTCTGATACTCGAGGAGCAGTTCATGTTGAGTTAACGATTGGGTCAAAAACTTTAATTACTACTTTCTTCATCATCGATGGCAAGGGGGCATACAGTTTGCTTCTAGGAAGGGATTGGATACATGCAAACTGCTGTGTACTGTCAACTATGCACCAATTCCTCATCCAGTGGATTGGAGATGATATCGAAATTGTCCATGCTGATGATTCATGAGTGTTGCTAATGCAGAGCCTATCTACTGGGAATATGATGGTGTCAAATGCTTCTCTGGAAAAGTTTGGGAAGTAGGTCCTGTGAACGTTTTCGACAAGGACCAACAGCCGATTCAAACGATCGGCTCTCAGAGCAATTTTTAAATAAGTAATCCGACTGGTGGTAATGGAGAAAAATTGGGACCAGGTTTCATTTCGGCTGATGAGGAATAAAGTTTTTGTGATGGAGCCGAAAGGAAAATCGTGTATGCGGGTTTGATCCAGATTATAAATTGAAGTTGAGAAACCTTTTTGAAGAGTTCTGCCTATTTCTTCGTTACCAAAGCTGAGGGAAGATCAAGAGTTCACGTAAGGTGACGTACAACAGAAGATTTTGATGAGATTGAAAATATATGAGGGCACTTCCACAACTTGGTGATCATTTCAAGTTGTACGTGGCAGCCGATAGCCTTACAGTAGGATCAACCCGTATATCAAATTTAAAGGAAAAAGATGAGTAATAGCTTGCCTTAGCAGAAAATGTTAGACCCAGAGATGGGTATTCGGCTATGAATATATTTTTGTGTTGCTTATGAGCTGAAGCTTCGGCACTATTTGTTAAAGGTCGAACACGCGGTAATTGCATGTGAGACAGATTCAGAAATATTTGTATACAGCCGATGTAAAGCATCGTCTTTAGCAGAAAAAATGTTCCAAGAATTTAAGTTATAGCCGATATTGTTTCTATCGCCTTTAGTACAAGAATATTCATGACCCTGGTAGCCCTAGCATTTTTCAAATTGGCAGGTTTATCGGGGGAAGGAAGAGGTGAAGTGCAGTAAGTAAGATGCTGAGCGACATGACATGTCAAAAACGAGATCTAGTTGGCTAAAATAACGTCATGCGTTTGGGAAATATTTTCTCTGAAGAGATGTTGCAATCAGAAAAATCATTGAGATAATCAGAAATGCAAATGGAATTATTCAGAGAGGAACAAGTTGCAAGCTTCATTCACAGATCTGTCCTAGTACAAACTACCCTTGGAAAAATTTGTTCAGAACAGATTGCGGATCAATAGTTTCAGCAATAGCAGCGGCATGATCGTTATAGTCTTTGATATTTTCCATTTCATCCAGGTATCCATCTGCAAAACCAACTGGTAGAGAGGAGTAGTCCTCCTTGGTCCAAGAACTCATTGCTGCTAGCCCAATGGAAACCCCAGCATGCACACCTTGGATGACGGCCTGATCTATGCGGCCATCCACGGCATCAAGACGGGCTTCAGCTGAATTCCTATGAGCATTCACCTTGATAGCGATTTTGTTCACCGCCGCTTTCAGACGGTCATTCTCTGCAGAAAGGGCTAGCAAGAAGAAAGGGTGCGTCAGGCAAGGCAAGCTCAACCAGAAGAAGAGGACCAAAACTCTGCTAACCTGTAATGATGCTGCAGAGCTGTTTACGTTGATCTGCCCATTCAGCTTCCTCAACGCCATGCTTCTTGGATACATCTTCCAGTTCCTTTTGGGCCTTATCTGATGCGAACCCGCTAGGGTTTTCGCCCGATCTTTCGATGAGAAGCGGGGGATAACTCGATTGTTGGTTGGAGATGATGTTCATGGCCCGACTACAGCCCTCAAGACCGCGCCTTAGCAACCGATACACCACGTCCAGTAGCCGTCACGATCTTGTGGAGCGCGATAACCAGCCCCTAGGGCTCCCGTCCTGCAAGCAATCGAACAACTAGCAAGAACGAGGAAACAAGCACTGAATTGCAAGATGAAATTGAAGGTTCCAAACTGAATCTTAATCAACAATGGGTTTCCGAAGACAAGGAGACGGGTGGCTGATCCAGCACGCGCGCCTACAAGCAAGTAGCGAAGGCTAAACTTGATCTAAACAAAACCCAACCCGACCATGGCGGCTATAGAGGGATATAAGTAGATGGATTGACAACCAAAAGAGTGTTGGGGTCATCCTCCAACCCTAGGACGCATCCCTAATGGACCCAATATGATACATGGGCCATCAGCCCAAAATGAGGTGACGTAGCACCCTGGACAGCAAGACCTGTCGACGGTAATTGGATCATTGCTGCTGCTGCCTAACAGGTATTGACGTGGGACTTGATTCATATGAAAGTAGACTTGATAAGCTTTCCAACAAGTCCTGAAGCACCTGAATCCGAATCCATATGCAACCGTGGTGACGGTCACAAGTTGGTGCTTTGCTGCAGTCCGAATCCAGCTAGCGCGAGTCCTTCTCCCTTTCGGTCTTCTCCTCGGTTCCTAATCAAAACAAGAGTGCATGCGTTTCCATTGTCTAAACAAGATGGACAAGAGCTTATCAAGGAACTCACTTGATGATTAAGTTGACGAGCACGAGCATGATTAAGAGGACCAGCTATAGGTTGTGTCGGAGAGGATGTATCGCTGGTGTTGATGTCCTCATCATCCTCCCTTTCTTGCATTTGTGTCGTCCTCGACTCAAGCTCATCTTCCTCACCCAAATAAGGCTTCAAATCTGCAATGTTAAATGTGGGACTAACCCCAAAATCTGCAGGAAGATCAAGCTTATATGCATTCTCATTAATTCGTTGCAACACTTTAAAAGGACCATCAGCTCTAGGCATCAATTTGGATTTTCTCAGTTCTGGAAATCTATCTTTTCGTAAATGCAACCAAACCAAATCCCCAGGTTCCAGAATCAATTGCTTTCTACCTTTATCTCCAGCGCATTTGTACTTAGCATTCATGCGCTCTATGTTTTCTTTAGTGGCTTCATGCAATTTTCACATCAATTCAGCACGTTGCTTAGCATCAAAATTCATTTTTTCAGAACTTGGCAAAGGCATTAAATCAATAGGAGCACGTGGCAAGAAGCCATAGACAATCTCGAAAGGACACATTTTTGTAGTAGAATGCAATGAACGATTATAAGCGAACTCAATATGAGGCAAACATTCTTCCCACATCTTAATATTCTTCTTTAAAACAGCCCTTAACATAGTGGATAAAGTTCTATTCATATCTTCAGTTTGACCATCAGTTTGGGGATGACAAGTGGTGGAAAATAAAAGCTTAGTCCCCAATTTAAACCACAAAGTCTTCCAAAAATGACTAAGAAATTTAGCATCACGATCAGAAATAATTGTGTTGGGCACACCATGTAAGCGAACAATTTCTCGAAAGAACAAATCAGCAATATTTGTAGCATCATCAGTTTTATGACATGGTATGAAATGTGCCATCTTAGAAAATCTATCAACAACCACAAACACACTATCACGTCCCCTCCTAGTCCTTGGTAATCCCAACACCAAATCCATAGATATATCCTCCCAAGGAGCGTTAGGAACAGGAAGAGGTAGATACAAACCGTGGGGATCTAACCGTGACTTTGCCTTTTGACATGTTGTGCAACGAGCAACAAACCTCTCCACATCTCTCTTCATCCTTGGCCAAAAGAAATGACCAGCAAGTATGTCCTCGGTCTTCTTTGCTCCAAAATGTCCCATCAAACCACCTCCATGTGCTTCCTGCAACAACAACAAACGAACAGAGCTAGCTGGAATGCATAGCTTGTTGGCTCTAAACACAAACCCATCACTAACGATGAATTTGTTCCATCCTTTTCCATCTTTACAATGCAGCAACACATCTCTAAAATCAGCATCGTGAACATATTGGTCTTTAATTGTTTCTAACCCAAAGATCTTATAATCAAGTTGATTCAGCAAAGTATATCTCCGTGACAAAGCATCAGCAATAATATTCTCCTTCCCTTTCTTGTGCTTAATAATATAAGGAAAAGATTCAATAAATTCAACCCATTTTGCATGCCTACGATTCAGTTTTCCTTGACTACGAATATGTTTTAAAGATTCATGATCAGAATGGATAACAAACTCTTTGGGCCACAAATAATGCTGTCATGTCTCTAATGTTCGAACAAGAGCATAGAGTTCTTTATCATAAGTAGAATAATTGAGAACAGGCCCACTCAATTTCTCACTAAAATATGCAATAGGTTTTCCCTCTTGTAACAAAACACCTCCCAGACCAATTCCACTAGCATCACATTCAAGCTCAAAAGTCTTATTAAAATCAGGAAGTTGTAGGAGAGGCGCATGAGTTAACTTATCTTTCAACATGTTGAATGAATTCTCTTGTGTTTTGCCCCATTCAAAAGGCACCCCCTTCTTAGTAAGCTCATTCAATGGTGCAGCAATGGTGCTAAAATCCTTCACAAAACGGCGATAGAATCCAGCAAGTCCTAGGAAACTCCGCACCTGGGTGATAGTCTTTGGGACAGGCCATCCCTGTATAGCTTCCACCTTGGCTTGATCAACCTCAATTCCCTGTGGAGTCACAACATAACCAAGAAAAGACACTCGATCGGTGCAAAAGGTGCACTTCTCAAGGTTACCAAATAAGCGTGCCTCGCATAGTGCATTAAAAACAGCACGTAAATGATCAAGATGTTCATCCAATGATTTGCTGTAAATTAATATATCATCAAAATATACGACAACAAATTTCCCAATGAAAGCACACAAAACCTCGTTCATTATTCTCATGAAAGTACTAGGTGCATTAGTTAACCCAAAAGGCATGACTAACCACTCATATAAATCGAACTTAGTTTTGAAAGCAGTTTTCCATTCATCTCCCAATTTCATACGAATCTGGTGGTACCCACTACGTAAATCAACTTTTGAAAACACAACAGCACCACTCAGTTCATCTAGCATATCATCTAATCGTGGAATAAGGTGTCAATATCGAATGGTGATATTATTAATAGCTCTACAATCAACACACATACGCCATGTTCCATCTTTCTTAGGCACTAAAATTACTGGAACAGCACAAGGGCTAAGGGATTCTCGCACATAACCTTTGTCTAGTAGTTCTTGCACTTGTCGCTGAATTTCCTTCGTTTCTTCTGGGTTTGTCCTGTATGGCGCACGGTTTGGCAAAGATGCACCAGGAATAAGATCAATTTGGTGCTCAATCCCGCGTAGTGGTGGCAGCCCCGCTGGTACCGCACTTGGAAACACATCGGAATACTCCTGCAAAACGTTAGCAACAGCAGGGGGCAAAGAACATTGCATATCCTCAATTGAAATCAAAACATCCTTGCATATCAAAGCATAAGCAGCAGAAGTGGATGCATTGAACTCATTAATATCTGATTTGGTGGCTATCATACAACGTCCTTTCAGTTTTATCTCATCTTTGTTATCAATTACAGATTTATTATTTTCATTTTTCTCGCTCTTTGCTTTAGCAGCCCTGGCAACATCAGTTTGCATAATAATTTCAGGAGACATAGGATGCAACACAATTTTTTGATCATGGTATAGAAAAGAATACTGATTTGATCTACCATGATGCATAGAATCTCTATCAAATTGCCAAGGTCTACCTAGCAGAATGTTACAAGCTTGCATAGGCACAACATCACATTCAACAATATCTTTGTAGGATCCGATGGAAAAATTGATTCTCACAAGTCTAGTTACCTTTGCCTTACCACTGTTGTTCAGCCATTGGATGTAGTAGGGATGCGGGTGTGGTTTGGTGTTGAGGGCAAGCTTCTGCACCATATCGCTGCTTGCCAAGTTGTTGCAGCTACCTCTATCAATGATCATGCGGCACGAACGTTCTTTGATGACACACTTTGTTTGGAATAAATTGTGTCGCTGATTTTGCTCTGCCTTCTCCATTTGTGCACTAAGCACTTGCTGCACGATCAAGCTCTCATAGTGGTCCGCTTCACCTGCATTAATGTGTTCTTCTATTTGTTCTTCATTACCTGCATGGTCAGTCGCAAGCAATGCAAGTGTATCTTCATCAAAATCACTAGCAGATGAGCACTCACCATCATCCTTGACAACCATAACTCGCTTGTTTGGACAGTCACGCATCATGTGCCCATATCCCTTGCACCGGTGACATTGTATGTTGCTGGTTCTACCCGTCGATGCCACAGATGAAGTACTCGCAGCAGGTTTTTGCATCGTCTTTGCACTCGAATTTGTGGGGGCAGCTCGAGTCTTGTCACTAGATGATGGAGTGGAAATATGTGTAGATGGAGTTGTAGTCATGCGTTGCTGCCATGAATTAGCCTTCGCTGCAGAAATATTACTCCTTGCGCTAGCACGTCGTCCCTGCACTTCCCTTTCAGCTTTACAAGCAAGATGAAACAAACGGGTTACGTTATTGTATTCTTTGTAAGCGAGGATGTCCTGAATTTCCCGATTTAACCCACCCAAAAATCTAGCCATAGCTGGTTCCTCATCCTCCTCTAGGTTACAACGCAACATACCCGTTTGTAATTCCTGATAATATTCTTCTACACTTTTAGCACCTTGTCTCAATTGCTGCAACTTATTTATCATATCACGGGCATAGTAAGATGGAACAAATCTAGCTCTCATGGCTCATTTCAGCGCATCCCATGTTTTAGGTATGTTATTAGGATTTTTCTTGCCATATTCTATCCACCAAACAGAAGCAAAATCTGTAAACTCGCTAGTAGCAGCCCTAACACGTGTAGTCTCAGGAAATTCATGACATGCAAACTTTTGATCAACAGCAATCTCCCAAGTAATGTAGGCATCAGGGTCATATTTACCATCAAAAGGAGGTATCTTAAATTTAATCTTACTGAAAGCATCATCATTATTGTGTACCTTGCGTCGGCGGTTGCCATCCATACCTCTACGGTTGTGACGTAGGCGACGTCGATCACGAGTGTCTTGATCATCATGCTCAGTATCAGCAGTGTAGTCATCTTCATGACTACCGTGCTCTCGATCTCCCTCCTTTTCTTCTTTGTGCTTCTCTTTATCTTCGGTGTGGAAGTCATCAAATCGCCTTAAGAGAGCAGCAAGGCTTTTGTCCACACTAGCAACAGATTCCTCCAAACTTGTAAGCTTGTTGTTTGTGGCAATCTGCGTAGCCTCCAACTGCCCCAGCTTTTCATTTGTCACCTGCAAGTCGTTATCAAGTCCCTCTGTGTGCAGCTTCACTTTTCTTTCAAAATGTTGTATGATGCCCTTAGTGCGAGGTGTATGTGGTACTTCGTTATCATCACCTGCCCCTGTCATGGTTCAAAGACAAAGACAACAAGAAAGGCAAGTGAAGAAATAAAAGCCCTACAACTACTAGGATGTAGCTACAGCAAGTCGCTCACACTCAACTTGTTACACAAGTTCTTACCAATTCTTACCTTGCTTGACAGGAGGGGTCGTCTACCAACAAGTGTACAGCAATGGATGAAGTGTATCGGTGCTGCAGCACAAGACCTGTCAAGCTGTAGAGTATGTGGAGCTATAGGTGGGCTGAAACAAGGAACGAACTAGCACCACGTTAGTTATAAAAGCGAGCTGAATAAACGTTCGACGGCGGTACTGTGCTGGTCCTAGGCTAGACCGTGCTAGAGACACGAGCCTGGACACAAAGGAAACCACAGCACACCCCCGAACACAAGGTGGAACAGTCCTAGAATCAAAATAAAAAACAACCCCTTTTCTTTTGAATCTTTTCTCTTTTTCTTTTTTTTTGGCAACCTCAAAAACTGATTATATGAACAAAAGAATACAAAAGAGCAATTCGCTACACACACTTTTTCTGGAAAGAGTAGGGGTATTCCGGTAAGAATACTCTCTCTCTCTCTCTCTCTAGAGTAAGGCCGAACAAGTATGGAGTTATCTTTCTTTTGGTTCACGTAGTCGGAGATCTGGATAGATCAACACGCGGAATACAAGTTCTACTCGGTTTCCCACTCAGAACAAAACACAAAACGGATTCCACCTATTGCCGAGTTCTACTCGGCTTCCCCTTTTTTTCACGTTGGTGGAACTCAGATTGGAACTCAACTCGATCCGGACCAAGACCACAGTTCAATTCGGACTTCACCACAGATTCGACAGAGAGAAGATATGGTAATACTCGGCTGTGTATAGATGGTGACAAGAACTCGAAACTCTAAAGGACTAGACACTAAGACCAGCAACTCGACACAAACCGAAGCAACGCAAAATCAACAAGCCCTAACTAAACGGTACTAGCCAAGGCACAAAGGTTTAAAAGGATTATGGAAAAAAACTAATCTACTATTTTTTTGGCTTTTGTGACTATAGGAAAATAATTAAAAACAGCAAAGGATTAGAAGTCTCTCACCGAAGAACCTTGCTCTGATTACCAACTGATGCGAACCCGCTAGGGTTTTTGCCTGATCTTTCGATGAGAAGCGGGGGATAACTCGATTGGTGGTTGGAGATGATGTTCACGGCCCGACTACAGCCCTCAAGACCGCGCCTTAGCAACCGATACACCACGTCCAGTAGCCGTCACGATCTTGTGGAGCGCGACAACCAGCCCCTAGGGCTCCCGTCCTGCAAGCAATCGAACAACTAGCAAGAACGAGGAAACAAGCACTGAATTGCAAGATGAAATTGAAGGTTCCAAACTGAATCTTAATCAACAATGGGGTTTCGAAGACAAGGAGACGGGCGGCTGATCCAGCACGCGCGCCTACAAGCAAGTAGTGAAGGCTAAACTTAATCTAAACAAAACCCAACCCGACCATGGCGGCTATAGAGGGATATAAGTAGATGGATTGACGACCAAAAGAGTGTTGGGGTCATCCTCCAACCCTAGGACGCGTCCCTAATGGACCCAACATGATACATGGGCCATCAGCCCAAAATGAGGTGACGCAGCACCCTGGACAGCAAGACCTATCGACGGTAATTGGATCATTGCCGCTGCTGCCTAACAGGTATTGACGTGCGACTTGATTCATATGAAAGTAGACTTGATAAGCTTTCCAACAAGTTCTGAAGAGCCTGAATCCGAATCCATATGCAACCGTGGTGACGGTCACAAGTTGGTGCTTTGCTGCAGTCCGAATCCAGCTAGCGCGAGTCCTTCTCCCTTTCGGTCTTCTCCTCGGTTCCTAATCAAAACAAGAGTGCACGC
The DNA here is from genome assembly GCA_009763385.1 of Coix lacryma-jobi var. lacryma-jobi. Taxonomy (NCBI): domain Eukaryota; kingdom Viridiplantae; phylum Streptophyta; class Magnoliopsida; order Poales; family Poaceae; genus Coix; species Coix lacryma-jobi. The sequence continues at coordinate 117,565,838 of CM019824.1, read as the reverse complement.
GTTTCCATTGTCTAAACAAGATGAACAAGAGCTTATCAAGGAACTCACTTGATGATTAAGTTGACGAGCACGAGCACGAGTAAGAGGACCAGCTATAGGTTGTGTCGGAGAGGATGTATCACTGGTGTTGATGTCCTCATCATTATCCCTTTCCTCGCGGTACCGAAGGGCATCCAAACGGGTTTGCTGGAGTGAATCATCAAACTCAGAGTCTGATGGCTTAGGAAAAAGGTTGAGAGAAGCTTTCGAAGCTACCGTTTCTGGAAGAGGAACCCGAGCTTGGTTGGAGGAAGACTCCACCCTGGAAAGAGGATGAACGATGAACCAGAGACGGATAAGCAAGAAGGGCTATCACAAGGGGGCAAGAAACTAATTTCTTACCTATGGCGCCGGTGAGTTAGTGCCCGACTTCCTCCTGCTTCGTCTCCGACGGGATGCCTGCCGTGGTCACTATTACCTGCCATTGATAGAAACACAAGCAGAGGATTTTCTCTCTGGCTTGAGCTAGAAGCCAAGAAGTTGAAATTTTACGAGTCAAACTGTTTGACTGGAGATGAGTGACAGCTTGTGTGGGGTCATATTTATAGAACCATGGTTTGCACATTGGAAGACCAAGCATCGGAGTAGAGTTTTCACAGCTTATGGGCCGTTGTTGGGCCAGGTTGGATTTTGCCAGAAAGGTCATGGCTCCAAAATTGGGAAGCCAATAGGGTTCGGCTAAGAGTTGTTCAGTTTCGGTTGATTGGGAACTTGCATTACCGATTGGCACTGAAGACGGAAAGCTGAACACGGGAAGAATCTTTGAGGAAAAACTACCTTGATGTCATCATGGATCGGAAAATTGAGAAAAGACTGAAACTTTGGATATGAAATAACCGATTACGGCAAAGCAAAGATGACTGATGTGATTATCGACAGTAGGCGATGAGATATACATCGCCGCTGGAGTAAAGATAAGAGACAATGTACAGAGCAAGACATACATTGATCTCGAAGGATCAGTCCAGGTTGGATTGAGCAGAAGAACTTTTATTTACAAAAGGAGGAACGAGAGATTACAATAAAGATAGTCAGTTCATCCACTCCATCCTACACGTGATTGGGAGAGTATGGTCAAAAGAATCGGCCAGATCTGTTCCAGCCTCCTTAATGTCATCTACGGAGTGTTCTACCCTATCTTCCAGCTTTCGCTCGCAGACATCGAACCTACGGTAATCGGCACCGGAGTGGATCCACACGGCATTGAAGGCAAGCGTCGCGCCGTACCCCATGCCGACCCTGGAGATGACTGGGAGGATTCGATTAACTTCATTTATCCACTTCAGGGTCGTCGTACCTGTCACATCGGCTGTGACAGCAAGCTCGGTGATGGCGGCTTCGAGGGCATGGAGTTTAGTTGCTAGAGCTGAAAGGGAGAAGAGTGGGTAAAGGCAGGAGGAGGAAAACGGGAAAAGAAATAATGAAAAATATTTACCGGTGGCCCGATTGCAAGCGACGTCACGCTCCCGAGAGATTCGGGTAATCTCCCAATCCTTCCCTTCCAGATCGAATTGAAGGTCTGCAATTTTCTGGGTTAGGTCTTTGGAAGAAACATCGTCGATCCTCCTAGATAGAAATAATAAAGTAAGAACAACTGTTTAATTTTTGAAACAAAGAAAAAGGAGAAAGGAGCAACCTCCTCTTAGAGGTGCTAGAAGCACCAAGCTCAGAGCTGTGTCGGCTCACTGTGGAAGACATCCTCTAGATTGAAAGATGACTGGAGAGAAGAGGGTTTTCTGGTTTTGTGGTTGAAGCAGGGGAGTTCGGAGTGCGCAAGCCGAAACAGAGTGAAGGGAGACTTTAAAGGATCCCAAGAGGTGCATTGGGAGATGAATCGGTAGGTGAAATAATTATGACATGCAAGATTTCTACAGAGGTGGATGCTTCCGGAGGTTCCACGTATGTATATGGAGAAAAAGAATTTTGGAACAAATATTTGTCCCAAAATTAGGGAGCATGTGTTAACACCAGATTTTCGCACACACGAAGGAATGACATATGGGATAGTGTGCGAGAGATGATCGTATGATGCATTCGGCAGAAGGCCAAGATCGGTTAATTCTTGGAATCCTGGCAGGTCCATAGGAGGTCGGCTGTCTTGCAAGGCGGTAATTTTGTTCGATAAACGAGTATGGCGAGTGGGGCCGACTTGCATGGAGACATGTGACCATGGAGAACGCCGAAAAGAATAAGGATAGGATTTGTATCTTTCCAAATTCTGTTATGTAAATCATAGTCATCTAGGACTCGTGTTTCACCCAGGGTATAAATATAAACCCTCGGCCATTGTAAAACTGTTCACAACCATATCAATACAAACCGGTCCCGTGCCATCTTCGAGTCCTTAGTCGTGTCGTCGAGTTCTTTGAGAGGAAATCATCGATCCGTCGACCTCCGTAAGTCCCGACAACCTTGTTATCATGTCTAGTATCATGCGGTGGATTTAGATGTGATGCAAGTAGTCTTGTTTGTTTTCAATGGTCGTGCGGCAGACCCTTGTTAGCGATCAAGAAGTCTTTGCTTATGGGTAAATACCGTGCGACAGGCGTTTGTTCATATGTTTAGCAAAAGTGAGATAGTTATCGGCTCTATTAGATTTGGCAAGATCTAATAGATTCATCAAGTTATCATGTGTTTTATGTTTTAATTACTTATGTAACACTCTTTTGCCCAATCTAGATTGATCTTTGTTTGGCCTTGCTTTACAAGTTTACTTGTTCTTCCAATAGTTGTATAATCATGATGGCCGAATCGATTTCCAATCTAGGTTGTTACATGTTGTGGGTTCATGCATGTCAATCATGCTTGAGCTTTGATAAAACTAGGTGTCGTGCGGCAGATGCAGGTTTTAGCTTCGTTTGATCATGCTTGTTTGTATGTTCCTTCTTCATGGACCCCAACTCGGCTAGTTTGCCGAACTTGGTTAAGCTTACACGAGTAATGAGAGTTTATAGATCTGTTCAGATGCACATATGCTTTTAGTTTCTTATTGTCAGGTTGTATCATGCGGTGGATTGACCTGACCGTAAGAAGTGGTGTAGACTTATAGTGAGTATTAATCTTGCTTAGGTTTATGCTTGACGGGTTTATAAAAATTAGACGTGTGGCAGACTAGTTGGTTTAATCTATGCATGTGTTGTTTGAATAGATTTATTTTTCTCAAGTTACCTGTTTATAATTCACTATGTCTCAATGGTGTTTCCTTCACATGTGCATTCAGCAACCGACTGCTTACATATGTTTATTTTTATGTTAGCCGAATGATCTTTAAACCTGTTGACAGACAGCTTCTATAGCTGTGTGCCGTTGTGATTGGCTTTAAAAGCCGTACATATGGAACTGTCTGGTTTTATCTGGCATGTTCCAGGTTATTCTCACAATTTTATCCCTTGTTGGTTTTCAGGTCAAACCGACTGGCACGTCTCCGGATTCCAAACCATCCGGGCACTCGATTAAAGCCACGCTTTTTCCGGCTTGCTGTGTGTGAGGCGCGGACCACATTTTGCGTCAATAGTTCTCAATATTGACCACCAGCGCTGGGAGCACGTTTCAGTCCACCGCAGAAGAAAGGTCAGCCACAAGCTCAGCGCAACCAAAAGCCATACAAGATAGCTGCCACCCAAGCTCGAGGGGGTCAAAGCAGTTCAGCAGGAGGGAAACCTCTGGTTCGAGGACCCTGTTTCAATTACAATCAAGAGGGGCACTTCGCAAGGTATTGCCCACACCCAAAGAAGCAGCAGGCTAGCTACCCCGCGCGTCTGCACAATATGACTGCTGAAGAAGCTCGTGTCGGAGAACCTGTGACCGCTGGTATGTGTCTTGTTAACCATCATCCTGCAGTTGTTTTGTTTGATACTGGATCATCGCACTCATTCATGAGCAAGGCATTTGCACAAAAGCATAATCAGGAGATGTCTAAAATGGACTATGGGTTTCGTGTAAGCTTCGTAGGGAGTAGCGTGTTATCTAGACAGATGGTTTGTAATGCAACCATCGATATTGGAGGGCACAAGTTTGGAGCTAATTTAGTAGTTCTGCCGGGACTAAGCATGGATGTAGTCTTAGGTATGAGTTGGATGAGTATGTGGAATGCGGTGTTAGACACTGCCAATAGGACTCTTACCTTATCTGATGGAAGGACAAATAACAAGCTTCACATTTCTCTTCCCCGAGGTGCTGACTTCGTTGACTTATCTTGTACTCTGACTATAGAAGACCTATCTAAGATTCCAGTCGTCCAAGAATTCCCAGATGTCTTCCCGGATGAGTTACCAGGATTACCGCCCAAGCGGGCAGTGGAGTTTGCGATTGAGTTGTTACCAGGAACCGCGCCGATCTCTAGGAGGCCCTACCGTATGCCACCCAATGAGCTCGTTGAACTCAAGACCCAAATCAAAGAACTTTTGAACAAGGGATTCATTCAACCTAGTGTATCAGAATGGAGATGTCCAGCATTGTTTCTTAAGAAGAAGGATAAGTCGTTACAGATGTGTGTGGATTATCGGCCGCTCAATGCCGTGACGATTAAAAACAAGTATCCGTTGCCACAGATAGACATTCTGTTTGACCAGTTATCTAGAGCCAAGGTATTTTCCAAGATTGATTTGAGGTCAGGTTATCACCAGATCAGAATCCGGCCACAAGATATCCCAAAGAATGCTTTTTCAACCAGATATGGGCTATATGAGTATCTTGTCATGTCTTTTGGATTGACAAATGCTCCAGCGCACTTCATGAGTTTGATGAATTCGGTGTTCATGCCAGAATTGGACAAGTTTGTAGTAGTGTTCATTGACGATATTTCGGTATATTCTGAGAACCCGGACGATCATGCGGAACATTTGAGGATTGTTTTGACTAGGCTTCGTGAGCATAAACTTTACACGAGGTTTAGCAAATGTGAGTTTTGGTTGAAGAAGGTGCATTTCCTTTGTCATATTCTATCGGAAGAAGGAATTTCCGTGGACCCGAGTAAGGTGCAAGAAGTGATGGATTGGAAAGCTCCCACTTCGGTTGGTGAAATTCGAAGTTTTCTTGGTCTAGCAGGATACTATCGCCGTTTCATTCCCGACTTTCCCAAGATTGCAAAACCAATGACAAGCTTGATACAGAAGGACCAGAATTTCGAGTGGACAGAGGAGTGTGAAATAGCTTTCCGTACCCTGCGGAAACTATTGACCACTGCTCCTGTTTTGGCTCAACCGGACATCGAGAAGCCCTTTGACGTCTTTTGTGACGCATCGAAAGTTGGTTTGGGCTGTGTCCTTATGCAGGAAAACATGAAATAAACTACCCTACACATGATTTGGAATTAGCCGCGGTGGTGCACGCTCTGAAAATTTGGAGACACTATTTGCTTGGTAATGCTTGTAATATGTACACGGACCACAAAAGTCTCAAGTATATCTTCACTCAACCTGAGTTGAATATGAGGCAAAGAAGATGGCTTGAGTTAATTAAGGATTACAATCTGCAGATACATTATCATCCAGGAAAGGCAAATGTGGTTGCCGATGCTTTAAGTCGGAAGTCACACTGCAACAACTTAAGGTTACTACCAGGAGATGAGTTTAGTCTTGTACACCCTGTAATTCTACACAACATCAGGCTGCAAGACATGTTAATTGACCAAATTCTTGAAGGGCAGAAAATAGACAAGGGGATTTATCATATCAAGGAAAAGCTGAAAGCTGCAACCGAACCAGTAAGACATTTTCGGGTTGACGACAAAGGAGTTTTGTGGTTTGACAGGCGTTTAGTAGTACCCAAGAACAGAGAGCTCAGGAATCGGATCATGGATGAAGCTCATTTGTCCAAGTTGTCTATTCATCCTAGAAGCACCAAGATGTATCAAGATTTGCGTCCAAGATTTTGGTGGACCAAGATGAAGAAGGAAAATGCTGCTTATGTAGCCAGGTGCGACACGTGTTGTCGAGTAAAGGCTATTCACCTGAAGCCAGCCGGAATGCTTCGACCATTACCAATACCCGAGTGGAAATGGAAGAAGTGAGTATGGATTTCATTGTCGGATTGCCAACCACCCAGAAAGGAAATGATTCAATATGGGTAATAGTTGATCGTCTTACAAAGACCGCTCATTTCATACTAGTCAAAACTTGTTATCGATCACCGGACTATGCGGAGATTTATGTTAATCAAATTGTTCGACTGCATGGTATACCCAAGGTCATAGTTTTAGATCGAGATCGCAGTTTTCTGCACCATTTTGGGAGAAACTGCAAAAAGAGTTAGGCACAAAACTAATTCGTAGTTCTGCCTATCATCCCCAAACGTCGGGGAAAACTAAAAGAGTGAACCAAGTTTTGGAAGACATGTTAAGAGCTTGTGTAATATCAGCAAAAGGTTCTTGGGAGAAATGGTTACCTTTAGCAGAATTTGCATATAACAATAGTTACCAAGAAAGCATACAGATGGCACCTTTTGAAGCCCTATATGGTAGAAGATGCAGGACACTAGTGAATTGGGTTGAACCAGGAGAATGTCAATATTACAGAATTGATTTCATTAATGAAGCAGAAGAACAAGTTAGAACAATTCAACAACATATGGCAGCCGCGCAGTCTCGACAGAAGAGCTATGCAGACAAACGGAGAAATCCGCTTGAGTTCCGTGAAGGCGATTATGTTTACCTGAAAGTGTCACCCATGAAAGGTGTCAGACGCTTTGGAGTTAAACGGAAGTTGGCGCCAAGATTTGTGGGACCATACAGGATTGTGGAAAGGAGGGGAGAAGTAGCTTATCAGCTACAGCTGCCGGAACATCTGAAGGCTATATTCCCTGTATTCCATGTGTCGCAATTAAAGAAGTGTCTTCGAGTGCCGGAAGAAGAGGTACAACCAGCCAACATCAAGTTGCAATCCGATCTCACTTACTCAGTGGAGCCATGTCGAGTGCTTGACGAAAAAGAAAGAATAACTCGCAGAAGAATAGTAAAGCAATACAAGGTATCTTGGAGTGAGCAAGATGATCGAGATGCCACTTGGGAAACGAAAGCCTATTTAAGAGAAGTGTATCCACACTTTTATAAGAAATGGTCAGTAACTCAAATCTCGGGACGAGATTCCTTTAAGGAGGGGAGGGCTGTAACACCCCTGGTGTTAAGCAACCCTAAATGCATAATTTGACATCTCATGAGCATAAAGCATCATCATATGTTTCTTTTCTTTGTGTAAAGTGTTATTTCATGTGATAGCTTTTACTGATCATGCTTTGGTGTTATGCTTGTTTGACTTGTTTTTGGAGTAGTTGAGTTCCTAAGTAGTTTAACCTTGTTGAGAAGTCAAAATGAAGCCAAGTTTATGTTGGTCATTTTGGCTAACTAAGTCCCTAACCCTAGTTACCCTAATAGAGCCCTAGGAGTCCTTTTGTTTGACTAACAAAGACCTCCATGATAGAAGCTTTGTATGGGTGAGTGCTCTAAACCAAAAGTGTGTAGAATTTAGAGTAGAACAAAAGTTGTTTTTCGGTCAACTCATGAAAATGAGGTTAACATGGTGTTTTGAGGCCCACAAGGCAGAAATGGGCAGTTTAGACTTGGAAAAAATTTCCTAAGTCTTTGAACTGACCAACAGTTTCGTCTAGCGAACTTTGGAGCTTTCTTGAGCAAAACCTAGGTCGAACCAATGCTTGATCCTATAAACAAAGTTGTAGTCAGCACATAGCTCTACCCAATGGAACAAGTGGTTTAGCTTTTCACCGAATGGATTAGGAGTTAATCGCGCGCAAAGATCGGCCGTCAGTCGGCTGATGACCGACTGAATCCATCGATTCAGTTTGAATCGACGCCGGCAGTGGCCGACCGCGCCAGAGATGCTCCACCGCGTGGCGCGCGAGGGCCGGTCGGGCAGCGTCCGCGCGCGGAGTGGCGAGCACAAAGCCTGTCCCCACGCATTCGCGCAGGCCAGAGCCGCTCCACTCCCTTTGCCTGCCTCCTCTTCGCTCTCATCGGTGCCCGGGCGGAAAGAGGGAGAAACCGAGCGCTCGCTGCCGTCTCGCCGCCTCACCGCTAGCCCGACCACCCAAGCAGCTTCGCCGTGAGCCCCCACAACTTTTGCCGTCTCTAGCGCCCCGTAGAAAGCCCTAGGCGAGCCCCGGGATGAGCTCCCGCCATGGCCGCCATGACCGTCGAGCTCGGTTCGCCTTGGCCAACCTCCTTCTCGTGGGTTTCGTGTTGTCCTAGCCCCCGTTCGAGGGTTAGTGAGGTCCGTAGAAGTAGAAGGGGGAGTTGGTTTAGCCGATTAGGGTTTGGTGACCGCGGTACGCCGCCATCCGCCGCTCGCCATGGTCGCCGGAGTCGGCAAAGCCGTGGTCTCGGGTGTTCAGAGTGGGAACCCTAGCTTTCGAGCCTTGGGGTAGGTTCGTGGAGGTCACCGGAGTAGAAACCGAGGGTTGGGTTGCCTCAGAATGGCCAGAGTCGACCGACGTAGCAAGGCCGCGCCGCCGTGTCTGCCATTTTCGACGGCGAGCTCCGTCCGTCGCTTTGCCGGGCCGGTGAGTAACACCATTCGACGCGGGGAGGTGAGAGGAGTCCGAGAGTGGTGGTGGTCTCGCCGGAAGGATCGCCGTCGGCGAGCTCCGGCGAGGTCAATGATCTCCCCTGTTCTGTGCGTATGATAAGTAGGGCCGAGTTGACTCGGGGGCCCGCTGGTCAGCCTCTGGTGTGCGTTTTGGCTGGGTGTAGCTAGCAGTTAGGTTTAGGTGTTTTTGTTTTAATATTTTTCTGAAAATGTGCTAATGTTTGTTTAATTCATATCTGGAGTTGTATTAGTCTAAATGAGGTGAACTAAATTTTGTTAGGTTTGTCTTGCTGAGATCTGTCTAGAAAAAATATGACATGTCCAGTTTGTGATAATTTTATATGCAGTTGTATTTAATTTATGTTTAGGCTGAAATCTTGTTAAATGCATAATAAACTGTGCATTGCTCAGAAAAATGTGATTCTTGTTTTGTTAAGTTTGTGTTGATGAGTAGTTTCTGGGAAAAATGTAATATGGAGATGTTCTGTGAAATATTTTAGCAATAGAAATTAAAATGGTTAAATGCTGTTTTCTTGTATAAATTGTAGTAATTAAAATATGAAGAGTATGAACCTGAGAATTGTTGTAGACTGCTCTTGTGCTAAGAAGTTCAGTAGAAAAATGGGAAATCTGTTGTTTGACACTTTTTGCTAGGGGGTGTAGTTCAAAGCACCTTTTCATTGTGATGTTTGTCTTTTTCGTGGAGAATAGGGTTTAAGTCCAAATAGCTTGAAATTTGGACAGGGTACTAAATTGCATGTGGTCAGCTTACAGTAATTTTTGTAGATTTGTTTGAAGTAGTTAGCTAAGGGTTGCTGTTATAGGCTTAATTAAATAATAAGGTAGTAGCAAATAACTATTAGTGGTAGGATGATGTTGACTACCTTATTGAAGAAAATGAAGTAGATGACATGTGCTTATCTCCTGAATTATCCTATTCCGTGTTGAATCATCAATGCATCCCATGTGCATTCATTTTTATTCATCCATGTTATGCATCATACATGACCGGTAGTGGAGACCCAGAGCCCACAACCGCAGGAGGAGCCAAACCCGGAAGAGACCCCGAACGAGAGGACCGAAGAAGGAGACGTCCAAGACTTACCTGAGTGCCACGACCATCGACCCTCCGACTTCGAAAGAGGCAAGCCCCGGAGCATCTAACTCCCATGGTTTGCAAATTATTTACTAAGTTAACCTGATATGCTTGTTGCACTAGGTTTATAGGAACTGATTGCTACCGTTGCTGCATTATTACTATACCTTGTCCACCGCAATTGATATCCTGATAATTCATGTTTAAGTTAGACCGATATATGCTTAGTCTTTTTAGACCGGTAAAAGTCGGGTGATTTCCTGTCTCCCGCGTATAGGTGGATACTGATCATGACTAGCCTGGTGCTATCATGGGATAATCATGTGATAATTAATTTGAGACCGGGCGGGATGTAGGAGCAGCAGGACATGAGTTCTGTATGCTGGTAGTCTCCCGTCTGTGTCGATTAGGACCTGACGAAGGCACACCTCAGTCGTTTTGAATGCGTCAATCACTTAACGGAGTAGGTCGTAGTACCTCCCGTGAAGCCGAGTAAGGTTATTCGAGCTGGTGATGGAGATGTTGATGCCTAACACCCAGGGCCTCATATGTACCCTAGGTAACTATTCTGAGCAACCTGGCATGGTCCGTGGACAGGCGGGGCCTGACTGACCTAGCATGACCGTGGGCAGTTATAGGTTGAGCGACCTGGCGTTGAGATAACCCCCGGTGTAGAAGGGACCATGGCCGTCCCGCGCGTTGTGTTCTCGAATTTCCTGAGTGGCAGCTTACGACTGCCATGCCCGGATGTGTCGGGCGAGTGTGCGACATTTTATCCCCAGCTGGGTAGGAATCGATTATAATCGCCATCGCTCCTGGACAATGAGTAACTTGACTGGGCATGTGTTACCGTAGTAACTTATGGAATTAAAGATGGTTACGATGTGGAACATGAAAGGCTATTGATGAAATAGTCACTCTTGCTTGATTAATTAGCCAAGTGATTGCTCTAGATCAGGTGCAAATCTAGTTAATCAAGTTGATTACATAAAATTGACTGCTAATACCCTAATGATGATTATTTAATAATGAAAATGCTTTTATGCAAAAGGTAAGTATGGCCAACCCCAGATACAGCCTTGCATACTCCTTGGTGTCACCTTATTTCTGGTTTATGACAGGTAAGTCTAGCTGAGTACCTTCTCGTACTCAGGGTTTTATCCCTTGTTGTTGCAAATGGACAGTGCTTCTACGGCTACTGTGAGAACTGCCTGTACCCTGTTACGGGTGATGATTAGACCATGGGCAGGGTCACCTCTTATCCTCACCTGATGCTTTTGTGGACTGATCAGGCATATGGCACCGTATTCTGAACCAATGAATTTATGTTTTAAAACTATGTTGCTTCCGCTACAATTTCCAACTACGGTGTGTAATATTGTTTCAACTCCGATGTATCTGAACTATGTGCAAACTGTGATGTAACTTGTGAACATGTTCGCTGAACTAGTACGGTCTTGGTTGGTGTTGAAATGATTTGAAATCCTTCGAGATTTCCGGACTACCGGGTTTGTACGAGCTTAAGTACACATTAATCTTTGCGAAAGCAAGGGTTTGAGTGCTTAATCAGGTATAAATTGGTCGGTTCTGTTAGATCTACCCTCAGACGCGTCCAATGCAACGAAGCGTCTGATGGTCAGCGTCCGATGCACCTTTAAAAACACTGTCAGATGACACGTGGCATCGGACGCGTCCGCTGATATGAACTCAGCGTCTGATGGTCACGAACAGAGCGCCCGATGCCCCGGAAACTGTACTGTTCTTCCGCGAATTCAACCCAATCTCCTCCGAATCAAAAGCTCTAAGGCTTAGACTTGGTATGAGGAGTTCCAAGGAGGTTAGTAAGCTATCCCAAAGAGATCATGGCTCGAACCTAACTCCACATCGGTGAATCGGAAGAATTCGGGAGAAAGGAAGCAAAACTTGATTCTAAACAAAAATCGACCGATCTACTAGCTCGTGAGGTTAGAGGTGAATTCCTTCAGTGGAAAGATGCGCCTTATGATCTAGAACAACTCAGTTCAAACGGAATCGCAAAAGACATAGCGAGTAGAGAGATCGATCAACGGGAAAAATGTGGAGAAAAACAATCCGCGAAGAACAACTCCAAAATGCGAATGACAACCACGAATTTGCAACCGTGTGGCCACCACACGCTACAATAGTGAGATTACGGTCTCACTTCCTCAAAATCTCATGAACACAGAGGTATGATTGTCTTCTCTGTGGATCTCAGTTTGCTACAGCAGAGGATGGGGAGAGCAGGAAACCTAGAAGGCAAAATAGCAAATGACTGAGATAGGATGGGAGGTGGGTGTCTCCCTCTACTTATCCTAATTCTAGTTCCCACTCTACCCCTAGCTAATTATAGAGCGAACCAGCTAAACCCTAGGGTTATTCTGGACCAACTCGTGGTAGGTGGTGATCCAACGGCCACGCTCGCACAACTGGTAGCGTTGCCTCGAAGCAACCTCACCGATTGCCGCCACGTGCCGCCATCGCTCTGCTCGTCCTTTTCACGGACCCCACCCCTGGTTTTGAGGCCCAAACTGGGAAACCAGCCTTCACGACCAACCCCCGGTTTTGAGGCCCAAACTAAGAAACCAGCCTTCACGACCAACCCCTAGTTTTGAGGCCTAAACCGGGAAACCAGCCGTCCATCGCCTGAGTTTTGTGGCCCAAACTCAGAAACCCGCAGTGCCCAGGTTTTGAGGCCCAAACCTGGAAACCGTCCTCAGCCCGAGTTTTGTGGCCCAAACTCGGCAAACCCGCAGCACCCAGTTTTTGTGGCCCAAACCTGGAAACCTTCCACCGGTGGTTTTTCTGTGGCTCAACCACCAAACCGAGGCTATAGAGGGGATGCACCGCCCGTGCACCCCATCCACCGACACGTGTCCCTAGGTCCTCGACCCAAGCAACACCGTGCCCGCAAGTCTTCGCTCGTCGCTGTCCCAGGCTGTCAGCCACCACAGCTGATCCTCAGGCCACCGGTCCCTCGGTCCAAGCCTCACGTCCGCCCTTCACCGCTCTCGGTCCATCGGCACAGCACGTCTCTACTTGACCTTCACCTTGCCTTCGATCACTGTATCCGTGCTCAACACCTGCACAACACAAGCCAAAGAACATGCGCATTATCCCAGTTGACAATCACTCATCACTCGAGACTCGGCATACACCCATGTATCCGCATCTAAGCACCACGCTTACACGACGACTACTCCTCTAATCCCTAGCTACTTGAATTAGAGTACTCTAATTAGAGTTGCAAGCCAGAAGAATAATAAGAACAAGAACGCTTACTGATAATTAGAAGATGATGACCGAAGAATATCCTGATCCAAGCTCTTGACGAACTTGAATCCGTAGGTACAAGTTGAAGAAGTAGATCAGACAGGTCGGAGCTCCTTCTAATCCTCCTCTAATACCCCTCTCCCTCTCTCTCTTCTAATTCTAATCTTTGGATAACTCTCTACAACTAGATGAACTAGAACTAGAATTAGAAGAACTATAACTAGAAGAAGAACTAGAACTAGATCTAAATCAACTAGAGGGATCTCTACATCTACTTGAGAACCTAAAGTTGGATATGTAGATGAACAATGAAGATGAAGATGGAGATGCCTCCCCAGGGGGGGGGTCAGGGTCTAGTTTTATAGCCCCTAAGGATGAACTGCAGCCCTTGGATCAAACCGACCTTGAACAAGGGTTGAGATGCGTCGAGGAGGTCGATTAGGGCATGCTCCAAGAAGATGGGCCGAGGAGCTTCCTGGCCCAGGCCGGCCGGCCTGGGGCTGGCCCCACCTGGTGGCCACCCTGTCCCTCCTTCGACATGATGTCTTCTGGAACCTCCCTTGTTGCCCTAACGCGACTTGCCATCTATTTGCGCGATTCATCGTGTTGGAATAGGACTCTACCTCTTTCCATCTGCTGGAAAACTCCCTAGAAGATAGTAATTCACCAAAGCTTTTGAATCTATCAGTTTAGCCCCTGAATTATGTTGCTTGGTGATCACTCCAGGTTGTTTTAGAAGCTTCCAAGTCGTATCCAACAAGGACTCTCTTGTCAGGACTCTAAATGTAGCAAACCACATGTTCGTTTCGATCGTCTCGACGAGCTCTTCGCAATGGTGTGCTCTGTTTCATCACTTGAGATATTTGTATATGGTAAAATATTGATAACCCTGCAAAACAAGTGAGAACAACACAACTCGTGGAACTTGTTAGAACCAAACCCTACAACTATGCTTTATGGTTCATTTCATATCATTCTATGCATTAGTTGATGGTATAATATTGACTTTATGGACCGTCAACAAGTTCCCCCAAGCTTACCCTTTGCTAGTCCCTTAGCAAAACCAAAACTTAACAATAGATCAGGAGTTGCTACAATATCTTCACTTCCAACAAGTACACCTGCTGTTAAACAAAAGTTCTCCGAAATATATCATGTTATTCTTCATGGGGCTTATTACTTTTACCTTAGATTCTTGAGTAATTGAAAGATTGAATGATCAAATCAATCACTTTGTTTCTAGCTCTTTCACTTCATCTTTATCCCGTAGTTTTAATTAATTTTCAACAGCTTTAATACATGTGTTGTCAAATTAAGCAATGGATCCAAAGAGAAAGTCAACCAACCATTGAATCAAGAAGTGCATGTGTATGGAAAATGGAGTCGGATGCTCTTTTGAATATACCACTCTCTTCTGTTTATCAGAGACATATGGCTATTAGGCTAATTCTACTATCGGGCACGTGCTCATTTTTTTCTGACAACAATCTTTTTTCGAGGTTCCAGACACTTGTCCCTTTTTATTTCCTCGGGATCTATCTTTTTGAGGTTTGAGACATTTGTCCCTTTTTATTTTCTCGGATTTTTTTTCTTTTTATTAGCCACATGTTTCCAACAAACTTCTGAGAGGATAGCAACAGATAATTATGAGCATTTATGCGAAAGATGGATGGAATGTGTAAGTGATCTTGATTCAATAGCATGATAACATCTCATAGGGTCATAAAGCTTAATTTAACTCAATACAATTATCATATTCATATTGAGAAATCTCCGGAACTCTAGTGTTGTTTAAAACAAGATAATAGAAGCTTAGATCATCACATGTCATATCAATAATAAGACATACCTGAATCGCAAAGATAACGGGGGTGCGTCTCCCCCAAGCTGGTTCCCTTAATAGAATTGAGCCTTCATGTGCCCATATATTTTTGTCTTTCTTAACTAAGGGTGAGTCTTCATATGCCCACATTTTTTTTTGTCTTTTTTAATTAATGATGAGCCTTCATGTGCCCATATTTTTTTAGGGGTGAGCCTTCGTGTGCACACATTTTTTTATTTTTTGAATTTGTTTATAGAATAAAGAACTTAGGAGGATAAAGATACTTACGTGGATACATGAGGATGCCTTCCCCCAAGCTGAATGTTGATGTAGTCGTTCGATCTTGCAAAGTAGCAAACTGGCGGTGGATATGTTCTTCCTTTTTCCTTTATCAGAGCTTTGACTGATGTTGATGGTTGTTGAAATAGTAGCCAACAATGGATGGAACATTCACTTGCTTGTCAGCTTTTCTTGGCCTTTCAAATCCTGTGAAACTCAAATAGACAACAAAACTTGTGGAACAGATTAAGCATTAGTGGTTGGCCACTCAAGCCTTAGTTGTCCAAAATTTTTGTGAGATCTCTTTTTTTTAATATTTTTGTTTTTTAATATTTCTATGATGCAAGATAGTCCAACAAAATGAATGCATGCATATATATATATATTATTATATACATTTTTTATGCCACCACGGTGAACATTCGTGTGGGGTTTTACACACCATAGAATTATTCACATGAGGCTTCATTGTTTATGATGCAGTGCAATAAATATTTATTTTCTTTTCTAATGCAATGCAGAAATTAAAATGTGTTGTGAATGAAATATGATGATGCAAGAAATTATTATGGATTAAATATGAGAAATATGCAACAAAGTAAATATAAAGATAACTACCAATTTTTACCTTTTGGTGAAGGTTCCGATATTTAGGTCCGACGAACCGGACCTTCCCTAGGTTCATACCTTCCAAGGTATGTCAGACGTTTGGAAAGTTATTATTGATTGTATCTCTTAGGTGCAGACTTTTTCTTCCATACTTTCTTGGTCTGAGTCTTCACTTCCTGTGGTTCACTGTCTTGAGGTTTCTCTTCTTCTTTCTTTTCTGGGACAACGTCGACAACCTCTTCTTCATGATTGGCCTCTCTATTCTTGATAGCTTGTCTTCTTTGGCGTTGAGAGCGTCATCTTTCACTTCTGTTATTCTTGGGTGCTTCATTGGGTATGTAGTTGATGAAGTAGCATCATACCTTTTCTCCAAAAAAGTGAAAATAGATTTCCTATTGCTTCATGTAGATGATTGTACTTGTAGTGTAGAGGAATGATCTTCCTAGGATGAGGTGAACATCATCGTCTTCTCCCATGTCGACGACTAAGAAGTCTATGGGGACTTCATGACCTCTAATTCTGACTACGACGTCTTCCATCATTCCTTCTTGTTTATGCCTCTTGATATGGTGTCAGTCATGTTCTTCGTTCGTTCAGCAGTTTGAAGTGAAGCGTTACTTATGGAAGCTAGCAGCATCTTGCTCAGTGTGCATGTTCTTATAGATCTAGGACCTTCACTCTATAGAATTTGGGAGTGATAAACTTCTCCATGTTTTGTTCAAGAGTGTGTCCTACTCATAAAGACAAAGTAGAGATCAAGTGCATGGGCTCTGTTGGTGAAAAAACACCAACAGAACCAAAAATTTTGTTCATTCCTCTCTAACCTTAGGCACAATGCACAAGATAAACTTGTTTTCTATGTGTTCTATTCAATCTTAATATGAGTGATAGGATTAGAAGATGAGCATAAAAGTAGCATCTTAAAATATTTAACAGATCAGATTACTTAATCCAAGGAAGGATAATCTATGCATAAAATGTTGATATCATCTTCCAAAGGTTAGATGCACAACATTTTAGCTCATATAGTTAAGACAGTGAGATTCAAGTGAGTAAAGCTAGGAACAAAGAGCAAAGGACTGAACATGTTGAGTTGATTAGGTTGGATCAAGTGAGGTGCAACTTAAACATGTTTAGTTCTTTATTTATGTTCATACTAGAATCAAGAAGAAGCTTTTAAAGTGATAGTCACTTACCTTGAAATGTTACTTATCATTGGAGAGTGATTGTGTCGAACCACCTTGTGGAAGCTTCTCTTGTCTACTTGTTTGTTGTTCATGAATGACTTGTCTTCTCTTGTTTGTCTCACAGTGTGCTTGAGAGGAGGAAGATCATAGTGGAATCATCTTTAGAGGTATCAACCTTCCTTCTCTATGTGTCGACTTATCAGTGAAGGCACATTGTTCCTCGAGTATGTTGACTAGGATCCTCTCTCTTTCTTGTATCAATTCTGTGCTATGAGGATGTAGGGACAGTTCCACATTCTTCTCTTGTCAACCTTTCTTGATTTCTGTTGGCGGTTCTTAACTCACATTTTATACCGCCAACTTTCTTCGAAAACCTGCCATATCAAGAACCAAAACTTAGGATTAGGCATTAGACTCACAATTTCCACGAGTTTTGGATATATTAACTGTTTTGTAGGAAACACGGGAAAACCATATTTGAGATGGGCCAAAAGTGCATACCAAATTCAACGTATTTCAGCCCAAGAGCACTTTCGACCCATCCAAATGAAGCCCAAGGCCCATCCCACCTTGCAACTGGGCTGGAAACCCACACAACCGACATCAGGGCCCAACCAGAAGCCCACCACGCGAAGGCGGTGGCCGGGGGTGCGCCACTGGCTCCCCTCAGGCCCACCCTCCAGGGTCGGTTGCATGACGGCATGCTGAGGCGGTGCATAGTGGTTTCCATGTTGATCAATGTGGGGATATTACACCCGTATACCCCATGGCACTACTTGGGCTGCTCCGCAGATATGGCCCAACCAGGAGGCCTTGCGGTCCGCGACCAGGCTGTCGTGGCCGCCAAGGACCCTCCCGATGACTTGCTCCACAAGGAATATCCAGATAGATAGACCCGAATTCCATGCCAAATGTAACACTCTGGTGTTAAGCAAACTAAAACTTGACATGTCATCATATGCACTGGCATTTCATTTGAGTGATAACCTGGTTATGCATTCACTAAAACAAGTTTATTATTTTATGCTTGTGCTTAGTTGATAAAAGTGCTTAAGTTAAACTTTAGTTTATGCTTTCATATTAGTGATAGTGCTTGTATATCTTTAGGGGTATAATGGTAATTTCTTATATAGTAGTTGAATTTTGGACCACATCTTGGTATTATGTCTCAAAGGTGTATTTGGAACATGTTTCAAGTCACCATTGGGGTATAATTCAAATTTGGTTGGAATTTAATTAAGTAATGTAATTAATTTAAAAATCCTATTTTATTCCCTTTTATAGCAATCAAAATCTAAAAAGAATTTGAGTATGCTTCAAAAAGCAAAGTTGATCCATTTTTGGTAAGGATCAACTTTGATGTTTAAAGTTTCTCAAGTTCTTATTTGAAATTAAAAGCAATTGTGAAAATACCCTTTTGTCCTTTTTGTCCCCTTTTGATTTGCAAACCCTAATTTAAAATCTAAGCATTTTCTGGGTTTGCTGCAAAAATAAAAGATGTTCAGTTTTAAATTCTGAACATTTGATATTTTAACATATTTTCAACTTATATTCAAAAATCTAAAGTAATTTTAAATTTTCAGAAAGGGTAGATTTTGGAAATGAGGAAAGGGGGAGATATGCTTGGCTCTCTGTTCATGGCGGTGGCCGCCGAGCTTTTGATCGGCGACGCCAGCGCAAAAGGCGTCGACTTCTCCCGAATGAGCGCGCGACCGTGCTCGTGGCGAAGTCAAGCAGCTGCTGGCGCTCTTCTTCGCGTCGTGGCACCTTCTCCGGAGCTCGCCGTCGACTTTTCGCCACCAAAGCACCGACGGGCTCCAGTCCATCCAAATCCTCAAATGCACCGTCTCTGATCTATCTCATCCAAATTCATCGCGCCTATAAGTAGTTCACTTCTTTGCGCATCTCCCGAACCTAGCCTCGCCATCTCTAAAACACCAGAGCGCTCGTCCTCGCCGTTTTTCTTTCCGCCGGGCGAAATCGCCGCCGAGCTCGACCTCACCGTGGTCAGCCCAACCGGGCACTCCTCTACTCTCCCTGTCTTTTGTTTCCGTTTCGTCTTGATCCCAGAGCACTCATCGGCTCGATGGTTCTTTGTTTGGTGCTTAGGTATCGCCGGAACGACGTCATCTTCGCCGGAGCTCGCCGCCGAAGGCCACTGCTCCGTGGACACCTTCTCTCCGTGCAACCTCCGCCCAAACCAGCTACACCATCAGCACCAGGGTGAGCCACTGGTCCTGTCTAACCTCTCCGCTCGCTTGCTTCTGGCCTAGGTTCGCCGGAACAGCTCCGCCGTGGCTCGGTCCGCCGCCGTGCGTGGCCAGACCTCGCCGGAGCAGTAGAGTTTAGGGTTAGGGGCTCAATCGGTTGCGGTTGGCTTGCCGGTGCTGATGCTCGCGTCCGTTAGGTCTCTACTGGCCGGAGTTGGCCGGCGTAAGGCTCGCCGCCGCTCGGTGCGCCGCCGTCCGTTCGAGCCAGGGTCGTGGACCTCCTCGTTGTAAAGACGAGAAAGTCCAGGGTGTTGGTTGCAAAGTCGTAGACTCTGTTGAATAGTAAGTTGGACTGCGGGTTGGTTTCCTTTAAGCCGAAGGGCTTTTCTGCAAAGTGACCAGCGCGCACGGGCGGGAGCCAGACCGGGCCGGCTTTCGCGGGCGCTGGGCCGCACAGTCGCGGGCCGAAAGCCCCGTTTGGGCTAGATTTAAGTTTTTCTTTTTCTGGCTTTATGCACAGTAGCTAGTTTTGTTCTTTATGCTATAATTAATCTATAGCTCTGTTAATTATGAAATTTAACATGTTAGTTGATATCATGTCTGTGCTAATATAAAAATTATGAAACTTGTGTTTGGAGCACTTTTGCTATAACAATTAATTCTGCACTTTAATTAATAAATGCAACTTTGTTGAATTATGTAATTTTCTGTGTTTTTCCAAAAATCATGAAATTTGACATGGGAATTTATATCACTGATATACACCTTCATGTTTATTTTCATCTCTGTTTAACAAAGTATGATTTGTGTATAAGTAAAAGGCTATATAAAAGGGTTTGTTAAATAAAATAAAAAGAAATAGATGTTCACTTTAGGATTGTGTGACTTTTGATATTGATTGACAACCACTGGGAAACTAGCATGAATTGCTCCCTGGTTATGGATTTTCTTTATACAAATACCTTTTTGTTGCTTGTAAGTTGCTTTATCAGAAAATAATAAAACTTGTTAGTGTTTTTTTTATAGCTAAAGTTGGTTTGTTGGTTTGCAACTTTACCGTGATGAAAGCTTGTTTGAATAAATGTCTACAGCTTAGAAAATTTCCATCTTTACCATGATCATATCATAAGCATCTCATTGATCATGCATATGCACTTTTACGTGTAGCTCCCGTTCCGGAAGAATCTGAAACTCCGTGGATATCTCTTGAGGGAGTGGATTCTTCTTTTTCTGAGACTCCGGACTTCGCTGACTCTCAAGGCAAGCCCCGGACATTAACCTTATTCTTGTGATTTTCTAAAGTTATTTCACTTGAGTAATATGATGCATTAGGTAATAGGAGTTGGGTGAATCCTATTTGATGCATTACCTACCTTGATGTTTCCAACCCTTAACCTGGTTACCTGTTTATGAAAATGTTAAGTATGCTTAGCCAAGCTTTACTACTTTTTATAGTAGATGCTTTTCAAAATGGTGGCTATGCTATGGGAGTAATGAATCATGAGACAACATGATAATGATAGTAACTTACAACAAGAGTGGAGTCTTGTTGTAAGATTACTCAACATAGGACCTGATCGTTGTTGGACCGCTGTGTTTGAGACCTTTGAGTACAGCCCACATGCGGTTGTAAGCCTCGTCTATAGCTATTCCGATACCTGAGAACAGCTAACCGCGCACTGGGAGTGGAGAGATGGCGGGAGTAGCGTGTACCCTCGTGGGTTAAAGTCCCGGATTGGAGGTGTACTGTACTCTCGGGTGGCGCGGACCCGTTCTTGTATGGGAGGATCTATAGATAGGGTTGATATATGCAAGATTAAGTTCTACATATGTCGTGTGGTACTGAATCCCCAGCTGGGTTTAATCGATTCGAATCGCCGTGTTTCCTCGGATATGGAGCCTCAATCCACTGTCCCGCACCGTAGTAAAGAATGGGATGGTTATGATATGAGTTTTTAAAGAGGATGAAGGTTTAAGAATCTTTGGCTAGTTACAAACTTGAGTTAAAACTTGAAAATAGGTTTTACTTTTAGTAAGCTTTTACGCAAACAAAATGCTTTGACTTTGCTAAAGCCTTACCTTGAATCCTTACAGCCTTCATACCTAAGTCTTCTTCTTTTCCCTAGACGGTTAAGTCTTGTTGAGTACTTTTGTACTCAGGGTTTGTTAACCCTTGTTGCAGGCGAGTACATGGATCCACCTTTTGATGGACAGTGCTACTTCACTCTAGTAGAAGAGAGTGATGATGATTCTAATGTGTGACCTTGGGCAAGTGAAAACTTTTGTGTGTAATATGTAATATAAGTTCCGAACCGTTTATGTAATAAGTACTTATGGTTTGTAAAACTCTAAGTTTTAAATCTATGTATTATAATCTTTCCGCTTTACTCTGATTTATCTTACCTATAAAACTGTTGTAATACTGTGATGCTTGACAAGGGATTATCCTGGAAAGAATGTAACGTGGATGATTCGGGTTTCCCGAGGACACCCGACAGACCTCTTGAATCATTTGGAACTCATGCACGCCGATCAAAGGTTCTTAGGACAATGATGGGTGCATGTGGGCCACTTAATTTAGGAGGTTCTGCCACAGCTTGGTATCAGAGCAGGAATTCCTTAGAAAGTATAACAATATTTATTTTTGAAAACTTCAAAAGTTTTGAGTCAAACTAAATTTCAAATTAGTTTGAGTCCAAATTGCTTCTAAGACTTGTCTCATTCTTCTGACTTGTCTTGATTCATTCTTTAGACTTGTCCTTCTATCTAAATGGATATGTTTTTAGTATAGTTATGGTGATATTTATATCTAAGGAACATTGCTTATAATATTGCCCTAATTATGAAAAGAAAGTTATTCACTTTTATAGTAAGTGACTATTTTAAAGTTAATTGTTTATTTGATGTATGCTTTGTTCGTAAGTTCGATTCATGCATCATGATTGATAACCTATAATTAACTTTCCCTCTTAGAAGTTATATCTAAATAGAGTTAATATAACTATCTAATTATAAAACTCTATCTCTTAATCCTGGAACATATATAGTTCTAATCTTCAAAATAGATATATTTTAGCAGATGGCCTGTACTAGGCAGACTGCACGCAAGTGTACCGGACCTCGAGGTGTTCCTCGGCACGTTCTTGCCCCAAGAAATGATGGCCCTGCTGAGAGTGAGGGAAGTAACCAGCCCCTGGTTACTTACAAAGAAGGTGAAGGTAGTAACAGTGCCACTTCACAACTGCAGGCGGAAGTAGACCGCCTATACATGGATTTAGCTAGAGCAAATGGAGAAAGAATGAGGGGTAACCGAGAAAGAGAGGAGCTTAATGAACAATTGCAATATCACCACAAGAAACACCAAGAATATGAATATAAGTGGAGGCAGGCTGTAGATCAGAGAAATCGGGCACGATGCCGGGTGGATACCATGAGGGATAACCAAACTCTCATGGCAAACCATCATGTTGAGTTACACAGGCAGTTGGAGGAACTAACTGCACGGTTGCATTCCGAACCTGCTATGCCAACCACTACTGAGGAAGAAACCGAAGAGGAAGAGGAGGATGAAGAGTTAGAACCTGAGGAGTATGAGATCTCCTCCGAAGCAGAATCCTAGATCTAGAGGTGGAATAATATGGAGATGTATCATAATGAATCATTCTGACTTTGTAACATAGTTAGTCAGAAAAACCTCTAGCCTGGTGATATATGTAATAATCTCAGTAATCCTTCTATCTCAGAGTGGCTTGTTTGATAAATAAAATGGGCTTGTTATGTGTTATATGTGAGATGATATGTTAATCAAATATAGTTGTGTTAAACAGATGCCTGTCAATACTCGTGGAGCTAGTTCTTCTCGTGGCGGAGATGATATACCCAACCCACCGCCAGTTCCACCCTCCTTAGCCGATGCTATTGCGGCATTGGTTAATGCCACAACTCTCCTAGCTCAGAATCAGAATGCCGGACAACGTGGTCATGGCCGATTCAATAGGGATGAAACAACTTATGTGGATTTCACAGATACACGTCCTCCAATCTTTATAAAAGCTGATGAACCATTGGAAGCAGATGATTGGCTCCGCACTATGGAACAGAAGTTTAGTCTTATCAATTGTACGGAAACCTAGAAGCCAGTATTCGCAGCACAACAGCTTCGGGGAGCTGCTGGTGTATGGTGGGCAAATCTCTTGGCTGTACAACCAGCCGGTCATCGTATAACTTGGGTTGAATTTAAAGAGGCTTTCAGGGCGCATTACATTCCGGATGGTATTATGCAAATGAAACTTGAAGAGTTTCTGGCATTACGTCAGGGGGATGAACCGGTGATGCAGTATGTCGGGAAATTTAATCATTTATCTCAATATGCTTTTGATCAAGTTAATACTGATGCAAAGAAAAAGGCCTGTTTATGAGGGGTCTGAATACAAAGCTTCAATCTATGATGACCACTTGTGGCAACATCAACTTTAATGAGGCCGTGAATATTGCTATAGCAAGCGAAGCAAAGAACCGCAAACATAAGGAAGCCAAGAAGAAGAGGGGACTTGTGTCCGGATCAGGATCATCTGGCGGCAACAAGAAGCGTCAGAGGCTTGTATATCATCCAGTTCAGCAGTTCCGCCCATCCTATCGTCCACCTTATCGTCCTCCCCAGCAACAGCAGTATTCACAGAGGACGTTTGCAAGGCCTGTTATGCCTTTCAATAATCAACGTCAGCCGAATGTTCCTGTCATTCGTCCACCAGTGCCACAAGCTACAAACTATCCATGTTATAATTGTGGAAAGTCTGGGCATTTTTCTCGTGACTGTCCTTATCCAAGGCAGAATGTTCCCAATGCCAATGTACCAAGGCCAATGGGAAATCAGCACGCCAATCAAAACAAGGGAAATGCACAGAACAATCAGAAGAATAAGGGTGCTCCAAAGACAGGAAAGGTTTTCCATACTCAAATAGAAGCTATTCCTGAAGGAGAACCTGTTATGCTTGGTATGTTCCCTGTTGCTCAACACCCAGCAGTTACACTTTTTGATTCTGGTGCATCGCATACTTTCATGAATAGAACATTTGCGGAAAAGCATGGTATACCTATTGATGAAACAAAAGATAGATTCTTTATACAGTCACCTGGGGGTCGACTATGTACTAAGGAAATGGTACGTCAGGTACCTATAGATCTGGGTGGATATATATTTCCAACCTCCATGATAGTTTTAAAAGATCCAAGTATAGATGTGATCTTGGGTATGAATTGGATGAACCAGAGAGGTGCAGTGATAGACACCTTGAATAGAACCATCAAGCTTAACGTACCTAATAGCAAGTCTCAACTTCTTATCCATCTTCCTACTCTTAAGAGAGCAGTTGAGCAAGTGTGTGCTACCTCTGTTAAGGGAATCCAAGATATACCAGTGGTCTGTGAGTTTCCTGATGTGTTCCCAGAAGATTTACCTGGTCTGCCACCTGATCGTGATGTGGAATTTGAAATAGAACTTAAACCAGGAACTGCACCAATAGCCAGAAGAGCTTATAGGATGCCACCAAAGGAGTTAGCAGAGTTGAAAGCTCAATTACAAGGTTTGCTAGATAAAGGTTTCATTCGACCCAGTTCGTCACCATGGGGTTGTCCAGCAATCTTTGTAAAGAAGAAGGACCATACCTTGAGGCTATGTGTTGATTATCGTCCCTTGAATGAAGTGACAATCAAGAACAAGTATCCTTTGCCCCGTATTGATCTTCTTTTTGATCAACTTACCGGTGCGAAGGTATTTTCGAAGATAGATTTGAGATCAGGATATCATCAGATCAAGATCAAACCAGAAGATGTTCCAAAAACAGCATTTACTACTAGATATGGTCTGTATGAATATCTAGTCATGTCTTTTGGTCTGACCAATGCCCCAGCACATTTCATGTATTTGATGAATTCAGTGTTTATGCCAGAGCTAGATAAGTTCGTGGTTGTGTTTATTGATGACATACTCATCTATTCCAAAACCAAAGAAGAGCATGCAGAACATCTCAGGGTAGTGTTGACTCGCCTGAGAGAACATCAGTTATATGCTAAATTCAGTAAATGTGAGTTCTGGATAGATGAAGTTCAATTCTTGGGTCATGTTCTGTCAGCTAAAGGTGTTGCAGTAGATCCAAGCAAAGTTCAAGAAGTTCTTGACTGGAAGTCACCAACGTCAGTACATCAAGTTCGGAGTTTCTTAGGATTAGCAGGGTATTATCGTAGATTTATCCCTGACTTCTCCAAGATCTCTAAACCAATGACAACATTGCTAAAGAATGACACCAAGTTTGTATGGTCGTCAGAATGTGAAAAAGCTTTCCAGACTCTGAAAGAGTTATTAACAACGGCACCAGTACTAGCTCAGCCAGATATTGAAAAGTCCTTTGATGTCTTTTGTGATGCTTCAGGCAAAGGTATTGGGTGTGTACTGATGCAAGAAGGTAGAGTTATTGCCTATGCTTCACGACAGCTTAAACGGCACGAAGAACATTATCCAACACATGATCTAGAGTTGGCAGCTGTAGTCCATGCTCTGAAGATCTGGCGACATTATTTGTTGGGTAATATTTGTCATATATACACTGATCATAAAAGCTTGAAATACATCTTCACTCAGTCTGAACTGAATATGCGTCAGAGAAGATGGTTGGAACTGATAAAAGATTATGATATTGAAGTACACTATCACCCGGGTAAAGCCAATGTGGTGGCAGATGCACTCAGCCGAAAAGGTCATTGCAAATGTTTAGAAGTCAAACCAATCGATGTTACCTTGTGTTATGAATTTGAAAGGTTAAGCCTTGAAATGATTCCACAAGGAAATCTCACGAATGTGATAGTTCAATCATCCATTAAGGATCAGATCGTTGCAGCCCAGAAGGAAAGTAAGGGAATGATCCATCTGAAAGAAAAGATTCACTCTGAGCAGAATTCTAATTTCAAAATAGATGAAGCTGGAATGATATGGTTCAAGGATCGGTTGGTAGTTCCAAAAGTTCCTGAACTCAGAAAGCAGATTCTTGATGAAGCTCATGCAACAAGATTTTCAGTACATCCAGGCAGTAATAAGATGTATCATGATCTGAAACAGAGATTCTGGTGGACTAAGATGAAACTTGAAATTGCTAGTTATATAGCTAAATGTGATATTTGTCAGAAAGTAAAAGCAGTGCATCTTAGGTCTGCTGGAGAGTTGCAACCGTTGCCAATTCCATCTTGGAAGTGGGATGACATTAGTATGGATTTCATAGTGGGTCTGCCCAGAACATCAAAAGGGTTTGATTCCATATGGGTCATTATTGATCGTCTAACTAAGTCAGCTCATTTCTTACCTGTCAAGACAACATATCATGCATCCAATTATGCCAAGATGTACTTTGATCGAATTATAAGTTTGCATGGTATACCCAAGACTATCATATCAGATAGAGGAACACAGTTTGTCAATGTTTTCTGGAGGCATTTACATGAATCTTTGGGTACCAAGCTTTTGCACAGCACAGCTTACCATCCACAGACTGGGGGTCAAACTGAAAGAGTTAATCAGATCTTAGAAGATATGTTAAGATCATGTGCACTCAGTTATTCAGAGAAATGGGATGAATGTTTGCCTTTAGCAGAATTCTCTTACAATAATAGTTATCAAGAGAGCATTAAGATGGCACCATTTGAAGCTCTGTATGGCAGAAGATGCAGAACACCTTTAAACTGGTCTGAATCTGGAGAACGTAGTCTCTTCGGGGTTGACTTAGTTAAAGAAGCTGAAGAAAAAGTCAGATTGATTCGAGAAAACATGAAGAAAGCACAATCCAGGCAAAAGAGTTATGCCGATAAGAGACGTCGGTCTCTTACCTTTGAAATTGGTGATTATGTCTATCTCAAGGTGTCACCAATGAAAGGAGTTACTCGATTTGGAATCAAAGGAAAGTTGGCACCACGATATATAGGTCCTTATCGGATCCTTAAAAGATGTGGAAAGGTGGCATATCAACTTGATTTACCACCACAGCTATCTTTAGTCCATAATGTGTTCCATGTCTCTCAGTTAAAGAAATGTCTTCAAGTGCCTGATCATGTCATTCATGTTGAAGAGATTGAATTAGAGCCTGATCTAACATACTCAGAATATCCTGTCAAGATTCTTGACCAGAAAGATCGAGTCACTCGAAAAAGAACTGTTAGATTCTATAAGGTTCAATGGAATCAACAGACAGAGGATGAAGCCACGTGGGAGTCAGAAGAGTTTCTCTTAGAAAGCTTTCCTGAGTTTCTTTCTCCTGTATAGTTCTTGTAATCCATAGTATAATGACCTTTTCCCTGCTATATGAAAAGGTTAGCAATAAAAGTGTCTGACACGTTTCCTTTTCCATTAGTTAGCCTTTAGGATAAATCTCGGGACGAGATTTCTTTTAGGGGGAAAGAGCTGTAACACTCTGGTGTTAAGCAAACTAAAACTTGACATGTCATCATATGCACTGGCATTTCATTTGAGTGATAACCTGGTTATGCATTCACTAAAACAAGTTTATTATTTTATGCTTGTGCTTAGTTGATAAAAGTGCTTAAGTTAAACTTTAGTTTATGCTTTCATATTAGTGATAGTGCTTGTATATCTTTAGGGGTATAATGGTAATTCCTTATATAGTAGTTGAATTTTGGACCACATCTTGGTATTATGTCTCAAAGGTGTATTTGGAACATGTTTCAAGTCACCATTGGGGTATAATTCAAATTTGGTTGGAATTTAATTAAGTAATGTAATTAATTTAAAAATCCTATTTTATTCCCTTTTATAGCAATCAAAATCTAAAAAGAATTTGAGTATGCTTCAAAAAGCAAAGTTGCTCCATTTTTGGTAAGGATCAACTTTGATGTTTAAAGTTTCTCAAGTTCTTATTTGAAATTAAAAGCAATTGTGAAAATACCCTTTTGTCCTTTTTGTCCCCTTTTGATTTGCAAACCCTAATTTAAAATCTAAGCATTTTCTGGGTTTGCTGCAAAAATAAAAGATGTTCAGTTTTAAATTCTGAACATTTGATATTTTAACATATTTTCAACTTATATTCAAAAATCTAAAGTAATTTTAAATTTTCAGAAAGGGTAGATTTTGGAAATGAGGAAAGGGGGAGATATGCTTGGCTCTCTGTTCATGGCGGTGGCCGCCGAGCTTTTGATCGGCGACGCCAGCGCAAAAGGCGTCGACTTCTCCCGAATGAGCGCGCGACCGTGCTCGTGGCGAAGTCAAGCAGCTGCTGGCGCTCTTCTTCGCGTCGTGGCACCTTCTCCGGAGCTCGCCGTCGACTTTTCGCCACCAAAGCACCGACGGGCTCCAGTCCATCCAAATCCTCAAATGCACCGTCTCTGATCTATCTCATCCAAATTCATCGCGCCTATAAGTAGTTCACTTCTTTGCGCATCTCCCGAACCTAGCCTCGCCATCTCTAAAACACCAGAGCGCTCGTCCTCGCCGTTTTTCTTTCCGCCGTGCGAAATCGCCGCCGAGCTCGACCTCACCGTGGTCAGCCCAACCGGGCACTCCTCTACTCTCCCTGTCTTTTGTTTCCGTTTCGTCTTGATCCCAGAGCACTCATCGGCTCGATGGTTCTTTGTTTGGTGCTTAGGTATCGCCGGAACGACGTCATCTTCGCCGGAGCTCGCCGCCGAAGGCCACTGCTCCGTGGACACCTTCTCTCCGTGCAACCTCCGCCCAAACCAGCTACACCATCAGCACCAGGGTGAGCCACTGGTCCTGTCTAACCTCTCCGCTCGCTTGCTTCTGGCCTAGGTTCACCGGAACAGCTCCGCCGTGGCTCGGTCCGCCGCCGTGCGTGGCCAGACCTCGCCGGAGCAGTAGAGTTTAGGGTTAGGGGCTCAATCGGTTGCGGTTGGCTTGCCGGTGCTGATGCTCGCGTCCGTTAGGTCTCTACTGGCCGGAGTTGGCCGGCGTAAGGCTCGCCGCCGCTCGGTGCGCCGCCGTCCGTTCGAGCCAGGGTCGTGGACCTCCTCGTTGTAAAGACGAGAAAGTCCAGGGTGTTGGTTGCAAAGTCGTAGACTCTGTTGAATAGTAAGTTGGACTGCGGGTTGGTTTCCTTTAAGCCGAAGGGCTTTTCTGCAAAGTGACCAGCGCGCACGGGCGGGAGCCAGACCGGGCCGGCTTTCGCGGGCGCTGGGCCGCACAGTCGCGGGCCGAAAGCCCCGTTTGGGCTAGATTTAAGTTTTTCTTTTTCTGGCTTTATGCACAGTAGCTAGTTTTGTTCTTTATGCTATAATTAATCTATAGCTCTGTTAATTATGAAATTTGACATGTTAGTTGATATCATGTCTGTGCTAATATAAAAATTATGAAACTTGTGTTTGGAGCACTTTTGCTATAACAATTAATTCTGCACTTTAATTAATAAATGCAACTTTGTTGAATTATGTAATTTTCTGTGTTTTTCCAAAAATCATGAAATTTGACATGGGAATTTATATCACTGATATACACCTTCATGTTTATTTTCATCTCTGTTTAACAAAGTATGATTTGTGTATAAGTAAAAGGCTATATAAAAGGGTTTGTTAAATAAAATAAAAAGAAATAGATGTTCACTTTAGGATTGTGTGACTTTTGATATTGATTGACAACCACTGGGAAACTAGCATGAATTGCTCCCTGGTTATGGATTTTCTTTATACAAATACCTTTTTGTTGCTTGTAAGTTGCTTTATCAGAAAATAATAAAACTTGTTAGTGTTTTTTTTATAGCTAAAGTTGGTTTGTTGGTTTGCAACTTTACCGTGATGAAAGCTTGTTTGAATAAATGTCTACAGCTTAGAAAATTTCCATCTTTACCATGATCATATCATAAGCATCTCATTGATCATGCATATGCACTTTTACGTGTAGCTCCCGTTCCGGAAGAATCTGAAACTCCGTGGATATCTCTTGAGGGAGTGGATTCTTCTTTTTCTGAGACTCCGGACTTCGCTGACTCTCAAGGCAAGCCCCGGACATTAACCTTATTCTTGTGATTTTCTAAAGTTATTTCACTTGAGTAATATGATGCATTAGGTAATAGGAGTTGGGTGAATCCTATTTGATGCATTACCTACCTTGATGTTTCCAACCCTTAACCTGGTTACCTGTTTATGAAAATGTTAAGTATGCTTAGCCAAGCTTTACTACTTTTTATAGTAGATGCTTTTCAAAATGGTGGCTATGCTATGGGAGTAATGAATCATGAGACAACATGATAATGATAGTAACTTACAACAAGAGTGGAGTCTTGTTGTAAGATTACTCAACATAGGACCTGATCGTTGTTGGACCGCTGTGTTTGAGACCTTTGAGTACAGCCCACATGCGGTTGTAAGCCTCGTCTATAGCTATTCCGATACCTGAGAACAGCTAACCGCGCACTGGGAGTGGAGAGATGGCGGGAGTAGCGTGTACCCTCGTGGGTTAAAGTCCCGGATTGGAGGTGTACTGTACTCTCGGGTGGCGCGGACCCGTTCTTGTATGGGAGGATCTATAGATAGGGTTGATATATGCAAGATTAAGTTCTACATATGTCGTGTGGTACTGAATCCCCAGCTGGGTTTAATCGATTCGAATCGCCGTGTTTCCTCGGATATGGAGCCTCAATCCACTGTCCCGCACCGTAGTAAAGAATGGGATGGTTATGATATGAGTTTTTAAAGAGGATGAAGGTTTAAGAATCTTTGGCTAGTTACAAACTTGAGTTAAAACTTGAAAATAGGTTTTACTTTTAGTAAGCTTTTACGCAAACAAAATGCTTTGACTTTGCTAAAGCCTTACCTTGAATCCTTACAGCCTTCATACCTAAGTCTTCTTCTTTTCCCTAGACGGTTAAGTCTTGTTGAGTACTTTTGTACTCAGGGTTTGTTAACCCTTGTTGCAGGCGAGTACATGGATCCACCTTTTGATGGACAGTGCTACTTCACTCTAGTAGAAGAGAGTGATGATGATTCTAATGTGTGACCTTGGGCAAGTGAAAACTTTTGTGTGTAATATGTAATATAAGTTCCGAACCGTTTATGTAATAAGTACTTATGGTTTGTAAAACTCTAAGTTTTAAATCTATGTATTATAATCTTTCCGCTTTACTCTGATTTATCTTACCTATAAAACTGTTGTAATACTGTGATGCTTGACAAGGGATTATCCTGGAAAGAATGTAACGTGGATGATTCGGGTTTCCCGAGGACACCCGACAGACCTCTTGAATCATTTGGAACTCATGCACGCCGATCAAAGGTTCTTAGGACAATGATGGGTGCATGTGGGCCACTTAATTTAGGAGGTTCTGCCACACCAAAAGGAACCGATTGTAATCCGTTAGGATTCGGCAAGTTGTAACCCTGCTCCCCGGCTATATAAGGCGAGCTGGGACCCCCTCTCAAAACAACTCAGATCCCCTCGGATCATCCAATCAGCAATACAAACCAACCACCGGAACACAGGACGTAGGGTATTACGGTGACTTGCCGGCCTGAACCTGTCTAAATCGCCATCTCTTGTCCCTATGTCCACGCTTTGCAGATGTCTTGCACGCCTCCACCGCTAAATCTACTACCTTCGGCATACCCCTCGGTAGACTATCGACCATATTTCATCGACAGTTGGTGCGCCAGGTAGGGGGTGTGTGCTACGACACCATGATTTGCCAAGCGGTCACTTTCCCTCGCTCCATGGTTCTTCCGGAGGCTGGCACCACTATTCAGACTGGATCTATGATCTGGACCGTGGGTGACCATGTTCCTGCTCCGGAAATCGTGGAATCTACGCAGCTCCCTGCGCTGGACGCTCCGCCGTCCACCCGCCGCGTCACCAAAGCGGTACGTCGCCCACCGAGGATCGTCCCCTGCGATGACCTAATCGAAGCCATCGATCGGGCCAACCAAGGAATCATGGAATGCATCGACGCCATCGAGGTAGCTCGTCTGCAACTCTCCGACCGCGCTCGCTCCCAACAATTTTCAGGTACACCATCGGGAGTCTCCAGCGCTCAACCTGCCCGCCGCCCCAGATCGGATCTGCTTCCAGCTCGTCGTCACACTTCATCAGCAAGCTCTATGCCCTACGGTCTCCGCAGCGCGGCTTCTACGTACCAGCACCAAGCGCAGCGATGACTCTCCGACCAGCTCCAGCCCTTTGACTCCGACCAGCAACAGCCCTTTGACTCCGACCAGATGGATCTGACCAGCGCGCGCGACCGAACGACTCCAGCTCCATTCATCGGCAGGGTAGCTCTACATGAGATCTCCGGCGACACCATCTCTGCAACTTCGGCGTCTGGATCCACCACGATGAACGGCTCTGTCTCCATGCCGTCTACGACCATCGTCTCCACCAACTCCGTTGTCGACCTCCACCGTACCGTGGTGGCATCATCTTCAATGTTTCCACCGACAGTCCTCCACCTCCAAACGAGACGGAAGGCGAACACACCAATCGAGAGCAACGCAACATCGACCGACAGTGCCGGCGTGACGACGAGCGACGCGACCAGGAGCGCCGTGACCGGGAGCATCGCGACGACGAACGATGCCGGGATCACGAAAATGTTGGAGGCCGTGACCTGATGTACGAGTTCGACAGGGTTGACGGTCATCCTATCTACCCAACTCCTAGTGCCAACCTCGCCATCATCGTCAACGAACTATCCAAGCTTCCCGTCACTCCGAAGCTACGGAAAGCTGTCGCCCACGCCAAGGCTACCGAGGTGCAGTGCAACGAGAAAGGGCGCCATCCTTCCCGCTCCGGATCGTCGCACAGTAGGACACCGCCGAGTCCGCATCCCTCTCGCAGGAGGCAATCTCCACCGCGTCATGACCAAGAAGTCTCCCATGGCAACCGCGCCCGCGATCAAGCTCCGGCTCTCATCGCCTCTACAGGGCCACGCCCTTTCACTTCCCGGCTCTGAGCCGTTAGATGGCCTCAGGGCTTCAATGTCAACAAGTTGGACAAACATGATTTCGCCTTGTTCGCCGCGTCAACAACTACGTCCTGGTCGATGGTGCGCTCATGCGCAAAAACTCTAGAAACGAAGTGCTCCAAAAATCCATCTCCAGGGAAGACGACCTCGAGATCCTCACTGACATCCACTCCGGCGAATGCGGAAACCATGCGGCTGCAAAAACATTGGTACGAAAGGCTTTTCGTGCAGGATTCTACTGGCCATCAGTGGTCGCCGACGCCGAGAAGCTCGTACGCACCTGCGAGTGGTACCAATTCTTCGCTAAACAAACCCACGTTCCTGCGCAGCAACTCCAAGCAATACCGGCCTCGTGGCCCTTCCCCTGCTGGGGACTCGACATGATCGGCCGATTCCGACCGGCTCCGAGAGGCTTCAAGTGGATTTATGTCGCCGTCGACAAGTTCTTCAAATGGATTGAAGGGAAAACAATAACCAAGGC
Organism: Coix lacryma-jobi var. lacryma-jobi; assembly: GCA_009763385.1. Classification (NCBI taxonomy): domain Eukaryota; kingdom Viridiplantae; phylum Streptophyta; class Magnoliopsida; order Poales; family Poaceae; genus Coix; species Coix lacryma-jobi. Next base: position 117,532,326 of record CM019824.1, on the reverse strand, counting down.
GACTGCCAAAAACGACGTCTCCTTCATCGACGAAATAATTCATCACTTCGGTCTCCAGAACTCCATCATTACCGACCTCGGCTCCAACATCACCGGCAACGTCTTTTGGGATTTCTGCGAAGGGTACGACGTCCTCATCAAGTATGTTTTTGTTGCCCATCATCGAGCCAACGGCCAGGCCGAGCGCACCAACGACATGATCCTCGACTTCCTGAAGAAGCGCCTCTACCAGAAGGACGAGAAGCACCCTGGTCGCTGGATGCGCGAGCTCCCCTCCCTACTCTGGGGTCTCCGGACTCAACCCAGCCGTAACACTAGCGTTTCACCATACTTCATGGTCTTTGGCTCCGAAGCCGTGATCCCCGCTGATGTCATCTTCCGCTCCCCGTGCGTCGAGAACTATGATGAGGAAGCCTCCGACCAGGCTCGCTGTGACGATCTCGACCGCCTCGAAGAAGAATGGCTGGCCTCTTGCCTCCGCACCGCCAAGTACCTCGAAGGAGTTCATCGCTACTACAACCACAACATAAAAGATCGATCCTTCGTTGTCGGCGACCTCGTCCTCAAGTGGAAACTCAAGACCGACGGCCTACACAAACTATCTTCACACTGGGATGGCCCCTACATGGTGAAGGAAGTCACCCGACCAGGCGCCTCTCGTCTCACCGACCTTGAAGGCATCAACGTACCTAACTCCTAGAGTATTGAGCACCTTCGGAAGTTCTACGCTTAAGCGGCCTATACTGCCCATGTTCGATAACGACTCGATGATTTTCTGACCTCTCCAACCCGTCTCCGGATGGCTCACCGACTTCTCTCCGGACGGCTCACCGACTTCTCCAACCCGTCTCCGGATGACTCGCCGACTTCTCCAACCCATCTTCGGACGGCTCGCCGACCTCTCCAACCCGTCTCCGGACGGCTCGCCGACTTCTCCAACCCGTCTCTGGACGACTCGCCGACCTCTCCAACCCGTCTCCGGATGGCTCGCCGGCCTCTCCAACCCGTCTCCGGACGGCTCATCGGCCTCTCCAACCCGTCTCCGGACGGCTCGCCGACCTCTCCAACCCATCTCCGGATGGCTCGCCGACCTCTCCAAACAGCCTGGCTGACACTAAAGGGGTCTCAGAACAGGGGCTACTGCCACCGCCAGACGCGTGCACGAGCGCCCGCCCTCTGCGCTATGGCGGCCAGTAGTCCTCCCGAGTGATGTCCTGACCTCTCTACGCGTGCATGAGCGTCTGCCCTCTGCGCTATGAAGGGAAGGCTAAGCTTGGGCTGAGACCTCCAGAGGCTATACGGTCCAGCGCCTGTATGCGTCGTTTATGCGCACGTTCTCCATTCGGCCTCCAAGCAGCCTGACTGATGCCGATGAAACTCAGAGCCGGGGCTGTTGTCACCATTGGACGCGTGCATGAGCGCCCGCCCTCTGCGCTACGGTGGCTAAAAGCTCTCCCAAGGGACGTCCCAACCTCTCTACGCGTGCATGAGCGTCCGCCCTCTGCGCTACGAAGGAAAGGCTAACTTGGGCTGAGAATTCTGAAGCTATATGCTGAGTGCCTCGCATCTGCGCCACCCACGCGCTCGACAACGGTCTCGATTCGCCCATGTCACGCCACGATCGGGCCTCTCGGAAAAAACCCTGACCGTGGTACCTCCCTACGCGTGCACGAGCGCCTGCCCTCTGCGCTATGGGATGCCAACAGAGGTTCCTTGGGCGACGCCCTCGACTCCCACGCGGAAACGAGCTCCGCGCTCTACGCTATGGATCCTGGGATAACCCAAGGCCGAACAGTTCATCGCTACGACTCACGACTATTGGGTCTGCGGCATTCGGGGAACGAACAAAACACGTCGACTCGCTTCATGTTTTGATTCCGTTCACCCAAGAGTCTTTTTACAAACTATCACCTAACATACAGACTACTGGTGCCTGACACCAAATAAATCTACACCTCCGGGGAGGGCTTCGGCGGCAGGCTCGGCCTCTTCCTCTAGGCACTCCATCTCGGCCTCCGATGTGTTCGCCGCAAAGCCGGCGCCCAGCCTCGACATCTCCATCCGCGGATAATGCGAATGAAGAATGGTGAGGCCATGAGCTGCCACACTCTGCGCCGCTGCCTTGGTGTACGCCTGGAAGCGCCCCCATAGGCCCCGTGCCTTCTGCACGACGTGGTCGCGGATCCTTCGCTCCTTTTCAGCCGGGAAGAAAGGGTCCTCATCGATGCACTGCACCAACGGGGCCACCTCCTTCGCCAGCGACCAGAAGCGATCAGGGTAGCCCTCGATACGTCGCTGCAGATCTGCAAATTGTATTTTTACGTTTTCCCGGTAAGCTGCAAACGCCAAAGCAAGGGGTAAGAAAACGACCACCTCTGACCACGCTCCACCGAGAAGACTTATCGGCATGCATGGCCTGCCACTTGCGCACCTCCTCGTCGGACTTCACCTTCTCCTCGGCCAAGAGACGTTTCTCCTCATCCGCCTGCATCGCCTCTGCAAGAACGACTACATGATTCAAGCCTCCGACCAGATGGCGCGCTAAACAAAAAGGAATATAGCATCGCCAACTTACGCGTGACAAACTTGTCGGCCCGCAGCTGAAGCTGGAAATTCTCTTGCCCCTGCTGCTGGATGATCTCCTCAAGCTACCGGGAACGTGCGTGGGCATCTTCCAGCCGCGCGTCTAATCCAGCGAACTGGCCCTCGACACGCTTTACCTTCGCCCGGAGCCGCTCATTCTCTTCGACCATCGGCGCCATCCGGTCAATGGCGAGCTTACGCTCCTCCCCAACCTTCAACAGGTGCTGCAGGGAAACGACGACCATCATAAACAGGAGCCATCTAGAAGTAAACATGAAGAGGTGAACGTACTCACCTGGATCCTCTCCAGCAACTTCGATGCATCACCGATGACGACATCCGTCGCCGCACTCGCCGCCTCGTCGTCAACCTCGATGACTACGTCGCCCTCGACGCGAAAACGACGGACAGGACGCCGGCTCGGGTCCGCCTCAGGACGCTCGACCTCCTTAATTTCTGGCGAGGCAGGCGCCGCCGCCTTCCTTTTTGTGCCCTGGGCACCACGGCCCAAGGACCCGGCCACCGGCGCCGCAGCACTTCCCGCCGAGCGGCCTGCTCTAGAACCAGCCCCAAGCGTTGGGGATGCAAGTTGTTCCGCCTCTCGAGGCTCGGGGACCTCGGACGACTCTGGCTATTCCGCCTCCCGGGGCTCGGGGACTCCGGATGCCTCGACATCCTCCGCCGCTTTTGACGCATCCTCCGGCACGGCCGACTTCACCGAACCACCAACGTCAGCATCCACCGGAGGGCTTGCTTCTCTCCGACCTCCGCTCTCGGTATCCGGCACCTCCTCGGCATCTGCAGACCCCACAAAGGGCACAGACGCGTCGTCAAAACTCGAATCTGACCAGAGTAAAAGCGACAAGATGAAAAGGGGACACTTACAGGCCCGACACCTTCTTCTCCCACGAGAAGCGACGAGAGCACGGACGCGCTCCACCTCTCGCGGATCCCTCCTATGGCCTGGGCGCACCCGCCGCCCCACCAGACGACCCGGCACCCGCTCTGATGTCCGCGCCACCTTCGGCCTCGGCTTCGACCTCGCCGAACCACCGCTGCCACCCGCCGAGGACCCCTGCCCAAAATGGGCACTCAGCGGGACTTCATCCCCACTGTCAGACTCATCGTCCGACCAGTCGAAGACTACACAGCGACGCTTCGCCGCTTCTTCATCAATACTGAAGACACCACCGGTCTCCAGTGACACCGTCTTCTTCTTCTTCTTTGTTGGGGCGGCCTGGCGCTTCCCTTTTAAGTCACCACGCGCCTGTCGCTTGCTCGGACGGGGCTCGGGGACTCGGCTCCCCTCCTCCCCGCTGGTTTTGATCTCCTCCTCGTCGACCTCTGCCTCGTCGTCCACGCCATGACCGCCGCCGCCGACGTCCTCCCGCCGTGGGTCAACGCCTTTCGACATCGCCTTCAACGGGGCTTGTGACACGAATGCCCCACGACCCTGCGTTAAAACATCATAACAGTCTGCATTTCTCTCGCGCATTCTGACAAACACATGCAGGGTAACAGCGCATACCTCAGGCGGAGGGTACTCCAGGCAGCACGATTTCCGCAGATACTCCAGCTTCCCCCTCTTCTGTAGGTCGAACAAAGCGTCGACCCGCAGGAACACCTCCGACGCCTCCAGGGGCTCCAGCGCCTCCCGCGTCCGATCATCCTTGTCTCCGGCGTACTCGTACACCGGGTGCGCCCTTTCTTTGCAGGGCTAGCAGCGCCTCTTGCTAAAATTTGATGCCACCGCCACCCCGTCAACACATCGCTTGTCGACCAGCTTCAGGAGCTCCTCCACTTGCTCCATCGCCGTCGCACCGGGACGTTCCGACCACGACGGCAGCACCCTAGGCGTGAAGGCCGGGTCGCACGGTGGCCTCGGCGCCTCCGGACGGATGTAGAACCACTTTGGCTTGTACTCCATCGCCTTCGACGGCAATGACATCGCAATATACTTGTCCGCCATCCCGTCCCGCAGTTGGAGGTACACCGACCCGATGATGTTCGATGACTCGGTACCGTTGATCTTCAGCCGAAAGAAGTGGCGAAATAGGTCGAAATGGGGTTCGATCCGCAAATACGCCTCACAACTAGATCCAAATTTTACTTAATCATTTAAGTACTTGGTAAGAACTGAAAGTGAATACTAGTGAAAGATCATTATCATTCTTTCTTAAACCAGTTCCATTTTCATTCTACGGTGCGGGTCGGAAGATTGAGTCTCCTTAACCGAGGAGCACGACGATTCGAACCGATTCAACCAGATCTGGGAGTTTTCCACGATCATACGATATATGTAGACCCTTGATCACACATATATCAACCCCAACCTCGGATCCTCCAAACAAGACCGGGTCCGCGCCACCCGAGAGTACTTGTACACCTCCAATCCGGGACTTTAACCCATGAGGGTAGCTAGTACTCCCGCCATCTCTCCACTCCCAGTGCGCGAGTAGCCGTTCTCATTTAAGAACCACCAAGGCAGGGCTTACCGTAGCATATGATCGGTACTTCACAATTTCTCAATCTAGCAGGCCAACAACGGTTAACCCTAAATCGACACATCCGGGTCGCCCTACACCGCCCCAAGGTTCGGTGCAGGTGCCCGTCTGGTCTTAACCATCATTCTTTCTCATTATCATTCCAAAACGATAAGTACCGAAAACATTTATCAAAAGCTTCATAAAGCAAGGCTAAGAATTTCTATCATTTGCATAAAGTAGGTAACAAGGAATGATATATCGATAACAAGGTTGATCATGCATCAACAGGTTTAAAGCATTTATTTGATAAACATTTAATGCATCAGGTTACCGAAAGTAAGTGTAATTGTAAATCCAAGGAAATGGTTAAATGAACCGGGGCTTGCCTTTGTTGCAGGGAAAACTAGGATCCAAGGATGATCCACAAAGGTTAGTTCTTTCATCTAGAAGTTAAGTCTTCTCGATGAAGCTTGTCCAACAAGGGTCACCTTCCGAGGCTTGTTCGACAAGGGTGATCATCAAAGCTTGATCAACACGACTCCAACACTCTCGGATACTACACGTAGATAAAGGATGTATGCTTAGTATGATGCGATGCATGCTAAGGTGCAGGACAATTATAACAAAATATTAAACAAGCTTAAGGAAAGTCGAGTACAACTTTCCTTCGCGGTAAAGTTGCAAACCAACAAAACCAACTTGCAACCCACCAACTAGAGTTTCTAGCTACACATACAACTTCCACCAAGCACCTTTAGGAAGACAACTAAAGATGGCTAAGGTTCATTAAAACTTCACTCAAGCCGTAGGATCACAAGATGAGAGGTGTCCCATGGTCTTCAAATAATAACCAAAAGTCACACAAGATGCAAACTTAAACTTAATGGTTTATTAACCATAACCAGAGCTACCTTCATCCAAAAGGGGTGATCCTAGACAATTTGAAAAGCTTATCAAATTGCCTACAAACTTTCTAATATCACCTAGGGTTGGTTCTATAGGCAACTAGGTCAACTAACTTGAATAAACATTTCTGTCCAAAACTAGGACAGATTTGCTGATCCAACTTCCAACAACCATAACTGGAGCTATGGGTCACCAAAAATGGTGCTCCTTAACAATCTAGAAAGCTTATAAAGTTTACTACATCTTTCCTATTAAGCCCATCAGGTGATTCACAACTTAAAAGGCTCAAACAGCACAAAAACTCAGATCTGTCCAAAAGGTAGGACAGATCTGTCCTGCTGATTTATGAAATCTATAACTCCTAATCTAGCAGGTCTAAAATCATAAAATTTTAGGACAAGCTAGAGACAGAAGTTAACTACAACTTTTGTATACAATTTATCTACAGAAAACATAAACTTAATCATGAAAACAGTCCCTTGAAGTGGACTGGTCCAGCAACCATAACAGCATATACATGAAACATAAATACATAACTTGAACTATAACAGGTCAACCATGATTAACTAAATACATTAAATATAACCATTAAACAAAAGATAACTGAAAATGTAAAGATTAACCATAACTTCTTATAAACACTTAACTACTTAAACAAAAGTCTTTTAACCATTTCTTTATTAACTAAACATAGGAAAAAGAATTAAACTAAACTTTATCAAATTGAGCCCAAACTTTTTGAGATGGTTAATTATATAAAATAACAGTTGCAAAATAAATACAACAATTTTTGGACAAACAATTGAACCTGCAAAATTAAATTAAACTATAAACATCTAAATGATTAAATAAAGCATAGAAATAGCAAAACAACTTATTTTATCCAACTGAGCTCAAAATTTTTGTGGAGATAACTTTTATTCTAAAAACAGTGACAAAAATAGTTTCATGATTTGTGGACATTTAAATAAGCCTACAAAAATCATCAAAGATCATTTATTAATAAAAAGGCCTATTTAAATCACTTTCAAAATTTGATCCAAACTCAAGTTTCATATTTTTCATAAATACTAGACAGCTTGAGAAAGCTACACAAAAATTTTCACAAATTTTGAAGCTTCCTAGGAAAACATATGAAAAAGACAAAACCTAATACTATTCACTTGAACGGGAAAAAGGAAAACTTCTCCTCTCCCTGACCGCGGGCCCAAGCTGTCAGCGTCTTCTCTTTCCCCCCTCACACCCAGACCAGAGCCCGACTGGCCTTGACCAGGGACTCGGCCGGCGTTGACTGGCCGTCGGCCTCCTCACCGGCGAGGTCTCCGGCGACGGCGAGGACTCCAAACCCTACCCCTTGACCTTACGTCCCGATCCCACCACTCATTTGGACTAGGAAGGACACGGACAAGCACTGGCGACGGCCATGGCGGCTCGGCCATGGCGAGAACGGCGGCGACGCGGCGTTCCGACCTCTAGGGTTCGGTAGGCACCAAAACAAGAGCGGCACCGCACTTAAGCACTTTCTGCGACCATGATGCGCGCCCAAACTCACTCGGAGATGACTCCGAATGACATGGACCATGATGGCGGCCATGGCGGACACTCATGCCGATGGCAACCCATGCAGACAGACCACAAAGACATGGTAGAGACCAAACTCAGGGACACAACACGCTTAGGGACTCATCTCAACCATGATGCGCGCGCTAGACTCGCTGGAGAAGCACCAGACCAAGGTTGGCCATGGTGGCGGCCTAAGCAGAGCTTGCGCCAAAGGCAAACCACGCGGACTGGACAAGACAGGGTGGTAGAGGCCTCAAGAGCGAGCCAATCATGACCAGCGAAGCAAGGCGGAGATATTGGTGTGACTGGTTTGGCCAGAGAGGCTCCAAGCCAGGCTGGCCATGGCGGAGTTGTTAGCGGCGGCGGGCTACCGGCCATGGGGAAGAAAACCCTAGCAACGGCGATGGGGAGCACTTGAGCTTGGATTAACTGGATCAGGGGAAGAGCAGGAATGAGGCAGACACGTTTGGGAGATGGGGACTGCAGAGACGCGGCAACGGCGACGAGAGAGCTCGCCGGAGCTTAACTGGAAAACAGAGGAGGAGAAAGTGGAGGTGGCGGTCGCAGGCGGTTGAAGAAACCAGAGCCCTTCAGGGTTTGCCACCGCGCTGGATGAAGCAAGCAGGCAGCTATGTGCGTGGCCGGACACGTGGAGCGGCGCGGAGGCGACCAAGCCACGGCGGCGACGCGGCGGCCATGCACTGCCCTGGCCAGATGCACCCCCCTCCTGTGGCTACAGGAACAGATCTTCCCCCTTTCTAATTACTCCCAATTTTTGTACTGCATGACAAAAACTCCTAAAACAAAAGTTGCTCCAAATTTTGTGTTCTACAAGTTTTCTTAAAGAACCAAAGTCAAATTCTTCCTGGATTTTGATATAGAGTTGAAATTCAAATTTAGACCAACCTAAATTTCAAAATTACTTTTGAATTTTCTGAACAACTTCAAACTTCACCAATATAAAAGTTGTTCCTTATAAAATTATCTAAAACTTTGTTTTTGGTCATATATCCAAATTATGCTTAATTTTCAAACTACACAAAAGGGAATAAAACTAGGTTTGGAAATTGATTTTGAATTTGAAACTAAATCAAACTTGTTTTCCAAATTACTTCAGATTTTCTTTAAGGACATGAAAATCTATCTGAATAAAAGTTGTTTATTTTAAACCACTCTACAACTTTTGTTAAAGGACCAAAGTCTAATTCTTTTTAGTTTTTGAAATCTAGTTTAGAGGTCAAATTTATGGTTTGAAAGATTTCAACTTTATTCAAACTTTTGTACAGAAACTTTGAAACCTTTAAATACCAAAGTTGTTCCTCTCAACAAGAGCTACAACTTTGCTTTTGAAACCATTGTGAAATTTGACATACTTTTTGACTTATTGAAAAGGGGATAAAAGAACATTTAAAACTAGGATTTTATTCACACTTGTCATATCATGTAACACCTAACCACATCATACATCACCTATGAAAGCATCACACAAGATTATGCAACACTTATGTTAAACATGTAAAGCATCACAATTATGACTTAAACATGAACAAATTAAATGCTTTTATGCCATGATGCTTATTGATTATGCATACTAATTACCTTACATAGGGTTTTAATTATCGCTTAACACCAGGGGTGTTACAGCCCCTTCCCCTTAAAGAAATCTCGTCCCAAGATTTAAGAAGCACTTATAGGCTGGGATTAAGTAATGGAAAAGGAAATGTGTCACACTTGTTTACTCGCATGGAGTTCACAAGACAACTGGAGTTGGGTTTGAGATTACAACCGAGGTCAGAATACGGTTGCAGCTAGCAAGGTAGAAGACATTTGAGTGGAGCAAGAAAGATTATCAAGAACTAAGAGAGAGCGTACATTGGTTGCGGGCTATAATAGATCATAACTGTAGACCTCGATACCTGCGCGCATCCAGCAGAAACTGGTGTGATCCGGACACACGAGATTCCTGGGTTCCGACGCGGCACCGTGGTCACCAATCATGGCACCACAATAGAGCACAACTTCTATATCTCTCATCCCATAAAGAAGCGAAATTATAACCAAAAGCAAGGGTTGGTTATAACTACAAGGAAAGTGGCTTTGAACTCCCTTTCGGGCGTCCAGAAAGGAAAGCACTTTAACGGTGGACTAGAAAGAATCATTACTATAGGCCTGGATATTAGCGAGCACCCGGCAGTAACACCCTATGGTGGCCGTCCATAGGTGACCCCAGGTTCCCACGCTTTTATCCGGTCCACGGATCGTGGTTCTTTCAAAGAACACAATTTCAGTAAGTTTCGACCACCATTCCTCGTTTTCACGACACCAAGCAACTAGCACGTGCCAATTCAAGGCATGACACGCGCACTCCAGAAGAACCAAGGATTTTACCATGATTCTATATTTTTATGTAGTGGAATGTATGAAAGATATCCAAAAGTTCCCAAGCATCAGAACTTACGGAGCAAGAATTACCAAGGGTAGCAGAATCTTGGGACGAACCACTATCAGGGGATCATAACTACTCTCAGAATTAGAGGAGAAAGTTTAGCACATCATATTATTTTATCATTTCATTTCATTATTATGCATGATATGAGATATGCTCGTCCTATACGACCTCTCACTGACAGGAGATCTCTGTCTCCACCTGTTAGTTAGGTATAGGGCTATACTTTACACTTTAGCTTCACGGACTTGGTAACAGGTGTTGAATAGCTCTTCCATCGTGGTTTGACGGGGAAGTTGATTCTCCATTGGCCTTCAATAGAAAGGTTGAAAACTTCTCAGTGTCCTTTGTTGAAGTCACTAGTAAAGTCTTCATGAAGTCTTCCAGCAAAGCAAGAAATTGAGGAAAGATTATTTTTAACTTGTTACTTCCAAAAACTTTTAGATTAAGAAACCTTTTTGAAGTTTTTCAAGAGTAAAGTTGTAAATAGTCTTCCCTTGATGACAATCCTGCTCCAATACCATTCTGTGGCAGAACCTTCCGGTAATGTGGCCCACCCGCACACGTCATCATTATAAGGAGCCCAATGACAATGCAAATGAAACACAATACTGGAAAGATCTGTCGGGTGTCCCTGAGAGAACCCCGAATCATCCACAAACCACAGGATCATCATCATGAAGGTTGGAATAATTACAACATTACAACAGTTCCTACAAAATATGTCGGAGTGCGGAAGCAAGATAGATAAACTTTTCAAAACATGAAGATGTTACTTTTACATAAATATAATCGGTATTGCAGAAGCAGAATAGTATTACAGAACCACACTTAGGGAAGCACCTAAGTTGCAGAAGAAGAACAACCAAATCACGTCGAGCCCACTGACATGATCGTGATCGTCAAGATCTGTTAAGAAACCTGCAACAGGGAATTAACAAACCCTGAGTACAAAGGTACTCAACAAGGCTTACCCGACAAGATAGGAGAAGGAACAGGTATGCTGGTTTGGGTAGGCTCAACAGTACTTTTCATTTGCATAAAAGCTTACTAAAGTAATCCTAGATCCAAATTTTACTTAATCATTTAAGTACTTGGTAAGAACTGAAAGTGAATACTAGTGAAAGATCATTATCATTCTTTCTTAAACCAGTTCCATTTTCATTCTACGGTGCGGGTCGGAAGATTGAGTCTCCTTAACTGAGGAGCACGGCGATTCGAACCGATTCAACCAGATCTAGGAGTTTTCCACGATCATACAATATATGTAGACCCTTGATCACACATATATCAACCCCAACCTCGGATCCTCCAAACAAGACCGGGTCCGCGCCACCCGAGAGTACTTGTACACCTCCAATCCGGGACTTTAACCCACGAGGGTAGCTAGTACTCTCGCCATCTCTCCACTCCCAGTGCGCGAGTAGCCATTCTCATTTAAGAACCACCAAGGCAAGGCTTACCGTAGCATATGATCGGTACTTCACAATTTCTCAATCTAGCAGGCCAACAACGGTTAACCCTAAATCGACACATCCGGGTCACCCTACACCGCCCCAAGGTTCGGTGCAGGTGCCCGTCTGGTCTTAACCATCATTCTTTCTCATTATCATTCCAAAACGATAAGTACCGAAAACATTTATCAAAAGCTTCATAAAGCAAGGCTAAGCATTTCTATCATTTGCATAAAGCAGGTAGCAAGGAATGATATATCGATAACAAGGTTGATCATGCATCAACAGGTTTAAAGCATTTATTTGATAAACATTTAATGCATCAGGTTACCAAAAGTAAGTGTAATTGTAAATCCAAGGAAATGGTTAAATGAACCGGGGCTTGCCTTTGTTGCAGGGAAAACTAGGATCCAAGGATGATCCACAAAGGTTAGTTCTTTCATCTAGAAGTTAAGTCTTCTCGATGAATCTTGTCCAACAAGGGTCACCTTCCGAGGCTTGTTCGACAAGGGTGATCATCAAAGCTTGATCAACACGACTCCAACACTCTCGGATACTACACGTAGATAAAGGATGTGTGCTTAGTATGATGCGATGCATGCTAAGGTGCAGGACAATTATAACAAAATATTAAACAAGCTTAAGGAAAGTCGAGTACAACTTTCCTTCGCGGTAAAGTTGCAAACCAACAAAACCAACTTGCAACCCACCAACTAGAGTTTCTAGCTACACATACAACTTCCACCAAGCACCTTTAGGAAGACAACTAAGGATGGCTAAGGTTCATTAAAACATCACTCAAGCCATAGGATCACAAGATGAGAGGTGTCCCATGGTCTTCAAATAATAACCAAAAGTCACACAAGATGCAAACTTAAACTTAATGGTTTATTAACCATAACCAGAGCTACCATCATCCAAAAGGGGTGATCCTAGACAATTTGAAGAGCTTATCAAATTGCCTACAAACTTCCTAATATCACCTAGGGTTGGTTCTATAGGCAACTAGGTCAACTAACTTGAAAAAACATTTCTGTCCAAAAGAAGGACAGATTTGCTGATCCAACTTCCAACAACCATAACTGAAGCTATGGGTCACCAAAAATGGTGATCCTTAACAATCTAGAAAGCTTATAACGTTTACTACATCTTTCCTATTAAGGCCATCAGGTGATTCACAACTTAAAAGGCTCAAACAGCACAAAAACTCAGATCTGTCCAAAAGGTAGGACAGATCTGTCCTGCTGATTTATAAAATCTATAACTCCTAATCTATCAGGTCTAAAATCATTAAATTTTAGGACAAGCTAGAGACAGAAGTTAACTACAACTTTTGTATACAATTTATCTACAGAAAACATAAACTTAATCATGAAAACAGTCCCTTGAAGTGGACTGGTCCAGCAACCTTAACAGCATATACATGAAACTTAAATACACAACTTGAACTATAACAAGTCAACCATGATTAACTAAATACATGAAATATAACCATTAAACAAAAGATAACTGAAAATGTAAAGATTAACCATAACTTCTTATAAACACTTAACTACTTAACCAAAAGTCTTTTAACCATTTCTTTATTAACTAAACATAGGAAAAAGAATTAAACTAAACTTTATCAAATTGAGCCCAAACTTTTTGAGATGGTTAATTATATAAAATAACAGTTGCAAAATAAATACAACAATTTTTGGACAAACAATTGAACCTGCAAAATTAAATTAAACTATAAACATCTAAATGATTAAATAAAGCATAGAAATAGCAAAACAACTTATTTTATCCAACAGAGCTCAAAATTTTTCTGGAGATACCTTTTATGCTAAAAACAGTGACAAAAATAGTTTCATGATTTCTGGACATTTAAATAAGCCTACAAAAATCATCAAAGACCATTTATTAATAAAAAGGCCTATTTAAATCACTTTCAAAATTTGATCAAAACTCAAGTTTCATATTTTTCTTAAATACTAGACAGCTTGAGAAAGCTACACAAAAATTTTCACAAATTGTGGAGCTTCCTAGGAAAACATATGAAAAAGACAAAACCTAATACTATTCACTTGAACTGGAAAAAGGAAAACTTCTCCTCTCCCTGACCGCGGGCCCAAGCTGTCAGCGTCTTCTCTTTCCCCCCCGCCCCCCTCACGCCCGGACCAGAGCCCGACTGGCGTTGACCAGGGACTCGGCCGGCGTTGACTGGCCGTCGGCCTCCTCACCGGCGAGGTCTCCGGCGACGGCGAGGACTCCAAACCCTACCCCTTGACCTTACGTCCCGATCCCACCACTCATTTGGACTAGGACGGACACGGACAAGCACTGGCGACGGCCATGGCGGCTCGGCCATGGCGAGAACGGTGGCGACGCGGCGTTCCGACCTCTAGGGTTCGATAGGGACCAAAACAAGAGCGGCACCGCACTTAAGCACTTTCTGCGACCATGATGCGCACCCAAACTCACTCGGAGATGACTCCGAACGACATGGACCACGATGGCGGCCATGGCGGACACTCATGTCGTTGGCAACCCACGCAGACAGACCACAAAGACATGGTAGAGACCAAACTCAGGGACACAACACGCTTAGGGACTCATCTCAACCATGATGCGCGCGCTAGACTCGCTGGAGAAGCACCAGACCAAGGTTGGCCAAGGTGGCGGCCAAAGCAGAGCTTGCGCCAAAGGCAAACCTCGCGGACTAGACAAGACAGGGTGGAAGAGGCCTCAAGAGCGAGCCAATCATGACCAGCGAAGCAAGGCGGAGCTATTGGTGTGACTGGTTTGGCCGGAGAGGCTCCGAGCCAGGCTGGCCATGGCGGAGTTGTTAGTGGCGGCGGGCTACCGGCCATGGGGAAGAAAACCCCGGCAACGGCGATGGGGAGCACTAGAGCTTGGATTAACTGGTTCAGGGGAAGAGCAGGAATGAGCCAGACACGTTTGGGAGATGGGGACTGCAGAGACGCGGCAACGGCGACGAGAGAGCTCGCCGGAGCTTAACTGGAAAACAGAGGAGGAGAAAGTGGAGGTGGCGGTCGCAGGCGGTTGAAGAAACCAGAGCCCTTCAGGGTTTGCCACCGCGCTGGATGAAGCAAGCAGGCAGCTATGTGCGTGGCCGGACACGCGGAGCGGCGCAGAGGCGACCAAGCCACGACGGCGGCGACGCGGCGGCCATGCACTGCCCTGGCCAGATGCACCCCCCTCCTGTGGCTACAGGAACAGATCTTCCCCCTTTCTAATTACTCCCGATTTTTGTACTGCACGACAAAAACTCCTAAAACAAAAGTTGCTCCAAATTTTGTGTTCTACAAGTTTTCTTAAAGAACCAAAGCCAAATTCTTCCTGGATTTTGATATAGAGTTGAAATTCAAATTTGGACCAAACTGAATTTCAAAATTACTTTTAAATTTTCTGAACAACTTCAAACTTCACCAATATAAAAGTTGTTCCTTATAAAATTATCTAAAACTTTGTTTTTGGTCATATATCCAAATTATGCTTAATTTTCAAACTACACAAAAGGGAATAAAACTAGGTTTGGAAATTGATTTTGAATTTGAAACTAAATCAAACTTGTTTTCCAAATTACTTCAGATTTTCTTTAAGGACATGAAAATCTATCTGAATAAAAGTTGTTTATTTTAAACCACTCTATAACTTTTGTTAAAGGACCAAAGTCTAATTCTTTTTAGTTTTTGAAATCTAGTTTAGGGGTCAAATTTATGGTTTGAAAGATTTCAACTTTATTCAAACTTTTGTACAGAAACTTTGAAACCTTTAAATACCAAAGTTGTTCCTCTCAACAAGAGCTACAACTTTGCTTTTGAAACCATTGTGAAATTTGACTTACTTTTTGACTCATTGAAAAGGGGATAAAAGAACATTTAAAACTAGGATTTTATTCACACTTGTCATATCATGTAACACCTAACCACATCATACATCACCTATGAAAGCATCACACAAGATTATGCAACACTTATGTTAAACATGTAAAGCATCACAATTATGACTTAAACATGAATAAATGAAATCCTTTTATGCCATGATGCTTATTGATTATGCATACTAATTACCTTACTTAGGGTTTTAATTATCGCTTAACACCAGTGGTATTACAGAAGTCTTGTAATTACAATATGACTCCTCTATTGTAACCGACTAGGACTCGGTATGCGCTGAGCTTCACCCGATTATATAAGGGGAAGCGGGCGCTTACCCCTATCATTGAATCTTAGATCATAACACAAGGCACACGCCGCCACTGGATGTAAGGTATTACGCTATTAAGCATCCTAAACTAGTATAAATTGTTGTCCCTATGTACTCGCCGAGTTCTACAAACGTCGATCCCCACCGAACAAATCATTTGGGAATCCCCAAGACGAGTTGCCAGTTAACAAACATCGACAGAGTGTGGCATTCAAAGCCACATCATCATCTAAGAGCAAGGGAAAGGCTAAGAAAGAAGAATCAAGTGAAGAAGATTGCTCCAACGCTTGTGATGATGATGATGAAGAGATGGCTCTATTTGCCAAGAGATTTGGCAAATTCATGAAGAAGAAGGGCTACCCGGCAAGGAGGAAGAATACCTCATACAAGAACAAGGATGAACCAAGGAGGTGCTTCTAGTGCGGTAGCAAGGACCATCTTGTTGCTCAATGTCCATACAATAGTGATAACGATGATGACAACAAGAAGGGCAAGAAGAAGAAAAGAAGGAGAAGAAAGAGTTCATCAAGAAGAAGAAGGGGCAATCTTATATGGTCACTTGGGATAGTGATGCATCCACTAGTGATAGTGATGATGATAACCACAAGACAAGCAAGAAGAAACTCTTGCAAGCATTGCTATCAATGACAAGCCCTCTATCTTCAACACTCCATCATGCTTCATGGCTAAGCCCACAAAGGTACAATCCGATGATGATGAGAGTGATGATGATGATGAACCTACTAGAGATGAATTAATTGATATGCTTGATGATGCTAGAGTTCATTTTGATAAGAAAAGAAAGGAGTGCAAAGAATTGCAAAAGAAACTAAAAGCTCTTGAGCAATCCTTTGATGAGCTAAATGCATCTCATGAGAGGCTAGTGGAAGCCCATGAGGAGCTTGATGATGCTCACACTAAGCTTAAGAAAGCTCACTCCTCTCTAATTGATCAAGCTAAAATCGAGAAAGTACAGGAGAAAGTAGAAACCAATGACATAGGCATAACATGTGATATTATTAATGAATCATTCTATGAGCCTATTATTACTGCCTCCACTAATCCTTCATGTAGCACATCCACTACTACCTCATCTATGGATGATGGCTTCACTTGTGATGCCTCACTCATGGTTGAGGATGAGACCTTGAAGAAGGAGGTAAATGAGCTCACTCACGCCCTAGGCAAAGCCTATGGTGGTGAGGCCCGCTTGCTTAAGTGCTTGGGTAGCCAACGTTTTTCTCTCAACAAAGAGGGACTCGGCTATACCCCCAAGAATGGCAAAGCGACTTTTGCTACTCACAAGACTAGTTTTGTGAAGAGCAATGGTCGGTTTTGCACTAGATGCCAGCAAAGTGGGCATGTAAAGCAATATTGCAAGAACAAGAACAAGAATGCAAACATATCCTCTATTTAATTTGATTCTTGTTATTTGCTTACCAAGGGTGTAAATGGTGTGAAAGCTAAATTCATTGGTACACCTATTGTGGGCTCAAAGAAGAAAGCTATTTGGGTACCAAAGAGTTTGGTAACTAACCTTGAAGGACCCAAAAAGGTTTGGGTACCTAAAAAGAATTGATTTGCTCTTGTAGGTCAATTACAAAGCCGGAGGAAGGCATTAGGTGCTTGATAGTGGGTGCACTCAACACATGACCGGAGATTCAAGAATGTTCAATTCAATCAATTGAAGTGGTGATCATGGGTTTGATTCTGAAGGACCGAAAGTGCTACCAGAAAGCGACCAGAGGGGGGGTGAATGGGAGCTTCAAAATTTCTTTTCAGAGACTTGTTGCCACTGTCCCAAGCATCACCCCAAGAGCAAACCTAGAGCTTGAATAATGTCCACGACCCTAGATGTAGGGTGGATGCCTCCGAGAAGCACAGCGAGACACTACTCAACTCTAGAAACCCAACGCAAAAGCCGGAAATCAAAACCGACAACGGACGAACAAACTGCAGACAAAAACGTGTTGAAGACACAGCATCGGACGCTGGCCTGCGTCCGATGGTCAGGCACCGGACGCGTCCGATGCAAAAAGACCCTGTCTGGAACCTTACTGGACAGGCATCCGACGCTGGCTACAGTGAAACCCTAGCGTCCGATGCTCGACCCCCGGACGCGTCCAATGGCAGCGGACGCTCTGATGATCAGCGTCCGATGCTCATTAAAAACGCTATCAGATGACACGTGGCACCGGACGCGTTCCATGTGATGAACACAGCGTCCGATGCCCCCGACTCGTGCGTCCGATGCCCCCGAAACAGCATTGTTCTTCCACAGATTCAACCCGATCTCCTCCAAATCAAAAGCACTAAGGCTTAGACTTGGTATGAGGAGTTCCAAGGAGATTAGTGAGCTATCCCAAAAGGATCATGGCTCGAACCTAACTGCAAATCGGTGAATCAGAAGAATTCGGGGCAAAGGGAACAAAACTCGATTCGAAGCGAAAATCGACCAATCTACTAGCTCATGAGGTTAGAGGAGAATTCCTTCGGTGCAAAGAAGTGCCTCACGATCTAGAACAACTCAGTTCAAACAGAATCGAAAAAGACACAATGAGTAGGGAGATCGATCACTGGGAAAATCGTGGAGAAAAGCAACCCGCCAAGAACAACAACAAAACGCGAATCACAACCATGAATCTGGAACCGTGTGGCTACCACACGCTACAACAGTGAGATTACGATCTCACTTCCTCAAAATCTCTTGAACACATAGGTATGGTTCTCTGCGGATCTCAGTTGCTACAGCAGGGGATTGGGAGAACAGGAAAACACTAAGTGGAGAATAGCAAATGACTGAGATAGTTTGGGAGGTGGGTGTCTCCCCCAACTTATCCTAATTCTAATTCCCACTCTACCCCTAACTAATTACAGAGCGAACTAGCTAAACCCTAGGGTTATTCTAGACCAACTGGAAGTAGGTGTTGATCCGACGGCCACGCCCGCACAACTGGTAGCGTTGCCTCAACGCAACCTCACCGATTGCCGCCACGTGCCGCCACCGCTCTGCTCGTCCTTTTCACGGACTCCGCCCCCGGTTTTGAGGCCCAAACCGGGAAACCAGCCTTCACGACCAACCCCTGGTTTTGAGGCCCAAACCGGGAAACTAGCCGTCCATCGCCTGAGTTTTGCGGCCCAAACTCAGAAACCTACCAGTGCCCAGGTTTTGAGGCCCAAACCTGGAAACCGTCCTCAGCCCGAGTTTTGTGTCCCAAACTCGGCAAACCCGCAGCACCCAGGTTTTGTGGCCCAAACCTGGAAACCGTCCACTGGTGGTTTTTCTGTGGCTCAACCACCAAACCGATGCTATAGAGGGGATGCACCGCCCGTGCACCCCGTCCACCGACACATGTCCCCAGGTCCTCGACCCGAGCAACACTGTGCCTCGCAAGTCTTCGCTTGTCGCTGTCCCAGGCTGTCAGCCACCACAGCTGATCCTCAGGCCACCGGTCCCTTAGTCCAAGCCTCACGTCCGCCCTTCAAAGCTCCCGGTCCGTTGGCACGACACGTCTCTACTTGACCTTCACCTTGTCTTCGATCACTGTCTCCGTGCTCGACACCTGCACAACACAAGCCAAAGAACATGCGCATCAAACCAGTTGACAATCACTCATCACTCAAGATCCGGCATACACCCATGTATCCACAATCTCCCCCCTTGATGAGTGCATTGTCAACTACCCACACAAATCATAATGAAAGTATAAGAAGGAAGAAGAAGGAGAAGTAGAGAACTCGTCCAAATGACCCAAAAGCATATCAAAGCCAGAAGAAGGTCAAGTGAAAGAGCAAAACAACTTGGTCCCCAAAGACATGGGCAACGGCTCGACGCAACCAAGCAAAGCAAAGCTAGCCCTCAAGAAGAGGCAGAACGGGCTCAACACCGCTAGCAGGAAAACTTGATACCAATTGAAATTTAAGCAAAATAGAACTAGCCCTCAAGAATAGGCAGAACGGGCTAAACACCGCTAGCGAGAAAGCTCGATACCAATGGAAGGAATGCCAACTGAAAAGCAAAAGAGCTCGACACCAAGTGAAGAGCATATAGGCAAAGTCGCTAGTCCCTCAAGAAAGAGGCAAAGGCTCAACACAACTAGCTACCAAAAATGCTCCGAACCAATTGGAAAAGTGCTCCAAACCAATTGAAATTTCATCAGACAAAGCGAGCAAACTCCCCCTCCAATAGTGCACACAACTAAGATATGATTTCTCCCCTTATGATTTGACAAATTCTCCCCCTTAGTTGATAATGCACTATCAGGCAAACTTCTCCCTTCCAAATGCATATTAGCCAAAAATGCAAGTTAGCAGCTTCAGGAATATAGTCTAGAGAACGAAAAGATGCTCTACAAAGTATAACTCCAATGACTCAACAAGAAACATACATGCCAGCAAAGGCTCAAGCTGATCACCAAATACGAAATATGAACATATGAGCAAAGTGAGCAGTTTTGGCCAAAAAGGTATTCACCATCAAAATAGCACTAAACATGTATAGACAGGAAGTCAAACAAGCGCTAAACATGTATACAAGGTGAACTACCCCTAGCAAAGTTCAATCATCATGCTGCAGAATGGAACATATACTTGTGATTTCAGATTTTAATCGAAGTTGCAGCGGTGAAATTACACAAGTTCAAAATTCAGCATGTGATTGCGAGAGGTTGAAGGCTTGTCATTGCCTAACTTTTCAGCCGAGCTAAGCCTATGCAGAAGCAATCAGAAGCTTAAAGCAGAACCGACTACTTAACAACAAGCACAAAGGCCAGCAAAAGGAACTGATCACAGAATACGAAATATGAACATATGAGCATAGTGAGCAGTTTTAAACCATTCAGAAAGGAGTTCACCATAAAAATAGCATCAAACATGCGTAGACAGGAAGTCGAGCAAATGCTAAACATGTATACAAGGTGAACTACCCCTAGCAAAGTTCAATCAACATGCTATAGAATGAAACATAGACTTGTGTTTTCAAAATTTTATCGGAGTTGCAACGGTGATTACACAAGTTTAAATTTTCATCATGTGATTGCCAGAGGTTGAAGACTTGACATTGCCTAACTTTTCAGTCGAGCTAAGCCTATGCAGAAGCAATCAGAAGCTTAAAGCATCGGTTTCGGTCATACACTACACGGCTCAAGTTTAACTCAAAGTGCAATGAGAAACAGTCTCGATACCGTGATGTGTTGACAAGCAGTCCCATCTCGATCTTTTCAATTCACTTAAAAACTTGGTTCAATTTTATAACAGAATGTGAACATACCAAGCAAGTGAATGACTCAGAACTAGAGACATAGCAACCTAGCATATATGAAAAGCACAAGTGATTTCAACACATTCTACACATGCTAGTTGCCCACCTCAATGGTGAAAAATTTCAAATTTTATGTTCATTAAGCAAGTTCACCATTCATAAAATAGCTCAACTCATAACATGTATCAGTGATTAGAAGGAGCATAAGCTACAAGTATCATCATATAGCATCGGAGCATACTAGATAGAGCATAATCACATTCTAAGGACTATAGTCATGAAGCTCAGAAAGCAAAGATGCATGATGAAATGCAGAGACTAACTTACCAAAAAGTGAAAACAAAACGAAAGAAAAAGAGTCAGTCTATGATACAATACGCAAAAGGTTTCCCCCATCTAAAAGGGGAAACACACACCAAGCTCACCTCTCAACCCGACAAAGGTTGATTGGTCCAAAGGCTTGGTAAAAATATCTGCCAACTGATGATGAGTATCGACATGGCGAAGGTCGATATCACCCTTCTCATAGTGGTCTCGCAAGAAATGAAAGCGCACATCAATGTGTTTGGTCTTAGAATGCAGCACGGGGTTCTTAGCAACGCTAATAGCACTCATGTTGCCACATAGCAAAGGAACACAAGAAAAGCTCAGACCAAAATGACGCAAGGTGGCCATCATCCAATGCAATTGAGAACAACAGCTAGCCGCAGCAACATACTTAGCCTCTGTGGTAGACTGTGCGATGCTAGACTGCTTGCGAGAAGACCAAGATACAAGAGAAGAACCAATAAACTGGCAAGTCCCAGAAGTGGACTTGGATCAAGTCGGCAACCAGCAAAATCGGCATCAGAATAACCGCAAAGGGAGAGGATGGAGGAAGCAGAATACCAAATCCCAAACTCTGGAGTGAAGGATAAGTACCTCGTAATGCGCTTGACCGCCTGACGGTGAGAGGTGCGCGACGACAACTGAAATCGTAGGCAAAGACACACCGCGAACTGGATGTCCGGGCGTGTCGCCGTCAGGTACAGCAGCGACCCGATCATACTCCGGTACTCCTTCTGGTCCACAACATCTCCATCCACATCTGCATCCAGGGTCATCGTGGTCGGCATGGGTGTTGGAAGAGGCTTGGCCTCACCCATATCGAACTTGTTCAATATGTCCTTGGTGTACTTGCCCTGGTGCATGAACGTCCCTTCACGGGATTGCTTGATTTGCAACCCGAGGAAAAACGTCAACTCGCCCATCATGCTCATCTCAAATTCCCTGCTCATAGTATCTGCAAACTTGGAAACCAAAGCATGAGAAGAACCACCAAAGATGATATCATCCACGTAAATCTGAACCAACAAAGTGTCATTGCCTTGCTTGAGGAAAAAAGCGTTTTATCCACACATCCCATTTTAAAACCCTTAGCAAGCAAAAAGGTTTTCAACCTATCATACCAGGCTCTAGGGGCTTGTTTCAAACCATATAAAGCTTTGTGAAGTTTAAAAACATGTTTGGAAACTTGGGATTTTCGAAACCGGGGGGTTGTTTTACATAAACCTCTTCTTCTATGTAGCCGTTTAAGAAGGCACTCTTGACATCCATTTGAAAAAGTTTAAACCCTTTGGATGCAGCAAAAGCCAAGACTATCCTAATCGCCTCCAAACGAGCTACAGGAGCAAACATCTCCTCATAGTCTATCCCTCCTGCTGACTATACCCCTGGGCTACAAGTCTGGCCTTGTTTCTCAAAACATGGTCATCCTCTCCTTGTTTGTTTTTGAAAACCCCTTTTGTACCAATAGGGTGACACTCAGGAGGATGTGGAACCAAAACCCAAACCTGATTTCTTTCAAAATTTTCTAACTCCTCATGCATGGCATTAACCCAATCTGGATCAGATAAAGCATGTCCAACATCTCGGGGTTCAAAATCAGCAACCAATGCAAAGTGAGAGATTTGTTGTGACCTTGACCGAGTGGCACGTTTGTCGATGTTGCCGATCATCTGTTGAGGCGGGTGTTGGCGCTGAATGTGTCGTGGCGCCTCCCAAGCTGAAGAAACCTCCCCCTCAACAGCAGCTGGTGCCTCCTCGGGTACAAAAGGTACAGCCCAAGGTGACGGATCCCACGGCCCCCAAGTAGTCAACGAAGAGGGGTTGGGGCCGTGAGTCATCGTAGTAGAAGCCGATGCTTGCGGCACAGCAGGTGGAGGTGGTGCTGGATCATCCATCCCTTCAGCACCCTCGTCCTCGTCATCAAAATGAGGTTCGCTATTGGTAGTTCTTAACTTCACTAAAGATAGAGCTAGGCAACTATCCCCAGTAACAGCCCAGAAATGCTTATTGACACTTGCTAACGTCGTTACTAGGAGTAGACTATGGAATTTATCCCTGGCAACGGCGCCAGAAATGCTTGTAGCAAGTCCAGTCATTATACCTAAAGGAGTGAAGCTAAAGCAGCTATCTGCTAATGTCAAATGGTGTTGTCAATCCCGACACTAGTAGGAGCTAGCTAGAGAGATTGCAATCTACCTAGAAGAGATTTTGCAAGTGCACAGAACTATCGTAGTAGCACTTCACGTGGGAGTACCAGGTGTCGATTTATTTGATCCCAAAGGAAAGCTAGGGTGGTGTATGAGTTGAGTCAAGGAGGGGATGATAGTCGATGAATAAGAAAGGGAAAAGAAGAGAAGAGAAGAGAGGAGATGAAAGGCTAGAAAGAATTTATGAGTGGATAGGTAAGGATGAAATGAATGGTTAAGGTAAGGTGGATGGATAGGTAGATAAGGGGAATAAATAACTAAGGATAACTAATATAACTAACTAATAACTAATAACTACTCCTAGATAACTACGAAGCAAGATAGGCAAATGCCAAATAAGCGACCAAGTTAAGTATAGTTTTATTCCTATCTTGTCATTACCGAGGCATACTAGCCTTTACCACTAACTTAGGTTGAACGCTAGCACAACGAGCCTTACTGTTAAACTAGACCAACTACGTGGTGGAATTCAAGGCGCACAGGGCTGTCACCACCTGCTTGCTACCACACCTATCTGGGGGTCTAGTCGTATCTGAAGGTAAGTCTATAACTAAGCACCACGCCTAATTATATTCTAACTATCTCTATCCTGGCCTAGAATAGAGACACCCTTGCGGACGTTAGAGCAAATACTTGACTTAATAAGATAAACACTAAACTAACTAATCAACCTATTGGCAACGATCAAACACTAAGCACACTAGAGATTAACTACTATGGCTAAGTGAATTGAACTGTAGGATAGCTGGGCACTCAAGCAATCAATCAAGTATACTACTCAATACTGGTAAGTAGAATAAAGTAATACTTGAAATGATGAACTAGAATATAGTAAAGTGCTTGAGTAACAAGAGCAAAACCTGAACTGGAGATGAAGGAAGACTCTTCCCAACTCCAGGACCGATCACTCGCACGCCTCTACTCTGGAGCTAAGCGTTGAGCAGCGCTTCCGCGAGGGCAATGAGGCAAGGATGCCTTGCTCTACTAGCTACCAACTTGCCTAAGCTTGGCTACATCCTAAGCTATTAGCCTTGCTTTCTTTGCTGCCTTGCTTCCCTTGCTTTCCTTGCTTGAAATGAAGTGATGCCTCTAGGGGGTATTTATAGCCCAGTTGAGTGAGGGGGGTACTTATAGGGGGCAGCCAACCGACCTAGGGCAAACCCTAGTGGCGGGCACCAGCCCTAGGTGGCGGCCGCCACCCTCCTGGCCCTTGGATGCACCGTCATTGATCCTACAGTCTCCAGGGACTCCTCCAAGGCGGTTGCATGTCGGTTGCATGTCCAAATAACCGTTATTAGGTCATGATCCACGGCACTCCCCTCCTGAGCCCTCCGATGCCACTGACCTAGTGACCAAGGGCCAAGATTTGGCCCTGGGGTGGTCACACGGATCAGTGACGTGGTATGGGAGAAGTTTGATCGCCACCTAGGGGTGGCGGGCGCCACCCCATTAGGGCCCAAATGGGCCCTGGTGAGTGGTCTCGGCCCCTGGTGGGTCCATTCTCCAAATTTGGTCCAAATCCTGCATTCAAATAAAAATCTATGGACATGTGGAATTTGGTTAGTTTGAAACCTATTTGACTACTTTTCATGCCTTTTTGGTGAATTTTTGGGTAAAATGTTGATGGTAAAACAAGTGTTTAAGGACCATCAACATTCGCCAACCTCATGATCACCTGCACGCTCAAATCTAGAAGAGGGACAAACCATGGTCTCGTCAAAGGTGACATCAGATGTCTCCATGACTCGGTTAGTATCAATGTTAAGTACACGATATGCGCGATTATGAGTGTCATAACCCAAAAATACACCGTCCGAAGAACGAGACTCAAATTTGTCTAGGTTGCCTTTCTTGTGTATAAAACAATGGCAACCAAAAACTCTAAAATAACTCACTTTGGGTTATTTTCAAAAACGCAACTCATAAGAAGTCTTTTTCAAGAAAACTCAGAGAAAAATGCGATTGGAAATATAGCATGCAGTGTTCATAGCTTCGGCCCAATATCACCTAGGAGTCCTATGCTCATCAAGCATCGTCTTGGCCATCTCTACAAGGGTCCGATTCTTCCTCTCTACAACACCATTTTGTGACAGTGTGTAGGGGGAAGAAAACTGATACTCTAAACCCAAAGAGTTACAAAACTTTTCAAAATCTGAGTTTTTAAACTCAGAACCATTATCACTTCAAAGAGCTCGCATTGAGTTCATAGGGAACTCATTCTGAAGACGCAAAATCAGATTGCGAGCAAAAGAGAAAGTATCGGTCTTCTCAGCTAAAAAGAAGACCCACGAATACCTCGAAAAATCGTCAACAACAACAAGCACGTACCACTTCCCCCCAACCCAGCTCACAGGAGCTGGACCAACAAGGTCTATGTGTAAAACCTCTCCAGGGCGCTTAGTCATGACCTGAGTCACTGGATGGTGGGGAGCGGCGACTATCTTCCCATGTCTACAAGAATGGCAAACAAGATCCTTCTCCATGGACAACTTGGGCAATCCTCGGATTAGGCCATGTGAACTAAGCCTTGCAAGCAAGTCGAAGCTCAGGTGACCGAGTCTCCTATGCCACTTCCAAAGAACAGGGGAGGAAGGTCTAGCCAAAAGACATCGAGAAATTCGCACGAAAGACTTTCCCAAAGGGTGAAATCAAACATACAAGATTGCCCTGAGGATCTAAAATACGACTAAGATTCGGTTTAAAACGAATCTCATAGTCATCATCAAAAAGTTGCGAAACAGAAAGAAGGTTAAAATGCAAGTTAGAGACAAGAGCAACATCGTGCAACACAAAGTGCTCATTAACTCGCACCGACCCACGAGACAACACTTTACCTTTGCTATTGTTGTCGAAGGTGATAAACTCCTTTCTGGCAACAGGACTAAGACTGGAGAACCACTTGGCATTTCCGGTCATGTGCCTCGAACAACTGGAATCCACCAACCAAATGTTCTCCAATCGTTTTACATACATCAATAAAAAGACATTGGGTGATCATATGGTCCAACAATGGGGTGAGTAAAATGGGAATTATACCAGTGTTGGGCTGTTGCTCAAAAGAACGGTTAGTAGAAAAACCATTCCTAGCACGCCTACGGGGAAAGCAATCACCACGCACAGGAAAATGTGGTCCGCTAAGGGAAGAACGTCCATCACGATACTCAAATCGTGGTGGAGGGAAACGCTCAACAAAGCCACCGCCACGCGGTCCATAGCCCACAAATGTAGGTTCCCGCCAGGCACGTCCTCCTTGCGGCCTAGGACCTTGAGGCATTGGACCTCTAGGCTTAGCTGCTCTCCTCTGAATATTCGGCACATGTACATCATGGAAAGGATGGTACATGTCCGCATTGTTCATCTCCCTAGCACGGCGCTCATCTCTCTTGCGCCGAAAGCAAAACTCCCTCAAGTGTCCATCTCTCCCACAGTGCTCACAATGGTACCTCACCGCTCTCATAGGGGTTGTTGGTACTCACGGTAGTGGGTGTGGATCACTTTGCCTTTTTGTGGCATGAGCTTCTCTTGGATAGGTGGCATGGTGTCTAGCTTGTTCTTGAGGTGGTTTGGTTTTGGAGCCCATGTCTGTTTCTGAGGTGGAGCTCTCGGAGGTTCAACAAACACCCCATCCTTGGTGTTAGGCTTGAGAAGCTCTTTGGGTGGAATCTTGGTAAGCTTGGGAGTAGTGGTGGAGTTGGGCTTCTCACTCGGGTTAAGACCACTAAACTCACCAACCTTGCCAAAAGAAGAAGCACACTCAACACCCTGAGCAAAACCTACACCTGGACCTCCAGCAACACGCTTGAACTGGCAATCATCATCCCAAGCTGCGGCTCACCACAAGACACCCATGACAAGATGGTCCGAAGGTATGTGTTTTCCTCATCGGTTTGCATCTTGTCATGCTTCACATTAGCAATCTCCATCTCCAAACCCTCACACAAAACACACCTAGACACACAAGTGCTACCCGAGCTGGCCTTCTCAAGAGACACAACCTTGGCATTCTTCTCTGCCAACTCGGATTGCAAGCCTGCACAAGACTTGCACGCACCCAACAACACGGGTCTTGCCCGGAGCTCATCCACCTCTCCAACCAGAGCAACATACTTACTTCTCAAAGTGAGAAGATTAGTCATGTGCTTGGTGCACATCTCGCACTCACCCTCCTCAGAGACAACTACAGTGGACTTAGCAAACTCAAGCTCCTTCACCGTATCCTCCCACTTCTGCCTAAACTCCTTCCGCTCTTTAGCAGCACGCCTAAGCAACTTATCTTAACTAAGAAGGGCGGCAGTAAGTTTCTCGACCTCAGCAGAAAGCTCGTCAGGGGTTAGAGATACCTGGGAGGTGTCGTCATCGTCGTCCGCGTTCTGAGGGATCTCCTCCAGCTGGCTGTCGACCTCCTTGCCGAGGGCCATGGTGCAAAAGCCCTCGTTGTCAGTGAAGAAGCAGAGGCCGTTCAGCTTGTCCTCAATCTCCTTCTTCTTCTCGGACTCGTCGTCGCTTGAGGAAGCGGAGTCATCATCCGAGTCATCGATGTCGCTGAGCATGGTGAAGAAAGCACGCTGCTCAGCCTGGGCCTTCTCCAAGTACTTCTTCTTGATGTACTCCTTATTGAAGACGGCCTTCTGCTTGTGCTTCGCAGGGATGTACTTCTCCTTGCGCTTGCCGGAGTCGTACTTGTCCCCATGATCGCCCTTTCCAAATGCTTGCTTGTTCTTCTTGGGACAGTTGGCGATGAAGTGGTCGGGGTCGCCGCACTCAAAGCATCCAGAGCATCCTCCTCCACGGGGACGGTTCATGCAGTTGTTGTGAAACCACGAGAACCGGTTGGCGAGCAAAGCCAACTCGTCATCCCCCATGAACTCCAGCTGCTGCTCTATGACAAAGAAGAGAAGAGAGTGCAAATCCTCCAGAGGGGTTAACAGAAAAGCCAGAAAGCAAAGCCATCGATGGGCCAGAAGGATTCTCATAAGAAGCCCTCGTCATGGCGTCAATCTCACTGGACTTGAGCTTACTAAAGAGCTCGTCGCATGTGAGGGTCTCATAGTTAGGTGATTTGATGATCGCCTGAACCTTAGAGTCCCACACCGACCGATCGAAAGTATGTGAAAGCTTCAAAGCCCTCTCATGATCATCGAAAGGCAACAACTCCTTGTTAGACCTCATCCTGTTGACAATCACCTGAAAGCGAGCGAATAAACTTTATATGCTCTCGCCAGGCATGTGTCGAAAGTTCTCATACTCCCTCTTGTGCGACTCGTAGAGACGGGATTTGACTTGAGTGGTTCCCTCATGAAAGCGCATGAGGGTCGTCCAAATCTCAAGAGCCGTGGGGAGATGAGAAACACGATCAAACTCAGACATGCTCAAACAGGAGAAAAGAGCATTACGGGCTTGGCTATTGGCATCGTGCTCATCGTTCTGCAGCTGAGTAACACGAGCAGCCAAAACCACGTAATCAGCCTTGTTGCAAATTTCCCAAACAGAAGCACCCATGCTCTGAAGATAGGCCAACATGCGTATCTTCCAATACGCATAGTTCGTCCCATCGAAAAATAGCGGTTTGCCCACGCCACGATCCATGTCGCCTTCGGTGGATCTGGAACCAGTTAAGGTGGAAGATCCTTAACCTGCTCCGATACCAATTGAAGGATCAAAAGTGCTACCAGAAAGCGACCAAAGGGGGGTGTTGACTCTTGCTAACGTCGTCACTAGGAGTAGACTGTGGAATCTATTCATGGCAACAACGCCGGAAAGGTTTGTTGGTACTTCTTAATGTAAGAAGTATAACTAACTATTCGTATGACTATTGGTAGGTTCCGCAAGCGCACAGAATAAGTCTATTGTAGCACTTCACCCGGGAGTAACCGAGTATCGTATTTATTTCCACAGGGAAGCTACTATGGCAGAACTAACACTAGGACTGCTATGAACAACTAGTGATTCTAGCAAGGTTGATCGAAATATATGAATGGGGGTTGATATCTACTACTACTGAAAAGAAAGAAAGACTAACTACTACTAAACTAAATCGGCGGGGTCTGGCCGATGAACAGATTAGTGTTTTCCTACACACTTACGAACACAACTAACTTAGCAATAAAGAGTTTATCTAGTTCTTCGAACCGTACACACCCTCTGGACTATTTACCTCAGACGTGCACAACGAGGTTTATGATTTAAGAACTAACCCAACTACGTGGTGGAATTCAAGGCTCCCAGGGCTGTCACCACCTGTTTGCTACCACAGCTATCCGGGGGGCTAGCCACAAACTAAGGTATAACTAGTCTAAGCACCGCGCTTACACTAATATGTACTACTCTAATCTTGCATCCAAAACTAGAGCAGTGATTACTCAGCGAAGAACCCGATCTAGATACAAACTAAATACTAAGTTATCTATGATCGAAAGCACTCAACAAGAACAATAAGTAAAGAACTTAAAGTAAATGCTGAAAGTAGAAGAACACTAAGATAAATGAAGATAGACTTGGAATTATACCAGAGACTTGGAAGATCCTCTATTACAACTCCAGCTCTTCTCTTCTTCACTCTCGCTCTCACTCTAAGTCTCTCAACTAGAGTGTTCCTTCACCAAAGCTTCGCTTACAAGAGAGTGGGACTAATGCGGTGAGGTCTGAGTACAAATGAGCTCGGGGGTCCTATTTATAGCCTAAGGGACCTAGGGGGTACTTATGGACCTAGGGTTAGGTCAAGGGGGTGAGTGTGGTGGCGGGCGCCAGCCCTAGGTGGCGGCAGCCACCCCCTGGCCGTTGGATCCACCGCCTTTGCTTCAATGGCATCCAAGAGATCCAGGGAGGCGGTTCCAAGGTCGGTTGCATGTCCAAATAACCGTCACATGGGCAATTGGGTCATGATCCATGTGACATCCCTTCTTGGCCCTTGGATGCAATGACCTAAGTGATCAATGGCTGCAAATGAGTGTGGCACGCCTCCCCTGGATTAGTGACGTGGCAGGGGACGAGCTTGGGCCTCACTCCCCTAGCGGCCGCCAGTGAGGGGTGGCGGGCGCCACCCCACCTTGGCCCAAAGTGAGCCCAGGTGAATGTGCTCGCCTCCTGGTGGGTCCTCTTGGTCATTTTGCTCAATAACCCTATAATTTCCTACATTCAAATAAACTTCAAGGACAAGTGGAAATCGTTAGTTTATAAAAAGTTTTTGGTTTATTTTAGGCCCTTGTTTTGTGTTATATGTCCTTGTTGATGCTAAAAATATGACACTTAGTGAGCATCAACAGGGCGGTGAATGGGAGCTTCAAAATTTCTTTTCAGAGACTTGTTGCCATTGTCCCAAGTATCACCCCAAGAGCAAACCTAGAGGTTGAATAATGTCCACGACCCAAGAAGTAGGGTAGATGCCTCCGAGAAGCACAACGAGACACTACTCAACTCTAGAAACCCAACGCAAAAGTCAAAAATCAAAACCGACAACGGACGAACAAACTGCAGACGAAAACGTGCTGAAGACATAGCATCGGACGCTGGCCTGCGTCCGATGGTCAGGCACCGGACGCGTCTGATGCGAAAAGACCCTGTCTAGAACCTTACTGGACAGCCATCGGACGCTGGCTACAGTGAAACCCTAGCGTCCGATGCTCGACCCCCGAACGCGTCCGATGGCAGCGGATGCTCCGATGATCAGCGTCCGATGCTCATTAAAAACGCTGTCAGATGACACGTGGCACCGGACGCGTCCGATGTGATGAACACAACGTCCGATGCCCCCGAAACAACACTGTTCTTCCACGGATTCAACCCGATCTCCTCTGAATCAAGAGCACTAAGGCTTAGACTTGGTATGAGGAGTTCCAAGGAGATTAGTGAGCTATCCCAAAAGGATCATGGCTCAAACCTAACTCCAAATCGGTGAATCGGGAGAATTCGGGGCAAAAGGAACAAAACTCGATTCGAAACGAAAATCGACCGATCTACTAGCTCGTCAGGTTAGAGGAGAATTCCTTCAGTGCTAAGAAGTGCCTCACGATCTAGAACAACTCAGTTCAAACAGAATCGAAAAAAACGCAATGAGTAAGGAGATCGATCACCGGGAAAATCGTGGAGAAAAGCATCCCGTGAAGAACAACAACAAAACACGAATCAAAACCACGAATCTGCAACCGTGTGGCTACCACACGCTACAACAGTGAGATTACGGTCTCACTTCCTCAAAATCTCATGAACACAGAGGTATGGTTCTCTGCGGATCTCAGTTGCTACAGTAGGGGATTGGGAGAACAGGAAAACCCTAAGTGGAGAATAGCAAATGACTGAGATAGTTTGGGGGATGGGTGTCTCCCCCTACTTATCCTAATTCTAATTCCCACTCTACCCCTAACTAATTACAGAGCGAACCAGCTAAACCCTAGGGTTATTCTGGACCAACTCGAAGTAGGTGCTGATCCGACGGCCACGCCCACACAACTGGTAGCGTTGCCTCAATGCGAGCTCACCGATTGCCGCCATGTGCCGCCATCGCTCTGCTCGTCCTTTTCACAGACTCTGCCCCCGGTTTTGAGGCCCAAACCGGGAAACCAGCCTTCACGACCAACCCTCGGTTTTGAGGCCCAAACCGGGAAACCAGCCGTCCATCGCCTGAGTTTTGTGGCCCAAAATCAAAAACCCGCCAGCGCCCAGGTTTTGAGGCCCAAACCTGGAAACCATCCTCAGCATGAGTTTTGTGGCCCAAACTCGGTAAACCCGCAGCACCCAGGTTTTGTGGCCCAAACCTGGAAACCATCCACCGGTGGTTTTTCTATGGCTCAACCACCAAACCGACGCTGTAGAGGAGATGCACCGCCCATGCACCGCGTCCACCGACACATGTCCCCAGGTCCTCGACCCGAGCAACACTGTGCCCCGCAAGTCTTCGCTCATCGCTGTCCCAGGCTGTCAGCCACCACATCTGATCCTCAGGCCACCGGTCCCTTAGTCCAAGCCTCACGTCCACCCTTCACCGCTCCCGATCCGTCGGCACGACACGTCTCTACTTGACCTTCACCTTGCCTTCGATCACTGTCTCCATGCTCGATGATGGATCGAAAGTGCTACCAGAAAGCGACCAGAGGGGGGTGAATGGGAGCTTCAAAATTTCCTTTCGGAAACTAGTAGCCACTGTCCCGTAAAACAACCCCAAGAGCAAACCCTAGAGTTCCTATGTGTCCACAACCCTAGAGATAGGATGGACGCTTCCAAGAAGAACAGCGAGACACTTCTCGACTCTAGAAACCCAATGCAAAAGTCGGAAATCAAAATTGACAACAGACGAACGAACCGCGGACGAAACAGCGCGACACAACACTGACCGGACTCTGCCTGCGTCCGGTCAAGCACCACCGGACGTGTCCGGTCATGGGAAAACTGATTTGGGACCTTACTGTTTCTGATCGGACTCTCTGAGGAGGTGCGTCCGGTCAGGCGTCCAGAGTCCAGTCGAAACAAACAAAAACCAGAAACAGTAACGCAATCGAGTCCGGTCACTGAGCCAAGCGAGCGTCCGGTCAGTCACAGGAAAAATGCGCTGAGCATTCAACGACCGGACGCACGGGGTCAGCATCCGGTCCACCCGTGCCCAGCATCTGGTCACCCCGACTCAGCACCGTTCGTCCACCGATTCTACTCAATCTCACCCAGAACGAATCCTCTAGGGATCAAACTTGGTGAGAAGAATCACAAGGAGGATAGTGAGCTACTCCTTGGAGATCATGGCTCGAACCTATCTCCAAATCAATGAATCGAAGAATTTTGGGGGAAAGGAGAAACACTTGACCCAAAACGAAAGTCAACCGATCTACTAGCTCGTGAGGTTAGAGGTGAATTCCTTCGGTGAAAAGAAGTGCCTCACGAACTAGAACATCTCTGTTCAAACGGATTTGCAAAAGACGCAACGAACAAAGAGATCAATCGACGGGAAAATCATGGAGAAAAGCAACCCGCGAGGAACACGAACAAAACACGAATCACAACCATGAATTTGCAACCGTGTGGCTACCACACGCTACATTAGTGAGATTATGGTCTCACTTCCTCAAAATCTCACGGGCACAGAGGTATTGTTCTCTTCTGTGTGGATCTCAGTTCGCTAGAGCAGGGAATAGGGAGAGCAGGAAACCCTAGAAGCAAAAGAGCAAATGACTGAGATAGAATGGGAGGAGGGTGTCTCCCTCTACTTATCCTAACTCTAATTCCTATTCTAGCCCTCTCTAATTACAAAGCGAACCAGCTAAACCCTAGGGTTATTCTGGACCAACTCAGGGTAGGTGGTGATCCGACGGCCACGCCCGCACAACTGGTAGCGTTGCCTCGACGCAACCTCACCGATTGCCGCCACGTGCCGCCACCGCTCTGCTTGTCCTTTTCCCGGACGTTGCACCCCCGGTTTTGTGGCCCAAATCAGGAAACCAGCCTTCATAGCCAACCCCCGGTTTTGAGGCCCAAACCGGGAAACCAGCCGACCATCGCCTGAGTTTTGTGGCCCAAACATAGAAACCCCCAACACCCAGGTTTTGAGGCCCAAACATGGAAACTGTCCTCAGCCCGAGTTTTGTGGCCAAACTCGGAAACCATTAGCACCCAGGTTTTGAGGCCCAAACCTGGAAACCATCCACTCGGTAGTTTTTCTGTGGCTCAACCACCAAACCGAGCTGTAGAGGGGATGCACCGCCCGTGCACCCCGTCCACCGACACGTGTCCCTAGGTCCTCGACCCAGGCAACACCATGTCCGCAAGTCTCCGCTTGTCGCTGTCCCAGGCTGTCAGCCACCACAGCTGATCCTCGGGCCACCGGTCCCTCAGTCCAAGCCTCACATCCGCCCTTTGCCACTCTCGGTCCATCGGCACGGCACGTCTCTACTTGACCTTCACCTTGCCACTGATCACTGTATCCGTGCTCGACACCTGCACAACACAAGCCAAAGAACATGCGCATTATCCCAGTTGACAATCACTCATCACTCAGAGACTCGACATACACCCATGTATCCGCACTCGACACCTGCACAACACAAGCCAAAGAACATGCGCATCGAACCAGTTGACAATCACTCATCACTCAAGATCCGGCATACACCCATGTATCCGCAGATTCAATCACTTTTGGTGACGATGGCAAAGGCAAGGTCAAAGGGTTTGGTAAGATTGCAATATCCAATGACATGAGGATATCCAATGTGTTGCTAGTTGAGAGTTTGAACTTCAATTTGCTATCGGTTGCACAACTTTGTGATCTTGGTTTCAAGTGCATATTTGGACTTGATGATGTAGAGATCATAAGTGTAGATGGCTCTAACTTGATATTCAAAGGCTTTAGATATGAGAATCTATATTTGGTTGATTTCAATGCTAGTGATGCACAATTGTCAACTTGCTTGCTCACTAAATCTAGCATGGGTTGGTTATGGCATAGAAGGCTTGGTCATGTTGGAATGAAACAATTGAACAAACTAGTAAAGCATGATCTAGTTAGAGGCTTGAAGGATGTGACATTTGAAAAGGATAAGCTATGTAGTTCATGTCAAGCCAGAAAACAAGTTGGAAATACCCATCCAATGAAAAGCATGATGAGCACTAGTAAAGCTTTTGAATTGTTGCACATGGATTTGTTTGGACCAACCACATACACTAGCATCAGTGGAAACAAATATGGATTTGTGATTGTGGATGATTACACTAGATATACATGGGTGTTCTTCCTTAGTGACAAGAGTGATACATATGATCTATTCAAAACTTTTGTCAAGAGATGTCACAACGAGTTTGAAACAACAATCAAGAGAGTTAGAAGTGACAACGGGAGTGAATTCAAAAATACTAGAGTGGATGATTTGTGTGATGACTTTGGAATTAGACATCAATTCTCACCAAAGTATACTGCCCAATCAAATGGCATAGTTGAAATAAAGAATAGAACTTTAATTGATATGACAAGATCTATGCTTAGTGAATACAATGTGAGTCATTCTTTTTGGGCTGAAGCTATCAACACGGCATGCTATTGTAGCAACCGTCTCTATTGCCATGGAATGTTAGAGAAGACACCATATGAGCTATTGAATGAAAGAAATCCCAATATTGCATACTTTAGAGTGTTTGGTTGCAAATGCTATATATTGAAGAAAGGTACAAGATTGAGAAAATTTGAGAAGTAGTGTGATGAAGGATTCCTACTCGGTTATTCAACTACAAGCAAAGCTTATAGAGTTTGGAACTTGGCTAGTGGCATACTTGAGGAAGTGCATGATGTGGAATTTGATGAAACCCAAGGCTCTCAAGATGAACATGAAAATCTAGATGATGTGAGAGCTACTCAATTGGAAGATGCAGTGGAGAACATAGATATTGGTGATATAAGGCCAAGGCAAGTGGTTGATGATGAAGATGATCAAATGTTCTCCTCCAATGTGCAAGCTAGTGGTTCTAATGATCATTCAAGTGCTAATGAAGATCAATAAGTGGCTAGTTCATCTCAACAAGGTAATCAAGTGCAAATACTTCAACCCACAAACATTGCAAGAGATCACCCAATTGATAAAATTGTTGGTGATATTAGAAGTGGTGTGCAAACAAGATCAAGATTGGTTTCATTTTGTGAACATTATTCATTTGTGTCATCATTTGAGCCAACCAAGATTGAAGAATCTTTGATGGATGTTGATTGGGTCAATGCTATGCATGATGAGCTAAATAACTTCACCCGCAATCAAGTATGGGAACTAGTTGAAAGACCAAAGAACTACAATGTGATTGGAACCAAATGGGTTTTTAGGAACAAGCAAGATCAAGATGATATAGTGGTGAGAAACAAAGCAAGATTGGTAGCACAAGGTTACACACAAGTTGAAGTTCTTGACTTTGGAGAAACATATGCACCGGTTGCAAGATTGGAAGCAATAAGGATTCTATTGGCTTATGCATGTGCTCACAACATCAAGTAGTATCAAATGGATGTTAAAAGTGCATGTCTAAATGGATATATCAATGAGTTAGTATTTGTTGAACAACCACCCGGATTTGAAGATGACAAGAAGCCCAACCATGTGTACAAGCTAAAGAAGGCACTCTATGGTTTGAAGCAAGCACCTAGAGCATGGTATGAGAGGTTGAGGGATTTCCTACTCTCTAAAGGGTTCAAGATGGGCAAGGTTGACACTACTCTCTTCAACAAGAAGTTAGGCAAGGACTTGTTTGTGTTGCAAATATATGTTGATGACATTATCTTTGGTTCAACCAATCAAGAGTTTTGTGAATAGTTTGGTGAAATGATGGCTAGTGAGTTTGAGATGTCAATGATTGGAGAGCTTAATTACTTCCTTGGTCTTGAAGTCAAGCAAATGAAGAATGGTACATTTGTGAGTCAAGGCAAGTACATCAAAGACATGCTCAAGAAGTTTGGTCTAGATGATGTAAAATTAGTTAGCACTCCTATGGGCACTAATGGACACTTGGATAGTGATGCTAATGGCAACATGGTTGATCAAAAGTTGTATAGGCTATGATTGGAAGCTTACTCTATGTGACCGCTTCTAGACCCGATGTCATGTTTAGTGTATGCATGTGTGCAAGATTTCAACCCTCACCAAGAGAGAGTCACTTGAAGGCTACAAAGAGAATATTGAGGTATTTGAAGCATACACAAGATGTTGGATTGTGGTATCCCAAGGGGTCAATCCTTGAATTGATTGGATATTCGGACTCTGACTATGTGGGATGCAAAGTGGATAGAAAGAGCACTAGTGGCACATGTCAACTACTTGGAAGATCACTTGTTTCATGGTCATCAAAGAAACAAAATAGTGTTGCACTCTCAACCGTCGAAGCCAAATACATATCTACCAGGAGTTGTTGTGCACAGTTGCTTTGGATGAAGGCAACCTTGGATGACTTTGGAATCAAACTCAAGAAAGTGCCATTGCTATGCGATAATGAAAGTGCGGTGAAGCTAACCAACAATCCGGTCCAACATTCAAGAACAAAGCACATTGACATTAGACATCACTTCATAACAGACCATCAACAAAAGGGTGACATATCAATTGCAAATGTGGGCACCGATGATCAACTAGCCGACATATTCACCAAACCACTTGATGAGAAGAGATTTTGCAAGTTGAGAAATAAATTGAACATACTTGATTTCTCCAACATGAGTTGAAGCACCCCATTATATGAGATGCCTCTCCTTCGACAAAGCAAAGGTAAAATTGTTTTGCATGACATTCATTCATACTTAGGATCTTTTCATGTTTAGATCATATAGCCATTCATTTACATTGTTAGGCTCATTCATGACAATCAAATGAATTTAATGTATATATGGTACCACTATTGCTTTTATGTGTGATATGATCTAGTGGTAGCATATGACATGTTTGTGAGCTTGTAAACCTAGTGTTTAGTCTTGTAAACAAGCATTCAAATGTTTAACCAACGTGAGTAAGATAACCATTGAAAGATGTGTGTAGAAGCTTACTCTAGAGAAAACCATGTTAAATTAAGCCATCATGTGATCATAATCACCCCATTAATTGACTTTCTCCAACTAAAATTGGTGTGCCTTTTATGGTACTTTATGACAAAGGGGGAGATAATGTTACAAAGATATCATGTATGATGAAGGGGGAGATGATGTATGACAATAAAGGAGAGTAATTAAAACTTGAGCACACAATTAGGGGGAGCAAGCTTATGAACCTACTTGTTGCATTTGAATGTGCATATTCATATGAAATGGTGCATTGCATGCTTTAAATTCAAATTTACATGCTTGAGTGATGTATGCTAGACATAGAATGTGTATGTTGATTTGAAATACTAGCATGCATAGGTTATATCTAGACATTTATTTTCCTTAGAAACATTAAAATGGATTCAAGAACCTCTCTTTCATGATTGATCTCACAGGGTTCTTGAGTTTGTGATGGATGTCTAGTTACCAAAGGTGCTAAGGATGGTGTAAGATGGCAACTCCGATTGTTACACGCTTCAAAGGTCCAATCTTTTACACCTTAGCATCATTTGATAGTAGTAACTCTCCCAACATGTTTATCCATACATATGTGAATATATTGTACCAAACTCATGAATCACATATGTAGGGGGAGCTAGTACTATCAAATTCGAATTTGTGATGATTGTCCAATTCTCTATCATGATACAATGCTTGGACAAGCAACACAAGTTCAAAATGGAACTTATTTGATATCTTTGAAAAGGTTGTCATCAATTACCAAAAAGGGGGAAATTGAAAGCCCTAGTTTGGTTTTGGATAATTGATGAAACCTATTTGGACTAACCCTGTACTAAAGTGTGTATGAGAAAGGTTGGTCCAACACCAAGTGATGGAGCTAGATGGATCGTGATGTCCACATGATGGTGATCAAAGGCTCCAATGCTTGGAAAAGAAGAAAGAGAAAAACAAAATGGGCTAGAGGCAAAGGTATATGCATAGGGCCATTTTGTTTTGGTGATCAAGACACTATAAAGAGTGTGATCACATTTAGGATGGATAGTCATACTATTAAGAGGAGTGAAACTCGTTTGTGAAATGCGGTTATCAAAGTGCCACTAGATGATCTTACTTTGCATATGCATTCAGAATCTAGTGTGTGCTAACATCCCTTGGAAAAGTGCTTGATAAATGCTAACTCACGTACACAAGTAGTGGAAACTTGGTGGAGTTAACACATTTGCACAAGGGATGAAGTGGAGATTGATTCTGTGCTCTCTAAGGAGCATCAAACGCTGGTCTGATGAGCATCAGACGCTGGGGGTAGCGTCTGATGGTATACCCTAAGTAAACTGAGCTAACTGAGTAGCATCGGACGCAGGCAACGGACGATGGGAAAACACTATTGTTGAGTTCAATGCTGATGATGTGTCCTAGGGTTGTTCTCAGGTGAGCATCGGACGATGGGGAGCGTCCGATGTGGTGTCTTCGGACGCGTCCGATGTCCGCAGGAGCTCTCTGGATGCTCTCTGCATAGACATCAGATGCAGGTGTTGTAGCGTCCGATGGTCTGCGCGACTAGCCGTTGTTTTATCTGACAGGTCATCAGACGTTGGACTTGAGCGTCCATTGCAGCGTCCGATGCAACATTAACAGCGCACATTTGAATCTAGCCGTTGGGATCTAGCGGCTGCAGTTGAATCGAAGGGGACGCGTGGCATTCATCCAGGCATCAGACGCTGGCCGTGCGTCTGATGTAAATCCATCAGAGCGTCCGATGGCCCCGCAGATTCTGAGTGAAAGGGGGTTTCAGCCGTCTCTTTTGTGAGGGCTCTATATAAGGTTTGTGGCCGGCTTGGGATCAATCTCTTGGCCATTTGGATTGCCTAAACTCTATTGTGAGCCTAGCCAAACATCTCCCACTCCATTTGATTGATTGTTCATCATATTGAGAGAGATTGGGAGAGCCAAGTGCATTGCATGAGTGTGTTCTGTAACACCCTAGGTGTTAAGCAACCCTAAATTCACAACTTGACATAGCATGAGCATAGCATCATATCATTTCATGTGCATTTTTGTGTGGTGTATTGTTTAAGTCCTTGCCTAGTCTCTAGTATAGCTAATAGATGCTTTGTTTTTCTGACCAAGATCCTTAAACCAAAGTTGTAGATCTTGGCAAAAGTAACAACTTTGCTTGAAAGCACTTTTTCAGAAAAGGTCATTTATTGTTTATTTCTTGCATTAGAAAAATAATATAGGAGTGAAATTGTTTTTCCAAGCAGAATTTGGACTTGAGCCTTCAAGATGAAATGTTTCTTGTAATTTTCTAAGCAACTTTGCTTTTAGGACCTTTTCCTAGTTGAGCTTAGTTTGGGAGATAAAAGCAAGGGAAGAAAATGAATAAAACTTCTGTTGTTTAAACCTCAGTGGGGCCTGCCTGTCAGTCTCTTCTTCCCCCTCCCCACACCACTCCGCTCCTCCGAACGTGCGCCAAGCGTCGTACGCCAGACGCCGCCGCTGCAGCCGCTCCAGCGCCCGCACAACAAACATCAAAGCCGCACGCTCACCGTGCACCGATTCCACCACGCCGACAACTCCTTCTGCCCCATATCTACTCGTTCGCCGCGTGGCCGCCACCGCGCCCTGTCGGAATGACAAGATGTGTTCGGGCCAGGTTCAATGAACCAGCGCGAATGCAGCGCCTTCGTCTCTTCTCCCCCTCGCCCGAACCAACCAGCCACTCACTCACTCGCCCACTCGCTTCCTTGCTCTTCTTCTCCAGTTCGAAACCGCCACGCCGCCCGCCGAACTCCGACGAGCGATTCCTCGCTAACCACCGCGCCATCGTCTGATTCCTCCCGCCAACCTTCCCGCTTTGACCTTGTTGGTAGTTCTTAGCTTCACTAAAGATAGAGCTAGGCAACTATCCCCGGTAACGGCCCAAAAATGCTTGTTGACACTAGCCAACGTCCTTACTAGGAGCAGACTATGGAATCTATTCCAGGCAACAGTGTCAGAAGTGCTTGAAGCAAGTCCGGTCACTATACCTAAGGGAGTGAAGCTAAAGCAGCTATCTACTAATGCCAAGCGGGGTTGTCAATCCCGACACTAGTAGGAGCTAGCTAGAGAGATTGCAATCTACCAAGAGGAGATTCTGCAAGCGCACAGAACTATCGTAGTAGCACATCGCCTGGGAGTACTAGGTGTTGATTTATTTGATCCCAAGGGAAGGCTAGGTGGTGTATAAGTCGAGTCAAGGAGGGTATGAGAGTCGAAGAAAAGGGAAAAGGAAAAAGGGGAGAAGGGAAAAGAGAGGATGGAAGGCTAGAAAGAATGTATTGGTGGATAGGTAAGGATGATATGGATGGCTAAGGTAAGGTGGATGGATATGTAGATAAGGGGTAACTAAAGGATAACTAACTAATTACTAACTACTAACTACTCCTAGATAACCACAGAGCAAGATAACTACGAAGCAAGACAGTTACGAAGTAAGGCAGGCAAAAGTCAATAAAGCAACTAAGTTGAGTAAAGTTTTATTCCTATCTTATCAAGAATCGAGGCATACTAGCCTTTACCACTTACATAGGTTGAACGCTAGCACAACGAGCCTTACTATTAAACTGGGCCAACTACGTGGTGGAATTCAAGGCGCACATGGCTGTCACCACCTGCTTGCTACCACAGCTATCCGGGGGTCTAGCCGTATCTGAAGGTAAGTCTATAACTAAGCACCACGCTTAACTATACTCTAACTATCTCTATCCTAGCTTTGAATAGATACACCCTTGCGGACGTCAGAGCAAATACTTGACTTAATAAGATAAACACTAAACTAACTAAGCAACCTATTGGCAAAGATCAATCACTAAGCACACTAGAGATTAACTACTATGGCTAAGTGAATTGAACTGTAGGATAGCTAGGTCACACTCAAGGTACTTGATAAAGTAATACTGAAAGTAATGCTTAAAGTAATACTGAGATAAAGATAAATGTACCTGAGATACAAGAGAGCAAACCAGACCAGAGACGCTGGGAAATCAACCGACCTCCGATGCCAGTCGCTCGCACCCGCTTCTCTCTTAGCAAGCTCTACGCTCCTTTTACCAAGAACTTAGGCTGAGTTGTGCTAAACTAAGAGTCGCGCTGTAGCGAGGGCACTAGAGCTATACTCTCTCTACTAGCTAACCTACTTGCCTAAGCTCTCTGAGCTTCTAACCTAACTCTCACTTGCTTCTCTTGCTTGTTTTGCTTCTTGGTGTGGTATATGATGGTACTTGATGGTACTTGATGGTACAAATGAAGTGTTGCCACCAGGGGGGTATTTATAGCCTTGTGGAGTGAAGGGGGTACTTATAGGGGGCAGCCAGCTGACCTAGGGTTAGGTCAGGTGGCGGGCGCCACCCTCTACTGGCGGGCGCCAGTCCCCTGGCCGTTGGATGCATCGTCATTGATCCTACGTCCTCCAGATGGTTGTCCAAGGCGGTTTGGAGGTCGGTTGCATGTCCTAGCAACTGACTTAGGTCATGATCCATGCCACTCCCTTCCGTAGCCCTCCGATCAAA
Source organism: Coix lacryma-jobi var. lacryma-jobi (assembly GCA_009763385.1). NCBI lineage: Eukaryota > Viridiplantae > Streptophyta > Magnoliopsida > Poales > Poaceae > Coix > Coix lacryma-jobi. The sequence goes on along the minus strand of CM019824.1, from coordinate 117,489,847 downwards.
CCGACCTAGTGACCAAGGGCCAAGATTTGGCCTTGGGGTGGTCACATGGATCAGTGACGTGGTAGGGGGGATGGTTTGGGCCAACCCAAGTGGCGGGCGCCACCCCCCTAAGGCCCAATTGGGCCCTACTGAGTGGGTTTGGCCTCTGGTGGTTCAAATGTCCAAATTTGGTCCAAATTCCTGCATTCAAATAAAAATCTATGGACACGTGGAATTTGGTTAGTTTGAAACCTATTTGACTACATTTCATGCTTTTTTGGTGAATTTTAGGGTAAAATGTTGATGGTAAAACAGGTGTTTAAGGACCATCAATAGACCTCCTCTCTCATTTGCACCGGTTGGTTTCCCCTCTCCTTCGCTCTAGCCGGCGGAACGCCGAGTGCCATCCTCGGTCACCTGCCATGTCCGCCGCCATGACCATTGCGTGGTCCGGCCTTCTCCAGCCAAACCACCTCGAACCAAGCCTCGTTCTAGCCTTCTCTACCTTTGTCATTGCCTAGGTTTAGATGGAGATGCCTCTAGCGCCGTGCTTCGGCCGGAACTAGGCCTTGCCATGGCCATGTCCGCCGCGGACCGCCGCCGTGCGTGGCAACTACGGATACATGGGTGTATGCCGAGTCTCTGAGTGATGAGTGATTGTCAATTGGGATAATGCGCATGTTCTTTGGCTTGTGTTGTGCAGGTGTCGAGCACGGATACAGTGATCAAAGGCAAGGTGAAGGTCAAGTAGAGACGTGCCGTGCCGATGGACCGAGAGTGGCGAAGGGCGGACATGAGGCTTGGACTGAGGGACCGGAGGCCCGAGGATCAGCTGTGGTGGCTGACAGCCTGGGACAGCGACGAGTGAAGACTTGCGGGCACGGTGTTGCCTGGATCGAGGACCTGGGGACACGTGTCGGTGGACGGGGTGCACGGGCGGTGCATCCCTTCTACGGCTCGGTTTGGTGGTTGAGCCACAGAAAAACCACCGAGTGGACGGTTTCTAGGTTTGGGCCTCAAAACCTGGGTGCTCATGGTTTCTGAGTTTGGGCCACAAAACTCAGGCTGAGGACGATTTCTAGGTTTGGGCCTCAAAACCTGGGCGCTGCGGGTTTCTGAGTTTGGGCCAAAAAACTCAGGCGTTGGACGACTGGTTTCCCGGTTTGGGCCTCAAAACTGGGGGTTGGTCGTGAAGGCTGGTTTCCCAATTTGGGCCATAAAACCGGGGGTGCGACGTCCGGGAAAAGGACAAGCAGAGCGGTGGCGGCACGTGGCGGCGATCGGTGAGGTTGCGTCGAGGCAACGCTACCAGTTGTGCGGGCGTGGCCGTCGGATCACCACCTACCATGAGTTGGTCCAGAACAACCCTAGGGTTTAGCTGGTTCGCTCTGTAATTAGAGAGGGGTAGAGTAGGAATTGGAATTAGGATAAGTAGAGGGAGACACCCTCCTCCCATTCTGTATCAGTCATTTGCTCTTTGCTTCTAGGGTTTTCTGCTCTCCCAATCCCCTGCTATAGCTACTGAGATCCGCAGAGAACCATACCTCTGTGTACTGGAGATTTTGAGGAAGTGAGGCCGTAACCTCACTATTGTAGTGTGTGGTAGCCACACGGTTGCAGATCGATGTGTCAATTCGCGTTTTGATTCGTGTTCTTCGCGTTCTTCGTTTCTCTGCGATTTTCCCGTCACTCGATCTCCCTCTCTACTGCGTCTTTGCGAAATCCGTTTGAATCAACTTGTTCTTTATAGTGAGGAGATCATTTCCACCGAAGGAATTCATCTAACTTCTCATGAACAAGTAGACTGGGTTGATTTCGTTCTTGTGGTGCTTTTTCGTTCATACACCTTCCCCTTCGATTTCTCGTTGTTTGAGTTGATTTGAGCGGATGATTTCTTGGGGATAGTCTCCTAACTACCTCGTGATCATCCTCTCCAAGTTTGAGATCAAGAAATTTTGGTTTGAATTGATTTGGGAGTAATTTGGGTGAAGGGCGATCAAAATCGTCCTCACTGGACAGCCGCGGACAGTCCGCCATCTGACCGGCGAACAGTCCGGGCGTCGGGGATCAGCCGAGTCAGTGGCTGTGTTCTTCGGCCAATTTGTCTTTTTGTGACCGGCGGACAGTCCACAGTTGTGGGTCGCGGACAGTCCGGGATCAGTCCAGGGGACTTCAGCAACATTGTTGTTTTGCGTCTTTTGCCAGCGGACAGTCCGCCAGTGAACCGCGGACAGTCCGGCCTGGTGCGGACAGTCCAGGATCCTAGGGCCGGACAGTCCGGGATTTGGCTAAAGCCTCCGGTTTAGTGCGTTTGCTCTCTCGGCTTCTTCACTTGGTTTCTGGACTTCTCGGTTGGCCCTAGGGTTAACCAAGGAACCTCTCTAGGCACCTTTGCTACTTGTTAGCATAGGTGTTTGGGGATTTCTCGACGTAGCCATCTATCTACGTTCGGGATGTGGTTATTGAGGGGTGAACTTGTTCTGGTGCTTTTGCCGTTTGGTTTGCTATCGCTTTGTGGTGCTCCGCTGTGATCCTTGGGATCATCCACCCTCTTCCAAGGGTCGTGAGCATCACGGTTTCGATCGAAGCTCTTGGGGTTGATTTTGGGAACAAAAGGCCAAAGTTTCGAGAGAAATTTTTGAGCTCCCATTCACCCCCCCTCTGGTCGCCTTGCTATTGCATTCTCGGTCCTTCAGCAATGACTAATGCCGGGGTCGGCATGGCTCGTGCGCCTCGCCATTAGGTCGCCTAGGGTTCGCTAGAGCTAGTGCTTGCATCGCCGAGCCTCGGAATAGCCGAGAAGGGCCTCGTCGTCGCTTTGCAGCGCCGCCGCTCCGCCATGGCCGCCGTCGAGCTTGCTCCGGTGATCCTCTGGTGTGGAAGCTTAGCCAACCGTGTCCGCCTCGCGAAGACGAGTCTAGAGGTAGGGTTGGTGTCGCCGGAAACCTCACCGCCGGCGAGCTAGGGCCGATCAACGCCGACGGGGTGGAGCACGCTGACGCGTGGGCTCGGTTGACCGGGTGACGTGGTCACCTGACCTGCGGGTCCCGTTGGCAGAGAGAGAGAGAAAGAGAGGAAGAAAAGTCTGGGTGCAATAGAGCTCGGGAGATCCGGGTGTGCGTAGCGTTTAGGTTTGTGTCTATGGGTGTAATAGCTCGGGTGTCCGTAGCTTTTTAGGATGTGTTTTCTTTATCCAGTTTTTGCAGAATAGGTTAAATGCTTTCAAAAATTCACACAAGACTCAATTTAAGTCTAAATGATGTGAAACAAATTTTGTTGTGCTGGAAATGAATGGATCTACCTGTTAAAAATGATATATGTATATTTTGCGGTACTTTTGTATACAGTTTTATTTAATCAAGTAAATGGCTGTTAACTTGGAAATTGCATAACTAATTCTGTATACCTCAGAAAAATGTGATTTCAATTTTGTTAAGTTTGTCTTACTGAGTAGTCTCTGGGAAAATATATCATGTGCATGTTTAGTTAAAAATATTGACAGTAGCATTTAAAGTAATTAAATGTTGTTTTCTTTATGCAATTTTAATAAATAGAAATGCTTAGATTCTGAGGTTGGTAATTTTTGTACAGCCATGCTTAGATACTATGAAAAATGTTAAGTGAGTCAGTTGTGACAATTGATAGTAGAAACCATGAAAAGTGCTTAATTTGTGAATTAGTAGGGTTAATTTTTATTGCATGCTAGAGTTACTGTGTTGAGCTAAAATTTTTATGGTAGTTTAGTTTTGGTCTATAGTAGCCTGTGTAAAAGTTTGGGAATTTTCTGAAATAATTTCAATATAATGATAGTTATGCCCTGTTAAAATAAATCAATTAAAAAGGGTTAAATGGGTAAGTAAGTAAGGTCGTATAAGTTAAATAATGTTGTTATGATTAGGCATATTAAGTTGTTGTTTAGGAAGATTAAGTGAATCACTAGACTGTAGGGTAGTAGCAAGATAGTTAGGGGTCAACTGGATGATGTTGACTACCTTGTTGAAGAGAATGAAGTAGATGACATGTGCTTATCTCCTGAGTGTCTTTGCCCTATGTTGCATCCCATAAACATCCTATGTGCATTCATCACATTTATACCTACGATGCACCATACAGGATCACTAGAGGAGAACTTGAACCCGCCGCAGTCGGAGGAGCAGCCGCAGCAGGAGGCACCGTACGAGAGGACCGAAGAGGCCGCCGTCGAGGAGTTGCCCGAGTGTAAGGACCATTGGCTGTCTGACTTCGAGAAAGGCAAGCCCCGGAACATCTAACTCCCTATGGTTTGCAATTATTTACAAATTGTTGTGTTGCATTAGGTTATAGGAGTTGATTGCTACCGTTGATGTTGAAGGACCGGATTAGCGACCAGAGGGGGGGGGGTGAATGGGAGCCTCAAATTCAACTCGTGAATAGAATGACCCTTGTCCCAGAAAATCACTCCAAAAGCTAAGACTCGAAACAACCGAAGAGTTCATGACCTACGAGTAGGTGGATACCCTAGGAGATGTCCTAGTGGTACAGCGGAACCCCCAGAGAAACACCGAAACCAACTGACAAAGACACGGAGCAAAACGGCACAAGCAGCAGATTCGCGGACTGTCCGGGATTCTGGATCCCGGACTGTCCGCCGTTGAGTCCCGGACTGTCCGCGACTGGGAGCCGGACTGTCCGCCGGCAAAAACGCAGAAACAAAACAGTGCTGCAAGTTTGCTGGACAGGTCCCGGACTGTCCGCGGGTTTGTACCGCGGACTGTCCGCCGTTCACTCTACAGTGAACAGTCAGGGGTCTGTGCCTGACTGACCTGGTCGAGACCCGATGCGCGGACTGTCCGCCGTCAGAGGCGCGGACTGTCCGCCAACACCCAGGAAGCACAAAACTGCTCGGGTTCAAAACCAAATCCTCTTAGATCTCAACCAAATCAAAAGGGACTTCGATCAAACTCCACCCAGATGTTCCTCTACGTGTTGGGGTGCTAATCCTAAGAAATCATCGCACCAAACCAAGCCTATCAAGAGAAATCCGAGGATCACCGGAAAGGGGGAAAGAACGAAGAACAAACACGAAATCAACCCGATCTATGGATTCGTGAGGTTAGGAGAGAATTCCTTCAGTAGAAAGAAGGGGCGCACGACCAAGAACATATTGATTCAAGTGGAATCGAAAATCATCTCACAGAGAGGAAGAACGAGACAAGTCTCCAGGTGATGAAAAAGCAAAACGCGAAGAACACGAACACAAACGCGAATTGATTCGATTTCAGCCGAAATTGCTCCACACGAGGAGACAACGAGAATACGGTCTTGTTTCCTCAAAAGATCCAAATACACAGAGGTATGATTCCCGTCTCTGCGGATCGCTTGCAGCGAGGTATGATTAGAACCTAAGCGGGGGGGCTAGAGAGATAGAGTGCTCAGGAACAAATGACTGCAAGGATAGAGAGAGAGGAGGGGTGCCTCTCTTATTTATAGCCTAAAACAATAATCCCCTTTCTACCCCTAGATACAAGAGCGAAGCGGCCAACCCTAGGGGTATCCCGGTCCAACTCTGCTGATAGCTGATCTGACAGCCACGCGCCTTCCTCACCCTTAGCTTCACCTCGACGCAAGCCTTAGGATGCTGCCACATGCCGTCCAATCGACCGCCATGCCTACCTCATGGATAGCCTCGCCTCCGCGCCATCCTCTCCACGTCGCCACACGTCGATCGTCCTTTTTGCGGACCTCCCCCCGGTTTTGAGGCCGAACCCGGGAAACTTGGGCCTTCCCCCGGTTTTGAGGCCAAAACCGGGAAACCTGTCCTCAGGCTGAGTTTTGTGGCCCAAACTCAGAAACCCGCGCACCCAGGTTTTGAGGCCTAAACCTGGAAACCGTCTGCGCCGAGTTTTGAGGCCCAAACTCGGAAATCGGCCACCCCGAGTTTTGAGGCCCAAACTCGGAAACCATCGATGGTAGCTTTTCGAGGCTCAGCTACCGAACCCGCGCCGTAGACGGGATGTGGTTCGCACACCCCAAGTTCCAGCACCGATGCCGGAGCATGTCCAGCCTCCACCCGGGGCACAGTGCATTCACCATCCTTCTCGGCCTCCCGCCAAGTGTCACGACGCCATCACCTTCCTCCCGACTCGGCCGATGCACCGCACATCCCCATGTGCTCTTGCTTGTCAACGCCACGTGCCAGCTACCACAGCTGGTCCTCAGGTCTCCTGGTCCGTCGGTCCAAGCTCCACGTCCGCCCTTCACCGCTCCCGGTCCGTCGGCACAGCACGTCCCTACTTGACCTTCACCTCACCTTCGACCACTGTCCGAGCTCCGCACCTGCACATCAACACAGCCAAGAGACATGTTGCCCGTTGATCGATCACTCATCACTCAGGAAGGGAACCACAAGGGCACATATCAACCTTGTGTTCTCAATCTCCCCCTTGGTGAGTGCATCGTCAACTCATAGTAACCGTAACCAAAATAAACGAAAAGCAGAATTAGATAGAAAGAGAAGAACTCACTCGAGATGTCCAAAAGCCAGAGAAAAGGCCAAATAAGAACAAATCGAGATAAGCGAAGCTTGGTCCCCAAAGACATGGGCAACGGTTCGACACAACCAAGCAAATATTCGGAGCAACAACTCATCAGAGAGCAAAACTCGATCAAAATCAGAGCACAAGACTTGGATCCCAAAGACATGGGCAACGGCTCGACACAACCAAGTCAAAAGAAAGCTAGTCCTCCAGAGGAGGCAGAAAAGGGCTCAACACCACTAGCTGAAAGCTCGATACCAAATGAAGACTGCATAAGAAGCAGCTACTGCTAGTCCCTCAAGATAGAGGCATAGAGGCTCAACACAACCAGCAATAAGCCCGATACCAATCAAGAACCATCAAAATCAGCTAGTCCCTCAAGACGGAGGCACAGAGGCTCGACGCAACTAGCTAAAAGATCGATATCAAATAAAACCGACTCGGAGCAGACAGAAAAACTCCCCCTTACTCAAAGAACTCCCCCTCAGCAAGTGAAGCATAAATTGCAACTTGACACCACCGGCAACATCCGGAAACATTCTCCCCCTTGGGGGCAAATTGCAATCAAAAGAGAGGAGAAAAGGACTCAAGTAAGTCAAACGGAGCTAGGTCATGCCTATCGGAGTCAAGCAAATGCACATGAGTCAAAAATGCATGTTAGCAGCTTCAAGTATATACTCGAAAGAGTGAAAGAATGCTCTAAAGAGTGCTGATCCGACTACACAGCAGCATTCAAAATTGCTAGCAAAGGCTCAAACTGATCACTGAATACAAGATATGAATGCATAAGCCAAGTGAGCAGTTTTAAGCCATTTAGAAAGGGGTTTCACCATCGAAATAGCACTGAACATGTATAAACAGGAAGTCAAGCAAATGCTAACCATGTATGCAAGGTGAACTACCCCTAGCAAAGTTCAACCATCATGCTATAGAGTGAAACATAGACTTGTGTTTTCAGATTTTATCAGAGAAATTGCAGTGGTTATTAACACAAGTTCAAAATCAGCATGTGATTGCGAGAGGTTGAAAGTCTGTCATAGCCCTACTTTTCAACCGTGCTAAGCCTATGCATATGCAATCAGAAGCTTAAAGCATCGGTTTTGGTCTTACACTGCACGGCTCAAGTTTAACTCAAAGTGCTATGAGAAACAGTCTTGATACCGTGATGTGTTGACAGAGCAATCCCATCTCGATCTTTTCAATTCACTAATACTTGGTTCATTTTAAACAGAATATGAACAATCCAAGCAAGTGAAAGATTCAGAACTAGAGACATAGCAACCTAGCATATATGTAATAGCTCAAGTGACCTCAACATATCCTACACATGCTAGTTGCCAATCTCAATGGTGAACATGTATCAAATTTTAAGTTCATTAAGCATGTTCAACGTTCTGAAAAATTAGCTTAGCTCTCAAGAATATAGACATGAAGCTTAAAAATGCAAGATGCACATATGATGGAGTCAGAATCGGAGCCAAGACAAAACCAAAATGACTCAAGACCCAAAAACAAAAAGGATCAGAAAGTCAGTCTATAATACAACAACCAAAATGCTTCCCCCATATAAAAGGGGAAACACACACCAAGCTCACCTCTCAACCTAGCAAAAGTTGAGAGATCCAAAGGCTTGGTAAAAATATCCGCAACCTGGTTATGGGTGTCTACATGCCTAAGATCAATGTCGCATTTCTCATAGTGATCACGAAGAAAGTGAAAGCGAACATCGATGTGTTTGGTCTTGGAATGAAGAACAGGGTTCTTTGCTACACTAATGGTAGAAGTGTTGTCGCAAAGCAAAGGGACCCGACTGAAATCTTGACCAAAATCACGCAATGTAGCAACCATCCATAAAAGCTGCGAAGCACAAGAGGCAGCAGCAACATACTCTGCTTCTGTAGTAGACTGGGCTACGTTGGACTGTTTACAAGAAGACCACGAAACCAAAGAAGAGCCAAGAAACTAACACGGCCCAGAAGTTGACTTACGCTCAAGCCGACAGCCGGCAAAATCCGCATCGGAATAACCACAAAGCGAAAGAGTCGAAGAAGAAGAGTACCAAAGTCCGAACTCAGGAGTGTATCGGAGGTACCTCATGATGCGCTTGACTGCTTTCTTGTGGGAAGTCCGAGGGGACGCCTGAACACGAGCACACAGACACACAAAAAACTGTATATCTGGCCTCCTCGCTGTCAGGTACAGAAGCGAGCCAATCATGCTTCTGTACTCCTTCTGATCAACCGGCGCTCCGTCCTGGTCCGCGTCCATCGCCGCAGTCATCGGCATAGGCGTCGTAAGAGGCTTGGCCTCGCCCATGTCAAATTTCTTCAGGATGTCTTTTGTGTATTTTCCTTGACGCACAAACGTCCCATCTCGGGTTTGCTTCATTTGCAACATGAGGAAGAAAGTTATCTCAAACTCCCTGCTCATAGTATCTGCAAACTTGGCAACAAGCGCGTGAGAGGAGCCACCAAAGATGATATCATCCACGTATATCTGGACTAACAGGGTATCGTTGCCTTGCTTGAGGAGAAACAAAGTTCTATCGACCCATCCCATTTTAAAACCCTTGGAGAGTAGAAAGGTTTTCAACCGATCATACCACGCTCTTGGGGCTTGTTTCTGAAGGACCGAGAATGCAATAGCTAGGCGACCAGAGGGGGGTGAATGGGAGGTTCCTTGGTCAACTCTAGGGCCAAACGAGAAGTACGGAAACCAACCGAGGAAGCCGGGAGAGCAAACGCACTAAACCGGAGGCTTTAGCCAAACCCCGGACTGTCCGGCCCTGAGGTCCCGGACTGTCCGCGAGGGGATGGTGGACTGTCCGCCGGCCAACTGAGCGAGACAGCAACTCTGCTGGAACCTCCCTAGACGTTCCCGGACTGTCCGCGAACTTCAACGACGGACTATCCGCAGATCAAAAAACAGTTGCCCAACAGCGTGGAGTCAGGTCACTGGTCTGACCAACCCCGACGCGCGGACTGTCCGCGGATGAACAGAGAGGGCGATTTCGGTCGCCCCTCTCACGAATCCTCCCAAATCCGAATCAAAACTCAATCCCACGTTCCCAAACTTGGAGAAGATGATCACGAGATAGTTAGGACGCTATCCCCAAGAAATCATCCGCTCAAAACTACTCAAACACTGGGAAATCGAAAGGGGAGGAGTATGAACGAAAAAGCGCCATGAAAACGAAATCAACCCGATCTACTTGTTTGTGAGGAGTTAGATGAATTCCTTCGGTGGAAATGATCTCCCCACTATAAAGAACAAGTTGATTCAAATGGATTTCGTAAGGACGCAGTAGAGAGGGAGATCGAGTGACGGGAAAATCGTGGAGAAACGAAGAACATGAAGAACACGAACAAAACATGAATCAAGTCATCGATCTGCAACCGTGTGGCTACCACACGCTACAACAGTGAGGTTACAGCCTCACTTCCTCAAAATCTCCAGTACACAGAGGTATGGTTCTCTGCGGATCTCAGTAGCTACAGCAGGGGATTGGGAGAGCAGGAAACCTTAGAAGCAAAACGCAAATGACTGAGATAGAATGGGAGGAGGGTGTCTCCCTCTACTTATCCTAATTCTAATTCCTACTCTACCCCTCTCTAATTATAGAGCGAACCAGCTAAACCCTAGGGTTATTCTGGACCAACTCATGGTTGGTGGTGATCCGACGGCCACGCCCGCACAACTGGTACCGTTGCTTCGACGCAACCTCACCGATCGCCGCCACGTGCCGCCACCGCTCTACTTGTCCTTTTCCCGGATGTCGCACCCCCGGTTTTGTGGCGCAAACCGGGAAACCAGCATTCACGACCAACCCCCGGTTTTGAGGCCCAAACCAGGAAACTAGCCGTCCATCGCCTGAGTTTTGTGGCCCAAACTCAGCAAACCCGCAGCACCCAGGTTTTGAGGCCCAAACCTGGAAACCGTCCTCAGCCCGAGTTTTGTGGCCCAAACTCGGAAACCATCAGCACCCAGGTTTTGAGGCCCAAACCTGAAAACCATCCACTCGGTGGTTTTTCTGTGGCACAACCACCAAACCGAGCCGAAGAGGGGATGCACCGCCCGTGCACCCCGTCCACCGACACGTGTCCCCAGGTCCTCGACCCAGGCAACACCGTGCCCGCAAGTCTTCGCTCGTCGCTGTCCCAGGCTGTCAGCCACCACAGCTGATCGTCGGGCCACCGGTCCCTCAGTCCAAGCCTCACGTCCGCCCTTCACCACTCTCGGTCCATCGGCACGGCACGTCTCTACTTGACCTTCACCTTGCCTCTGATCACTGTATCTGTGCTCGACACCTGCACAACACAAGCCAACGAACATGCGCATTATCCCAGTTGACAATCACTCATCACTCAGAGACTCGGCATATGCCCATGTATCCGCAATCTCCCCCTTGATGAGTGCATTGTCAACTACCAACACAAATCATAATGAAAACAGAAGAAGGAAGGAAGAAAGAGAGAGAACTCAACCAAATGACCCAAGAGCATGTCAAAGCCGAAGAAGGTCAAGTGGAAAGAGCAACACAACTTGGTTCCCAAAAACATGGGCAACGGCTCGACGCAACCAAGCAAAGCAAAGCTAGCCCTCAAGAAGAGGTAGAACAAGCTCAACACAACTAGCGAGAAAACTTGATACCAATTTAAAGATCAACTGAAATTCAAGCAAAACAGTGCTAGCCCTCAAGAAGAGGCAAAATGGCTCAACACCGCTAGCAAAGCAGCTCGATAACAATTGTTACCAACTCAAAACCAAAAGAGTTCGATACCAATTGAAGAGCTGAAAAAGAGCTGAAAATGTTTGCTAGTTCCTCAAGAAAGAGGCAAAGGCTCAACACAACTAGCAAATTCCCCCTCAACTAGTGCAAAGAACCCAGGGAACACATGATTTGTCAATATTTTTCTCCCCTTAATTGAAAATGCACCATCAAGCAAATGTGCACACGCACTCAAATGTCTCCCCCTTGACAGAATATCTCCCTCCAAAAATGCATATGAGTAAAAATGCAAGTTCCTAGCTTCAGAAATATAATCAAGAGAGTGCAAGGATGCTCTACACAGTTCTGATCCGATGACTCAACAACATCCATAAGAAGCTAGCAAAGGCTCAAACTGATCACCAGATATGAAATATGAATATGAGAGCAAAAGAGCAGTATCCAGCCAACAAGGGTTCACCATCAAAATAACACAAAACATGTATAGACAGGATATCCGACAAGTGCTAAACATGTATACAAGGTGAACTACCCCTAGCACAGTTCGATCACCATGCTATAGAATGAAACATAGACTTGTGTTTGCAAAATTTTATCGGAGTTGCAGCGGTTAATTTACACAAGTTCAAATTTCAGCATACGATTGCGAGAGGTTAAAAGCTTATCATTGCCTAACTTTTCAACTGTGCGAAGCCTATGCAGAAGCAATCAGAAGCTTAAAGCAACAGTTTCGGTCATACACTACACAGCTCAAGTTTAACTCAAAGTGCAATGAGAAACAGTCTCGAAACTGTGATGTGCTGACAAGCAATCCCATCTCGATCTTTTCCTATTCACTTAACTTGGTTCAGATTTTTAGAACAGAATATGAACATACCAAGCAAGTGAAAGACTCAACACTAGAGACATAGCAACCTAGCATATATGAAAAGCACAAGTGACTTCAACACATTCTACACATGCTAGATGCATATCTCAATGGTGAACATTTTCAAGTTTTATGTTCATTAATCAGATTCACCATTCATAAAATAGCTCTGCTCACAACATGTATCAGTGATCAGAAAGAGCATAAGCTACAGCATCATCATAAAGCATCGGAGTAAATACTACACAGAGCATAGTTACATTCTTCAGATTATATACATGAAGCTCTGAATGGAAAAATGCAAGATGAAATGCAAAGATGCATGAAGAACCCAAAAGAAAAACACAAAGTCAGTTTATAAGACAAGAGCCAAAATGTTTCCCCCATCTAAAAGGGGAAACACACACCAAGCTCACCTCTCAACCTAGCAAAAGTTGATTGGTCCAAAGGCTTGGTGAAAATATCAGCCAACTGATGATGAGTATCGACATGGCGAAGGTCGATATCACCCTTCTCATAGTGGTCTCGCAGAAAATGAAAGCGCACACCGTTGTGTTTGGTCTTAGAGTGCAGCACGGGGTTCTTAGCAACGCTAATAGCACTCGTGCTATCACAAAGCAAGGGAACGCGAGTAAAACTCAGACCAAAATCACACAAAGTGGCCATCATCCAGAGTAACTGGGAACAGCAGCTAGCCGCAGCAACATACTCAGCCTCCATGGTAGACTGGGCGACACTAGACTGCTTGCGAGAAGACCACGAAACAAGAGAAGAACCAATAAACTGGCAAGTCCCAGAAGTGGACTTGCGATCAATGCGACAGCCAGCAAAATCGGCATCGGGATAACCGCAAAGGGAGAGGGTGGAGGAAGAAGAATACCAAATCCCAAATTCTAGAGTGAAGGATAAGTACCTCATAATGCGCTTGACCGCCTGACGGTGCGAGGTGCACGGCGACGACTGAAATCGCGCGCAAAGACACACCGCGAACTGAATGTCCGGGCGTGTCGCCGTCAGGTACAGCAGTGACCCGATCATACTCCGGTACTCCTTCTGGTCCACCGCTTCTCCATCCACATCCGCATCCAGGGCCGTCGTGGTCGACATGGGTGTTGGAAGAGGCTTGGCCTCACCATATTGAACTTCTTCAAAATGTCCTTGGTATACTTACCCTGGTGCACGAACGTCCCTTCCCGGGATTGCTTGATTTGCAACCCGAGGAAAAACGTCAACTCGCCCATCATGCTCATCTCAAATTCCCTGCTCATAGTGTCTGCAAACTTGGCAACTAAAGCATGAGAAGAACCATCGAAAATGATATCATCCATGTATATCTGGACCAAGAGAGTATCATTGCCTTGCTTGAGGAGAAAGAGCGTTTTATCCACACATCCCATTGTAAAACCCTTAGCAAGCAAAAAGGTTTTCAACCGATCATACCAGGCTCTAGGGGCTTGTTTCAAACCATACAAAGCTTTGTGAAGTTTAAAAACATGGTTTGGAAACTTCGGATTTTCGAAACCGGGGGGTTGTCTCACATACACCTCCTCTTCTATGTAGCCATTTAAGAAGGCACTCTTGACATCCATTTGAAAAAGTTTGAAACCTTTGGATGCAGCAAAAGCCAAGAGTATCCTAATAGCCTCCAAACGAGCTACAGGAGCAAAAGTCTCCTCATAGTCTATCCCCTCCTTCTGACTATATCCCTGGGCTACAAGTCTGGCCTTGTTTCTCACAACATGGCCATCCTCTCCTTGTTTGTTTTTGAAAACCCATTTTGTCCCAATTGGGTGACACTCAGAGGGAGGAGAAACTAGAACCCAAACCCGATTTCTTTCAAAATTTTCCAACTCCTCATGCATGGCATTTACCCAATCTGGATCCGTCAAAGCGTGTCCAACATCTCAGGGTTCAAAATCAGCAACAAATGCAGAATGAGCAAAGTGAGAGATTTGTTGTGACCTAGACCGAGTGACGCGATCGTTGATATCGCCGATCATCTGTTGAGGCGGGTGTTGGCGCTGGATGTGTCGTGGCGCCTCCCGAGCTGATGTAGCCTCCCCCTCAACAGCAGCTGGCGCCTCCTCGGGTACAAAGGGTACTGCTCGAGGTGGCGGATCCCATGACCCCTAAGAAGAAGAAGTGTCAGGGCCGTGAGTCGTAGTAGAAGCAGCTCCTTGCGGCACAGCAGGTGGAGGGGGTGTTGGATCACCCATACCTTCAGCACCCTCATCCTCGTCATCAAAAAGAGGCTCACCAACCTCATGATCACCTGCACGCTCAAAACGAGAAGAAGGACAAACCATGGTCTCGTCGAAGGTGACATCTGATGTCTCCATGACTCGGTTAGTGTCAAGGTTAAGTACACGATATGCGCGAGTATGAGTGCCATAACCCAAAAACACACCATCAAAAGAACGAGACTCAAATTTGTCCAGGTTGCCTTTCTTAAGTATAAAACAGTGGCAACCAAAGACTCTAAAATAACTCACCTTGGGCTGTTTTCCAAAATGCAACTCATAAGAGGTCTTTTCAAGAAGGCTCGGAGAAAAATGCGATTGGAAATATAGCATGCAGTGCTCATAGCCTCGGCCCAATATCGCCTAGGAGTCCTATGCTCATCGAGCATCGTCCTGGCCATCTCTACAAGGGTCCGATTCTTCCTTTCTACAACACCATTCCGAGGTGGTGTGTAGGGGGAAGAAAACTGATGCTCTAAGCCCAAAGAGTTAAAAAACTTCTCAAAATCCGAATTCTTGAATTCGGAACCATTATCACTACTAATAGCTCGCATTGAGTTCAAAGGGAACTCGTTCTGAAGACACAAAATCAGATTGTGAGCAAAGGAGAAAGTCTCGGTCTTCTCAGCTAAAAAGAAGACCCACGAATATCTCGAAAAATCGTTAACAACAACAACACATACCACTTCACCCCCAACCAAGCTCACCCGAGCCGGACCAACAAGGTCCATGTGCAAAAGCTCTCCAGGGCGCTTAGTCATGACCTGACTTACTGGATGGTGGGGAGCGGCTACCATCTTCCCATGTCTACAAGAATGGCAAACAAGATCCTTCTCCATGGACAACTTGGGCAATCCTCGGATTAGGCCAAGTGAACTAAGTCTTGCAAGCAAGTCGAAGCTCAGGTGACCAAGTCTCCTATGCCACATCCAAAGATCAGACGAGGAAGGTCCAGCCAAAAGACAACGAGAAATACCAAACGATTCCGAGAAGTCCGCACGAAAGACTTTTCCAAAGGGCGAAATCACACAAACAAAATTGCCCTGAGGATCCAAAATGCGACTGAGATTCGGTTTAAAACGAATCTCATAGTCATCATCAAAAAGTTGCAAAACAGAAAGAAGGTTAAAATGCAAGTTAGAAACAAGAGCAACATCGCGCAACACAAAGTGCTCATTAACTCGCACCGACCCACGAGACAATACCTTACCTTTGCTATTGTCGCCGAAGGTGATAAACTCCTTTCCGGCGACCGGACTAAGACTGGAGAACCACTTGGCATTTCCGGTCATGTGCCTCGAACACCCGGAATCCACCAACCAAACGTTCTCCAATCATTTTACCTACATCAATAAAAAGAAATAGGATGAGCATACGGGCCAACACTGGGGTTAGTGAAGTAGGGAGAATACCAGTGTTCGGCCGGTTGCTCAAAAGAACGGTTAGCAGAAAAACCATTCCTAGCACGCCTACGAGAAGAGCGATCACCACGTTGAGGAAAACGTGGTCCGCTAAGAGAAGAGCGTCCATTGCGATACTCAAAACGCGGTGGGGGAAAACGCTCTACAACAAAGCCACCACCACGGGGTCCATAGCCTACAACTGCAGGCTCCCGCCGGGCACGTCCTCTCCACGGCCTAGGCCTAGGAACTTGAGGTTTCGGACCTCTAGGCCTAGCAGCACGCTTCAGAACATTAGGCGCATGTACATCATGGAAAGGATGGTACATGTCCGTGTTGTTCATCTCCTTTGCACGGCGCGCCTCTCTCTTGCGCCGAAAGCAAAACTCACTCAAGTGTCCATCTCTCCAACAATGCTCACAATGGTACCTCACCGCTCTCATAGGGGGTTGTTGGTACTCACGGTAGTGGGTGTGGATCACTTTGCCCTTCTGTGGCATAAGCTCCTCTTGGATAGGTGGCATGGTGTCAAGCTTGTTCTTGAGGTGGTTTGGTTTTGGAGCCCATGATTGTCTCTTTGGTGGAGCTCTCGGAGGTTCAACAAAGACCTCATCCTTGGTGTTAGGCTTGAGAGACTCTTTGGGTGGAATCTTGGTAAGCTTGGGAGTAGTGGTGGAGTTAGGCTTCTCACATGGGTTAAGACCACTCCACTCTCCAATCTTGCCAAAAGATGACACATTAATACTCGGAGCAAAGCCTACACTTGGACTTCCTGCAGCACACTTGAACTGGGAGATCATCATCCCAAGCTGCGGCTCACCACTCGACACCCATGACAAGATGGTCCGAAGGTATGTGTTTTCCTCCTCAGTTTGCATCTTGTCATGCTTCACATTCGCAATCTCCATCTCCAAACCCTCACAAAGAACGCACCTAGTCACACACGTGCTATCCGAGCTGGTCTTCTCAAGAGACACAATCTTGGCATTCTTCTCTGCCATCTCAGATTGCAAGCCCGCACAGGACTTGCACGCACCCAATAGCAAAGATCTAGCCTTCAGCTCATCCACCTCTCCAACCAACGCAACATACTTACCTCTCAAAGTGAGAAGGTCAGTCATGTGTGTGGTGCACATCTCACACTCCTCCTCGTCGGTAACAACTACGGTGGACTTGACAGATTCAAGTTCCTTCACCGTATCCTCCCACTTCTGCCTAAACTCCTTGCGCTCTCTAGCAGCACGCCTAAGCAACTTATCTTGACTAAGGAGCGAGGCAGTAAGCTTCTCGATCTCTGCAGAAAGCTCGTTGGGGGTCTGAGATACCTGGGAGGTGTCGTCGTCGTCGTTCCGAGGAGTGTCCTCCAGCTCACCGTCGACCTCCTTGCTGAGGGCCATGGTGCAGAAACCCTCGTCGTTGGCGAAGAAGCAGAGGTCGTTGAGCTTGTCCTCGATCCTCTTCTTCTTCTCGGACTCGTCGTCGCTTGAGGAAGTGGAGTCATCATCCGAGTCGTCGACGTCGCTGAGCGTGGCGAAGAACGCACGCTGCTCAGCCTGGGCCTTCTCCAAGTACTTCGTCTTGATGTACTCCTTGTTGAAGCCGCCCTTCCACTTGTGCTTCGCAGGGACGTACTTCTCCTTGCGCTTCCCGGAGTCGTACTTGTGCCCACGATCCGCCTTGCCGAAGGTCTGCTTGTTCTTCTTCGGGCAATTGGCGATGAAGTGGTTGGGATCGCCGCACTCAAAACATCCTGAGCGTCCTCCTCCGCAGCGATGGTTCATGCGGTTGTTGTGGAACCGCGAGAACCGGTTGGCGAGCAAAGCCAACTCGTCATCCCCCATGAACTCCAGCTGCTCCTCTGTGACAGAAAGAAGAGAAGAGAGTGCAAAGCTTCCAGTGGGGTTAGCAGAAGAGCCAGAAACCAAAGCCATCGACGGCCCAGAAGGATTTTCATAAGAAGCCCTCGCCATGGCGTCAATCTCACGGGACTTGAGCTTACTGAAGAGCTCATCACACATGAGGGTCTCATAGTTAGGCGATTCGATGATCGCATGAACCTTGGAATCCCACACCGATCGATCAAGAGTATGGAGTAGCTTGAGAGCTCTCTCATGATCGTTGAAAGGCAACAACTCCTTGTTAGCCCTCATCCTGTTGACAATCACCTGAAAGCGAGCAAATAAACTTTCTATGCTCTCACCAAGCATATGTCGAAAGTTCTCGTACTCTCGCTTGAATGACTCGTAGAGTCAGGTTTTGACTTGAGAGGTTCCCTCATGGAAACGCATGAGGGTAGCCCAAATCTCCCAAGCCGTGGCGAGGTGAGAAACGCGATCAAACTCACTCATGCTCAAGCATGAGAAAAGAGCATTACGGGCTCGGCTATTGGCATCGTGCTCATCGATCTGAAAATGAGAGACACGAGCAGCCAAGACCACGTAATCGGCAGAGTTGCAAATATCCCAGATGGAAGCACCCAAACTCTGCAGATAGGCCGACATGCGTATCTTCCAATATGCATAGTTCGTCCCATCGAAAAACGGTGGTTTGCCCACGCCACGATCCATGTCGCCTTCTGTGGATCTGGAACCGGCTAAGGTGGAAGATCCTTAACCCGCTCCGATACCAATTAATGGACCGAGAATGCAATAGCAAGGCGACCAGAGGGGGGTGTTGATGGTCCTTAAACACCTGTTTTACCATCAACATTTTACCCTAAAATTCACCAAAAAGGCATGAAATGTAGTCAAATAGGTTTCAAACTAACCAAATTCCACATGTCCACAAAGTTTTATTTGAATGCAGGAATTTGGACCAAATTTGAAGAATGAACCCACCAGGAGACAAGCCCACTCACCAAGACCCATTTGGGCCCGAGTGGGATGGCGCCCGCCACATGGAGAGGCCCAACTCTCCCCCTTTGCCACGTCACTGATCCGTGTGACCATCCCAAGGCCAAATCTTGGCCCTTCGTCACTAGGTCAGTGGCATCGGACGACTCAGGAGTGAGTGGCGTGGATCAAGGCCGAATGGCGGTTACTTGGACATGCAACCGACCTACCAACCGCCTCTCTAGAGCTCCTGGATGCCGTTGAAGCCAAGGCGGTGCATCCAACGGTGAGGGAGGTGGTGGCCGCCACCTAGGGCTGGCGCCTGCCACTAGGGTTAGCCCTAGGTCAGCTAGCTGCCCCCTATAAGTACCCCCCTCACTCCTCAAGACTATAAATACCCCCCTGGTGGCACCACTTCATTTGTACCATCCAGTACCACCACACCAAGCAACACACAAGCAAGAGAAGCAAGTAAGAGTTAGGTTAGAAGCTTAGAGAGCTTAGGCAAGTAGGTTAGCTAGTAGAGAGAGTATAGCTCTAGCCCTCGCTACAACGCGGCTCTAAGTTTAGCACAGCTCAGCCTAAGTCCTTGGTAAAAGGAGTGTAGAGCTTGCTAAGAGAGAAGCGGGTGCGAGCGACTGGCATCGAAGGTCGGTTGATTTCCCGAAGTCTCTGGTCTGGTTTGCTCTCTTGTATCTCAGGTACATTTATCTTTATCTCAGTATTACATTAAGCATTACTTTCAGTATTACTTTCAGTATTACTTTATCAAGTACCTTGAGTGTGACCTAGCTATCCTACAGTTCAATTCACTTAGCCATAGTACTTAATCTCTGGTGAGCTTAGTGTTTGATCTTTGCCAATAGGTTGCTTAGTTAGTTTAGTGTTTATCTTATTAAGTCAAGTATTTGCTCTGACGTCTGCAAGGGTGTCTCTATTCAAAGCTAGGGTAGAGATAGTTAGAATATAGTTAAGCGTGGTGCTTAGTTATAGACTTACCTTCAGATACGGCTGGACCCCCGGATAGCTCTGGTAGCAAGCAGGTGGTGACAGCCCTGTGCGCCTTGAATTCCACCACGTAGTTGGCCAGTTTAACAGTAAGGCTCGTTGTGCTAGCGTTCAACCTAAGTAAGTGGTAAAGGCTAGTACGCCTCGATACTTGACAAGATAGGAATAAAACTATACTCAACTTAGTTGCTTTATTGACTTTTGCCTGCCTTGCTTCGTAACGATCTTGCTTCATAGTTATCTTGCTCTGTGGTTATCTAGGAGTAGTTATCTTTAGTTACCCCTTATCTACCTATCCATCCACCTTACCTTACCCATCCATATCATCCTTACCTATCCACCCATATATTCTTTCTAGCCTTCCATCACCTCTTTTCCCTTCTCTCCATTTCCCATTTCTCTTTTCTTCGACTCTCATCCCTTCCTCGACACGACTCATACACCACCCTAGCCTTCCCTTAGGATCAAATGAATCGACACCTGGTACTCCGAGGCGAAGTGCTACTACGATAGTTCTGTGCGCTTGCAGAATCTCCTCTTGGTAGATTGCATTCTCTCTAGCTAGCTCCTACTAGTGTCGGGATTGACAACCCCACTTGACATTAGTAGATAGCTGCTTTAGCTTCATTCCTTTAGGTATAGTGACCGGACTTGCTACAAGCACTTCTGACACCGTTGCCTGGGATAGATTCCATAGTCTACTCCTAGTAACGACGTTGGCTAGTGTCAACAAGCATTTCTGGGCCGTCACCGGGGATAGTTGCCTAGCTCTATCTTTAGTGAAGCTAAGAACTACCAACAAGCATTTCTGGCGCCGTTGCCGGGGAAGGCAATCGGTGTATCGGTTGAGTCTATGTCGAATTTATCTTCGCTTAAGCTCCCGCTTAGCGAATCCCATCTTACTCCATTCTTTCTTTCCTTAGTCCTTCTTATCTTTTCCTTCATCTTCTTCAACTTCTTTCTTTCTTATCTCGTTCTATCATCACGATGGCCAATAAGACCATTCGTGAGTTTTCTGCTCCTTCTACCGCTAATGTAGCGATAGGACTAGACGTGATTGATGCCAACCTCAATTTTGAGTTGAAACCGGCTCTGATCACGATGGTCCAAGCTAGCCCGTTCTGTGGCAAGGCTCATGAGGATGCCAATGTTCACCTCCAACAATTTTTGGAGATTTGCGGCACCTTCACCATTAAGGGGATAACCCAAGAAGCCATCCCTCTTCGTCTCTTTCCTTTCTATTTGCTAGGAAATGCGAAACAATGGTTCTATACCGATCGCAACGCTGTAGACACATGGGACAAGTGTTCCAATGCTTTTCTCGCCAAATTCTTTCCGATGGGCAAGACGAATGCTCTGCGCAACAAAATCTCCAGCTTTACGCAACAAGCCGAGGAATTTATTCCCGAGGCTTGGGAGAGGTATGGAGGACTGGCTATTGATCCAGAACTTCTACCATGGCCTAACCCCTCTCTCTAGAAGCCATTTGGATGCCGCCGACGGCGGTGCATTCTTTTCTCTGACTGTTGCAGATGCTAAGGCTCTCATAGAGAAGATGGTGTCAAACCAAGGATAGAATGACGAGAGACTGCAGCCCCGTAAGCGAGGTATACATTCTCTTAAGGAAGCCGACATGATCGTGGCCAAGATGGACCTGCTGGCAAAGAAGCTGGACAGCTGTGATAAGATGAACCAACAAGAGAGTGTCCAATCTCTGGAATCCTACATGACTTGTGAAGTCTGTGGAGAAACCGGACATTCTGGGAACCACTGCCCCGAGCTACATGAAGATTTGAACTTCATCAACAACAACAACAGTTTCCATCAACAAAATCAAGGATGGAATCAGCCTGCAAACTCTCAAGGTAACAATTCATTCCCCCGCTCTAATTTTCATAATTCTGATGATTTCTAGTTCTTAAAGAATCTAGTCTACTCTCAAGGTAGAACTACTGAATTTTTGAATAAGAAATTAATGTCGAATGATAAAACCCTTGAGAATATAAATGCTACATTGGAAGATTTCTCATCTGCTCTGAAAAATCAATTAAGCTTTAATAAGATGTTAGAAACCCAATTAGCTCAACTTGCTGCTATCATACCATCTTTTGAAACTGGCAAAATTCCTGCTAAACCTGACATGGAAACTACAAATATGGTTGAAATAAAATATTTTAACTATTATGAAGATCAAACCATGACTGTTAAAAAGGGTGATCCTGGTAGTCCCATAATTAGATTCTCAATCTTTGGTGAAGTCTTTAAAAATGCCATGTGCGATTTAGGATCGAGTGTGAACATTTTATCTAAAGATTTCTATGAAAACTCGTTCTTTCCACCCATGTCATCCACATCTGCCTATGTTGTGCTAGCTGATCAATCCACTTGCTATGTAGAAGGAATAGTTAATGATTTACCTGTTCATATTAAAGGTTCCTATGTTCCTGCTGATTTCATAATATTAGATATGGGAAATAGGAAAGATGTGCCTCTAATCTTAGGTAGACCCTTCTTGAACACTGTTGATGCTTGGATATATGTGGGGAGTGGTAAAATGCAAATGACATTAGGAGGGAGGAAGGAAATATTCTCCTTTTCCTGTGGTCCTGCATATGCCGCTAACATGCACGAAGCAAAACCCGTTCGTACCAAGAAGAGGCGCCCAAGAACAAGGTGGAGCAGAAAGAAAGAACCACCTCCTCCTGAGTTGTGTAATTCACATAACAAGGGAGAGGTGCCAAAAGAAGAAGAACCAGATGGAGTACTGAGAGAAGAAGTGCCCAAGGAAGAAGAAGATCCACCTGATAAGGATGAAATTCCATGGACCTAAGGTTTGGTTTTACATTTAATTTTTCCCTTCAATTTTCCTTTTTCGAATAAATAACATATGTCATGCATGAAACTAAAAAAAAATCAGTTATCATTAGTTATATGCATAGGTATATGTTAACTTAGTTAGAATAATAAAATATCAAAATAGGATAGTTTCCCTTTTCACAACATTAGATAGTTTCCCTTTTTAATAAAATGAGAACAAGAGCTCCGACCGAGAAAGGAAAAGACCCTTCACCAAGCAAGAAGCCAGCTTGGGGGAGACTCCCGCTCCAATAAGGTATGTCTCAGGCCTACACTTTACATTCAGTTCTTAAATTCTATATCTTTTGAATGTCACATGCTTGCCTAAATAACCACTCCATGAATAAAATTGATAAAATCTGCTTAAACAAGTTGAAACCTGAATAAGATTTGAAATATGTCATGCAAATGCTATTGTTATGGTTTGAATAACTGGTCTTATCTAAGTTGTAGCTTTTGTGGGTTCCACATGCTTTAACTAAAATCATGCTTAGTGAATAAAGTTAGTAAGAAATGGAGTAATTCTTTAAACTTGCTAAGGTGGAACTAGGACCTAATCTAAAGGATTTCTTTTAAAAATTATGAAAACCTTGCTAAAAGTTCCTCCTAGATTTTATCCCATCCCACCACCAGCCAAATATTTGTTAGTCATTAGTCAAAACCACAAAGAGCTTTGTCTGTGTTGAGCTTTGTTAGACCTCATAGATCTTAGTAGAGAAGCTTATCATATCTTTTGAATCAAGATTCACACACACCCACCATAAATTGCCTACTCTCCACTTTGGAAGTTTGCAACCACCAAATAAATTGCTTATTCTCTACACCGGAGATATGCAATACCCTGCCAAACATCCCATTGCTAGCCTTATGCTTATTCCTACACTAGGAATAAACATTTCCCCCTCTTCCCCCTTTTTCATTTCTGAAATCCTTTCCTATAGATGTCTGGGGAAATCTAGAGCTAAAAAAAAGAGAAAGAGAGAGAAAAATGAGCAAAGTAGCTCAAGAAAGGACTATGTCCTAAGAAAAAAAAGGGGTGAGCAAAGTAGCTCAAAAGAGGACTATGTCCTAAGAAAATGTGAGGACACATCTTTTGTCTACTCACTATGTATCCAAAAAAAGAGAGAGAGAGAGAGAGAATTATCATTAGCTCTAGACCCCAGAAATTAACTAGGAAGGATTATGAAATATCTCTCTATACACTTCCACATAACCACACATGCACATCTTGATCAATTTTTATGATTTGCTGCTCCTTATGATCTGAGTGTCTAGCTTAGCAATAAACATCAGGCAATTTGCTCATGATTCTTAGCCTACCTATAACTCCACATATCATTCTTTAGAAGTAGGAAAGGCTACATTTTGGCCTAAGTGAGGATTTAAACACCATTGAGTGATTGAGTGAATCTTGGAGGACTTAAGCAAGTTGTTATCTTTGGAAAACCTTGAAAAACCTCCAGACAGAATCCTAGTCAAACCTAAGCAAGATAAAAGTTTCCTATCTACTGCTTTATTTCACTCTTGCATGTTTGAAGTGAAAAGCTATAAGCCCCACATTGCTATGATTAATGATATATGCTAAGTTATTTCTCACTATACAATGTGCACTTGCATACATCTTAAGATGCTATCCATTTTATGCTCAATGCTTAAACCGCATTGTTGCTCGAGGACGAGCAACAGGTTAGCTTGGGGGAGCTTGTTGATGGTCCTTAAACACCTGTTTTACCATCAACATTTTACCCTAAAATTCACCAAAAAGGCATGAAATGTAGTCAAATAGGTTTCAAACTAACCAAATTCCACATGTCCATAGAATTTTATTTGAATGCAGGAATTTGGACCAAATTTGAAGAATGGACCCACCAGGAGACAAGCCCACTCACCAGGACCCATTTGGGCCCGAGTGGGGTGGCGCTCGCCAACCAGAGGTGGCGCCCGCCACCCATATGTGGCGCCCGCCACATGGAGAGGCCCAACTCTCCCCCTTTGCCACGTCACTGATCCGTGTGACCATCCCAAGGCCAAATCTTGGTCCTTGGTCACTAGTTCAGTGGCATCGGACGGCTCATGAGTGAGTGGCGTGGATCAAGGCCGAATGGCGGTTACTTGGACATGCAACCGACCTACCAACCGCCTCTCTGGAGCTCCTGGATGCCGTTGATGCCAAGGCGGTGCATCCAACGGTGAGGGAGGTGGCGGCCGCCACCTAGGGCTGGCGCCCGCCACTAGGGTTAGCCCTAGGTCGGCTGGCTGCCCCCTATAAGTACCCCCCTCACTCCTCAAGACTATAAATACCCCCTGGTGGCACCACTTCATTTGTACCATCCAGTACCACCACACCAAGCAACACACAAGCAAGAGAAGCAAGTGAGAGTTAGGTTAGGAGCTCAGAGAGCTTAGGCAAGTTGGTTAGCTAGTAGAGAGAGTATAGCTCTAGTGCCCTCGCTATAGCGCAGCTCTTAGTGAAGGACCGAGAATGCAAAAGCAAGGCGACCAGAGGGGGGGGGTGAATGGGAGCCAATAAAATTTCTCACGAAACTTTGGCCAAGTGTCCCAAAATCAATCCCCAAGAGCTACTACCAAAAACGTGATGCCCACGACCCTTGGAAGAGGGTGGATGATCCCAGGGATCACAGCGAGGCACCACAAAAACTTCCTCACCCAAGTTCACGCAAGTCAACTAGTGACGGGATGGGTTTTGGGTAACCTCAACCTCCCCCGAGCAACGCGAGGGGGATTCAGGCTATTTTGTAAAGCGGGAAGCCCAAATTCTGTAGAGCACGCAGTTAGGAATCCAACGCCACAAACGAATCACGAATCGAAAAACGAACGAACAAACTGCGGACGAAAACATGTCGAACTGGATCGACCGGACTCTGGCCAGCGTCCGGTCAGCAGGGACCGGACGCGTCCGGTCAACAAAAATCGGCTCTGGAACCTTACTGTTCGCGACCGGACTCACGAGTACGGAGCGTCCGGTCGAGAGCAGTGCGTCCGGTCAGAAACGAACAAGCACGATGAACAGTGAAAGCGATGCGTCCGGTCAAAACGTGAACGGAGCGTCCGGTCAAAGTGAAGAACACGGCTACGTGCTGTTCATCGACCGGACTCACGGACCGAGCGTCCGGTCACCCCGACTGAGCGTCCGGTCGACTCGCAGCAGCCCCGTTCGTCCACCGATTTGCCTCTATCTCACCCAAAACAATTCCTCTAGGGATCAAACTTGGTGAGATGAGTCACAAGGAGTATAGTGAGCTATCTTTAAGAGATCATGGCTCGAACCTATCTCCAAAACGGTGAATCGAAGAATTTCGGGGAAGGAAGAAAACTTGACCCGAAACTAAAAATCGATCGATCTCCTAGACCGTGGGGTTTGAGGATGATTCCTTCGATGGAAAGAAGTGCCTCACGATCTAGAACAACTTGGTTCAAACGGATTTGCAAAAGATGAACCGAGCAAAGAGATCAAGCGACGGGAAAATCGTGGAGAAAAAGGATTCCGCGAAGAACACGAACACAACGGAAATCACAGCCACGAATTGCAAGCCGAAGCGCAAACACACGCTACGACAAGGAGGTTACGGCCTCCTTTCCTCGAAATCAACAGTACACAGAGTTCAAGTCTCTCTGCGGATCTCAGCTACAGCAGGGGATGGGAGAGCAGGAAACCCTAAGTGCAGGAAGCAAAATGAGATGGCTAAAACTGAAATAACTGAGATAGGGAGGAGGGTGTCTCCCCTGGACTACTTATACTAACCTAGACTAAGCCTATTTCCTAATCTACCCCTCTCTAAACTAATTACAGGGCGAACCAGCTAAACCCTAAGGCTATTCTGGTCCAACCCGCGGTGGTAGGTAGATCCGACGGCCACGCCCGCTCGAACCGAAGCGTTGCCTCGACGCAACCTCTGGATCGCCGCCACGTGCCGCCCTCGCTCTGCACCCCCAGTTTTGTGGCCCAAACCGGGAAACCAGCCTTTTCCAGCAACCCCCGGTTTTGAGGCCCAAACCGGGAAACCAACCCACCAGCCTGAGTTTTGTGGCCTAAACTCAGAAACCCGTAGCGCCCGAGTTTTGAGGCCCAAACTCGGAAACCGGCCCATCACCCGAGTTTTGTGGCCAAACTCGGAAACCATCCGCGCCCAGGTTTTGTGGCTCAACCTGGAAACCGAGCACCCGAGTTTTGAGGCCCAAACTCGGAAACCGTCCACCCGGTGGTTTTTCCCTGGCTCAACCACCAAACCGGAGCTGTAGAGGGGATGCACCGCCCGTGCACCCCATCCACCGACACGTGTCCCCAGGTCCTCGACCCGAGCAACACCGTGCCCCGCAAGTCTCCGCTCGTCGCTGTCCCAGGCTGCCAGCCACCACAGCTGATCCTCAGGCACTCCGGTCCCTCAGTCCAAGCCTCACGTCCGCCCTTCACTGCTCGATACATCGGCATGGCACGTCCGCCGCACGGCACGCCCATCCTTCATCGCACCCAGTCCGTCGGCACGGCACGTCTCAACTTGACCTTCACCTTGCCCTCGATCACTGTCTCCGTGCTCGACACCTGCACAACACAAGCCAAAGAACATGCGCATCAAACCCGTTGACAATCACTCATCACTTAGAGACTCGGCATACACCCATGTATCCGCACTTAGTTTAGCAAAGCTCAGCCTAAGTCCTTGGTAAAAGGAGCATAGAGCTTGCTAAGAGAGAAGCGGGTGCGAGCGACTGGCATTGGAGGTCGGTTGATTTCCTGGCGTCTCTGGTCTGGTTTGCTCTCATGTATCTCTGGTACATTTAACTTTATCTCAGTATTACTTTAAGCATTACTTTCAGTATTACTTTATCAAGTACCTTGAGTGTGACCTAGCTATCCTACAGTTCAATTCACTTATCCATAGTAGTTAATCTCTAGTGAGCTTAGTGTTTGATCTTTGCCAATAGGTTGCTTAGTTAGTTTAGTGTTTATCTTATTAAGTCAAGTATTTGCTCTGACGTCCGCAAGGGTGTCTCTATTCAAAGCTAGGGTAGAGAT
This sequence comes from Coix lacryma-jobi var. lacryma-jobi, assembly GCA_009763385.1. Classification (NCBI taxonomy): domain Eukaryota; kingdom Viridiplantae; phylum Streptophyta; class Magnoliopsida; order Poales; family Poaceae; genus Coix; species Coix lacryma-jobi. Next base: position 117,462,386 of record CM019824.1, on the reverse strand, counting down.
AGTTAGAATATAGTTAAGCGTGGTGCTTAGTTATAGACTTACCTTCAGATACGGCTGGACCCCCGGATAGCTCTGGTAGCAAGCAGGTGGTGACAGCCCTGTGCGCCTTGAATTCCACCACGTAGTTGGCCAGTTTAACAGTAAGGCTCGTTGTGCTAGCGTTCAACCTAAGTAAGTGGTAAAGGCTAGTACGCCTCGATACTTGACAAGATAGGAATAAAACTATACTCAACTTAGTTGCTTTATTGACTTTTGCCTGCCTTGCTTTGTAACTATCTTGCTTCGTAGTTATCTTGCTCTGTGGTTATCTAGGAGTGGTTATCTTTAGTTACCCTTAGTTACCCCTTATCTACCTATCCATCCACCTTACCTTACCCATCCATATCATCCTTACCTATCCACCCATATATTCTTTCTAGCCTTCCATCACCCTTTACCCTTCTCTCCATTTCCCATTTCTCTTTTCTTTGACTCTCATCCCTTACTTGACTTGACTCATACACCACCCTAGCCTTCCGGCCCTTGGGATCAAATAAATCGACACCTGGTACTCCTAGGCGAAGTGCTACTACGATAGTTCTGTGCGCTTGCAGAATCTCCTCCTGGTAGATTGCATTCTCTCTAGCTAGGTCCTACTAATGTCGGGATTGACAACCCCACTTGACATTAGTAGATAGCTGCTTTAGCTTCATTCCTTTAGGTATAGTGACTGGACTTGCTACAAGCACTTCTTACACCGTTGCCTGGGATAGATTCCATAGTCTACTCCTAGTAACGACGTTGGCTAGTGTCAACAAGCATTTCTGGGCCGTTACCGGAGATAGCTGCCTAGCTCTATCTTTAGTGAAGCTAAGAACTACCAATAGAGGGTGAATGGGAGCTCAAAAATTTCTCTCAAAACTTTGACCTTTTGTCCCCAAAATCAACCCCCGAAAGCTTCGATCGAAACCGTGATGCCCACGACCCTTGGAAGAGGGTGGATGATCCCTAGGATCACAGCGGAGCACCACAAAGCAATAGCAAACCAATCGGCAAAAACACCGGAACAAGTTCGACCCTCAAAAACCAAGTCTCGAACGTAGATAGACGGCTATGTCGAGAAATCCCCAAATACCAATGCAAACAAGTAGCAAAGATACCTAGAGAGGTTCCTTGGTCATCTCTAGGGCCAAACGAGAAGTCCGGAAACCAACCGAGGATGCCGGGAGAGCAAACGCACTAAACCGGAGGCTTCAGCCAAACCCTGGACTGTCCGGCCCTGAGGTCCCGGACTGTCCGCCCCTACTGCGGACTGTCCGCGAGGGGATGGCGGACTGTCCGCTGGCCAACTGAGCGAGACAACAACTCTGCTGGAACCTCCCTGGACGTTCCCAGACTGTCCGCGAACTTCAACGACGGACTGTCCGTGGTTCAAAAAACAGTTGCCCAATAGCGCGGAGTCAGGTCACTGGTTTCACCAACACCGACGCGCGGACTGTCCGCGGTACCACCGGTGGACTGTCCGCGGATGAACAGAGAGGGCGATTTCGGTTGCCCCTCTCACGAATCCTCCCAAATTTGAATCAAAACTCAATCCCATGTTCCCAAACTTGGAGAAGATGATCACGAGATAGTTAGGAGACTATCCCCAAGAAATCGTCCGCTCAAAACAACTCAAACACCGGGAAATCGAAAGGGGAGGAGTAGGAACGAAAAAGCGCCACGAAAACAAAATCAACCCGATCTACTTGTTCGTGAGGAGTTAGATGAATTCCTTCGGTGGAAATGATCTCCCCACTATAAAGAACAAGTTGATTCAAACGGATTTCGCAAGGACGCGGTAGAGAGGGAAATCGAGTGACGGGAAAATCGCGGAGAAATGAAGAATGCGAAGAACACGAACAAAACGCGAATCAAGTCATCGATCTGCAACCGTGTGGCTACCACACGCTACAACAGTGAGGTTACGGCCTCACTTCCTCAAAATCTCCAGTACACAGAGGTATGGTTCTCTGCGGATCTCAGTAGCTACAGCAGGGGATTGGAAGAGCAGGAAACCCTAGAAGCAAAGAGCAAATGACTGATACAGAATGGGAGGAGGGTGTCTCCCTCTACTTATCCTAATTCTAATTCCTACTCTACCCCTCTCTAATTACAGAGCGAACCAGCTAAACCCTAGGGTTATTCTGGACCAACTCATGGTAGGTGGTGATCCGACGGCCATGCCCGCACAACTGGTAGCGTTGCTTCGACGCAACCTCACCGATCTCCGCCACGTGCCGCCCCCGCTCTGCTTGTCCTTTTCCCGGACGTCTCACCCTCGGTTTTGTGGCCCAAACCGGGAAACCAGCCTTCACGACCAACCCCCGGTTTTGAGGCCCAAACCGGGAAACCAGCCGTCCATCGCCTGAGTTTTGTGGCCCAAACTCAGCAAACCCGCAACACCCAGATTTTGAGGCCCAAACCTAGAAACCGTCCTCAGCCCGAGTTTTGTGGCCCAAACTCGGAAACCATCAGCACCCAGGTTTTGAGGCCCAAACCTAAAAACCATCCACTCGGTGGTTTTTCTGTGGCTCAACCACCAAACCGAGCCGAAGAGGGGATGCACCGCCCGTGCACCCCGTCCACCGACACGTGTCCCCAGGTCCTCGACCCAGGCAACACCGTGCCCGCAAGTCTTCGCTCGTCGCTGTCCTAGGCTGTCAGCCACCACAACTGATCCTCGGGACACCGGTCCCTCAGTCCAAGCCTCACGTCCGCCCTTCGCCACTCTCGGTCCATCGGCACGGCACGTCTCTACTTGACCTTCACCTTGCCTCTGATCACTGTAAACGTGCTCGACACCTGCACAACACAAGCCAAAGAACATGCGCATTATCCCAGTTGACAATCACTCATCACTCAGAGACTCGGCATAAGCCCATGTATCCGTAGTTTCAAACCATACAAAGCTTTTGAAAGTTTATAAACATGATTTGGAAACTTGGGATCCTCGAAACCCGGGGGTTGCCTAACATAAACCTCTTCCTCTATATACCCATTTAAGAAGGCACTCTTGACATCCATCTGCTAAAGCTTAAAACCCTTCGAAGCAGCAAAGGCTAGAAGGATTCTAATGGCTTCTAAACGGGCTACAGGGGCAAAGGTTTTCTCATAGTCTATCCCCTCTTTCTGGCAGGAACCCTGGGCTACTAGCCTAGCCTTGTTCCTCACTATCATCCCATCCTCACCCTCTTTGTTTTTGAAAACCCATTTGGTACCTATAGGGTGGCATTCTGGTGGAGGTGGAACTAGGGTCCAAACTTGGTTTTGCTCAAAGTTTTCTAGCTCCTCATGCATGGCATTGACCCAGTTTGGATCAGAAAGTGCGTGTCCAACATCTTTGGGCTCAAAAGAAGCAACGAATGCAGAATGAGCAAAGTGAGAGATTTCATACGCTCGCGACCGCATGACTCGCTGGTCGATGCCGCCGATCATCTGCCGCGGGGGGTGAACTTGCTGAACGCTCCGGGGCGCTTGCCTCGCTGAGGTTGCCTCCCCCTCGCCAGATGCTGTCGCTCCCTCAGGTGCAGCGGGTGCTCGCTGGAGAGGTGGCTCTAGAGGACCCCAAGAAGAAGACGTCTTGGGATTGGGTCCTCGAGCTGAAGTAGTCGTCGCAGGGTCGACGGGGGCAGCCAGTGGAGTTGGCTCGGGATCACCCCAATCGACATTCTCCTGCTCCTCCACAAAGATGGTCTCTCCCAGCTCCTGTTCTCCTACAACATCAAAAGTAGAAGAAACACAAGGCATAGTCTCGTCGAATGTGACCTCGCAGGTCTCCACTATCTGGTTAGTCTCCAGGTTAAGAACTCGATAAGCACGTGAATAAGAAGCATAACCAAGAAACATCCCATCAGCAGAGCGAGATTCAAATTTGTCCAAACTGCCTTGCTTCAGGATGAAGCACTTGCACCCAAACACCCGAAAATGAGACACCTTGGGTATCCGTCCAAAATGCAACTCATAAGAAGTTTTCTTCATGAAAGCCCGAAGAAAGATGCGATTTGAAACATGGCAAGCGGTGTTGATCGCCTCGGCCCAAAAATGCCTAGGAGTCCTATGCTCATCGAGCATCGTCCTGGCCATCTCAACAAGGTCCGGTTCTTGCGCTCAACAACACCGTTCTGCTGGGGGACATAAGGAGAAGAAAACTGATGCTCGATTCCATTAGAAGAACAGAAAGAGGCAAACTGAGAGTTATCAAACTCAGTACCATTGTCGCTACGAATAGCTCTAATGGTATCAGCGGGAAACTCAGTTTTCAACCTCAGAATCAAATCACGAGCAAAAGGAAAAGCTTCATCCTTACCCTCCATAAAGAACACCCAAGAGTACCTCAAAAAATCGTCAACGATCACTAGAACGTACCACTTCCCTCCCGCTGAGCAGACCCGAGCTGGACCAACTGTGTCCATGTGTAAAAGCTCGCCGGGTCGCTTTGTCATCACCTGAGTAACAGGTGGGTGAGAAGCAGCAACCATCTTCCCGTGACGACAAGGATGGCAAACAAGATCCTTCTGAAACCTAAGCTTGGGCAATCCTTGGATTAGGCCAAGTGAGCTAAGTCTTGCAAGCAAGTCAAAACTCAAGTGACCGAGCCTCCTATGCCATTTCCACAAATCAGAAGAAGGACCAGCCATCAAACATCTAGCAGAGCCAAACGAACGAGAAAAATCGGCTCTGAAAACACGGCCAAAAGGGATGATCCGACAAACAAGATCTCCCCGAGGGTCTAACACACGACTCAGACCCTTCTTAAAACGCACCTCACAATCATCCTCAAGAAGTTGCAAAACAGAAAGCAAATTGTAATGCAAGTTAGAAACCAAAGCAACATCCTTAAGAACAAAGTTCTCATTGAGCCGAATAGCTCCATGAGAAACAACCTTACCTCTACTATTGTCACCAAAAGTGATGTACTCCTTGTGCATCACGGGGCTAAGGCTGGAGAACCATTCCTTCTTTCCGGTCATGTGGTGCGAACACCCGGAATCCATGAGCCACATGTTCTCCAACCGAAGTTCATGCATCAATAGAAAGGCAGGAAATGAGCATATGGCACAACACTGGGGTTAGTATACTGTCGGGGGACCACAAAAGGGGTACCCCCAATCAATGCAAAACAAATAAGTTAAACCTGGAGCACCAATTAATAAGAGACCTAACTAGTCTAACCCCCTAAAAACCAACCCCTCGAGGCCTACAACGCCAGCCCACCGCCAGGAAGCCCGGGCCCGCCAAAGCCTTACCGACCGCCTCATGGTAGCCTACCCCTCGAGCCCCGGCACATAGGCCTCGAGCCCACTACGGCCGTACACCGTTCCTCGAGACCACACGCGGGGACCTCGAGCTTCTCTAACACGGTAACCTAACCCTCGAGACACATCATACCTCCCTCGAGCAGGGCCGGACATCGGATACTAGCCCCATACTGCGCATTTAATGCATCCACCTACTCCGGTCACATTCTCTGGCACACGACGTATGCCACAGTGAACCGGGGCCAGAGTCAAACCTCGTTTTCACCACAAGCATGGGCAAAAAGGCACAAGTACAGCACTGTTAGGCCATACCCTGCACTGTAGCACACTCCAGCCACTTCTCGAGACCTGGACTCCCGCTGTATGGCCGGGTTTTCCAGGACTTCCCCATACCTGCGGGGGCTCGAGCCCCCCGTAGGCGCCACCTCGAGGCCGGCCCTGCGCCCCTCGAGCCCTGACTGCTTTCATGCTATTGGAGGACAGGTACCCTAAGATCCGGAAGGACCCTGCCACGTCCTGTACGTGCTGGAATGGGCGCTGCACGGCCTCCATGTCGCCATGCCTACACGTCCGCGCCCGGGATGGAAGCCACGCTTCAAGGATGCCTCAACAACAACCCCCACACCGGCTCCAGTGACCTCGACAAGACAGAATTCCAACCCTTCGCCGTATTGGGTGTTGTACATGTCACTCCTGTGTAACCCCGGCCTCCTCTTGTTCTATAAAAGAGGACACCAGGGCCCTTCTCACACACGAGTCCACAGGACACAGACACACGAGTCTAGACTCTCGTCCACGCTCGTAGAGCTTGTATTGCCCCTGTACAAGCACTTAGGTGCAAGTAATACAAGAACCTCCTCCCCCCGCTGGACGTAGGGCCTTCTTTGCCCGAAATAGGATAAACCCTTGTGTCATCTTGCATCACCATCCAGGAAGAGAGCACATGATCATATTACTAGTTGGTGTCATACCCCCGGGGTCGAAACACCGACAGTTGGCGCGCCAGGTAGGGGCCTTCGCGTGTCGGAGTCGATTTATCGTTGTTTTCTGGATGGCTTCTTCCACTCCTTCGTTCCCTACTGGTGCCGTCATCTGGTTCGGAAGCCTCGAGTTCCTGGCCACCGGCAGCGGCAACAAGCTGACCCTGCTCTCCACGTAGAGCCCGAGCGGAGGGCGTGTCACGCCACCCCGCGCGGGGGGCGTGGCGCGTCGCCCGCACCACCAAGCGTCGCCACCTCATGAGCAGCGCCGTCGTCACCATCGTCGCCAGGCACAGACGGTGTCCGCGGCGTACACCCACTTCCCCGTGGCCGGCGCAGAGTCCCTAAGGAGAAACCTGCCCGGTGCGCGGCCGGAGACTTCTAGGGCGCGCGCGCACTCTCCCAGTGAGTTCGCGTTCGTCATGCGCATGGACCGGGAGCCTGGCCAGAGGCCCCCGAGCCGTGCTCCGTCGACACCACCTGGCTTCCTCGCGCACGGGGTGTACCGCGCTCGATGCCAGCGGCCCTCGTTCGGCCTCAACAACTCCGCAGCTGTCTACGCCCACCACCTCGACGAGCGCCGTCAGGACCGGGCGGCGGCAGAGCGGGAGGAACGTCCGGGCGTGATCCTATGAGCCACCACCGACCTGGAGATCGTCTACCCCGCGCACGTCGACCTCGGCTTCTCATGAGTTGTCGAGCCACCCCGGCGAGCCACCATCGGAGAGTGGTACCGCGAGCTGCAGTCCCAGCACGAGCCAGGGCAGCACGACATCAACAGCTCCGACTCCGATGAGTACGACTACCATGACCCTGACCTCTGGGATCCCACCAGGGAGTGCTTCCAGCTCAAGGGGGTCGTGGGCGATGCCGAGGACGACGACGACGACGACGCCAGGCCGGCGCTCAACCTCGAAGAGCCCAACGATGTGGCTGCGGTGGGCGGACCACGCGTTCGGGGGAGGAACGAACCCCCGACATCGGATGCACCACCTCAGCACAACGATGACCGGGCGGCGCAACTCGCGCAGCTGTGGGAGGCGATCACCAAGGCTGAGGAGGACCGACAACGCCTGCTGCAGCTCAAGCAAACTCTTATGCAGGAACAAGCCCAGCCTCGAGGCACCGGCGCTCGTGGCCGCGCTCGAGAGGTCCACCGGCAGATCCTCGAGGATGGGGCACCAGCACGCCCCGAGGTGCGCTTCCCGTGAGCCGGGCAGAACGTGGTGGCGGCCGCGATGCTGCTCCGTGATCTACCCGCCATCTCCAACCCTGACGCCAGGCGTATGCTCGGAGAAATAAAGAACCTCCTCGAGACAGCCGCTCTGCAGCAGGCCGAGAGCTCAGCCTCGCGCCGGCGCGGAGCGGCCTCGGGGAAGCCAGCAGACACGCCCTGCAACGAGCGTGAGACGTCCGTCCACCATCCGGACGCCTCTCGAGCCAGGCCAGTCCGGGAGCGGATCGTCGACAAACGGCCACCTCGAGACCCCAATGACGCCCGCAACAACATCAACCGCCGGCGGAAGGACAAAAGGGCCAAGGAGCGTGGCTATAATGCCCATCGAGGGGGGCGCTACGACTGTGATGAGGATCGGCAAGCCCTCGAGCCCCCGGGCCCCAGGGTCTTCAGCCGGCCCATCCAGAGCTCAACCCTCCCCGACCGCTTTCGACCACCGACCAACATCGTGAAGTATGACGGGGAGGTCGAGCCCAAGCTATGGCTCTCCGACTTCCGCCTGGGCTGCCAACTGGGCAGGGCGAAGAGGGACGACCGCGTGATCATACGCCAGCTCCCACTCTACCTCTCGGACACCGCCCGTCGGTGGCTCGAGGGGCTCCCGCATGATCAGATCCACGACTGGGCCGACCTAGTCAGGGTCTTCGATGGGAATTTCAAGGGGACTTGCGTGCGCCCAGGCAACCCCTGGGATCTATGACGTTGCAGGCAGACAGCGGACGAGCCCTTCCGCGACTTTGCTCGGTGATTCTCGAAGCAGCGCCTCTAGCTCCCCCACGTGCCTGATGAGGATGTCATCTCAGCGTTCCTCGCGGGCACGACATGCCAAGAGCTAGTCCACGAGCTAGGGCGCTACCGTCCCAGGACAGTCAAAGATCTGATGGATCGTGTCACCAGCTTTGCCTCAGGCGACGAGGCAGTGGGGGCCTTCTTTGGCCGCTCCACGGACAAAGGCAAGGCGGTGGCCACGCCGGAGGGCTCGAACAAGGACAACAATGTCAAAAACCGCAACAACAGCAACAAAAAGAAGAAAAACAAAGGCAAAGGTCAGAAGGCGAAGCGCGACGCCGATGACGACGACGATGAAGAAGTGCTCGTGGGCGCCCTCGAGCATAAGAAGCCTTGAGGCCCCCCTGACGGGGCTGTCTTCGACAAAATGCTCGAGGACCCCTGCCCTTATCACAAGGGTCCCACGAATCACAAGTTGAAGGACTGCCGAATGATGAAGGGCTTCTACTCCAAGCTCGTCGACAAGAAGGAAGATGTGCCTAAGGGCAAGGACAATAATCGATGAGACGACGGGGACGCGGACGGCGACTTCCCCCCGGTGCACGACTACTTCATGATCTACGGGGGCCCAACCGTCGGGCTCTCAGCTCGAGAGAGAAAGAAGGAGCGCCGGGAGGTCTTTGCACTCTGCCACGACGCCCCCCGGTATCTTGACTGGTCTGATGCGCCGATCACGTTCGACCGTGACGACCATCCGGACCATGTCGTAAATCCGAGGGCGTACCCCCTCGTCGTCGACCCCGTCATCGGCGACGTACAGTTCTCCAACGTGTTGATGGATGGGGGCTCGAGCCTCCACATCATATACCTCGAGACCCTCGACCTCCTGGGGATTTCGAGGGACCAGCTCTGACCCAGCGTCGGGGGGTTCCACGGAGTCGTACCAGGGAAGAAGGCCCACCTCCTCGGGTGCATCGACCTACCTGTTTGCTTTGGCACGCCAGCCAACTTCTGCCGGGAGACGCTCGCCTTCGAGGTGGTTGGGTTCCAAGGGACCTACCACGCCATCATCGGCAGGCCTGGCTACGCCAATTTCATGGCGGTCCCCAACTACACATACTTGAAGCTCAAGATGCCGGGGCCGAAAGGGGTCATCACCGTCGACACCTCCTACGAACACGCGTACCACTACGATGTGGAGTGCGTCAAGCGTGGGGAGGCCAACGTCCAAGTCGACTCGCTCGAGGCCCTGGCTGCGCTGGCCACCGAGACCCCTGAAGCAAAGCGCCACGCCGGCACCTTCGAGATGGCAGAGCACACCAAGCAGATACCCGTCGACCCGACCTCGTCCGACGGCAAGACGCTGGCCATCAGTGCCAGCCTCGAGCCTAAATAGGAAGTAGTGCTCGTCGACTTTCTCTGCGTGAACATCGACATGTTTGCGTGGAGCCCCTCGGACATGCCAGGCATACCGAGGGGAGTCGCCGAGCACGCCTTGGAGATCCAGGCTAGGTCCAGACCGGTGAAGCAACACCTGCGCCGCTCCGACGAGGAGAAGCGTAGGATCATCGGCGATGAGGTGCACAAGCTTTTGGTGGCTGGATTCATCAAGGAGGTATTTCACCCGGAGTGGCTAGCTAACCCTGTACTAGTTAGCAAAAAGAATGGAAAAATGCGGATGTGCATAGACTACACTGGTTTGAATAAAGCATGTCCAAAAGTAACATTTCCTTTACCTAGAATTGATCAGCATGTCCAAAAATGCGTATTCCGGCTACCACCAGATTAAGATGAAAGAATCCGACGAGCTCGCTACCTCTTTTATTATGCCTTTTGGTATGTATTGCTATGTTACAATGCCCTTCGGCCTTCGAAACGTCGGGGCAACATATCAGCAATGTATGCAGCATGTCTTTGGCGAACACATAGGTAAAACCGTCGAGGCCTGCGTTGATGACATCGTGGTTAAGACAAAGAAAGTCAGGGACCTCATCAGCAATCTCGAGACCACGTTCGAGTGCCTCCAGGCCAAGAATGTGAAACTCAACCCCGAGAAATGTGCCTTTGGTGTGCCTCGAGGCATGCTACTTGGCTACATTGTCTCACAACGGGGGATCGAGGCCAACCCCAAAAAGATCTTAGCAGTCATGAGGATGGGCCCAATTCGAGACCTCAAGGGTGTACAGAAAGTGACAGGCTGTCTAGCCGCTCTCAGCAGGTTCATCTCAAGGCTAGGGGAAAAGGCGCTACCCCTTTACCGCCTGCTGAAGAAAACGGAACGCTTTGCGTGGACTGTCGAAGCCGAGGAGGCCCTAACCAAGTTGAAGGGGTTGCTGACTTCCGCGCCAATTCTCGTGCCACCACGACCAGCCCAGGGTGACGATCCCCTCGAGCCTCTCCTCCTCTACGTGGCCGCAACTACCCAGGTGGTCAGCGCGGTCGTAGTCATCGAGAGACACGAGGAGGGTCACACGCTACTAGTCCAACAGTCAGTGTACTTCATCAGTGAGGTGCTCTACCTACTGCGCTACCTACTATTCATCTCACGCCTCAGAGTCCACGTGCACTACCTACTGCGCTTGCACTTCCCCGCCTCCAACAACGTCGCTGAGTACAAGGCCCTCGTCAACGGGCTGCGTATCGCCCTCGAGCTTGGGGTCCGACGCCTCGATGTTCAAGGGGACTCGCAGCTCGTCATCAACCAGGTCATGAAGGCCTCGAGCTGCATCGATCCCAAGATGGAAGCATACTGCGGAGAAGTGCGCAAGCTAGAAGACAAGTTCTACGGCCTCGAGCTCAACCACATCGCTCGAAAGTACAACGAGGCCGCAGACGAGCTGGCTAAGTTAGCATCCACGCGCGGCACCGTCCCACCAGATGTCTTCTCGAGGGACATTTTTGAGCCATACGTCAAAATCGGCCTGGGGGCTGGCCCCTTGACGCCACCCCTCGAGCCGGACGCGGGGGCTCGACCTTCAACGCCACCCCTCGAGAACGACCCCTCGACATCCGCTGAGGTGATGCAGATCCACGCACCCGCCTCATCTTCATCACGACCCCTCGACTGGCGGACGCCCTTCCTCGACTACCTGACGCAAGGCGTGCTACCAGAAGACAAGACGGAGGCCCGACGCATCGCTCGAAGGGCCAAGACCTACGTCATCTACGGCGATGAACGAGAGTTGTACCGTCGAAGCCCATCAGGAATCCTTCAGCGCTGCATCCCCCTCAAGGAAGGACGCAGGCTCCTCGACGACATGCACTCGGGGGCTTGCGGCCATCACGCAGCGCTAAGGACCTTTGTGGGGAACGCCTTCCGCCAAGGCTTCTACTGGCCAACCGCCGTTGGAGACGCCAAGCGCCTGGTTCGAGCCTGCCAAGGGTGTCAGTTCTACGCCAAGCAAACGCACCAGCCCGCGCACGCCCTGCAGATGATCCCCATCACTTGGCCGTTTGCCGTCTGGGGGCTCGACCTCGTGGGTCCTCTCAAGATGACAAATGGAAAGTACACGCATGTGCTCGTGGCCGTCGACAAATTCACCAAGTGGATCGAGGCTAGGCCTATAGGCAACCCCACCTCCGAGAAGGCCGTCGAGTTCATCTCTGACATCATGTACCGGTTTGCGGTGCCTAACGTCATCATCACCGATAATGGCACACAATTCGCGGGCAAAAAGTTCACCAACTTCTGCGACGACAACAACATCGGCGTGAACTGGGCCTCGGTCGCATACCCTCAATGGAACGGGCAGGTCGAGCGCGCCAACGGCATAATACTCCATGGGCTGAAGCCGAGGTTGTTCAAGACCCTCAAGAATTTTGGAAAGAGGTGGGCTGCAGAGCTCCCCTCGGTGCTGTGGGGCCTCAGGACTATGCCGAGTCGAGCCACCGGGTTCACTCCGTTCTTCCTAACCTACGGCGCCGAGGCTGTCTTGCCTACAGACCTCGAGTACGGCTCCCCTCGACTTCGAGCCTACAACGAGCAAACCAACGACGAGAGGCTCGCCAACGCTAAGGACCAGCTCGAGGAGGCTCGAGACGTGGCGCTCATCAACTCCGCGCGCTACCAGCAAACACTTCGATGCTACCACGACAAGCACGTGCGCAAAAGGGACCTGGCGGTGGGGGACCTCGTGCTTCGACGGCTGCAAGATAATCGAGGGCACCACAAGCTCACCCCTCCTTGGGAGGGCCCATACACCGTAGCTGAGGTGCTCAAGCCAGGAACATACAAGCTCTACGACGGTCAAGGCAGGATCCTGGCGAATGCGTGGAACATATCTCAGCTACGTCGCTTCTACCCTTAAGGGCCTCGAGGCCTTATACATTTTGTTGCTTCATACAAACACGTCAAATATGAATGTACAAACTCGTGCACTGTCTTTCATTTTACTTAGCAACTTAAGGTAGCCTCAACCCTGCCTTGCTCAGGATCGAGCCTCCCTCGGGGGCTGACAGGCCCCCCCAGACTCCGGAAAAAACACGCTTTTCTTTTCAAAAATTCGACCCTTATCTCGATTCGTATCTCGAGCGTACTAGCAACGTCTAAGTCCGTAGATACCTCAAGCCTCCAAGAGGCGGGGGGCGTCGACGTAGACAGCCACCCACGCCCCCGGGCTACGGTACCCTACCTACGCCTCCCCTCGAGGAGCTCATGACGCGTATCGAAAGAACATAGACCAAGCTGGTAGAAACTCGAGCTAGCGACAAAGAGAAATGATCGAATAAATTTGAAAAGAAAACAGCTTCTTGAAACAAATAAGTCATACGCATATGTTGGCCTCGACAGGCCATAAGTCATGACATGAATTTTTACAAAGGCCTCGACGCCCAAATTTGGCACGCAGGCCTCATTCCTCATCAGTCTGGAACTCCTCCTCAAGATCTTCTGCTGCGGGCTCAGCCTCGACGTCCGGGCCAGGAGGAGGGGAGCCATCTACACCATTGTCCGCAACGGGAGGCAGCACGTCCTCCTCGAAGAGCTTTGCGAGCGCCGCCCCCGGCCTATCCACCTTCTCCAGGATCTTGTTGACGCGATGATCGTTCCACTGTTCGTCCTTCCCCTCGATCTCGACGAAGCCCTTGGCGACGACGTTGACTGGGTAGCGGAAGCCGGAGCGGACGGCCACGAGCGCCTGCTTTACGCCGTGGTGGAGAGCGCTCTTGACGCGGTCCCGCGCGGCCACGTCGAGGAAGCACAGGGCATTGACCAGGGCGTCGCCTCGAGCCACTGCGCCCTCTGCCGTGGCCACCGGGTCGGCACCCCACGTGGAGCAGAGCCTGTCGAGGGTACCGCGCGCCCGCTCCGCCACCATGGTCTCACCCTAGAGTTGCTCCACGAGAGTCTGATTCATCTCGCGGAGCTCCTCGGCGGTCTTCTCCAGATCTGTGCAACAAACAGAAAAGAGTAAGTCCGCGGCGTGGCAAGAATCTTGAAATCGAAGCAAGACAAAGCCTGAAGATTACGACAGTACCTTGGCAGTGCATGCCTAGAGTGTCAAAGTCGCTGGCAAGGACCCTGACGCGCTGCTCGAGTGTATGCTTTTGGGACAGCACGTCAAGTTTTTGGCCCTTAAGCTCCTCGACCAGCTTGCCCGTCTGCACAAGGCCCAGATCCTTCTTGATCACCTCCTGCCGAGCGGCCTCGAGCTTGAGCGACAGATCATTAGCTCTGTTGAGACCCTGATCCATGTCGATCTCGAGGCCTTGGATCCTCGAGCGCGTGGCAGTTAAGGCCTCCTAGGCCTCCTTCCGCGCTGCCTCCGCCGCAGCCAGGGCGGTGGCGGCCTGGCTCTTGGCCTCCTCGGCCTCCTTCCTCGCCGCCTCCGCTGCGGACCGGGCGGTGGCGGCCTCGCTTCGGGCGTCGGCAGCCTCCTTCCTCGACGCCTCCACCGCGGACAGAGCGGTGGTGGTCTCCCTCTTAGCTTGGGCGGCCTCGTCTCGAGCCGCCTGGGTCTCCGCCTGAGCGTCGTTGAGCCGGCCCGCCATCTGCGTGTTCCGGCCCAGCTCAGCGCGGAGCTCCTGGAGCTCCCCCTCCGCCCTCACGAGGGCAGCCGCCACCCGCACGGACTTGTCCGTCTCCTCCATGAAGGCCCTCTCTGCCTGCGCCACGAGCTCGGTCACCTCCTTGAAGATGGACCGCACCTCCCGCGGAACCCCCTGCTGAGTCGACCGCTCGACGGGGATAACGGCGCCGGACGAGCCCTCCCCCACGGGCTCGCAAGGGTTAGGGTATGTCCACACCGATCGACCGGTCTCAGCGATGAGCAGGTCCTCCTCCTCCGACTCGAGCAGCACCAGCTGTGGCCCACCAACCGGCGGCACTGGCTGCGGCTCTCTCCGCCCCTCACCGTCATCGTGCGGCCCCTCGACCCTCTCCTCCCTCACTGGGTCTTTCGGCGTCTTGTCGTCCCCGGCCGGTGCCTCGAGCGCCCCCTCCAGCACTGAGCCCATGACCGGGGACGGCTCCTTCTCCAGCTCGTCCAGGAGCTCCTTGTAACACCCCTGGTGTTAAGCAGTAATTAAAACCCTAATTAAGTTCATTAGTATGCATAATCATTTGGCATCATGGCATAAAGCATTTCATGTTTAAAGCATAGTTGTGATTCTTTGCATGCTTTAACATAAGTGTTGTATAAATCTTGTGTGATTTACATAAGTGTTGTATGTTGCATGAGAGTGTAGTCATAAAATGATGAGTAGAAAGCTTTAATTTTCTATATCCTTTTTAATCCCTTTTCTATAAGTCAAAAAGTAAGTCGAATTTTAAAGTGATTTCAAAAGCAAAGTTGTAGCTCTTATTGAGATGTACAACTTTGGTATTCAAAGTTTTCAAAGTTTCTGTACAAAAGATTGAATAAATTTGAAATCCTTTAAACCCTAAATTTGACCCCTAAACTAGATTTCAAAAACCAAAAAGAATTAGACTTTGGTCTTTTAATCAAAGTTGTAGAGAAGTTTAAAATAAACAACTTTTATTAAGGTGGATTTTCCTGTTCTTAAAGAAAATCTGAAGTAATTTGGAAAACAAGTTTGATTTAGTTTCAAATTGAAATCAATTTCCAAACCTAGTTTTATCCCCTTTTTGTGTAGTTTCAAAATTATGCACAATTTGGATATATGACTAAAAACAAAGTTTTAGATAATTTAATAAGGAACAACTTTTATATTGGTGAAATTTGAAGTTGTTCAAGAAATTCAAAAGTAATTTTGGAATTCAGTTTGGTCCAAATTTGTATTTGAACTCTATTTCAAAATTCAAGCAGAATTGGACTTTGGTTCTTTAAGCAAACTTGTAGAACACAAAATTTGGAGCAACTTTTGTTTTAGGAGTTTTTGTCATGCAGTACAAAAGTCGGGAGTAATTAAAAAGGGGGTGAATCTGATCCTGTAGCTACAGGAGGCGGGGTGCATCTGCCGGAGCAGGGCAGGCCGCCGCGTCGCCGCCGCCGTGGCCTGGCCGCCTCCGCGCCGCTCCGCGTGTCCAGCCAGGCAGCTAGCTTCCTACCTGCTTCACTCAGCGCGGTGGCAAGCCCTGAGAGCTCCCCAATCTCCCGTCGCCAACAACCGCCACCTCAACTTTCTCCTCCTCTGTTTTCGAGTTAAGCTCCGGTGAGCTCAATCTTCGCCGTTGCCGCGTCTCCGCAGTCTCCATCTCCCAAATGTGTCCGCCTCACTTCGGTGTTTCCCCTGAACCAGCTAATCCAAGCTCTAGTGCTCCCAATCGCCCTCGCCATGGTCTTCTTCCTCCCTGTCGGTCAAGCTCCGCCGAGCTCTTGATCGTGGTCGATGGGTGGACCTAGCGCTGCTCCGGCCGAAGTAACCACACCGCTAGCCTGGCCTTGACGTCCTGCGTATGATTGGCTCATTAGTTAGGTCTCTACCATTGTCAGTCGGCCGGTCCGTGCGTTTCGCCATGGGCGCAAGCTCTGCTTCTGCCGCCGCCATGGCCCTCCTTGGTCGGGTGCTCCTCTGGTCAAGCTAGCGCGCGCATCATGGTTGCAGTAAGTGCCTGAGTGTGATGCGTTCCTTAGCTAGGTCTCTACCGCGCTGGCTTAGGCAGTCCGCGTGGGTTGCCATCGGCGCGGGCATCCGCCATGGCCGCCACCCTGGACCTTGTCATTCCGAGTCGTCTCTGGTTGAGATAGGGTGACCATCGTGGTCGTCATGGACTCCTTAGTGGGTTCCCAGCTCCCTCTAGGTTGCTATCGAGCCCTAGTGGCCGGTGTAGTGCGTCGCCGCCAAGCCGAGCTTCGGCCACCCGCCATGGCCGTGGACACCCTGTCACCGAGCCTCCGTTGTTCGATTCCAGGGTTTAGATGGATGTGCGAGGTCAAGCTGGAGAGTTGAGGGTCCTCGCACGGCGCCGGTGACCTCGCCGGTGAGGAGATCAATGGCCGGTCAACGTGGCCGGGTGACGGTCAAGGCCGGTCGGGCCTCTGGTCTTGGCATGAGAATGAGGGAGAAGGGCCTGACGCCTGGGGCCCTGTTGTCAGTGAGAGAAAAGAGTTCTTTTTCTTTTTCCGGATTAAGGGAATAGTGTTAAGTTTTGTCTTTTTGATATGTTTTTCTAGGGAGCTCCAAAAATTTTGAAAATTTTTGTGTAGCTTTCTCAAGATGTCTAGTATTTATGAAAAATATGAAACTTGAGTTTTGAACAAATTTTGAAAGTGATTTAAATAGGTATTTTTATTAATAAATGATCTTTGATGATTTTTGTAGGCTTCTTTAAATGTCCAAAAATTATCAAACTATTTTTGTCACTGTTTTTAGCTGAAAATGTATCTCCACAAAAATTTTAAGCTCTATTGGAGAAAATAAAATTTATTCTTATTTCTATGCTTTATTTAATTATTTAAATGTTATAGTTTGATTTAATTCTGCAGGTTTATATGTTTGTTCAAAAAGTGTGATATTTGTTTTGCCACTGTTATTTTATATAATGAATCATCTCAAAAATTTTGGGCTCAATTTGACAAGTTTCAATTTAATTCTTTTTCTTATGCTTTGTTAATAAACAAATGATTAAAAGAGTTTTATTTAAATAATTAGGTAACTTATTGTTCATAAGAAGGTATGGTTAATCTTTGTATCTTCAGTTATCTTTTGTTTAATGGTTATATTTCATGCATTTAGTTAATCATGGTTGACTTGTTATAGTTCAAGTTATGCATTTAAGTTTTGATGCATTATGTTGTTATAGTTTGTGAACCAGTTCTCTTGAGGGACTGTTTTCATGATTAAATTTATGTTTTCTGTAAATGAGTTGTATACAAAAGTTGTAGTTAACTTCTGTCTCTAGCTTGTCCTAAAATTTCATAATTTTAGGCCAGCTAGATTAGGAGATATAGTTTTTATAATTCAGCAGGACAGATCTGTCCTCCCTTCTGGACAGACCTGAGAGATGAAGTTGTTTGAGCCTTTTAAGTTGTAAATCACCTGTTGGCCCTAATAGGAAAGTTTTAGAGTTTTTCATAAGCTTTCTAGATTTTCATGGATCACCCTTTTTGGTGACCCAGAGCTCCAGTTATAACCGTTTAAAGTTGGGTCAGCAAATCTGTCCTAACTCTGGACAGAGATGATTGTCCCAACTGTTTCACCTAGTTGCCTATAGAACCAACCATAGGTGATAATAACAAGTTTGTGGACAATTTGATAAGATTTTCAAATTATCAAGGATCACCCCTTTTGGATCTTGGTAGCTCTGGTTATGGCTTGATTAGTATAGGTGGTGTAATCTGTCCAAACTGTTGGACAGCTTTTGTTTGTTGTTTAGCTTAGTTAGATATGTCTAGCCAGCCTTAGGTAAGAAGTATGTGAGTCTTGGGTGACTTTGGGTTATTGTTTGAAGACCATGGGACACCCCTCATCTTGTGATCCTATGGCTTGAGTGATCGCGCACTGGGAGTGGAGAGATGGCGGGAGTACTAGCTACCCTCGTGGGTTAAAGTCCCGGATTGGAGGTGTACAAGTACTCTCGGGTGGCGCGGACCCGGTCTTGTTTGGAGGATCCAAGGTTGAGGTTGGTATACGTGTGATCCAGGGTCTACATATATCGTATGATCGTGGAAAACTACCAGATCTTGTTGAATCGGTTCGAATCATCGTGCTCCTCGGTTAAGGAGACTCAATCTTTCGACCCGCACGGTAGAATAAAACTGGAACTGGTTTAAGAAAGAATGATGTTGACCTTTCACTAATGTTCACTTTCCATCCCTACCAAATACTGAAATGATTAAAATTTGGGTCTAGGATTACTGTAGTAAGCTTTTATGCAAATGGAAAATACTGTTGAGCCTACCCAAGCCAGCATACCTTTTCCTTCTCTTCTCTTGTCGGGTAAGCCTTGTTGAGTACCTTTGTACTCAGGGTTTGTTAATTCCCTGTTGCAGGTTTCTTTAATAGGTGATGTTGATCATGATCATGTCAGTGGGCTTGACGTGATCTGGTTGTTCTTCTTCTCCATCTTAGGTACTCCACCTAAGTGTGGCTCCATAGTACTTCTCTACTTCTGCAATACAAGTTATGTTTATGTAAAAAGTAACTTATTCACGTTTTGTAAAGATATATCTTGCTTCTGCACTCCGATGGTATTTGATAACCAATGTTGTAATGTTGTAATTATTCCAACCTTCATGATGATGATCCTGTGGTTCGTGGATAATTCGGGGTTCTCTCGGGGACACCCGACAGATCTTTCCAGTAATGTGCTTCATTTGCACTGTCATTGGGCTCCTTATGACGATGACGTGTGCAGGTGGGCCACATTAATGGGAGGTTCTGCCACACTCCTCCACCGTCGGTATCTTCTCCACCGACGCCTCCCCCTCCTTCTCCTTCTCCGCGGGCGCGCGAGGCTCCGTCGGTAGGGGATCATGTCCAGCGGGCCAGCTCGCGTCGTCTGAGGTCTCGAGGGCCGCTGTCCCCTCAGCCCCAGACGCCGACGGAGCCGCGCCTGTCTCGGATGTTCCCCCCGAGATGGTCGTCGTGACGGGGGGAGGAGTGGCCCTCTCAGTAGGCGCCACCGGAGGAG
The DNA here is from genome assembly GCA_009763385.1 of Coix lacryma-jobi var. lacryma-jobi. NCBI lineage: Eukaryota > Viridiplantae > Streptophyta > Magnoliopsida > Poales > Poaceae > Coix > Coix lacryma-jobi. The sequence goes on along the minus strand of CM019824.1, from coordinate 117,443,129 downwards.
GAGGAGGAGGTGGTGGTGGTGGTGGTGCTGCGATGGACGCAGTGGCCGCGGGCTTGGCGCTAGGAGCCACGGTCCCTGCTAAAAAAGAGAACAACGTCGTCAGAATCACGAAAAAGCCTGGACCCCCGTGGTCGACGGCATCGGCCCCACCAAGATCCGCGGCGGCCATCTGACTTCCCTGAGCCATGGCTGCTCGAGCCTTCACCAGCCAAGCGGCCTTTTCAGCGGAAAAAGAGCCATACCTCGAGGTGCTTGGTCCTCAGCAGAGCTCGAGGTCTTGGCCCGCTTGGACACCGCGGGGTCCGCCTCCTGCCGGGAGCGCTTTTCCCTGAAAAACCAGAAACGACACACATCACCAAAGGTAAAAAGGTAAAGCTTCACTACCAACAGAATTGAGAAACGATTGCTTACCCAAAGCGACGGCGGGACTTCTTCCCCGAGTCGCCGGACCCGCTCGGGGGCTTCGAGCCTGCCCCATGGCTCGAGCCATGCCCCTGAGCCGTCTCTGTGTGGCTCGGATGGGGGGAAGGCTCCCGGTGCTTCCCGTGGCTCGACCCCGACGGGGAGCTCTCCTTCTGTCTCTTGTCCCGAGGGGACGACCGCGTCTCCTTCAAGCGGTCCTCTTGGCGCCTTTCCTTGCACGGGCTCCGGGACCTGCTCCGGCGCTCGTGCCGGCGGTCGCGCCCCCCCCCGCGTCTGCCTCCTTCTCCCGACGACGCTGCGGCGATGGGCTCCGGGATCGCTCGCGACTCCCGTCACGAGACGACCGGGAGCTCCCCCCTCGACGGTCATGGTGGCGGGGGCTCGACGCCCCCTCATGTTGCCCGCTCTTCCGCGGGCTCGATGTTGTCCTCAACGACTTGCGGCGGTCGGGCCCGGAGTCCCTCTCGGCGTGTTGACCGCTTCTCGAGGTCCGGCCCTTCTCGAGACCCCCCGCCTGGGTCGACGCGGTCGTGGCCTCCTTCTGCGCCGCGGCGATGGCGCCCCGAGTTCGAGGCCTCTTCACGTCAGGGGGCACGTCCGGCACGGAGCTCAACGTGCCCTGAGCCTTCGACGAGGCGGGGCCTGGCGTGGCTTTCCGCTGCTGCGTCCCGCGCGATCCCTTCGCCGGGGGGATCTCCAGGATATTCTCCTGCACAGAAGAGCAGTCAACCCTGATGTCGACGACCCCCGCGCGCCTCAGACGCGCATCCATCCCTTCATCATCGCTCTCCTCCTCATCGTCATCCTCCTCCTTCGAGCTCGTGTAGTTGAGCTTGGGGGACTCCTCTCCAGGCTGCCAGTTACGACGAGCCTTTGCTAGCCTCTGATCCTGGTCCACCCGATGCAAGTTCTTCACTTTCTCTTTCTTCTTCTTTGCATCCTTACTCTCCTTATCTTTCGGAGCAGAGAGGCGCCTCACCTGTCTTTCCGCGGCGTCCTCCTTCACCGGGGGCCTCGACGCGTGACATGTGAACGCCCCCTACAAAAAGAAACTTGATGAGAAAAACCACAAGGAGAGTAAGCAAGGCTCGAAGAAAGAGAAAGGAGGGGAGGCTCGAAACAGCCTAGCTTGAGGAAGGCTTACCGGGTCGAGACACCCCGCGTCGGGTGCCATGGCGATCAGGTTGGTCTCCTCAGGGCGGAACGGCCCGTGGATTGTGACCGTCACCCGGGAGGTACCCTTGTTCTGAGGCAGCCTCTCCTCGGCCATCCTCGACCTGTTCAGCTCCTCGAGCGGGGCATTTGGCCCCATCTCGTACATGAGAAGGGGGCGGTCCGCCAGAGGAAGGACCCTCCGCTTATGGAACGCCCAAATGACCGCCTGGACGGTCAGTCCCTTCTCCTCCACCAGCGACCACATCGTATTCATCAGCGTCATCAGGTGGCGCTGCCTGTCCGCCACAACGCCCCAATTCCACTTCTCAGGGCGCTTGGTGATGATCCTGCCGGTGTACTGCGGAAGGAGCCCGTCCTCGTTCCGCAGGTAGAACCAGTGGTCATCCCACCCCGCCTGGTTGGAGGAAAGCTTGTAGTGGAGGTAGTGACGGGGGACGTTGGCCGACGAGGGACCGGTCCTCGCGGTGACGGTGAGGGAGCCCGCGCGCGCGAGCCTCCTCCCGCTCGGCTTCACGGCCTTATGAAAGAGCTCGCCCTGGAAGAGGTGGACGAACATCTCCCAATGAGGCTCGATCTTCAGGTATCCCTCGCACACCGCGGCGTAGATGGCGGCGTGCGAGATTGAGTTGGGGGAGAAGTGCTGCAATTCCACCTCAAAGTGGTGAGTCAGCCCCCGCATAAAGCGGCTTGGCGGAACGCCAAGCCCCATGCGGTGGTAGCGCGTGAAGCTCACCACATACCCCTCCGTCGGGTGCGGCTCCTGGTGGTCCACCGGCGGGAGAATCCACCACGCGGGCCCCTCCTGTGGGTTGGGGCGGAGAAGCCCCTGGTCCACCAGCGACTCCAGCTCAGGCTGCGACGTCTTCGTCGGGCGACAGTATTCGGGCGGGAGCACCTGGGTCTTGGCGGCCATGGAGGCAACGACGCGGATCTGAGCGGCGGATGGACGGCCGGGAAGATTACCAATCGCTAGCTCGGGGAGAAAGCGTGTGGGAGCTGCGGCGGCTGTGAAGGCAAAGGCAAAGTAAAGGGTCCCTCACCCCTCACTCGATATTTATAAAAGAAAACCCCAACGGGCGGGGTCTCCCACGGCAGAGGAAAGGTAACCGCACACATTTAATGCGCCCACCTAACCACGTCTCGAGCCGGTTGACAGGTACACGCGGCAACTCCCCATTTGCTCCACTACCAGGGCCCACCATGACCGCCGCTCCGACTTCATGTCTGTCGCCCTGGCGCCACGTCCTCCACTCCCTGACAGTTTCCGCCTAAAAAGGCACGCCCAACGGGCAGAAGGATTCCAAACGATGGAGGCTTCTTCAAGAAGGTAAAAACGGGCCCTGGCCCTTCCAAGTCTCGAGGCAGCGAAGGCTGGCCCTCGAAGAGGGTTCGATAGCCGGCTTCGAGCACCCGAGTCACGGACACCAAGGGGCACCACTCGCAGCATCGCTCGAGGGCCAAGCCCTCGAGGCCCCTCACGTGTATCCAAGGCAGAGCGCACGACATGTAGTGAGATCCCCTCGGAGGGAGGCATCGAGCCACCAGGTCTTATCTAATGGACCCGGCATTCCTGCAGACCGAGCACCCATGCTTTATGAGATCGCCTCCGGGCTTCAGTTGACCCTATCGAACGGGGCACGAGGTCTCACTTGGATTCCCCCGTTACCAGCTCACCGGGAACCTCGATACTCGCCCGCTCATGGTAGTACGAGGCATCCCCCCTCGCATCCGATTGAAAGGACTCGCGGGATGACAAGCCAGGGCAACTGGCGTGCCAGACAGCTCGAAGAGCCGGCCGGTCGGTTCAGCCTGGCACCCCTCGACAAAAGAGGGTCAAAGAACTCGGGGGCTCGACACTCCCGATCCTAAAAAACGTAACTAACACTCGCACTCGTGAAGAAGCCCACGAGTTAGTCCTAACCACTAACCCGTGGGCTCGGGGGCTACACCCGCGGGTGTCGCTCGCGCGACACCCATCAAAACAACCAAACCCTCGAGAAGCAGTTAGCTAACCCTCGTGATCCCGGTAGGGAGCCCCTGCTCGAGTGCTAGCACTCGAACAAGGGCTCGGGGGCTACTGTCGAGGGACCACAAAAGGGGTACCCCCAATCAACGCAAAACAAATAAGTTAAACCTGGAGCACCAATTAATAAGAGACCTAACTAGTCTAACCCCCTAAAAACCAACCCCTCGAGGCCTACAACGCCGGCCCACCGCCAGGAAGCCCGGGCCTGCCAAAGCCTTACCGACCGCCTCATGGTAGCCTACCTCTCGAGCCCCGGCACATAGGCCTCGAGCCCACTACGGCCGTACACCGTTCCTCGAGACCCCACGCGGGGACCTCGAGCCTCTCTAACACGGTAACCTAACCCTCGAGACACATCATACCTCCCTCAAGCAGCGCTGGACATCGGATACCAGCCCCATACTGCGCATTTAATGCATCCACCTACTCCGGTCACATCCTCTGGCACACGACGTATGCCACAGTGAACCGGGGCCAGAGTCAAACCTCGTTTTCACCACAAGCATGGGCAAAAAGGCACAAGTACAACACTGTTAGGCCATACCCTGCACTGTAGCACACTCGAGCCACATCTCGAGACCTGGACTCCCGCTGTACGGCTGGGTTTTCCGGGACTTGCCCATACCTACGGGGGCTCGAGCCCCCCGTAGGCGCCACCTCGAGGCCGGCCCTGCGCCCCTCGAGCCCTGACTGCTTTCATGCTATTGGAGGACAGGTACCCCAAGACCCGGAAGGACCCTGCCACGTCCTGTACGTGCCGGAATGGGCGCTGCACGGCCTCCACGTCGCCACGCCTCCACGTCCGCGCCCGGGATGGAAGCCACGCTTCAAGGACGCCTCAACAGCAACCCCCACGCCGGCTCCAGTGACCTCGACAAGACAGAATTCCAACCCTTCGCCGTATTGGGTGTTGTACATGTCACTCCTGTGTAACCCCGGCCTCCTCTTGTTCTATAAAAGAGGACACCAGGGCCCTTCTCGCACACGAGTCCACAGGACACACACACACGAGTCCAGACTCTCGTCCACGCTCGTAGAGCTTGTATTGCCCCTGTACAAGCACTTAGGTGCAAGTAATACAAGAACCTCCTCCCCCCGCTGGACGTAGGGCCTTCTTTGCCCGAACCAGGATAAACCCTTGTGTCATCTTGCATCACCATCCAGGAGAGCACGCGATCATATTACTAGTTGGTGTCATACCCCCGGGGTCGAAACACCGACATATACTGAGAAGGATACCAGTGCTGTGTCATAGGCCCAGAAAAAGTGTTAGTAGCAACACCAAGCTGTCCTCGTCCCACGGGTGGGTAGCGATCACCACCAACCTGAAAGGGTGGTCCGCTATGGAACGGAAAACCTCCAAATTGACCTACTTGTCCCATTTGTGCAAAGCGATCACCACCATACTGAAAAGGTGGTCCGCTATGGGACTGAGCAGCAAAACCTCTTACACTCGGCTCACGATCGTATTGAGGACGACCACAACCGCGACGGACACGACCACCACCCTGTGGTCTAGCTGCATGAGGCCTAGCAACCTGAGGGGGTGCACCTCCAGGTCTAGCGCCTTGCCTCTGATCTCCCCGACCTTGCACATCATGGAGAGGGTGGTGCCTGGCCTGGTTGTTCAGCTCCAACTCCTTCCTAGCGTCTCTCTTCCTCCGAAAGCAAAACTCAGCTAGGTGACCCTCACGGTGACAATACTCGCACTCAAACCTCACCACTCTCTTGGGTTGTTGGTTCCTACGGTCGCGGGGGTTGCTCACTCTGGTTGGTTGCTTGCCTCTCGGAAGGGGATCACTAGAGACGTCAGGAAGGGTGTCAAGTGTGTTCCTAAGATGGTTAGGTTTGGGAACCCACACTTGCTTGTGAGGTGGAGCCTTGGGAGGTTCATCAAGGATGCCATCCTTGGTGATAGGCTTGGGAGGCTCAGGTGGGGTTATCTTGGTAAGCTTAGGGATAGTGGATGGCTTCTCACTAGGGCTCACACCACTAAACTCACCGATCTTGCCAAAGTTACTAGCGCCCTTCCCACCTGAAGCAAAGCCTACTCCCGAGCAATCAGTTCCCCACTTGAACTGACTGATCATAATGCCCAACTGCGGCTCACTGCACGACACCCAACTCAAAATGGACCGGAGGTGTGTGTTTTCCTCCCCGGTTTGCATCCTGTCATGCCGACAGTTGGCAATCTCAAGCTCCAACTCCATGCATCGCTCACATGGAGCGGACAAGGTGCTGACTGAGCTGGCCTTCATGGCTTCAGCAAGCTTAGCATTAACTTCTGCCAACTCAGTTCACAAGCTAGGGCAAAGCTTGCGCGCACCCAACAAAGAAGGCCTCGCCTTCACTTCCTCCAGCTCCTTCTTCATGGAAGCACACTCACGACACTCTCCCACCAAGTCTAGCCTACTCTTCAGCTCATCATACACCTCGATCAAAGAGGCATACTTGGTTTGTAGAGTGGAAAAGTTTGCCATGTGTGTGGTGCACTCATTGCACTCTTCCTCATCGGTCACCCTCACTTCGGACTTAGCAAACTCAAGCTTTTTAAGCGCTTCTTTCATCTTGGCCTTAAACTCACCGCGCTCATGGAGAACCTCCTTGAGTCTCTTCTCCAAAGCAAGGACTAACTCCGCAAAGCTATCGCGCTCATCAGTGAGACGATCGACAAGAGAGGAATTTGATACCTCAGAGGCGTTGCCGTCATCGTCGTCGCCGCTGTTGACGTCATCGGCGTCCTTCGCCTGGCACTTGGATTCCTCTTCGTCCAGGGCCATGGTGCACATGCCCTCGGAGGAGTTGCCGAAGAAGCAGAGTACGTTGAAGCGGTCTTCAGTCTTGTGCTCGGACCCATCGTCGCTGGAGTCACTGTCAGAGGACTTGTCGGTGTCGCCCTTGCCGGCGAAGAGCACGCGTCGACCGGCGTCGAAAGCCCTCTCCAAGTCCTCTCGGTGAAAGTTGTCCTTGTTCTTCTTCTCGGTCTTGTACTTCGGCTTGCCCTTGCGCCTGAAGTTGCGATTCTTGCCGGAAGACTTCTTGTTGTTCTTGGGACAGTTCGCCATGAAGTGGTCTAGATCACCACACTTGTAGCAGCCCTCGCGTGCGCCACCACGCCGGCGATTCAGGCGGTTGTTGTGAAACCGCGAGAACCGGGTGATGGCGAGGGCGAGCTCGTCATCTCCAAGCGCCTCCAACTGCTCCTCCGTGACTGTATGCAAAGAAGACAAAGCAACAAGAGGAGGTGAAGCATTAGCAGAGACAGTCGATCCACCCGTGCCTGAGACCAAAGCCATGGTATGTGAAGATGGGTTCTTCAGCTTGGCCTGAGTCAGGTGATCGATCTCGGTGGACTTGAGCTTGCTGAATAGCTCATCCACGGTGAGGGTGTCATAAGATGGAGACTCAATGATAGTCGACACCTTCACCTCCCATACCCTCCGATCCAGGGCATATAGTAACTTGAGTGCCCTCTCATGATCGTCATAGGGTTGGTTAGCCCGATTGGCATGCATCTTGTTCACAATCGTTTGGAAGCGAGCAAACAAGGCGTCAATCGTTTCTCCCTCTAACTGAACAAAGTTCTCGTACTCGCGCTTGTACGTCTCAAAGAGTCTGGTCTTGACATGTGTTGTCCCCTCGTGATAGCTTTGAAGCTTCACCCAGATCTCTCGTGCAGTCTCAAGCTCAGAGACACGTTCGAACTCAGGAAGGGAGATGCTGGCCAAAAGAGCATTACGAGCCTTGGAGTTGGCCTCGTGTTGGTCAATCTGGATCTAACCCACACGAGCCGCAAGGACTACGTACTCAGCATTCTCACATATCTCCTAGACAGAAGACCCGATGTTGTTGAGGTAAGCACGCATCCGAATCTTCCAATAGGAGTAGTTCGTTCCATCGAACCATGGAGCCTTGCCGTTCCCTCGTTCCATGTCACCCTTAGTATCTGAATCCGATTAAGGTAGAGAAGATCCTTAATCGGCTCCGATACCAATTGAAGGACTGGATTAGGGACCAGAGGAGGGGTGAATGGGAGCCTCAAATTCAACTCATGAATAGAATGGCCCTTGTCCCAGAAAATCTCTCCAAAAGCTAAGACTCGAAACAACCGAAGAGTTCATGACCTACGAGTAGGTGGACACCCTAGGAGATGTCCTAGTGGTATAGTGGAACGCCCAGAGAAACACCGAAACCAACTGACAAAGCCACGGAGCAAAACTGCACAAGCAGCAGATTTGTGGACTATCCGGGGTCTGGATCCCGGACTGTCCGCCGTTGAGTCCTGGACTGTCCGCGACTAGGAGCCGGACTGTCCGCCGGCAAAAACGCAGAAACCAAACAGTGCTGCAAGTCTGCTGGACAGGTCCCGGACTGTACGCGGGTTTGTACCGCGGACTGTCGGCCGTTCACTATACAGTGTACAGTCAGGGGTCTGTGCCTGACTGACCTGGTCAAGACCCAATGCACGGACTGTTCGCCGTCAGAGGCGCGGACTGTCCGCCAACACCCAGGAAGCACAAAACTGCTCGAGTTCAAAACCAAATCCGCTTCGATCTCAACCAAATCAAAAGGGACTTCGATCAAACTCCAGCCAGATGTTCCTCTACGTGTTGGGGTACTAATCCTAAGAAATCATCGCACCAAACCAAGCCTATCAAGAGAAATCTGAGGATCACCAGAAAGGGGGAAAGAACGAAGAACAAACACGAAATCAACCCGATCTATGGATTCGTGAGGTTAGGAGAGAATTCCTTTGGTAGAAAGAAGGGGCTCACGACCAAGAACAAATTGATTCAAGTGGAATCGTAAATCATCTCACGGAGAGGGGGAACGAGACATGTCTCCGGGAGATGAAAAAGCAAAACGCGAAGAACACGAACACAAACACGAATTGATTCGATTTCAGCCGAAATTGCTCCACACGAGGAGACAACGAGAATACGGTCTCGTTTCCTCAAAAGATCCAAATACACAGAGGTATGATTCCCGTCTCTGCGGATTGCTTGCAGCGAGGTATGATTAGAACCTAAGCGGGGGGGCTAGAGAGATAGAGTGCTCAGGAACAAATGACAGCAAGGATAGAGAGAGAGGAGGGGTGCCTCTCTTATTTATAGGCTAAAACAATAATCCCCTTTCTACCCCTAGATACAAGAGCGAAGCGGCCAACCCTAGGGGTATCCCGGTCCAACTCTGATGATAGCTGAACTGACGGCCACGCGCCTTCCTCACCCTTAGCTTCACCTCGACGCAAGCCTCAGGATGCCGCCACGTGCCACCCAATCGACCGCCGCGCCTACCTCGTGGATAGCCTCGCCTCCGCGCCGGCCTCTCCACGCCGCCACGCGTCGATCGTCCTTTTTGCGGACCTCCCCCCGGTTTTGAGGCCGAAACCGGGAAACCTGGGCCTTCCACCGGTTTTGAGGCCGAAACCGGGAAACCTGTCCTCAGGCTGAGTTTTGTGGCCCAAACTCAGAAACCCGCGCACCCAGGTTTTGAGGCCCAAACCTGGAAACCGTCCGCGCCGAGTTTTGAGGCACAAACTCGGAAACCGGCCACCCCGAGTTTTGAGGCCCAAACTCGGAAACCGTCGATGGTAGCTTTTCGAGGCTCAGCTACCGAACCCGCGCCGTAGACGGGATGTGGTTCGCACACCCCGAGTTCCAGCACCGATGCCAGAGCATGTCCAGCCTCCACGCCGGGCACAGTGCATTCGCCATCCTTCTCGGCCTCCCGCCAAGTGTCACGACGCCATCACCTTCCTCCCGACTCGGCCGATGCACCGCACATCCCCATGTGCTCTTGCTTGTCAACGACACATGACATCTACCACAGCTGGTCCTCAGGTCTCCTGGTCCGTCGGTCCAAGCTCCACGTCCGCCCTTCACCGCTCCCGGTCCGTCGGCACGGCACGTCCCTACTTGACCTTCACCTCATCTTCGACCACTGTCCGAGCTCTGCACCTGCACATCAACACAGCCAAGAGACATGTTGCCCGTTGATCGATCACTCATCACTCAGGAAGGGAACAACAAGGGCACATATCAACCTTGTGTTCTCAGATGCATAATTATTTATCCTTGTCCACCGCAATTACTATCTTGATATCCCTGTTAGGTCTAGGCTTGTTATATGCTTAGCGTTGCTTAGACCGGTAAAAGTCGGGTGATTTCCTGTCTCCCGCATATAGGTGGATACTGATCATGACTAGCCTGGTGCTATCATGGAGATAATCATGTGTTAATTAATTTGAGACCGGACGGGATGTAGGAGCAACAGAAAATGGGTTCGGTGTGCTAGTAGTCTCCCGTCTGTGTCGCATAGGACCCGTTCGGGAAGCGCACCTCAGTCAAATTGAACGCATCAATCACTTAACAAAGTAGGTTGGACTACCTCCCGTGAAGCCGAGTAAGGTTATTCGAGCCGGTGATGGAGATGTTGACGCCTAACACAAAGGGCCTCAGATGTACCGTGGGCAACTATTCTGAGCAACCTGGCATTGCCCGTGGACAGGTGGGGCCTGACTGACCTGGCATGACCGTGGACAGTTATAGCTTGAGCGACCTGACATTGAGATAACCCCCGGTGTAGAAGGGCCCATGGCCGTCCCTTGAATCGTGTTCTCGAATCTCCTGAGTGGCAGCCGACGGCTACCGAGCGTAGGTGTGATCAGGCGAGTGTGCAACATTTTATCCCCAGCTGGGTAGGAATCGATTATAATCGCCATCGCTCCTGGATAGTGAGTAATTGACTAGCATGTGTTACCATAGAACTTATGGAACTAAGATGGTTATGAGTTCGAATCTGAAAGGCTATTGATGAAATAGTCACTCTTGTTTGATTAAGTAGTCAAGTGCTTGCTATAGCTCAGGTGCAAACCTAGTTAATTTGGATTATTTATAAAAGTGACTGCCAACACCAAAATTGTGTTTTACTCACAAGAGAGCTTTCATGCAAATGGTATGTTTAGCCAACCCCAGATATAGCCTTCATGATCCTTGGAGTCTCATTATTTCTGGTTTATGACGGGTAAGTCTAGCTGAGTACCTTCTAGTACTCAGGGTTTATTCCCTTGTTGTTGCAGATGGACAGTGCTTCTATGGCTACTATGAGAACTGCCTGTACCCCGTCTCGGGTGATGAATAGACCATGGGCGTGGTCATCCCTTATCCTTCCCTGATGCTTTTGCTGGACTTGATCAGGTTGATGGCACAGTATTATGAACCAACTGAACATGTGTTTCAAAACTATGTTGCTTCCGCTACTTTATCAAACTATGGTTTGTAATATTGTTTCTACTCCGATGGATTTGAACTATGTGCGACCTGTGATGTAACTTATGGACATGTTTGCTAAACTATTACGATCTTGGCTGAAGTTGAAATAATTTGAAATCCTTCGAGATTTCCGGACTACCGGGTTTGTACGAGCTTAAGTACATGACAATCTTTGCGAAAGCGAAGGTTTCTTTGCTTAATCTGGTATAAATTGGTCGGTTCTGTCACAGCTGGCATCGGGGCAAGTTTAGTGTTAATGTTCATAAGTGTATTTTAAAACCAGTACTTTCTAAAGAATAAAGCAGTATTTGCCAACTAATAGTTATAGTAGGATTGGAAAATCTTAAGCTAAAGACTAAGGTGTGCCAGTGATCATGTCCTTATGTCTAGTTAGGATTCTAGGTGGCTATTTAAGTACTGACCTGGGGGTTATGCATCATGTTTTAATTTCTGTTGTATACTGTCATCCATACGACAATGGGGAATTGTATGAGTTCTATTCTTTGGAATGGTAATGTATGGATCATTTGCCTCTACGCCATGGTAATAAGTGAGTTGTGAGAGCATGGCCAAACAAACGTTGGTCTAGGGGTGTGCTAGATTGGTACTGGAATATATACGTATTACACACAGGTATATGTGAAGGTATTTAATTGTGGGCGTAATATTTTCTGATGGGTGCATATACTACTTACGTGTATACGGGGTGTGCACCTAAGCTAGTATCTAGATTTAAATTTCAGCAATGCATGATATTCATACTGTGGGCGGGGCTGATATGATTTTCTGCAGGTACACTAACTTGCGAACGTGTACTAGGTCTAGTTAACGCTATGAGTGAGCGTTGTATGCCATCGTCTAGCGTAGAATGTTTAGACAGAGCGAACATATGTTACATATATGCATCATGATCATACAATCCTGCATTAATCTTACTTCCTTCCTTATGATATCTGTCCCATTTTCTTAATAAAAGTTGTTCTCAACTAATTAAAACCTATGTGGATAAACCTCTTTCAGATGGCCCGTACCAAGCGTACTGCTTGTAAGTCAGCTGGAGGCAAGAGGCCTAACTACCTATTGGGGCCATGGACTGCTGAGGGGTCGGAGGATTTCCTGGACAAGTTTGGCATGCCTACCATTCTTTGGAGGGTGCTGCACTTGGTTGGTTACCAGGAGGGCCAGGAGCCGCAGTACGACTGGCACCGTGTGCAGTTCTCGGAGGATCGCTACATGTACACAGTGGATGTGGACGTGCCCAATCGCGACGAGCAAGATCATGTGTGGTGTCGCCGGGTGTTCGCACTGCAGCGTAGGGCCCCGTGGGATGGAGCTAACAGGGTTGCCTATACTGTTCTTCGGGACATTAAGGAGGATCACCTGGAGGTGGTTGTTCACGCCACTGCTAGCATTTTCCCGACGGCAGATCCTTACCAGTCAGTGTGGCGTCAGCGGGGGGCCACCGTGCTTGAGACCAGTTCACTTGAGAGGGAGCACTGTGCTGGACCTGCCAGAAGTGTTATGGCTGCACTCATGGCTACCTATGGGTGTTTATCGCGCAACTACGACCATTTGAACCACATTCTCAGTGAGGATATGGCTGCAAAGCACTGTAGGCAGGAGGAGCACACTGCAGAGATAGACCGTCTCACTGCGGAGTTAGCTCGTATGACCGTGGAGCGGGATTAGGCACTTCAGAGAGAGCAGGACACTGCACAGCAGCTCAGTGACCAGCAGGGGATGACGACCTTCTTGTCCACGATCATGGCTGAGACCGAGGAGTCTCTTCGAGGTGTATGTCTTGAGGGCATGCGCGCTACCGAGCAGAACAGGCTTCTGAGGCTTCGAGTGGGAGACTTAGAGTTGCAGCTTCACCACCTTCAGGACTATAATGACCTCCTGCATGAGGAGATCCGTCGCTAGAAGAACGAGAGGAACCCCATCTTTCCTCAGGAGGACCCAGATCCTAGCGACTCTTCTAGTGGTTCTTCGTATGTGTCTAGCGACGATGGAGATGATGGTGTCGCCGAAGAGTAGGCTAGATAGCATGTTTAGTGCCTCGTGATCTTTTGTCGTATGTCCTTCGCGCTTGATCTTTTGCTGTTGTCGCAAGTGGATGTAATGATAGGATGTGAACTTATGTGCACGTGGTGCAAGACCTTGGAAAGTCCCATATGTATGGGCATTTATGGATGTTCTATGTTGACGTTTGCATGTTATGCTAATGAGTGGTCTTATCATGTGAAACTGCAATGTGGATTGAAATTTATTATGCCTCTGTAATTGTTTGGTGAACTTGTTTTCCGAATAAATTCAGTATGGCATGGTTTATTGTTCTCTACAATTATTGCAACGTCACCTAATGATCACATGCCATCGGCATATGCAGATGACGACGTCTCGCAGTGGAGCTGGCGGTAGTGGTGGTAATGAGGACTGTTGGTAGTTCTTAGCTTCACTAAAGATAGAGCTAGGCAACTATCCCCAGTAACGACCCAGGAATGCTTGTTGGCACTTGCTAACGTTGTTACTAGGAGTAGACTATGAAATCTATCCCTGGCAATGACGTCAGAAATGCTTGGAGCAAGTCCGGCCACTATACCTAAAGGAGTGGAGCTAAATCAGCTATCTACTAATGCCAAGCGGGGTTGTCAATCCCGACACTAGTAGGAGCTAGCTAGAGAGAATGCAATCTACCAGGAGGAGATTCTGCAAGCGCACAGAACTATCATAGTAGCACTTCGCCTGGGAGTACCAGGTGTCGATTTATTTGATCCCAAGGGAAGGCTAGGGTGGTATATGAGTCGAGTCAAGGAAGGGATGAGAGTCAAAGAAAAGAGAAATGGGAAATGGAGTGAAGGGAAAAGGGTGATGGAATGCTAGAAAGAATGTATGGGTGGATAGGTAAGGATGATATGGATGGCTAAGGTATGGTGGATGGATAGGTAGATAAAAGGGTAACTAAAGGATAACTAAGATAACTAACTACTAACTAATAACTAACTACTAACCACTCCTAGATAACCACAGGGCAAGATAACTACGAAGCAAGATAGTTACGAAGCAAGGCAGGCAAAAGTCAATAAAGCAACTAAGTTGAGTATAGTTTTATTCCTATCTTATCAAGTATCGAGGCGTACTAGCCTTTACCACTTACTTAGGTTGAACGCTAGCACAACGAGCCTTACTGTTAAACTGGGCCAACTACGTGGTGGAATTCAAGTTGCACAGGGCTGTCACCACCTGCTAGCTACCACAGCTATCCGATGGTCCAACCGTATCTGAAGGTAAGTCTATAACTAAGCACCACGCTTAACTATATTCTAACTATCTCTATAATAGCTTTGAATAGAGACACCCTTGCGGACATCAGAGCAAATACTTGACTTAATAAGATAAACACTAAACTAACTAAGAAACCTATTGGCAAAGATCAAACACTAAGCTCACTAGAGATTAACTACTATGGCTAAGTGAATTGAACTGTATGATAGCTAGGTCACACTCAAGGTACTTGATAAAGTAATACTGAAAGTAATACTGAAAGTAATACTGAAAGTAATGCTTGAAGTAATACTGAGATAAAGATAAATGTACCTGAGATACATGAGAGCAAACCAGACCAGAGACGCCGGGAAATCAACCGACCTCCGATGCCAGTCGCTTGCACCCGCTTCTCTCTTAGCAAGCCCTACGCTCCTTTTACCAAGAACTTAGGCTGAGCTGTGCTAAACTAAGAGTCGCGCTATAGCGAGGGCACTAGAGCTATACTCTCTCTACTAGCTAACCTACTTGCCTAAGCTCTCTGAGCTTCTAACCTAACTCTCACTTGCTTCTCTTGCTTCTTGCTGTGGTATGGGATGGTACTTGCTGGTACAAATGAAGTGTTGCCACCAGGGGGGTATTTATAGCCTTGTGGAGTGAAGGGGGTACTTATAGGGGGCAGCCAGCCGACCTAGGGTTAGGTCAATTGGCGAGCGCCACCCCCTACTGGCGGCCGCCAGTCCCCTGGCCGTTGGATGCATCGTCATTGATCCTACGACCTTCAGGTGGTTGTCCAAGGCGGTTTGGAGGTCGGTTGCATGTCCTAGCAACCAACTTAGGTCATGATCCACGCCACTCCCCTCCGTAGCCCTCCGATCAAAACGACCTAGTGACCAAGAGCCAAGATTTGGCCTTGGGGTGGTCACATGGATCAGTGACGTGGCAGGGGGGATGGTTTGGGCCAACCCAAGTGGCGGGCGCCATCTAGGGGTGGCGGGCGCCACCCCCCTAAGGCCCAATTGGGCCCTGCTGAGTGGGTTTGGCCTCTGGTGGTTAAAATGTCCAAATTTGGTCCAAATTCCTGCATTCAAATAAAAATCTATGGACATGTGGAATTTGGTTAGTTTGAAACCTATTTGACTACATTTCATGCCTTTTTAGTGGACTTTAGGGTCAAATGTTGATGGTAAAATAGGTGTTTAAGGACCATCAACAAGCCCCCAAGCTAACCTGTTGCTCGTCCTCGAGCAACAATGCGGTTTAAGCATTGAGCATGAAATGGATAGCAAGTTAAGATGTCTGCAAGTGCATATTGTATAGTGAGAAATAACTTAGCATATATCATTAATCATAGCAATGTGGGGCTTATAGCTTTTCACTTCAAACATGCAAGAGTGAAGTAAAGCAGTAGATAGGAAACTTTTATCTTGCTTAGGTTTGACTAGGATTCTGTCTGGAGGTTTTTCAAGGTTTTCAAAAGATAACAACTTGCTTAAGTCCTCCAAGGTTCACTCAATCACTCAATGGTGTTTAAATCCTCACTTAGGCCAAAATGTAGCCTCTCCTATTTCTAAAGAATGATATGTGGAGTTATAGGTAGGCTAAGAATCATGAGAAAATTGTCTAATGTTTATTGCTAAGCTAGACACTCAGATCATAAGGAGCAGCAAATCATAAAAATTGATCAAGATGTGCATGTGTGGTTATGTGGAAGTGTATAGAGGGATATTTCATAATCCTTCCTAGTTAATCTCTGGGGTCTAGAGCTGATGATAATTCTCTCTCTTTTTTTGAATACATAGTGAGTAGACAAAAGATGTGTCCTCACATTTTCTTAGGACATGGTCCTCTCTTGAGCTACTTTGCTCACTTTTTTTTCACGACATAGTCCTTTCTTGAGCTATTTTGCTCATTTTTCTCTCTCTTTCTCTTTTTTTAGCTCTAGATTTCCCAGACATCTATAGGAAAGGATTTCTGAAATGAAAAAGGGGGAAGAGGGAGAAATGCTTATTCCCAGTGTAGAAATAAGCATAAGGCTAGCAATGGGATGTTTGGCAGGGTTTTGCATATCTCCGGTGTAGAGAATAAGCAATTTATTTGGTGGTTGCAAACTTCCAAAGTGGAGAGTAGGCAATTTATGGTGTGTGTGTGTGAATCTTGATTCAAAAGATATGATAAGCTTCTCTACTAAGATCTATGAGGTCTAACAAAGCTCAACACAAACAAAGCTCTTTGTGGTTTTGACTAATGACTAACAAATATTTGGCTGGTGGTGGGATGGGATAAAATCTAGGAGGAACTTTTAGCAAGGTTTTCATGATTTTTAAAAGAAATCCTCCAGATTAGGTCCTAATTTCACTTTAGCAAGTTTAAAGAATTACTCCATTTCTTACTAACTTACTCACTAAGCATGATTTCAGTTCAAGCATGTGCAACCCACAAAAGCTACAACTTAGATAAGACCAGTTATTCAAACCATAATAATAGCATTTGCATGACATATTTCAAATCTTATTCAGGTTTCAACTTGTTTAAGCAGATTTTATCAATTTTATTCATGGAGTGGTTATTTAGGCAAGCATGTGACATTCAAAAGATATAAAATTTAAGAACTGAATGTAAAGTGTAGGCTTGAGACATACCTTATTGGAGCGGGAGTCTCCCCCAAGCTGGCTTCTTGCTTGGTGAAGGGCCTTCTTCTTTCTCAGTCGGTGCTCTTGTTCTCATTTTATTAAAAGGGAAACTATCTAATTTTGTGAAAAGGGAAACTATCTGTTAACACAGAATTTTCGCACTATGACAAGTGGGCCAGCACGACGCAGGTTCGGGAGAAATCGCCGCTTAAGGGATTCGGCAGGCAGCGAACGCGGTCGGCTAACTCGATGCATTCGGCAAGGCTGTGAGGGCGACTAGTCAATGGCGAGCGGGTTCGGCAATGAGGCGCTGCGGTCGGCTACCTCGGGTTAAGTCGGTTTGCGACAAATACGGCATATCAGAAGATTCGGCAATAGAAGATCTTGTCGTTGTTAGCACGTGCCGATTATTAAAGGAGGCTTAGAATAAAAGGCATCGCATTTTAGATAAGTTTCCTGTTTTGTCGTTGTAATCGTGTCCTCCTAGGACTCGTAGGACACCAGGGTACAAATATAAACCCTGAGGCCATTGTAATATCTGTTCACAACCAATACAACCAACCCCGGCTCCGTGCCGTCTTCGAGTCCAAGTCGTGTCGTCGCGTTCTTCGAGAGGGGCCATCGATCCGTCGACCTCCGTAAGTTCCGGCAACCTTGCTATCATGTCTAGTATCGTGCGGCGGATTTAGATATGGTGCAAGTAGTCTCGTACGTTAAGCTTAGTATCGTGCGGCGGATTTAAGCTTATGACGGGAGGTCTTTGTTTATGTCTTGTATCGTGCGGCGGATTGAGACATGAGTAAAGATAGTTATCGGCTCTGTTAGATTTGGCAATCTGATAGATTCATTAAGTTACCTTGTGTTATTTGTTTCGTTACGTTTATCTTATCATAACACTTTTGCCCAGTCTAGATACCGTCCGGTTCGGCTTCATCTTTATAGACCTGCTCTGTTTCACGTTTATTATTGAAAGGTTTGTTATGCAGTAGATCTACTGTTCGTAACAGCCGAATTGGATCGTATCTGGGTTGCACGTGGTGAGGGTTCATGCATGTTAGGTGTGTTCGACCTATGACAAGGCTAGGTGTCGTGCGGCAGGCGCAGGCTTTGGATTAGCTTAGTCATGCTTAGCTTGTATGTTCAATCTCCATGGATCCCAACTCGGTTGTACAATCGAGATTGGCTAAGTTTTAACATATACATCATGCAAGTACGATTCTCATGCAAACGTGTTCGGCAACCTGTTATTCACGTAACTCTGTTCATATTGCCGAATAATCTTTAGACCTGTTGGCAGATACTTTCATAGCTATATGTCGTCGTAAGTGGCTTCAGGGCCGTACATCTTGGAACTGTCTGGTCATACCCGGCACGTTCCAGCTTTGTATTTAACCGTTTAACTCCCTTGTTAGTTGCAGGTCAAACTGACTGGCACGCACCGGACTTCTGAGCACCCGGGCCACAATTGAAGCCAGCTTCTCCGGCTTGCTGTGTGCCTGGCGCAGAACGCCACTTTTTGCGCCAACACACTTTTTGGCACGCCCGGTGGGACCAACACTTTTTTCCTGCAGCAATGGTCGAAGTCACTGAAGCTGAGGCCAGCAACAAGGCGGGGCTCGTGCAGGTGCAGCTCACCGAACTACCCGACGAGTACAGAGAGCAGGTGGAGGATGCTTGTGCCGAATTCCAGGCCAAGTGCCTAGAGGCCTTTTCCAAGAACAAGAGCGGAAAGGTCCGCCGTCTGCACGATTTGCCGAAACCCGTCCAGCCCAACCCGAATGATCCCGGGGAAGCGGAGGCAGTGTTGAAAATGTCTCATATGATCAACGAAGCTGTCTCTGGTGCCATCGGTCGCATGCATGGGGCGTTTCTCAACACCTTCCGCACCATCATGATCGCCCAATTCGGCCCCAAGGCCGATGAACTTATGGAGGCCGAGTTTGGCCCTATAGCAGGACCACATCTTTTCAATCTGCCGAATCACCTCAAGGGGGCAGGAGCTGCTGGTGAGGAGACCCCGCCTAAGGCTCAATCGAGCGGGATGACCATTCAAGAGAAGCACACGCCAGAAGGCCAGTTGCCGACCATGGGTCAGCTCACGTTCGGCACTAAGGGTCAGCCGCCAGAGTCAACACGCAAGATCTCCCCGCAAACCTACAGGCTCATAAAGGACTACTATGGAAACGGGTACCATGAGATGCTTGAGCCTCACAACATAGAGGGTGCCCCACATCCAGGATACGGGAAGCCGACGGCCGAGAAAACCGCCGACTCTAATGTCGATGTCATGCTAGAGAGGATGGCAGATATGATGCAGCGCACTTTCGCCTGAAGCCTAAGGGCACTTATGCTTACAGATCTCCGTTCCCCGAGTGGTTCCACCGTGTGGCTCTACCTCCCAGAGTCAAAGTGCCGACAGACCTGTCCAAGTTCTCCAGCTTAGACGACACTAGCACGGTGGAGCACATCAGTCGCTATCTGCTCCAGCTTGGAGAGGCCAATACCGAGGATGCCTTCAGGGTTCGGTACTTCCCGTCTTCGCTCACTGGGCCGGCGTTCGCTTGGTTCACGTCTCTGCCACCGGGTTCTATTCTCTCTTGGGCAGACTTGGAACAGAAGTTCCATACGCACTTCTACACGGGCACCAAGGAGAAGAAGCTGGTGGACATCATGTATGTGCGTCAGAGGCCGAATGAGGCACCGCAGGACTACCTGCGCAGGTTTAGGGAAGTCAAGAGCCAGTGCTTCGGCATGTACCTGCCGGACGACCAGTTTCCGCCATTGGCCGTGGCGGGCATGCTCCCAAGCATCAGAGACAAGCTCTTCGGCCAGGAGTTCGAGGACCTGGGTCATCTCTCTCGCCGGCTGAATGAAATGACTATCCAAGCGCAAGGCTTCCGGAGGGAAGGGCACTTCCAGAGGGACAATGTCGCGGCCCAGATGTATCAAGCTTTCCTGGACGAAGCCGATGACTATTCCGATGCCGAAGATGAGGTGGCCACTGCAGAGTTCAACTGGGACAAAGAACCGACCCAGGCCAACAAGCAGTGGCTGCGCCAGCAGAAAGGGGCATACGACTTCGACGTCACCAAGGCCGACAAACTCTTCGAGTTTCTGATTGCCGAAGGGAGAGTCAGGCTACCCCCGGATCACCCGATGCTGCGTCCTGGAGGGGTTAAGGACAAGAAGTACTGCGGCTTTCATAACACTAACACCCATTCTATTAATGACTGCCATGTATTCAGGACAAGGATCCAGAAGGCCATCCAGGATGGGCACATCAAATTCAATGGCAAGATGAAGATCGATGCCAACCCCTTCGCCCAGAACTCCGTGTTCGTCTCAGTGAACATGGTAGCCCCGGAAGATCCCAGAGGCAAGGGCAAGGTCAAGGTCCTCACCTCCGACAAGGCGCGCGAGTCTGGCGCAGTGGATCCCGATCGGCAAATCACTGGCGATGAGCTCCGACAGCACGCCCAAGCCGCGAATAGCCGATACGAGCATGGAGAGTTGTCTTCCAGGCGCAGGCCTACCCACAGGGATCTCCTTAACAAGTGGCGTCGGCAAAAGGATAAAGAGCAGATGCGTCTCCAACGCGAAGAGCAAGAATTCACAGAGGAATACCAGCATGAAGACGATCACGCGGGAGAGCACCGGTATCGTCTGGAGGAGAGGGCTTACCACAGAGAAGAGGCCCATCGCTGGGCGCAAGGACGCCGCCAAGAGCGGGAGCAAGCTCACTGGGGCTGTCCGTTCTTCCGCCACTGCTGGAACGAAGGCTTGAAACTGCCTGCCGTCAACAACTGCCCCGAGTGCAGCGAACAGTACAAGGGGTATAGGCAGGATCGGGTCAACCGCCATCCCGTCCATGAAAGGTTGGGAGCACGCATCCCAATGGACGATCGGCGCCTAAAAATGAGAAGCCCGGGTCGGCAAGCCAAAAGATGTGCCGACCAGGAGTGGGTGCATCACCGGGACAACAGCGAGGAGGTACAGCCCCGCCCGTATAGGTGGCAAAAGGGGCAATGGTGCCCACCAGGGCTCAGGAAAAGCCAGAAAAGGAGAGTGCAACGCCTCCGGAATAGGGAGTTGGAAGAAGCAACTGCCGATGGGAAAAAGCAAGAGTGGCGTCCGAAGGAAAAGCCGAACAACAATGGCAAAGGCGCTGGCGTGGCCATGACTTTCTTCCTTCCCCTGGAATTCAAGGCTCCAATCGGCCAGGGGGCACAGGACGAAGCGCGTTCGGACTCCGACGAGGCCGAGCACAACGAGCTCGCGGCACAGCTCGTGTTGTCTCAGAAGGCAGCATTTGACAAACCAGCTAAGCATCGGCATTTGAAGCCGTTATATATCAAGGGGTACGTCAACGGGAAGCCGCTAACCAAGATGTTTGTCGATGGCGGCGCAGTGATCAACATCATGCCCTACGCCACCTTTAGAAAGCTGGGCATGAACGATGAAGATCTGCTCAAAACGGACATGATACTCCGTGACTTTGCCGGCAATCCCTCTGATACTCGGGGTGCCGTGCACGTGGAACTGATGATAGGATCCAAGACGCTCATCACGACCTTCTTTGTCATTGACGGCAAGGGGGCATACAGCCTGCTTTTGGGCAGGGATTGGTGTAACACCCCGGTGTTAAGCAATCCCTAAATGCATAATTTGGCATGGCATAAGCATAGCATCTCATCATTTCATGTGCATATGCTTGTTGAATGCTTAAGTCCTTGTTTGGTCTCTAGTGTAACCTTGTTATGCTTACTGTTTCTGACCAAGTGCCTTATAACAAAGTTGTAGATCTTGATGAGGGGAACAACTTTGCTTTAAAGCACTTTCTCAGAAAAAGCTTTTTAGTTAGGATTTCTTGCATTAGAAAAATGGTGTAGCACTAAATTTCTTTTAAACAACAGAATTTGGCCTGGAGCCTTAAGGATGATTTGTTCCTTACAAAATTCTAAGCAACTTTGCTGTTGGGACCTTTTCCTAGTTCGGTCTAGTTTAGAAGTTATAGAGCATCAAAGTTTGAAACAAAACCTCTTTAGTTTAATCTTGACCGTGGACCCCACCGGTCAGTCCCTCTCTTCTTCCCCGCGCGTGCGCCGCTCCCTCCGCGCCGACCGAGCCTGCCGCCGCCGCGAGACCGCCTCGCTGGCCGGCAAAAACACCGGCATCGCCGCCCGCGGTTTTGCGCAGCGTGCGCCATGTCACCCCCTCGCTCTCTGCAAGCTCGCCACGACGCCCAGGAGCTCGGTGCATGCCCGCCGCGTGGAGCTCGACGCCTGACGCCGCCGCGTCCGGTCGGGAGTTCCCCCGACGGGAACTGGCCAGGTGTAATACACCCAGACACTTGTTCCTTTTGTCTTGTCCGCCTTGAGCTTGCAAGCCAGAAAGTCCACTCCACTCCACTCCACTCCACTCCACCCACCTTCACAGAGCGAAGCGCCGCCGCCATTTCCGCCGCCGCCCGCCGAACCTCAGCGAGCGATTACTCGCTCCACGCTCACCGCCGCTCGACCCCCTCTCCATCCTCTCCGCCAGTTTCTCCGCCGTGACCTCCTTTTTCTCCGGCAAAGGTTGGTTTCACCTCTCTTCCTCTCTAGCTGCCGGAACAGCGGACGCCATCCGCAAGCTTCCGCCATGGCCGCCACCGTGACCTTCACGTGGACCGGTCATCTCCGGCCAAGCCATCCCAACCGAGCCATGTTCTAGTCTTCTCTACCGCCGTAGTAGCTTAGAGTCAAATGGAGACCCCTCTCGCGCCCTGAGCTCGCCGGACCACGGGCCAGTCGCGCTGTGTCCGTCATGGACCGCCGCCGTGCATCGCGCCGGGCAATGCCGGGGATGCCGAAGCCTGGGAGTTGCTCCAATAGGTTGCTTAGGTCTTGCGTGGGCTAGTGCTAGCCTTGCCGAGTCGCAAGCCGCCGGGGAGACTTCCGCCGCCGAGTCGCAGAGCCGCCGCTCCGCCATGGCCGCCGTCGAGCTTGCTCCGGTATCCCTCTGGCTCAGCCAGTTAGTCGGTCGTGTTCGTCTCGTAAACCCGCACCCAACGATGGTCTCAGTGTCGCCCGAAGTGTCGCCGTCGACGAGCTAGGGCCGGTCAACGACCACGGCGCCAAACTCCGCCGTTGACTGCCGAGCCTGGCCTCGCGCGGTAACGTGCCGAGCCGGGCCCCGACTGGCAGAAAAGGGAAGAGCCTGGTTGCCGTAGGCCTCGGTAAGTCGGATGAACCGAGCCTTCGCCTCGAGCCTCGATCGGGTCGGTTGTGTAAGCCTCGGTCGAGTCGAGCCAAGTCAGTTAGTCTCCGTTGAGTCAGTAGCCTCAGCGGAATAGGTTAGCCTCGGCTGCCAGTGTGCCTCGGGCGAATCGGAAAGTTGTGTCTGAGCCTCGGGCCTCAGCCGCATCGCGCTGAACGTGCCGAAGCCTTCGTCTGAGCCTCGGGCGAGTCGCACCAGGTGTGCCGAAGCCGTGTCTTGAACCTCGGCCGAAGTCTGTAGCGTGTAGGATTGAGTTTCCCTTTTTAGTGTGTTTTGCAGAATCCATGTAAAGGCTTCAAAATTCGTGCAAGGCTCATTTTAAGTCCAAATCTTGTGAAACAAATTTTGTTGTGTTAAGCACGATTAGATCTACCTGTGAAGGATGTTAATATTGCATTTATGGTAATACTTTTATGGGTAGATTTATTTAAATTAGAAGAGTGCTGATAACTTGGAAAATGCATAACTAACCAAGTATGAGTCGGAAAAATGTGATTCCAGTTTTTGTTAGGTTTGTATGGATGAGTAGTTTCAGAGAAAATATAAGATGAGGTCGCTTTGTGAAATACTTTAGCAGTAGTAATTAAAATGGCTAAATGCTGTTTTCTTGTTTATTTTGTAATAATTAAAATATGAGGAATATGAACCTGAGAATTTAGGCCACATTGCTCTTATGCTGGGAAGTTCAGTAGGAAAATTATAAGAAATCTGTTGTTTGACACCTGTTGCTAGGGTGAGTAGTTCAAAGCACCTGTTCATGATAGATTTTGTCTTTTTCATAGGGGATAGAGTCTAGGTCCAAATGGGATGAAATTTGGACAGAGGATTAGATTAAGTACTATTAATCTCCAGTAAATTTTTTATAGATTTTTATGAAGCTGCCTAGGATAGGTTACTGTTATAGGCCTAATTAACTAGATTTAATTCTACAAATATTTAGAGGGTAATAAACCCGTTAAGCAACTTTGATGTGGTGACAACAAGACTTAGTAAGTAGTATGTTAAATTAAATTAGTAAGTAGCAGTAGATGACATGTGCTTATCTCCTGAGTTGTTACTCCATGTTGCATCACTGTGCATCCCATGTGCATTCATGTTATTCATTCATGTACCGCATCATGCAGGGTCGGTAGTCGAAGCCCAAGACACGCCGGAGGAGCAGCGTCAGGAGGAGACAACGAGGAGGGGATCCCGGAAGGAGACGCTGAGGACCTGCCGGAGTGCCGTGATCACCGCCCCGCCGACTTCGAGCGAGGCAAGCCCCGGAGCATTTTTCTCCTACGGTTTGCAAATTACCGTTACAAGTTAACCTGATATGATTG
The DNA here is from genome assembly GCA_009763385.1 of Coix lacryma-jobi var. lacryma-jobi. Taxonomy (NCBI): domain Eukaryota; kingdom Viridiplantae; phylum Streptophyta; class Magnoliopsida; order Poales; family Poaceae; genus Coix; species Coix lacryma-jobi. The sequence continues at coordinate 117,418,753 of CM019824.1, read as the reverse complement.
TTGCATTAGGTCATAGGAGTTGTGTGATACCGTTGCTGCATTGATTATTTATCCTTGTCCACCTGCAAATATTATCTTGATATACCTGTTTAGGTCTAGGCTCGATTATATGCTTAGCCCTGCTTAGACCGGTAAAAGTCGGGTGATTTCCTGTCTCCCGCATATAGGTGGATACTAAACATGTTTAGCCTCGTGCTATCGTGGAATATAACCATGTGATAATTAATTGGAGACGGGCGGGATGTAGGAGCAGCAGGACATGGGTTCTGTGTGCTAGTAGTCTCCCGTCTGTGTCGATTAGGACCCGACGAAGGCACACCTCAGTCATATTGAACGCGTCAATAACTTAACGGAGTAGGTCGGAGTACCTCCCGTGAAGCCGAGTAAGGTGTTTCGAGCCGGTGATGGAGACGTTGACGCCTAACACCCAGGGCCTTACATGTACCGTGGGCAACTATTCTGATCGACCTGGCATGGTCCGAGGGCAGGCAGGGCCTGATCGACCTGGCATGACCGTGGGCAGTTAATAGCTTGAGCGACCTGGCATTGAGATAACCCTCGGTGTAGAAGGGTCCATGGCCGTCCCGCGATTTGGGTTCTCGAACCTCCTGAGTGGTCGCCAACGGCCGCCTGGCAGGGTGTGTCGGGTGAGTGTGCGACATTTTGTCCCCAGCTGGTAGGAATCGATTATAATCGCCATCGCTCCTGGTTAGTGAGTAACTTGACTGAGCATGTGTTACCGTAGTAATATATGGAATTAATGATGGTTATGGTTGGTGAATCTGAAAGGCTATTGATGAAATAGTCACTCTTGCTTGAATAAGTAGTCAAGTGTTTGCTCTAGATCAGGTGCAAATCTAGATAATCAGGCCGATTACATAAAAGTGACTGCTAATGCTCGAATGAGGATTATTTAATAATAAAATGCTTTTAAGCAAAAAGGTAAGTGTGGCCAACCTCAGATACAGCCTTGCATAATCCTTGGTGTCAATTATTTCTGGTTTTTGACGGGTAAGTCTAGCTGAGTACCTTCTCGTACTCAGGGTGCTATCCCTTGTTGTTGCAGGTGGGCAGTGTTTCTTCGGCTACTGTGAGAACTGTTTATATCCCGTCGAGGGTAGTGACTAGACCATGGGCATGGTCAATCCTTATCTTTCCTGATGCTTTTGTGGACAGATCAGGCACATGGCACCGTACTGTGAACTAAGGACTTGTGTTTCAAAACTATGTTGCTTCCGCTTGAATTCAAAACTATGGTTTGTAATAACTATCGAACTCCGATGTATTTGAACTATGTGCGAACTGAATGTACCTTGTGGGCATGTACGCTAATCTATTACGATCTTGGTTAAAGTTGAATGACTTGAAATCCTTCGAGATTTCCGGACTACCGGGTTTGTACGAGCTTAAGTACTTGTAGTCTCTGTGAAAGCAGCGATTCGGTGCTTAATCTGGTGCAAATTGGTCGGTTCTGTTACAATTGGATCCATGCCAACTGTTGCATACCTTCGACCATGCACCAAATACTCATCCAGTGGGTTGGAGACGACATCGAGATTGTCCAAGCTGATGACTCGGTGAGTGTTGCTACCATTGAGCCCACTTACTGGGAATTTGACGGAGTAGATTGCTTCTCCGATCGTGTGTGGGGAGAAGGTCCTGTCAACATCTACGGCAGAGATCAACAGCCGATCCAAGCAGTCGGCTCTCAAAGTTTCTTTTAGATGGACAACCCAACTGACAGCAGCGAGGGCAAACTGGGACGTGGCTTCGCATCGGCCGACCAACTGGAAGATGTGGATGTTGGCGACACAAGTAAAAGAAGGCCGATGTTCATAAGTTCTAATTTAGACCCTGCTTTCAGAGTACAGTTAGTAGATATCCTAAAAGAGTTCAAAGATTGTTTCGCTTGGGACTACACAGAGATGCCCGGATTGGATCGGTCCATTGTTGAGCATAAGTTGCCGATCAAGCCTGGATACCGTCCATACAAACAACCTCCGCGCAGGATCTACAAGGAGGAGGTATTGGCCGACGTGAAAAAAGAAGTGGAAAGATTACTAGAAGCTAACTTCATTCGGCCGTGTCGATATGCGGAGTGGATCTCCAATATTGTCCCGGTGTACAAGAAAAACGGGAAGATGAGGGTCTGCATTGACTTCAGGAACCTCAACAAAGCCACTCCTATGGACGGTTATCCAATGCCGGTGGCCGATTTGCTGGTAGATGCTTCGGCCGGTTTTGAAATCATAAGCTTTATGGACGGCAACGCAGGTTACAATCAGATCTTTATGGCCGCAGAGGATGTGGCGAAGACCGCCTTCAGGTGCCCCGGCCATATAGGTTTGTTTGAATGGATGGTCATGACTTTTGGTTTGAAAAATGCCGGTGCCACTTACCAGCGAGCCATGAATTACATATTCCATGAGCTGATCGGCAAGATCGTAGAGATCTAAATTGATGATGTGGTGGTCAAATCCAGAAGCAAGGAAGGACACTTAGCCGATTTAAGGAAGACCTTGGAGTGCACGAGGAAACATGGTTTAAGATGAATCCAACCAAGTGTGCATTTGGGGTGTCGGCTGGTGAGTTTCTGGGATTCCTGGTCCACAAAAAAGGGATCGAAGTCGGTAGGAAGAGCATGGAAGCAATTGATAAGGTAGTGCCGCCGACCAATCTCAAAGAACTTCAATCACTGCTCGGCAAGATCAACTTTGTCAGAAGGTTCATATCCAACTTGTCTGAGCGCGTGCTGCCATTTTCTCCACTATTGAAGCTCAAGAAAGATCAGGAGTTCGTGTGGGGTGACGTGCAACAAAAGGCTTTCGATGAGATCAAGGAGTACATGAAGGCACCACCAGTATTGGTTCCTCCACAACTCGACAAGCCTTTCAAGTTGTACGTGGCGGCCGACAGCCTAACGATAGGGTCGGCCCTCATGCAAGAATTCGAAGGGAAAGAGAGAGTCATAGCCTATATTAGCCGAAAGCTACTGGACCCCGAGACAAGGTATTCGGCTACGGAAAAGTTGTGCTTGTGCGTTTTCTATTCCTGTACCAAGTTTCGGCACTATCTACTGAATGCCGAATGCGTGGTAGTATCAGAATTTGATGTAATCAAGCACATGTTATTAATGCCGATTTTAAGTGGAAGGATCGGTAAATGGGTTTTGGCCCTTTCTGAATTTGATTTGCGTTTTGAATCGGCAAAGGCTGTTAAAGGCCAGATTATGGCTGATTTTGTCACTCACCACCGTGATCCTAATGCTAACATGATAACCATTATCCCTTGGGCATTGTTTTTTGATGGATCCTCGTGCAGCAAAGGTGGTGGAGTCGGGATCGTGTTGATTTCTCCCAAGGGGGCACCCTTCAAGTACTCTATACCGATCGAGTACCGGTAACTAATAATCAAGCAGAGTACGAAGCACTGCTCCGAGGGCTGCGATTGCTTGTGGACATCAAGGCAGACGCCGTGGAGATCTTCGGTGACTCGGAATTAGTGATCAAGCAATTAACCGGCAAATACGAGTGCAAGAACGACACGCTGCAGGAATATCTCGAAGATTGCCAAGAGCTCCTCAGACAGTTTCGATCGGCAACCTTGCAACATATTCCTAGGGGGCAAAATGAAGAAGCAAACCAGTTGGCTCAGGCAGCATCCGGGTATAGGGAGAATCAAAACATTTTTGCACTTGAGGGAGAGCAAACAACCCCAGAAGGTGATCAAGCAGTCCCAAGTGATAATCAGGCAATTGAAGACTGGAGAGACAACATTGCCGATTACCTCAGGGACCCGTCCAGGAAAGTATCCCGAAAACTCAGGTACAAGGCTCTTAAGTTCACACTCTTGGATAATCAATTGTACTACAAATCCATAGATGGGGTTTTGCTTAAATGCCTGAACCAAGACGGGGCTAGGAAACTGATGTATGAGGTGCACGAAGGCGTGTGTGGTGCACACCAGTCGGCTCACCGTATGAGATGGTTAATCAGGAGGACTGGATATTTTTGGCCGACTATGCTCGAAGATTGCTTTAAGTATTACAGAGGTTGTCAGGATTGTCAGCGATTCGGCAATGTGCAAAGGGCTCCAGCATCGGCCATGAATCCGATCATTAAGCCTTGGCCTTTCAGAGGATGGGGCATTGATTTGATCGGCCAGATTCACCCTCCATCTAGCAAAGGACATAAGTTTGTCTTGTTGGCCACGGACTATTTCACAAGTGGGTTGAAGCCGTCCCGTTGAAGAAGGTGACGTCAGAGAACATGGTGTCTTTCGTCAGGGAGCATATCATTTACCGATTCGGCATTCCTCAGTCCATCACTACCGATCAGGGGACTCAGTTCACTTCCTCGGAGTTTTGTGACTTTGCCGAAGAGATGGGGATTAAACTCTATAATTCTTCTCCTTACTATGCACAGACCAATGGACAGGCAGAGGCTTCTAACAAAATCATGATTAAAACCATTCAAAAGAAGATCGAAGAGAAACCTAAAAGATGGCACTTGGTACTCAACGAAGCTTTGTGGGCGTACCGAATGGCTTGTCATGGGTCGACTCAGACGTCGCCATACAAGTTGGTCTACGGGCATCATGCAGTGCTACCATGGGAATTGCAGTCGGGGTCAAGACGAGTTACATTGCAGAACGATCTGGCTAAAGAAAATTATAAGGATTTGATGATGGATGAGCTAGAGGATTTGCATTTGATTCGTCTCAAGGCCTTGGAAAATATTGAGAAAAATAAGATACGCGTTGCCAAGTACTACAACTTGAAAGTGAGAGAAAAAGGATTCGAAGAGGGAGACTTGGTTTGGAAAATTATCTTGCCAATCGGTACCAAAGATGGTGTATTCGGCAAATGGTCCCCTAACTGGGAAGGGCCTTTTCGGATTCTGAGACGTGCTCCGGGTAATGCGTATGTTCTGAAAACCCTCCAAGGAGAAGAGTTTGCTAGGGCAATTAACGGACGCTATCTAAAGAGGTTTCATCCTAGCGTGGAGGTCGGTGCATAACGGAATCAAGGATTAGCGGGCACCGATGGCCGATACAAAATGGTGTCGCCCTTAGCGCAAAAAATGACCGATAGAGTCTATCGCCCTTAGAACAAAAACAGCCGGCACGGCATGTGTCGCCTCTAGCACAAAAAACGCAGAAGTACAGGGCCAGGTGCACGCGGTGCTGTGCAATCGGCTAGATAAATCAAACACTCAACAAGCACAAAATAGGAGAACGGATTACATACTTCAGGTGAATAAAGTATTAGGAGAATGAACAAAACATGCTATGCTCAATCTGTCACAGAAATTATCAATTCATTCGTTCAAGAGCTGGTTGATCGACTTTATGGCCTCTGCTCTAATTCGGCTGACGGCATCTAATACTTGTTGATCTTCATCTGCGGAGTTTTGGATCTTGGAGAGTCTGATCTTGATTTGCTGATCTTCTTTGAGGATTGAAGTTACCTTCAGTGAAGCTGTCCTTATGTTCCTCGGCAGATCAGCCATGCGAGCTTTGTGAGATTGGATTTCGGGTTGAGATCGGTTAACTGAGCTTCCAGCTTGCTTTTCTTTTCCTCCATTACTTTCAGTTCGGATCCAAGGTTTCCAGGGAAGTTTTTGCGATCTGGATGTCAGAATGCAGGTTCTTTACTTCCTGTTTCTTGGAAGTCCTACTATGCTGCAGGGCAGTTTTGGATGATATGTTTTGATCGCTCTCTTCACTGAACTGAAGTAATCATCAAGACAAGCTGCAGATTCTAGATGAGCTAAAGAAGCAGGGGGAATGTCTTCATCAATGAGCTCCAGAGTGTCCCTTATCCGATCTGCGTTTTGAACCAAGTCGACGATGTCTTTATTCAGAAGATTGGTTATTTCTTTCAGCCGGGCCTGGTTCTCCTTTGATAGGGTCTGTCGGGAGGTACTCTCCTCACCCCTCTCGGTGGTATAGTCCTCGGTAGGAAAGGAATAACTTGTACTCGGCTCTTTGGTGTTTTTCTGGAGAAGAAAGAGGAAGAGTTGAACGAGTAGATGTTTTTGGTAAAGTGCAGAAAAGGAAAGGAGCTTTACCTGTTGAATTGATTGATCATGGGAAGGTGCTACACCTCGACTCACTTGAGGACTCTGTTGAAATTCCGGAGGGGAACTTGGTCCACCTATGGTTCGGTCAGCATCTTCATTCCTTAAAGCATCAGGAGATCTTTGGATCTCATCTTCGTCTGGAACGTTCCTTACGGGGGTCTCAGAGATGTTTCGGCAGTTGTTGAGGTATCACTGGGTTTCAGAATTTCAACCTGTGGCTAAAACGAATAATAAAACGGAGGTTTGGTCAGATCCATTGCCGAATGAGATTAGTTGGCGCTGGGTGAAAATTCATACCTCGGAGGATGGTTTCGCTCTTTTAGTTCTTGTTTTCTTAGATGAAAAGACAATTTCGGATGTTCTTCTCTTGCCTTTCCTTCTGGGCACATGACAGTAGAGGTTGCAGGGATCTTCATAAAGCTGGCCAGGTTTGGAGCGTTAAATCCAAGGGTAGGATTCGGCCCAGCTTGATAATATTTGGGCACTTTGGCAGGAGGTATAGGCTCGGGATCCTGTATATGACCGAATGTTAAAGACTGATTGGATTCAGAAACAGAGAATGACAAGAGCAATGAAATTACCTCACTATCAGAGGCGAAGTCAGACTGTAAACTCTGACATATAGGATGGATTGGCACATTGAAAATATGAGTATGCCATTCTCCCCACCAGGAAATGAAAAAAGAGTGAGCTGCATCTATTATCCCAAATGTAGATGGCTTGTACGTTGGCAGCTCCCATCCAAGTTCAAAAAACTTTTTGGCCATTATACCATCTGTGATGACTTCCCTGGGCCTTATCACTGTTGAAAAGAAGAATCTAGGGGGCAACTGGCCACATCCTAATTGTCTGGCTGCTGTGTTTGGATAATAAAATTCATAGGTAGACTGTACCAGTCTTCCATGATGGAATTCGGCTGGCAGGGCGCAGGGCCTAATGAAGGAATTGAAGATATCTATAGATGTTTGATCCGCACAGCCGAATTCATAATTAAACTTACAAGGGAAGGTCAAGTTCTCATTCTCCATGTAAGGAAACCAAAGCACGTTACCAAAACCTTTGAAGAATAGTTTGAAGAGATGGCCAACGTCCATGTCAATGTTGATGGATGATGCTGCTTCTCCGTAGGTTTGGCAGGCTTTAACTCTTGCTGATTGGCCTTCGGCGTAATTGACTGAAGGGAAGCTCAAGTTAAGCAAACTCACGGATACTATCTGGTGCATATATAGTTGAAGCCACATTTGGACCAACCACCAAGGGCCGTTGACACAAGCGACCTCTCTGCCTGTGTGCATCTGGATAGTAATTTGATGCATCATGTGATAAACGGACCCCAGAAGGTATTTGCCTAGTGGAATTTGAATGCCTGCCGATAAATCCTCGGCCATCACCATATGGTTTAGAGTAGGTTCATTGGATTTTCCGCAGAAAATAAATCTGCATAGCCACATGTTCATAAAAGCTTTCGACTATTTGTCAGAAACAGTATTGGATGACTCCATATAGGTCTGAATGCATTTGGCCCATCCGCATCCGGAACTGACGGCTCTTTGACTGCTCTTGTTCTTGTATTTATATGGATATACTGGTAAGGTTGTATTCAGACCCGTCATCATAAAGATATCGGCCAAGGTGATGGTCATCATACCATGGCAAAGATAAATGCATTAATAGCATTGGACCAGAAATGAGATACTGCTATCAGAAGGAAGTCATTTCTAGGCATTTCTGATAAAGATAATTCTAGGCAGTGACCAATGTCCTGGCTTTCCCAGTGGTTGCTTCTCTTTTCAAGTATCCTCCGATACCAATTCCGCCATCCGACAATTGGGGGAAAGGGCCAGTTCTTGAAAGTGTTTGGCCAGTGACTCGGTGGAGTAACTCCGGACTTAAAGGGAATTCTTTCAGTTTCTTTCTCGATGATGTCCGCCGGATCGGGATTTCCCATTGGACCAAGAAGATAAGAGTCGGGATTGGCAGCATAAGGGATCAGAATTTGGTTCTCATATTCCTTCAGAAAATAGCAAAAGGGGCGAAGGAATGAGTCGGGAAGAAAGCTGAGGGGAAATTAATAAGTAAGTGAAGTTTACCTCTGGAATCTTGTCTTGAGTCGCCATCAGAAGCTTGAGGTAAAAGTCGACTGCGCAAAAATTTTGGGATTCTCGGATGGCGGCTGCAGTGCTGAAACGCGGAAACCTAGAGGAAAGAGGACTTGTGGTCAATTTCAGAACAAATGCCTTTGTTCAAAAATTAAGGGGGCATGTGTTAACACAGAATTTTCGCACTATGACAAGTGGGCCAGCACGACGCAGGTTCGGGAGAAATCGCCGCTTAAGGGATTCGGCAGGCAGCGAACGCGGTCGGCTAACTCGATGCATTCGGCCAGGCTGTGAGGGCGACTAGTCAATGGTGAGCGGGTTCGGCAATGAGGCGCTGCGGTCGGCTACCTCGGGTTAAGTCGGTTTGCGACAAATACGGCATATCAGAAGATTCGACAATAGAAGATCTTGTCGTTGTTAGCACGTGCCGATTATTAAAGGAGGCTTAGAATAAAAGGCATCGCATTTTAGATAAGTTTCCTGTTTTGTCGTTGTAATCGTGTCCTCCTAGGACTCGTAGGACACCAGGGTATAAATATAAACCCTGAGGCCATTGTAATATCTGTTCAAACCAATACAACCAACCCCGGCTCCGTGCCGTCTTCGGGTCCAAGTCGTGTCGTCGCGTTCTTCGAGAGGGGCCATCGATCCGTCGACCTCCGTAAGTTCCGGCAACCTTGCTATCATGTCTAGTATCGTGCGGCGGATTTAGATATGGTGCAAGTAGTCTCGTACGTTAAGCTTAGTATCGTGCGGCGGATTTAAGCTTATGACGGGAGGTCTTTGTTTATGTCTTGTATCGTGCGGCGGATTGAGACATGAGTAAAGATAGTTATCGGCTCTGTTAGATTTGGCAATCTGATAGATTCATTAAGTTACCTTGTGTTATTTGTTTCGTTACGTTTATCTTATCATAACACTTTTGCCCAGTCTAGATACCGTCCGGTTCGGTCATCTTTATAGACCTGCTCTGTTTCACGTTTATTATTGAAAGGTTTGTTATGCAGTAGATCTACTGTTCGTAACAGCCGAATTGGATCGTATCTGGGTTGCCACGTGGTGAGGGTTCATGCATGTTAGGTGTGTTCGACCTATGACAAGGCTAGGTGTCGTGCGGTAGGCGCAGGCTTTGGATTAGCTTAGTCATGCTTAGCTTGTATGTTCAATCTCCATGGATCCCAACTCGGTTGTACAATCGAGATTGGCTAAGTTTTAACTTATACATCATGCAAGTACGATTCTCATGCAAACGTGTTCGGCAACCTGTTATTCACGTAACTCTGTTCATATTGCCGAATAATCTTTAGACCTGTTGGCAGATAGCTTTCATAGCTATATGTCGTCGTAAGTGGCTTCAGGGCCGTACATCTTGGAACTGTCTGGTCATACCCGGCACGTTCCAGCTTTGTATTTAACCGTTTAACTCCCTTGTTAGTTGCAGGTCAAACTGACTGGCACGCACCGGACTTCTGAGCACCCGGGCCACAATTGAAGCCAGCTTCTCCGGCTTGCTGTGTGCCTGGCGCAGAACGCCACTTTTTGCGCCAACACTATCCTATTATGATATTTTATTATTCTAACTAAGTTAACATATACCTATGCATATAACTAATGATAACTGGTGATATTTTTTTAGTTGCATGCATGACATATGTTATTTTTTTGAAAAAGGGAAATTTGAAGGGAAAAATAAAAGTAAAACCATACCTTAGGTCCATGGAGTTTCATCCTTATCGGGTGGATCTTCTTCCTTGGGTGCTTCCTCTCTTAGTACTCCATCGGGTTCTTCTTTTGGTACCTCTCCTTTGTCATGTGAATCACACAACTCAGGAGGTGGCTCTTTCTTTCTACTCCACCTTGTTCTTGGGCGCCTCTTCTTGGTACGAATGGATTTTGCTTCCTGCATGTTAGCGGCATATGCGGGGCCTCGGGAGAAGGAGAATATTTCCTTCCTCCCTCCTAATGTCATTTGCATTTTATCACTTCCCACATATATGCAAGCATCAACAGTGTTCAAGAAAGGTCTACCTAAGATTAGAGGCACATCTTTCCTATTTCCCATATCTAGTATTATGAAATCAGCAGGAACATAGGAACCTCTAATATGAACAGGTAAATCATTAACTATTCCTTCTACATAGCAAGTGGATTGATCAGCTAGCACGACATAGGCAGATGTGGATGACATGGGTGGAAAGAACGAGTTTTCATAAAAATCTTTAGATAGAATGTTCACACTCGATCCTGAATCACACATGGCATTTTAAAGACTTCACCAAAGATTGAGCATCTAATTATGGGACTACTAGGATCACCCTTTTTAACAGTCATGGTTTGATCTTCATAATAGTTAAAATATTTTATTTCAACCATATTAGCAGTTTCCATGTTAGGTTTAGCAGGAATTTTGCCAGTTTCAAAAGATGGTATGATAACAGCAAGTTGAGCTAATTGGGTTTCTAACATCTTATTAAAGCTTAATTGATTTTTCAGAGCAGATGAGAAATCTTCCAATTTAGCATTTATATTCTCAAGGGTTTTATCATTCGACATTAATTTCTTATTCAAAAATTCAGTAGTTCTACCTTGAGAGTAGACTAGATTCTTTAAGAACGAGAAATCATCAGAATTATAAAAATTAGAGCGGGGGAATGAATTGTTACCTTGAGAGTTTGCAGGCTGATTCCATCCTTGATTCTGTTGACGGAAACCATTGTTGTTGTGATGAAGCTCAAATCTTCATGTAGCTCGGGGCAGTGGCTCCCAGAATGTCCAGTTTCTCCACAGACTTCACAAGTCATGTAGGATTCCAGAGATTGGACACTCTCTTGTTGGTTCATCTTCTCACAGCTGTCCAGCTTCTTTGGCAGCAGGTCCATCTTGGCCACGATCATGTCAGCTTCCTTAAGGGAATGCATACCTCGCTCACGGGGCTGCAGTCTCTCGTCATTCCATCCTTGGTTCGACACCATCATCTCTATGAGAGCCTTAGCATCTGCAACATTCAGAGAAAAGAATGCATCGCCGGCGGCGGCATCCAAATGGCTTCTAGAGAGTGGGGTTAGGCCATGGTAGAAGTTCTGGATCAATAGCCAGCCCTCCATACCATGGTGCGGACAAGCAGCGAGATACTCTTGCAACCTCTCCCAAGCCTCGGGAATAGATTCCTCGGCTTGTTGCGTAAAGCTGGAGATTTTGTTGCGCAGAGCATTCGTCTTGCCCATAGGGAAGAATTTGGCGAGAAAAGCCTTGGATACACTTGTCCCATGTGTCTACAGCGTTGCGATCGGTATAGAACCATTGCTTCGCTTTTCCTAGCAAAGAGAAAGGAAAGAGACGAAGACGGATGGCTTCTTGGGTTATCCCCTTAATGGTGAAGGTGCCGCAAATCTCCAAAAATTGTTGGAGGTGAGCATTGGCATCCTCATGAGCTTTGCCACAGAACGGGCTAGCTTGGACCATCGTGATCAGAGCCAGTTTCAACTCAAAATTGAGGTTGGCATCGATCACGTCTGGTCCTATCGCTATATTAGCGACAGAAGGAGCAGAAAATTCACGAATGGTCTTGTTGGCCATCGTGAAGATAGAACGAGATAAGAAAGAAAGAAGTTGAAGAAGATGAAGGAAAAAGATAAGAAGGACTAAGGAAGAAAGATGGGGTAAGATGGGATTCGCTAAGCGGGAGCTTAAGCGAAGATAAATTCGACACGGACTCAACCGATACACCGATTGCCTTCCCCGGCAACGGCGCCAGAAATGCTTGTTGGTAGTTCTTAGCTTCACTAAAGATAGAGCTAGGCAACTATCCCCGGTAACGGCCTAGGAATGCTTGTTGGCACTTGCTAACGTTGTTACTAGGAGTAGACTATGAATCTATCCTTGGCAACGACGTCAGAAATGCTTGGAGCAAGTCCGGTCACTATACCTAAAGGAGTGGAGCTAAAGCAGATATCTACTAATGCCAAGTGGGGTTGTCAATCCCGACACTAGTAGGAGCTAGCTAGAGAGAATGCAATCTACCAGGAGGAGATTCTGCAAGCGCACAGAACTATCGTAGTAGCACTTCGCCTGGGAGTACCAGGTGTCGATTTATTTGATCCCAAGGGAAGGCTAGGGTGGTGTATGAGTCGAGTCAAGGAAGGGATGAGAGTCGAAGAAAAGAGAAAGGAGAAAAAGGGGAGAAAGGAAGAGAAAGGATGGAAGGCTAGAAAGAATGTATGGGTGGATAGGTAAGGATGATATGGATGGCTAAGGTAAGGTGGATGGATAGGTAGATAAAAGGGTAACTAAAGGATAACTAAGATAACTAACTTCTAACTAATAACTAACTACTCCTAGATAACCACAGGGCAAGATAACTACGAAGCAAGATAGTTACAAAACAAGGCAGGCAAAAGTCAATAAAGCAACTAAGTTGAGTATAGTTTTATTCCTATCTTATCAAGTATCGAGGCGTACTAGCCTTTACCACTTACTTAGGTTGAACGCTAGCACAACAAGCCTTACTATTAAACTGGGCCAACTACGTGGTGGAATTCAAGGCGCACAGGGCTCTCACCACCTGCTTGCTACCACAACTATCCGGGGGTCCAGCCGTATCTAAAGGTAAGTCTATAACTAAGCACCACGCTTAACTATATTCTAACTATATCTATCCTAGCTTTGAATAGAGACACCCTTGCGGACGTCAGAGCAAATACTTGACTTAATAAGACAAACACTAAACTAACTAAGGAACCTATTAGCAAAGATCAAACACTAAGCTCACTAGAGATTAACTACTATGGCTAAGTGAATTGAACTGTAGGATAGCTAGGTCACACTCAAGGTACTTGATAAAGTAATACTGAAAGTAATGCTTGAAGTAATACTGAGATAAAGATAAATGTACCTGAGATACAAGAGAGCAAACCAGACCAGAGACGCCAGGAAATCAACCGACCTCCGATGCCAGTCGCTCGCACCCGCTTCTCTCTTAGCAAGCTCTACGCTCCTTTTACGAAGAACTTAGGCTGAGTTGTGCTAAACTAAGAGTTGCGCTGTAGCGAGGGCACTAGAGCTGTACTCTCTCTGCTAGCTAACCTACTTGCCTAAGCTCTCTGAGCTTCTAACCTAACTCTCACTTGCTTCTCTTGCTTCTTGGTGTGGTATGGGATGGTACTTGATGGTACAAATGAAGTGTTGCCACCAGGGGGGGTATTTATAGCCTTGTGGAGTGAAGGAGGTACTTATATGGGGCAGCCAGTCGACCTAGGGTTAGGTCAGGTGGCGGGCGTCACCCCCTACTGGCGGCCGCCAGTCCCCTGGTCATTGGATGCATCATCATTGATCCTACGGCCTCTAGGTGGTTGTCCAAGGCGGTTTGGAGGTCAGTTGCATGTCCTAGCAACCGACTTAGGTCATGATCCATGCCACTCCCCTCCGTAGCCCTCTGATCAAACCGACCTAGTGACCAAGGGCCAAGATTTGGCCTTGGGGTGGTCACATGGATCAGTGACGTGGCAGGGGGGATGGTTTGGGCCAACCCAAGTGGCGGGCGCCACCTAGGGGTGGCGGCCGCCACCCCCCCTAAGGCCCAATTGGGCCCTGCTGAGTGGGTTTGGCCTCTGGTGGTTCAAATGTCCAAATTTGGTCCAAATTCCTGCATTCAAATAAAAATCTATGGTCATGTGAAATTTGGTTAGTTTGAAACCTATTTGACTACATTTTATGCATTTTTGGTGGACTTTAGGGTCAAATGTTGATGGTAAAACAGGTGTTTAAGGACCATCTACAAGGACAACAGAGACAACCACAATCCACCACCTCCTCCACCAGCCACTCCCGAGCAACTCTTCGCTCAATTCTTAGGGAGTCAGCGCAATATCGAGGCATTGCTACGTGAGAACCTAGCACATGGCAACCAGCACCCTGAGACGAACTAGTAAAACTCATTTAAGGATTTTCTGGACATTAAACCGCCCATTTTCAAGGAGGCTGCTGAACCTTTGGAAGCGGAAGAATGGCTGCATACCATAGAGCAAAAGTTTCGGTTGCTCAGGCTCACAGAGGAGCTAAAGGCAGAGTATGCCGCGCATCAACTTTAGGGACCGACCGGGATATGATGGGGACATCATCGTACTACCTATCCTGCCCGTGCTCCTGTCACCTCGGAGATATTCTCGCAAGCTGTCCGAGGGCACTACATCTCACTAGGATTGACCTAGATGAAAGTGGCAGAGTTCATGAGTTTGACGTAGGGGACTCGTTCAATCACAGAGTATCACCGTATGTTCAATTCCTTGTCGCGCTATGCGCCAGAGTTCATAGATATTGAAGCTAAGAAGATAGCCAGTTTCAAGAGAGGGTTGAATACCAAGATGGGAAAGTCCATGGGTACATCATCTCGTACCGTTTTCAATGACTTTATCAGTAATTGTTTGACCCAAGAGAATCACAACAACAAGCATGCGGTGGGCAAGGCTCGAAAGAGAACTTTGGAATCTGGACCATTTCAGTCGAGGGGACCACCGGCTCAACGTTCCTAGTATCATCCACCGGCGCCTGGGGCTTGTTTCAGGCCACCTCAGAAGAAAAATCAGCAGCAGTACCAACGTAGCCAAAGGCCGTACAAGATAGCGGCAACTCAAGCTCGAGTTGGTCAAGGCAGTTCAATTGGGAACAAGACTATTACTCGTGGACCATGCTTCAATTGCAATCAAGAGGGACACTTTGCGAGGTATTGCCCACACCCAAAGAAGCAGCAGGCTAACTACCCCGCGCGTCTGCATAACATGACAGCCGAAGAAGCTCGTGCAGGAGAGCCCGTAACTGCTGGTATGTGTCTTGTTAACCATCATCCTGCAGTTGTTTTTGTTTGATACTGGATCATCGCATTCCTTCATGAGCAAAGCATTTGCACAAAATATAATCAAGAAATGTCTGAAATGGATTACAGGTTTCATGTGAGCTCCATGGGAAGTAGTGTTTATCTAGATAGATGGTTTGTAATGCGACCATCGAGATTGGAGGGCACAAGTTTGGAGCTAGTCTAGTAGTTTTGCCCGGACTAAGCTTGGATGTAGTCTTAGGTATGAGTTGGATGAATATGTGGAACACGGTGTTAGACACTGTTAATAGAACTCTTACCTTATCGGATGGGCGAACGAGTAACAAACTTCGTGTATCTCTTCCTCGAGGTGTTGATTTTGTTGACCTATCTTGCACTCTTTCCATAGAAGATCTTTCCAAAATTCCAGTTGTCCGAGATTTTCCGGATGTCTTCCCGGATGAGTTACCAGGTTACCACCCAAGAGGGAAGTGGAGTTCGCAATTGAGTTGCTACCAGGGACAGCACCAATTTCGAGAAGGCCGTACCGTATGCCACCCAATGAACTGGCAGACTCAAGACGCAAATCAAAGAACTCCTAGGCAAAGGATTCATTCAGCCTAGTATATCAGAAAAGGGTTGCCCAGCTTGTTTGTTAAGAAGAAGGATAAGTCGTTACAGATGTGCGTGGATTACCGTCCACTCAATGCCGTGACTGTGAAGAACAAGTTTCCGTTTCCATGGATAGACATTCTATTTGATCAATTGTCCAGAGTTAAAGTGTTCTCCAAGATCGATTTGAGATCAGGTTATCACCAGATCAAAATTCAGCCACAAGATATCTCGAAGACCGCTTTCTCGAACAGTTATGGGTTATATGAGTACTCCAGCATACTTCATGAGTTTGATGAACTCGGTATTCATGCCAGAATTAGATAAGTTCGTAGTAGTGTTCATTGATGATATTCTGGTCTACTTAGAAAACCCGGAAGATCATGCTGAACATTTGAAAGTTGTTTTGACCAGGCTTAGGGAGCATAAACTCTAAGCTAAGTTTAGTAAGTGTGAGTTTGGGATGAAGAAAGTACATTTTCTCGGTCACATCTTGTTCGAAGAAGGAATCTCTGTGGACCGCGGTAAGGTCCAGGAGGTAATGGACTGGAAGGCACCTACATTGGTTGGTGAGATTCGAAGTTTCCTTTGGTTTAGCAGGATACTATCGCCGTTTTATTCCCGATTTCTCCAAGATCGCAAAACCTATGACAAGCTTGTTGCAGAAGAATCAGAAGTTTGAATGGACAGAGGAGTGTGAAATCGCTTTTCATACCTTGCGGAAGCTTTTGACCACTGCTTCTGTTTTGGTTCAACCAAACATTGAGAAGCCCTTTGATGTCTTTTGTGACGCCTCAAAAGTTGGTTTAGGTTGTGTCCTTATGCGAGAAGGAAGAGTAATTGCGTATGCTTCTCGTCAGTTAAGGAAACATGAAGTGAATTATCCTACACATGATTTGAAATTGGTTGCAGTTGTGCACGCTCTGAAGATCTGGAGGCATTATTTGCTCGGTAACATTTGCAATATGTACTCTCGATAACATTTGCAATATGTACACTGATCACAAAAGTCTCAAGTATATCTTCATGCAACCTGAGTTGAATATGAGGCAGAGAAGATGGCTTGAGTTGATCAAAGATTACAATCTGCAGATTCATTATCATCCTGGTAAAGCCAATGTAGTTGCTGATGCTTTGACTCGAAAGTCACTATCGACGAAATATGGTCGATAGTCTACCGAGGGGTATGCCCAAGGTAGTAGATTGAGCGGCGGAGGCGCGCGAGACGTCTACAAAGCGTAAACACAGGGACGAGAGACGGCGATTTAGACAGGTTTGGGCCGGCAAGTCGCCGTAATACCCTACGTCCAGTGTTCTGGTGGCTGGTTTGTATTATGAGATTGGGTGATCAGATGTGTTTTGAGGGGGTCCCTGCTCGCCTTATATAGCCGGGGAGCAGGGTTACAACTTGCCGAATCCTAATAGATTACAATCGGTTCCTTTTGACAAGGAATCTGGGTCTATCTATTCGGATCTTCCTTGTCGAGCAAGTCATCAGGAGAGTCCTTAGCGGCCACGGCAGCCTGGTCGCGGGCCGCAAGGCCTTCTGGTTGGGCCGTACCTGTAGAAGAGCCCAAGTCGTGCCATGGGGGTATACGGGTGTAATATCCCCACAGCTAGTCCACGAGCACTTTGCATCCATTGTGCTGGGCGTCGTGAAGTCTTCCGAGCAGGTCGAGTCTAGTCGTATGTTGGTGGAGGCGTCCTCCGACCAGGTCGCCTGGTCGTGGTTGCAATTGTAGTTGGCTTTCGACCAGGTTAAGCTGGTCGCGAACGTAGCGGCCTGAACTGTAGCCGAAGTGCAGCCGGGTGGAGTACTCTGCGTCGTCCTGCAAAAAAGGATGCAAGGTGCTGCAAGAAAAATTTTGAAGATCTTTCATCTGGTGAAGTGTATCCACTTTGGACGCAGCTAGACGCCAGTAGCCGATGGCGTTCCGGTTGGAGTCCAAGCTAGTCCAGATCAAGCTATAAAAGAAACAAGATGAACAATACATTCACCGCTAGGTGAAGTTTATCCACTTAGTCCCCGAGCTTGGGAGTAGGTGCTGTGGGCACGTGGTGCCAAGCTTGTAATTTTCTGCACAAACAGAGTCATTTTTGCGAAAGAGAAAAAATGACGTGTGTACACGTAGTCCCGGGCCTGCTGTAAGAAGCAGCATGGTTCTTGTAGCAGGGCCAAAGAAAATGCATTAGTATAAATATGAGGGGTGAGTCCCCGAGGGTGAAGATGGAGATCTACAGTCCCCGGGAGTTACTGTAGTGCCGACCAGGAATTGTAGAGCTTACTATTCCCCTGAAATGAGTATTAGAACTAGTAGGAGTAGTCAGTCCGCGTGCATTAGTATCGCGTTTACTGGCGCAAAATAATTGAAATTGAAGAAATAAATGAGGGCGAACGGACATGCCGTTTTGTCAAACCAATGGCCCAGCAGCCCATTAAGGCAGATGCGGGGTCAAGTGCGCCCGTGCGGTTGCCGCAGGCGACGTGGCGGTCGTGGGAATGGTGGGCACGGGCTCCCAGGAACTCTTGAGGCAAAGGGTCGGGCCGCACCATATAAAAGGGGAAACGGGCGACGACGGTTCCTCACTTGCCTCTTGAGCTCCCGCCTCGTAGCCCTCCTCTCCTCTGCTTCCTTCGAGCACGCGAGCGACTCCGAGCACCAAACACTGTAGCCCCAGATCTAGATCCGAATCCCCACCTCGTCGTCGTCAATGGCGGGCGAAAAGCGGACTCACGAAGGCGCGACGAAGGCAAAGAAGGCGGCGAAGGCGGAGTCTGACGACCGCATCGAGGTGCTGAGCTGGGCACGCGGGTGGATGCAGAGTGTTCTCCGCCGGGAGAATCAGGAGGAGCTCGTCTTCGCCGGCCTGCTGCTAGATAGCATCACTGGCGGGTGGAGGGATGCGTACCTAGAAGATTGGCCGACGCCCAACACCTCAGAGCTCGTCGTCTTCGAGGCGTTCTTCAGGTGCGGGTGCGGGTTCGGGATCACGGTCCACCCCTTCCTCCATGGCCTGCTGGAGTACTACCAGGTTGCGCTGTGCAACCTGACGCCGAACACAATGCTGCACATCTCGGTCTTCATCCACTACTGCGAGGCCTATCTAGGCATCGAGCCCCATTTCGACCTCTTCCGCCACTTTTTCTGCTTGAAGATCAATGGCACTGGAGCATCGAACATCGTCGGGTCAGTGTATCTCCAGCTGCGGGACGGAATGGCGGAGAAGTACATTGCTATGCCGCTGCACTCGAAGGCGATGGAGTACAAGCCCAAGTGGTTCTACATCGATTAGGAGGCGCCAAGGCCGCCGTGCGACCCGGCGTTCGAGCCGATGGTGTTGCCGTCGTGGTCGGAGTGTCCCGGCGCGACGGCGATGGATCATGTGGAGGAGCTCCTGAAGTTGGTCGACAAGAAATGCGTCGACGGGTGGCGGTGGCGTCGAACTTCATCAAGCGGCGCTGCCAGCCCTGCAAGGAGAGGGCGCACCCGGCGTACGATTATGCCGGGGACGCCGAGCCAGACGCTGGAGGCGCCAGAGGCCATGTCGTCGAGAGGCTGCAGTCGTGGATGAGCTGCAGGTAAGATGAGTAGCAAGAGGAAGAAACATGGAGTAATGCGAGAAACTGGATTACTTCGGAAATCGTACTCCCTGGAGTACCCTCCGCCGAAGGTCAGTATCTTTGCCCTGTGTGTGTTCGTTAAAATGCATAAGTAGATACTCAGTGTTGAAAAGTGTAACCAGGGTCGGGCGGCATTCGTGTCGCAAGTGCCATCGAAGGCGTGCCGAAGGGTGTTGACCCGCCGCGGGATGGTGTCGACAACGATGGTCGCGGCACGGCAGAGGTCGACGTGGAGGAGATCGAAGACAGCGGGGATGAGGGGAGCCGAGTCCCCGAGCCCCGTCTGGTGGGCGGCGGGCCCGCGCTGACCCAAAGGGGAAGCGCCAGGCCACCCCTGCAAAAAAGAAAAAGAAGGTGTCGTTGGAGACCAGTGGCGCCTTCGCCATTGATGAGGAGGCGGCGAAGCGTCGCCGTGTGGTCTTCGATTGGTCGGACGACGCATCTGACAGTGACAATGAGGTCCCACTGAGTGCCCGCTTCGGGAAGGGATCCTCGTCGTCGCGGAGCGGCGAAGGCGAAGCCGAAGCCGAAGGAGACGCCGCAGCAGGCGTCGGACCCGGGGTCATTTGGTGGGGCGGCTGGTGCGCCCAAGCCGCAGGAGGAGTCCACAGGCAGTGGCGCACGTCCGCGCTCTCGTTGCTTTCTTGAGAGAAGAATGTGTCAGACCTGTAAGTATCCCATACTCATCTTATGATTCTTACCCTGGTCGGATCGAAGTGTTGACGACGTGTCCATGCCATTTGTAGGTCGGCGGTTGCCGCAAAGGTGCCGGACACCGAGGGCGGTGGTCGGAGCGAGACAAGCCCTCCGGTGGGGGCGAATATTGGCGGGTCGGCGAAGTCAGCCGCGCCGGAGGAGGCGTCAGAAGCGGCGGTGGATGTCGAGGCGTCTGCAGTCCCCGAGCCTCGAGGGACGGAGCATCCGAGGCGTCCGAAGTCCCCGAGCCGCAGGGGCGGAACGACGGGCGTCCCCAACGCCGGGGGAAGTTCTGGAGGAGGCGCCGCGGTGGGAAGTGCTGCGGCTCCGGAGGCCGGGTCCCTGGGTCATCACGCCCGGGGGACGAAGAGGAAGGTGGCGCCGCCTGCCTCGCCGGAGATCAAGGAGATCGAGCATCCGGAGGAGGACCCACATCGGTGTCCTGTCCGCCGTTTTCGCGTTGATGGCGACGAGGTCATCGAAGTTGATGACGAGGCGGCTAGCGCGGCGACGGACGCCGTGATCGGAGACGCGTCAAAGCTGCTGGAGAAGATCCAGGTGAGTGCGTTCACCTCTTCATGTTGTCTCTCCGGATGTCCTTTGTTCATGCTAGTCGTCGTTCCCCTGCAGTACCTGTTGAAGGTCAGGGAGGAGCGTAAGCTCGCCCTTGATCGGATGGCGCCGATTGCCGAGGAGAACGAGCGGCTCCGAGCAGATGTAAACGCGTCGAGGGCCAGTTCGCTGGCTTGGAGGCACATCTGGAGGATGCCCATGCACGTTCTCGGGAGCTTGAGGAGATCATCCAACAGCACGGGCAGGAGAACTTCTAGCTTCAGCTGCGGGCCGATAAGGCCGACGAGTTCGCCGCACGTAAGTCGATGATGCTATACTCCCTTTTGCTTAGTACGCCATCTGGTCGGAGTCCTGAATCTTGGTGTTGTCTTCGCAGAGGCGATGCAGGCGGGCGAGGATAAGCGTCTCATGGCCGAGGAGAAGGCAAAGTCCAACGAGGAGTTGCAGAAGTGGCAGGCCATGCACACTGGTAAGTCTCCTTGGTGAAGCGTGATCGGAGCTGGTCGTCGTCTTTACCCATTGCTTTGGCGTTTGCAGTTTACCGGGAAAACATGAAAATGCAATTTGCAGATCTACAGCGGTGTATTGATGGTTACCATGAGCGCTTTTGTCGTTGGCAGAGGAGGTGGCCCCATTAGTGCAGTGCATCGATGAGGAGCCTTTCTCCCATTGGAGAAGGAGCGGCGAATCGGCGACCATGTCGTCCAGAAGGCGCGTGGCCTGTGGGGGCGCTTCCAGGCGTACACCAAGGCGGGGCGCAATGTGTGGCGGCTCATGGCCTCACCATTCTTCGTTCACATTATCCGCGGATGGAGATGTCGAGGCTGGGCGCAGGCTTTGCGGCGAACACATCGGAGGCCGAGATGGAGCGTCTGAAGGAAGAAGCCGAGCCTACCGCCAAAGCCCTTGTCGGAGGTGTAGACTTGTTCGGTGCTGGGCACCAATAGTATGTATATTAGGAGATAGTCTGTAAATAGACTCTTGGGCGAACTGAATCAAAACATGAAGGAAGTCGGTGTGTTTTGTTCGTTCCCCGAATTCCGCAGACCTGATAGTCGTGAGCCGTAGCAATGAACAGTTCGGCCTTGGGTTATCCCAGGATCCATAGCGTAGAGCGCGGAGCTCGTTTGTGCGTAGGAGTCGAGGGCGTCACCCAAGGAACCTTTGCTGGCATCCCATAGCGCAGAGGGCGGGCACTCATGCACGCATAGGGAGGTACCACGGCCAGGGTCTTTTCCAAGAGGCTCGATCGTGGCGTGACATGGGCGAATGGCGACCATTGTCGAGTGCGTGGGTGGCGCGAACGCGAGGCACTGAGCTTATAACCTCAGAATTCTCAGCCCAAGTTAGCCTTTCCTTCATAGCGCAGAGGGCGGGCGCTCATGCACGCGTAGAGAGGTCAGGACGTCACCTGGGAGAACTGTTGGCCACCGTAGCGCAGAGGGCGGGCGCTCATGCACGCGTTCGATGGTGACAACAGCCCTGGCTCTGAGTTTTCGTCGGCGTTAGTGAGGCTGCTTGAAGACCGAATGGAGAACGTGCGCGTAACCGGCACATACAGGCACTGGATGTGTAGCCTCCGGAGGACTCAGCCCAAGCGTAGCCTTCCCTTCGTATCGCAGAGGGCGGGCGCTCATGCACGCGTAGAGAGGTCGAGATATCACTTGGGAGGACTATTGGCCACCATAGCGCAGAGGGCGGGCGCTCATGCATGCGTCCGGTGGTTACATTAGCCCCTGCTCTGAATCTCCTTGGCATCAGCCAGGCTGTTTGGAGAAAATGGCGAGTCGTCCGGAGACGAGTTGGAGAGGTCGGCGAACCATCCGAAGACGGGTGGAGATATCGGCGAGCCGTCTGGAGACGGGTGGAGAGGTCGGCGAGCCGTCCGGAGATGGATGGAGATGTCGGCGAGCCATCCGGAGACAGGTGGAGATGTCGGCGAGCCGTCCGGAGACGGGTGGAGATGTCGGCGAGCCGTCCAGAGACGCGTGGAGACGTCGGCGAGCCGTCCGGAGACGGGTGGAGAGGTCAGCGAGCCGTCGCTTAAGCGTAGAATTTTCTAAGTTGCTCGATACTCCAGGAGTTGGGCACGTCAATGCCTTCGAGGTCGGCGAGGCGATAGGCGCCTGGTCGGGTGACTTCCTTCACCGTGTAGGGGCCGTCCCAATGTGAAGACAGTTTGTGTAGGCCGTCGGTCTTGAGTTTCCGCTTGAGGACGAGGTCGCCGACGATGAAGGATCGGTCTTTCACGTTGCGGTTGTAGTAGTAGTAGCGGCGAACTCCTTCGAGATACTTGGCGGTGCGAAGGCAAGATGCCAGGCGCTCATCTTCTATGCGGTCGAGGTCGTCGCAACGAGCCTGGTCGGAGGCTTCCTCATCATAGTTCTCGACGCGCGGAGAGCGGAAGACGACATCGGCGGGATGACGGCTTCAGAGCCGAAGACCATGAAGTACAGCGAAACATTGGTGTTATGGCTCGGTTGAGTCCGGAGACCCCAGAGTACGGAGGGGAGCTCGCGCATCCAGCGACCAGGATCATGCCGTTGGCGCGTTCGGCCTGGCCGTTGGCTCGAGGATGGGCGACGGAGACATACTTGACGAGGATGTCGTGGCCTTCGTAGAAATCTCAAAAGACGGTGCCGGTGAAGTTGGAGTCCGTCGGTGATAATGGAGTTTGGGAGACCGAAGCGATGGATTATTTCGTCAATGAAGGAGGCGGCGTTTTAGGCGGTCGCCTTGGTGATTGGCCTTGCTTCTATCCACTTGGAGAATTTGTCGACGGCGACGTATATCCACTTGAAGCTTCCCAGAGCTGGTCGGAATGGGCCGATCATGTCGAGTCCCCAGCAGGCAAAGGGCCACGAGGCCGGTATTGCTTGAAGCGACTGCGCAGGAACATGGGTTTGTTTAGCGAAGAATTGGCACTCCTCGCAGGTCCGGACGAGCTGTTCGGCGTTGGCGACCGCTGATGGCCAGTAGAATCCTGCACAGAAGCCTTACGTACCAACGTCTTCACGGCCGCATGGTTCCCGCATTCACCGGTGTGGATGTCTAAGAGTATTTCGAGGCCATCTTTCCTGGAGACGCATTTTTGGAGTACCTCGTTTCTAGAGTTTTTGCACATGAGCGTACCGTCGACCAGGATGTAATTGTTGACGCGGCGAATGAGGCGCTCAGCTTCGGTCTTGTCAGCGGGGACAAGGTTCTCAGAGAGATATTTGATGAAGTCGTCGCGCCAATCAGATGGCGTTGAGGGAACGACAACGACCAGTGGTTCTACCGATGGAAGTGGAGTTGTGGCGTCCGTGGATGAGCCAAGCCTGAGTGGTCGGCGATGGAGAGCTCGAGCAGATCGTGGATGAATACGCCGGCCAGGGCCGGAGATCTTGACGACGCCAACTTGGAGAGCTCGTCAGCCTCCTGGATCTGATCACGCGGTAGATGATGGTATTCGATACCGAAGAATTTACCTTCAATCTTTCGGATGGCGGTGCAGTAGGCGTTCATCCTGTCATTGGAGCAATTCCAGTCCTTGTTGAGCTGGTTGATGATGAGGGTGGAGTCGCCGTAGACCATAAGGCGCTTGACGCCTAGCTCGCTCGCGATACGGAGACCATGGCGGACGGCTTCGTACTCGGTGTCGTTGTTGGAGGCTGGAAAGAGTAGCCGTAAAGCGTAACAGAGCTTCTCACCGGAGGGAGACGTGAAGAGGAGACCGGCGCCGGCGCCATGGAGGGGTGAGGGAGCCGTCGAAGAAGAGGGTACTGGAGTTTGGAGATCCGTCCATTCGGCGAGGAAGTCAACGAGTGCTTGTGACTTGATTGTTTGGCGACCTTGAAAGGTGATGTCGTAGGAGCCGAGCTCGATAGCCCACTTGATGATGCGTCCTGTAGCGTCCTAGTTGCGAAGTATGTCCCCGAGGGGGAATTCCGTGACGACGGTGACCCGCTTGGAGCTTTGAAGTAATGGCGTAGCTTGCGTGCAGTAATAAGGACCGCATAGAGGAGCTTTTGTACCTGGGGGTACCGAGTTTTGGAGTCGTTCAGTACCTCGCTGACGAAGTAGCAGGGTCACTGGACGGGTAGGTATGACTGTCTTCCTCGCGTTCAACGATGATAACAGAGCTGATGACCGGTTTGTGGCGGCGATGTAGAGCAGCAGGGCTCCTTCTCCTTAGGTGCGGCGAGCACAGGAGGCTGCGTGAGGTACTTCTTCAGGTCAGAGAATGCAGAATTGGCTTCGGCGTCCCAAACGAACTTTTCGCCAGCCTTGAGGAGCTTGATGAAGGGTAGCCCCTTTTCGCCGAGCCTGGATGTCCTTCACGTTAGAGGGAGCTCGCATGCAGAGGACGACCGAAGTCTTGTCGGGGTTTGGGCGAATGCCGTCGCGGCTGACGATGTTGCCGAGGAGGTTTCCAGACGACACGCCGAAGATGCACTTATTGGGGTTGAGCTTCCACTTGAACCTGTTGAGGGCCTTAAAGGTTGCTTCGAGGTCGGAGATGAGCGTGTCGGTGGTGCGAGTCTTGACGACGACGTCATCCACGTAAGCTTCGACTTTTCCCGGGATGAGGTCCTTCAGGCAATCCTGGATCGCACGCTGGTATGTGGCACCGGCGTTCTTCAGCCTGAATGACATGGTCATGTAGCAGTAGGCGCCAAAGGCGTGATGAACGCTATTTTGATCTGGTCTTCTACCTTCAAAGCAATTTGATGGTAACCGGAATAGCAATCGAGAAAGGAGAGAAGTTCGCACCCGGTGGTAGAGTCGACGATCTCGTCAATGCGAGGGAGGAGGAAGGGGTCCTTGGGGCAGTGCTTATTGAGATCGGTGTAGTCAACGCACATACGCCATTCTTTTTCTTTTTGAGTACAAAACCGGGTTGGTGAGCCAATCCGGGTGATACACCTCTTTTATAAAACCGGCAGCTAGGAGCCGGGTGAGCTCTACCCTAATTGCCTCCTTCCTATCTGGCGCGAAGCGATGGAGCTTTTGGCGACCGGCCTAGCGGTAGAGGAGACGTTCAGGGAGTGCTCGACGAATTCAGTGGAACTCCAGGCATGTCCGCTGGTTTCCAGGCGAACATGTCAACGTTGCTCCGTAGGAAGCTGACGAGCGCGTCTTCGTATTTTGGTCGAGGTTGATCCGATTATGGCGGTCTTCTCCCCGAGCGCCGTCCACTAGGGCCACCTGCTTCGTGTCCTTCGCTTCTTGCTGGAGCGCTGGTCGGAGGTCTCTAGGATCTCGAGATTGTTGGGGCGGAGTTAAGCAGCGTCGGTGATGCAGCCTTGGGGCACCCTGGAGTTGGTTGGCGTGTCTCGGCGGAGTTGATTGTCTCCTGCTCGCACTTGTACGCCACTTGGAGATTTGCCCGAACGCTGAGGACGCCTTTCTTCGTTCGCATCTTGAGCACGAGGTAGGCGTAGTGTGGAACAACCATGAGCTTGGAGAGGGCCGGGCGACCGAGGATGGCGTGGTAGGGGTGTCGAAGTCGGCGACGATGAAGGTGATGTACTCCTCGCGGAAGTGGTCGGAGGTGCCGAACTGCACTGGGAGGGTTATCTGTCCAACGGGCATGGATGGTTTACCCGGTACGATGCCCCAGAAGGGGAAATTTGCCGGAACAAATCCCGCTTGGAGTAGTCGAGCTCGTGGAAAGCCGATGAGAAGATGATGTTGAGGGCGCTTCCCCGTCGACGAGGACTTTGAGGTAGCGGCAGTTGGAGATCACCGGGTCGATGACAAGAGGAAAATGCCCTGGATACTTGTCGTTCGACCATTGGTCCTCCCTGGAGAAGGTGAGGGCATCTGTAACACCCCTGGTGTTAAGCAACCTTAAATGCATAACTTGACATCTCATGAGCATAAGCATCATCATCCTCCCATGTTGCATTTTGTTTGTTAAGTGTCATTTCATGTGTTGGCTTGCAATGTTATGCTTGGTGTGATGCTTGTTTGACTTCCTTTTGGAGTGTGTGAGTCTCCTTAGTAGTTGAACCTTGTTGAGGAGTCAGTTTGAAGCTAGGTTTGTGTTGGTCTTCTTGGCTAACCAAGTCACTAACCCTAATTGCCTTAGTAGAGCCCTAGGAGTCCTTTTGTTTGACTAACTGAGACCTCCTTGATAGAAGCTTTGCATGGCTATGGGCCCTTAACCAAAAATGTGTAGAATTTAGAGTAGAACAAAAAGTGTTTAAGGGCCAACTCATGAAAATGAGTTTAACAAGGTGTTTTAGGACCCACAAGGCAGAAATAGGGGAGATTAGACTTGGAAAATTCTTCTAAGTCCTAACTGGCGAAACAGTTTCGCCTGGTGATATTTGGAGCTTTTTCGAGAGCAATCTAGGCCGAACCAAAGCTTGATCTTGTAACCAAAGTTGTAGTCGGCATGTAGCTCTACTCAATGGAACAAGTGGCTTAGCATTTCATCGAGTGGATTAGGAGTTAATCGCGTCCAAAGTTTGGCCGTCAGTCGGCCATCGGCAACTGAATCGGCCGATTCAGTTTGAATCGGGCCGTGCCGTGCCGACCGCGCGCAGGACTCGCCCGCCGCGTGGCGCGCGCCGGCCGGGGACGCAGCGTCCGCGCGCGGCGTGGCGTGCACAAGGCCGCCTCGCCCCTGCCCGAAGCCGCACTCCCTCCATTCTGTCCCTCTCGCTCTCTCGCCGTCGCCCAAGCGGAAGAGAGGGGGGAAAAAAACAGGGCGCCGCCGCCGTTCGCCGTCGTTCGCCGCCGTCCGGCCGCCTTGCAGCAAGCCCAACCACCCACAAGGCATCGCCGTGAGCCCCCGCACCTCTTGCTGCCCTTAGCGCCCCATAGGAGAACCTAGGCAAGCCTCGGGATGAGCTGCCGCCATGGCCGCCATGACCGCCGAGCTGTGTTCGCCGTGGCCGGCCTCCTTCCTGTGGTTTCGTGTCGCCCTAGCTCACGTTCAAGGGTTAGGGAGGTTCGTAGAGGATGTAGAAGGTGACGGTTTGGCCGGTTAGGGTTTGAAGACCGCGGTACGCCGCGCCCACCATGTCCGCCATGGCCGGCAGGCTCAGTCCGCCGTGGCCAACCCTTCTTTCGAGCTCGTCCGTTCGCCCTAGCTGGTGTTCGCGAGTCGCCTTGGCCCGTAGAAGGCGTTGGAGGTGTTGGTTGAGCCGATTAGGGTTTGGTAGTGTCAGTACGCCGTGTCCGCCGTCCGCCATGGTCGCCGAAGTCGGCATGGCCATGGTCGCGAGTGCTCGGAGCAGGAGCCCTGGCTCCTGAGCCTCGGGTTAGGGTTGTGAAGGTTGCCGGAGTAGAAATCGCGCGTTGGTTTGGCTCGGGATGACCGGAGCCGGCCAGCGTAGCATGCCCGCGCCGCCGTGTCCGCCATGGTCGCCGGCGAGCTCGTTTTGAGCATGCGCTAGGCCTGTGTGTGGTACCGTCGGGTGCGGAAGAAGGAGAGGAGTAGGGTGAAGGTGTCCGTTTCGCCGGAGAGGTCGCCGCCGGCGAGCTTCGCCGCGGTCAACCTCTCCCCTGCTCTGGAGGGGATGACCGGTGGGGTCAGGTTGACTCGGGGCCCCGCGGGTCTGTGGCTTGGGTCCCGGTTGTCAGTGGCCCTGGTGCAAGTAGTTGGGTACGCGTAGCAGTTTAGGTTAAGGAGTTTTTCAGGGTTTTGTTTAAATAGTTTTCAGAATGTTTGATTAACTTGTTTAATTCATATCTTGCATTCTGTAAATGCTAAAAAGGTGAAACAAGTTTTGTTAAGTTTGTTGTGATGAGTTCTATGTGTGAAAAATATGATATGTCCAGTTTGTGATAAAGTTATGTGTAGCTATATTTAATTCTTGTTTTGGCTGAAATCTTGTTAAATGCTTAGTAAACTGTGTATTGCTCAGAAAAATGTGATTCTTGTTTTGTTAGGTTTGTGTTGATGAATAGTTTCAGGGAAAAATAATATATGGTGTTGTTCTGTGGAATATTTTGCCAGTAGTAATTAATGTGGTTAAATGTTGTTTTCTTGTTTATTTTGTAGTAATTAAAATATGAGGAGTTTGAGCCTGAGAATTTTTATACACTGCTCTTGTGCTAAGAAGTTCAGTAGAAAAATGAAAAATCTGTTGTTTGACACTTTTTGCTAGGGTGTGTGGTTCAAAACACCTTTTCATGATAGAATTTGTCTTTTTCATAGAGAATGGAGTTTGCGTCCAAATGGGGTGAATTTTGGACAGGGGACTAGATTAGATGTTCTTAACTTCCAGTAATTTTTGTAGATTTTTCTGAAGGCATCGAGGATGGGTTGCTTTTATAAGCTTGATTAATTGGATTTATTTCAGCAGGTAATTAAAGGAACGTAAAATAATAAAGTGGGTGCTTGCTGTGGTAATTAGAATCCTAAAACTGTGAATTAGTAGAACTAGTTGGTTGATTGGTTAGTTAAGGTCTTTTGTAATCTCTGGGTGATGTTGACTACCTTGTTAAAGAGAACGCAGTAGATGACATGTGCTTATCTCCTGAGTGATCTTGTTCTATATTGCATCCCCATGCATTCCATGTGCATTAATATTACTCATGCGTGCTATGCATCATCCAGGATTGGTAGTGGAGACCCAGAACCCGCCACCGGAGGAGCTGTGCCTGGAGGAGACTCAGGACCAGAGGACCGAGGAAGATGGGGTTGAGGACCTGCCTGAGTGCCTCGACCACCGTCCCTCCGACTTTGAGCGAGCATTTTAAGTCTCCTACCATTCTTTTATAAATCCAATCGAGTCAATATAATAATTGTTGCATTAAGTTATAGGAGTTGAATGATACCGTTGATGCATTACTTACTTATCCTTGTCCACCCATAATTATTATCTTGATATCCCTGTTAGGTCTAGGCTCGATGATATGCTTAGCTCTGCTTAGACCGGTAAAAGTCGGGTGATTTCCTGTCTCCCGCATATAGGTGGATACTGATCATGACTAGCCTGGTGCTATCATGGAGATAACCATGTGATAATTAATCTGAGACCGGGCGGGATGTAGGAGCAGCAGGACATGGGTTATGTGTGCTAGTAGTCTCCCGTCTGTGTCGATTAGGACCCGACGAAGGCACACCTCAGTCATTTTGAACGCGTCAATCACTTAACAGAGTAGGTCGGAGTACCTCCCGTGAAGCCGAGTAGGGCTATTCGAGCCGGTGATGGTGATGTTGACGCCTAACACCCAGGGCCTTATATGTACCGTGGGCAACTATTCTGAGCAACCTGGCATGGTCCGTGGACAGGCGGGGCCTGACTGACCTAGGCATGACCGTGGGCAGTTATAGCTTGAGCGACCTGGCATTGAGATAACCCCCGGTGTAGAAGGGCCCATGACCGTCCCGCGCGTTGTGTTCTCGAATTTCCTGAAGTGGTCGCCGACGGCTGCCTGGCAAGGTGTGATCGGGCGAGTGTGCGACATTTTTATCCCCAGCTGGTAGGAATCGATTATAATCGCCATCGCTCCTGGTTAGTGAGTAACTTGATTGGGCATGTGTTACCGTAGTAACTTATGGAACTAAAGATGGTTATGCTATTGAATCTGAAAGGCTATTGATGAGATAGTCACTCTTGCTTGATTAATTAGCCAAGTGATTGCTCTAGATCAGGTGCAAATCTAGTTAATCAGGTTGATTATATAAAATGGACTGCTAATACTCTAATGATGATTATTAATAATGAAAATGCTTTTATGCAAAAGGTAAGTACAGCCAACCCCAGATACAGCCTTGCATACTCCTTGGTGTCGTTTATTTCTGGTTTATGACGGGTAAGTCTAGCTGAGTACCTTCTCGTACTCAGGGTTCTATTCCCTTGTTGTTGCAGATGGGCAATGCTTCTTCGGCTATTGCGAGAACTGTATGTACCCCGTCGAGGGTGGTGACTAGACCATGGGCATGGTCAACTCTTATCCTCCCCTAATGCTTTTGTGGACTGATCAGGCATTGACACCGTATTGTGAACTGAGAACTTATGTTTAAAACCATGTTGCTTCCGCTTTCGAAATTCGAACTTTGGTTTGTAATAACTAGTCGAACTCCGATGTATTTGATTTATGTGTGAACTGAATGTACCTCATGGACATGTACGCTAATCTATTATGATGTTGGCTAAAGTTGAATGATTTGAAATCCTTTGAGGTTTCCGGACTACCGGGTTTGTACAAGCTTAAGTATCTGAAATCTCTGTGGAAGCGGGGATTCGATGCTTAATCTGGTATAAATTGGTCGGTTCTATCACAGCTGGCATCGGAGCATGGTTGGCGTTACTGTTCATGAGTGTATTTGAAAATCGTATTTTCAAATCAAAAACTTTCTTTGCAAAAACTTATAAGCTATAATAGGGTTTGAAAAATCTTATAAATGAAGTTTAAGGTGTGCCAATGATCAAGTCCTTATGCCCAGTAGGTTTCTAGGTGGCTATTTAAGTACTAACTTGGGGGTTGTGCATCATATTTAAATTCTGTTGTTTCTGTCGTCCATACGGCAAGGGTGAAATTGTATGGGTGCTATTCTTCGGAATAGTATTGTATGGATCAATTGCCTCTATGCCAAGGTAACAAGTGAGTTGTGAGAGCATGATTGGACAACCGCCAATCTAGGGGAGTGCTTGAATGGTACCGACATGTATACCTGTTACACACAAGTATATGTGAAAGTATTGATTGTGGGAGTAATACTATTCTGATGGGTGCATATACTGCTTACGTGCATACTGGATGTGCACCTGAGTTGGTATTAGATTTAATTTCAGCAATGCATGATATTCATACTGTGGGCAGGGCTGAAGTGATTTTCTGCAGGTATGCTAACTTGCGATCGTGTAGTATATTAGTTAACGCTATGAGAGAACGTTGTATGCCACCGTCTAGCAGTTAGATTGATAGACAGTGAGGACGTATGTTACGTGCATGCATCATGATCATACAATCTTGCATTAATCTTACTTCCTTCCTTATGATTATCCGTACCGTTTCTTTAAAATAAAAGTTGTTCTCAACTAATTAAAAACTATGTGGATGAACTTCTTTCAGATGGCCTGCACCAAGCGTACCACCCGTAAGTCGACTGGAGGCAAGGGGCCTAACTATATGCTGGGACCCTGGACTGCTGAGGGGTCGGAGGACTTTCTGGAGGAGTTTGGCATACCTACCATTTTGTGGAGGGTGCTGCACTTGATTGGATACCAGGAAGGCCAGGAACCGCAATATGATTGGCATCGTGTTCAGCTTTCCGAGGATCGCTACGTATACACAGTTGAGGTGGACGTGCCCAGCCGTGATCCGCAGGATCATGTATGGTGTCGCCGGGTCTTTGCACTACAAGGTAGGACCCCGTGGGACGTTGCTAACAGGGTTGCCTATACTGTTCTTCGAACATTATGGAGGATCACCCGGAGGTGGTCGCGCAAGCCACTGCTAGCATATTTCCTACGGTGGACCCTTACCAGTCGGTGTGGCGACAGCCAGGTGCCACGGTGCTTGAGGCCAGTTCTTTGGAGCGAGAGCACTGCGCAGGACCAGCTGGGAGTGCTATGGCTGCACTCATGGCTACCTATGGGTGCTTGTCACGTAGATACGACCACCTGGACCATGTTCTTAGTGAGGAGATGGCTGCACAGCATCGCAGGTAGGAGGAGTATGCCATAGAGATAGACCTCCTCACCACACAGCTAGCTCACCTGACGGTGGAGAGGGACCAGGCGCTTCAGAGAGAGCAGGAGACCGCTCATCAGCTCAGTGTTCAGCAGGAGGCGGCTACCTTCCTAGCCTTGATCATGAGGGAGACCGAGGAGTCGCTTCGCAGTGTCTGTATTGAGGGCATACGTGTTTCAGAGGAGAACAGGTTGTTTAGGCTGCGAGTAGGAGACTTAGAGCTGCAACTTCACCACCTGCAGGACTACAATGACCGTCTGCACGAGGAGATCCACCGCAGGGAGAATGAGAGGAACCCCATCTTTCCACAGGAGGACCCAGATCTGAGTAGCTCTTCTAGCAGTTCTTCAGATATGTCTAGTGAGGATGGTGACGTTGGTGACATCGCTAGAGAGTAGCCTAGATCGTATGCTTAGAGCCTAGTGATCTTTTGGGTGTGTTGGCAAGCCCGATCTTTTGCTTTTGTATGGGTTGGATGTAAGCATGGGTAGTAAGACTTATGTGCACATGGTGTAAGACCTTGGAAAGTCCCATATGTATGGGCAAAACTATGGATGTTTATGTTGGTTTTTGCATGTTATGTATTAAGCGATCTTATTATGTGATGCTGCGATGTGGATTGAAATTTATTATGCCTCTGTGATTGTTTGGTGAATTCGTTTTCCAAATAAATTCAGTTGGCATGATCTATTGTTCTCTACAATAATTGCAACTCCACCAAATAATCACTTGGTGTGAATACATGTAGATGATGACAACTCGTAGTGGAGCTGGCGGTAGTGGTGGAAATGAGGATCCCAGGGATAACCGTAATCCACCACCTCCTCCACCAGCCACACCCGAGCAGCTTTTCGCTCAGTTCCTGGGAAGCCAGCGCAACATTGAAGCTTTACTGCGTGAGAATTTGGCGCACGATCAACCGCGTCCCGAGCCAAATCAGTATAGTTCGTTCAGGGATTTCTTGGATACCAGGCCACCCATTTTCAAGGAAGCTACTGAACCCTTAGAGGCAGAAGAATGGCTGCATACCATGGAACAAAAGTTTCGTTTGCTAAGGCTGACAAAGGAGCTCAAGGCAGAGTATGCCGCGCACCAGCTGCAGGGGCCAGCCGGGATTTGGTGGGGGCATCACTGCACCACCTATCCTGCCAACGTTCCTGTCACTTGGAGGGTATTCACCGAAGCTGTACGAGGGCACTATATTCCGCCAGGCCTGACTCAGATGAAAGTGGCAGAATTCATGAGTTTGACACAAGGGACTCGATCTGTTACCGAGTACCATCACTTGTTTAACTCCTTGTCACGTTATGCTCCAGACTTCATGAATACAGATGCTAAAAAGATTGCTAGTTTCAAGAGAGGTTTGAACACCAAAATGGGAAAATCAGTGGGGACATCTTCTCGTACAGTCTTCAATGACTTGATCAGTGATTGCCCGATTCAAGAGAATCACAATAACAAGCATGCTGCAAGTAAGGCCTGGAAGAGGACCTTTGATTCCAGACCATCTCAACCTAGGGGACCACCAGCTCAACGAACCCTGTATCGACCACCAGCGCCGGGGGCACATTTCAGGCCGCCGCAGAAGAAGAATCAACCTCAAGCTCAGCGCAATCAAAGGCCATACAAAGTAGCTGCTAACCAAGCTCGTGGAGGTCAAGGCAGCTCGACCGGAGGAAAACCTTCAATTCGTGGGCCATGTTACAACTGCAACCAAGAGGGGCACTTCGCAAGATATTGCCCTCACCCAAAGAAGCAGCAAGCTAACTACCCCACACGTCTGCACAACATGACCACTGAAGAAGCTCGTTCTGGAGAGCCCGTGACTGCCGGTATGTGTCTTGTTAACCATCATCCTGCAGTTGTTTTATTTGATACAGGATCATCACATTCATTCATGAGCAAAGCATTTGCACAAAAACATAGTCAAGAGGTGTCTGAAATGGATTATGGGTTTCGCGTAAGCTCCGTGGGGAGTAGCGTGTTGTCTAGGCAGATGGTTAGTAATGCAACCATCGACATCGGAGGGCACAAATTTGGAGCAAATCTCATAGTTCTACGAGGACTCAATATGGATGTAGTCCTAGGTATGAGTTGGATGAGTATGTGGAATGCGGTGTTAGACACTGCAAATAGGATTCTTACCTTATCTGATGGGAGGACGAATACGAAGCTTCGCATCTCTCTTCCTCGAGGTGTTGACTTTGTTGATTTATCATGCACTTTATCTATAGAAGACCTGTCCAAAATCCCAGTCGTCCGAGACTTCCCGGATGTTTTCCCGGATGAATTACCAGGGTTACCGCCCAAGCGGGCAGTGGAATTTGCAATTGAGTTGTTACCTGGAACTGCACCAATCTCTAGAAGACCCTACCGTATGCCGCCCAACAAGTTAGCTGAACTCAAGACTCAGATTAAGGAGCTTCTGGACAAGGGATTCATTCAACCTAGTATATCCGAGTGGGGTTGCCCAACATTGTTTGTTAAGAAGAAGGATAAGTCACTACGGATGTGTGTGGATTATCGACCGCTCAATGCCGTGACCGTCAAGAACAAGTATCCGTTGCCAAGGATATATATTCTGTTTGACCAGTTGTCCAGAGCCAAGGTGTTTTCCAAGATCGACTTGAGGTCAGGTTATCACCAGATTAGAATTCCACCACAGGATATCCCAAAGACTGCTTTCTCGACCAGATATGGATTATATGAGTATCTTGTCATGTCTTTTCGATTGACAAATGCCCCAGCGTATTTCATGAGTTTGATGAACTCGGTATTCATGCCAGAATTGGATAAGTTTGTAGTAGTATTCATTGATGACATTCTAGTATACTCTGAAAACCCGGACGATCATGCAGAACATTTGAGGGTTGTTTTGACGAGGCTCCGGGAACATAAACTTTATGCGAAGTTTAGCAAATGTGAGTTTTGGTTGAAGCAAGTACAATTTCTTGGTCATATCCTGTCAGAAAAAGGAATTTCTGTGGACCCCAGTAAGGTACAAGAAGTGCTGGAGTGGAAAGCTCCTACTTCAGTTGGTGAAATTCAGAGTTTTCTTGGTTTAGCAGGATATTATCGCCGATTCATTCCCGACTTCTCTAAGATTGCCAAACCAATGACAAGTTTGCGCCAGAAGGATCAAAAGTTTGAATGGACACAGAAGTGTGAATTAGCTTTCGGTACCTTGCGGAAACTATTGACCACTACTCTTGTCTTAGCTCAACCAAATATCGAGAAACCTTTTGATGTCTTTTGTGATGCATCGAAGGTTGGATTAGGTTGCGTTCTTATGCAAGAAGGCAGGGTGATTGCTTATGCATCCCGACAATTGAGGAAACATGAGATTAACTATCCTACGCATGATTTAGAGTTAGCCGCTGTGGTGCACACTCTAAAAATCTGGAGACATTATCTGCTTGGTAACGTCTGTAATATGTACACCGATCACAAAAGTCTCAAGTATATCTTCACTCAACTTGAACTGAATATGAGGCAGAGAAGATGGCATGAATTAATCAAGGATTACAATCTACAGATACATTATCATCCAGGGAAAGCCAATGTGGTTGCCGACGCTTTGAGTCGGAAATCACACTGCAATAATTTGAGGTTACAACCAGAAGACGAGTTTAGTCTCGTACACCCTGTGATTTTGCACAATATCAAGCTGCAAGGCACCTTAGTTGATCAGATTCTTGAAGGGCAGAAAATAGACAAGGGAATTTATCATATCAAGGAAAGGCTGAAGGCCGCAACTGAACCAGTAAAACATTTTTAGATTGATGATAAGGGAGTGTTGAGGTTTGACCAACGCCTAGTAGTGCCTAAGAATAGGGAACTCAAAAACCAGATTATGGATGAAGCCCATTTATCTAAGTTATCCATTCATCCTGGAAGCACTAAGATGTATCAAGATTTGCGTCCAAGGTTCTGGTGGACCAAGATGAAGAAAGAGATTGTCGCGTACGTAGCCAGATGCGACACGTGTTGTCAAGTAAAAGCTATTCACCTGAAGCCAGCCGGAACACTTCAACCGTTACCAATACCCGAGTGGAAATGGGAATAAATAGGTATGGATTTCATCACTGGTTTGCTAACCACTCAGAAAGGAAATGACTCAATTTGGGTGATAATCGATCGTCTTACCAAGACCGCTCATTTTATTCCGGTCAAAACCTGTTATCGAGCACCAGACTATGCGGAGATTTATATCAATCAAATCGTTCGACTGCATGGTATACCCAAGGTTATAGTTTTAGATCGTGGAACACAGTTTACTGCACCGTTTTGGGAGAAACTACAAAAGGAATTAGGCACGAAGCTAATCCGTAGCTCTGCCTATCATCCCCAAACCTCAGGACAAACCGAAAGGGTGAATCAAGTCTTAGAGGACATGTTGAGAGCCTGTGTGATTTCAGCAAAGGGATCTTGGGAGAAATGGTTATCGTTAGCAGAATTTGCTTACAACAATGGCTATCAAGAAAGCATAAAGATGGCACCGTTTGAAGCTCTTTATGGTAGAAGGTGTAGGATACCTGTGAACTGGGTGGAACCGGGAGAACGTCGATACTATGGAATTGATTTTGTTAACAAAGCAGAAGAACAAGTTAGAATAATCCAACAACATATGGCAGCTGCGCAGTCTCGACAAAAGAGCTATGCCGACAAGAGAAGGAAACCGCTTAAATTTAGCGAAGGCGATTATGTATATCTGAAAGTGTCGCCCATGAAAGGGGTTAGACGCTTCGGCGTGAAAAGGAAATTAGCGCCAAGATTTTTGGGGCCTTACAGGATCGTGGAAAGCAGGGGAGAAGTAGCTTATCAGCTATAGCTACCTGAACATTTGAAGTCTATATTCCCTGTATTCCATGTGTCGCAATTAAAGAAATGTCTTCGAGTTCCCGAAGAGGAGGTACAACCAGCCAATATCAAGTTGCAATCTGATCTCACCTACTCAGTGGAACCGTATCGGTTGCTTGATGAAAAAGAAAGAATAACTCGCGGGAGAATAGTAAAGCAATACAAAGTATCTTGGAGTGAGCAAGATAAACGAGATGCCACTTGGGAAACGGAAGACTATCTGAAAGAGGTGTACCCGCACTTTTATAAGAAATGGTTAGTAACTTAAATCTTGGTACGAGATTCTTTTAAGGAGGGGAGGGCTGTGACACCCCTGGTGTTAAGCAACCTTAAATGCATAACTTGACATCTCATGAGCATAAGCATCATCATCATCCCATGTTGCATTTTGTTTGTTAAGTGTCATTTCATGTCTTGGCTTGCAATGTTATGCTTGGTGTGATGCTTGTTTGACTTGCTTTTGGAGTGTGTGAGTCTCCTTAGTAGTTGAACCTTGTTGAGGAGTCAGTTTGAAGCTAGGTTTGTGTTGGTCTTCTTGGCTAACCAAGTCACTAACCCTAATTGCCTTAGTAGAGCCCTAGGAGTCTTTTTGTTTGACTAACTGAGACCTCCTTGATAGAAGCTTTGCATGGCTGTGGGCCCTTAACCAAAAATGTGTAGAATTTAGAGTAGAACAAAAAGTGTTTAAGGGCCAACTCATGAAAATGAGTTTAACAAGGTGTTTTAGGACCCACAAGGCAGAAATGGGGGAGATTAGACTTGGAAAATTCTTCTAAGTCCTAACTGGCGAAACAGTTTCGCCTGGTGATCTTTGGAGCTTTTTCGAGAGCAATCTAGGCCGAACCAAAGCTTGATCTTGTAACCAAAGTTGTAGTCGGCATGTAGCTCTACTCAATGGAACAAGTGGCTTAGCGTTTCATCGAGTGGATTAGGAGTTAATCGCGTCCAAAGTTTGGCCGTCAGTCGGCCATCGGCAACTCAATCGGCCGATTCAGTTTGAATCGGGCCGTGCCGTGCCGACCGCGCGCAGGACTCTCCCGCCGCGTGGCGCGCGCCGGCCGGGGACGCAGCGTCCGCGCGCGGCATGGCATGCACAAGGCCACCTCGCCCCTGCCCGAAGCCGCACTCCCTCCATCCTGTCCCTCTCGCTCTCTCGTCATCGCCCAAGCGGAACAGAGGGGGGAAAAACAGAGCGCCACCGCCGTTCTCCGTCGTTCGCCGCCGTCCGGCTGCCTCGCCGCAAGCCCAACCACCCACAAGGCTTCGCCGTGAGCCCCCGCACCTCTTGCTGCCCTTAGCGCCCCATAGGAGACCCTAGGCAAGCCTCGGGATGAGCCGCTGCCATGGCCGCCATGACCACCGAGCTCGGTTCGCCGTGGCCGGCCTCCTTCTCGTGGTTTCGTGTCGCCCTAGCTCACATTCAAGGGTTAGGGAGGTTCGTAGAAGATGTAGAAGGTGACGGTTTGGCAGGTTAGGGTTTGAAGACCGTGGTACGCCGCGACCGCCATGTCCGCCATGGCCGGCAGGCTCGGTCCACCGTGGCCAACCCTTCTTTCGAGCTCGTCCGTTCGCCCTAGCGGGTGTTCGCGAGTCGCCTTGGCCCGTAGAAGGCGTTGGAGGTGTTGGTTGAGCCGATTAGGGTTTGGTAGTGTCAGTACGCCGCGTCCGCCATCCGCCATGGTCGCCGTAGTCGGCATGGTCGTGGTCGCGAGTGCTCGGAGCAGGAGCCCTGGCTCCTGAGCCTCAGGTTAGGGTTGTGAAGGTCGCCGGAGTAGAAATCACGCGTTGGTTTGGCTCGGGATGACCGGAGCCGGCCGGCGTAGCATGCCCGCGCCGCCGTGTCCGCCATGGTCGCCGGCGAGCTCGTTTTGAGCATGCGCTAGGCCTGTGTGTTGTACCGTCGGGTGCGAAAGAAGGAGAGGAGTAGGGTGAAGGTGTCCGTTTCGCCGGAGAGGTCGCCGCCGGGTTGCTTCGCCGCGGTCAACCTCTCCCCTGCTCTGGAGGGGATGACCGGTGGGGTCAGGTTGACCCGGGGCCCCGCGGGTCTGTGGCTTTGGTCCCGGTTGTCAGTGGCCCGGGTGCAAGTAGTTGGGTACGCGTAGCAGTTTAGGTTAAGGAGTTTTTCAAGGTTTTGTTTAAATAGTTTTCAGAATGTTTGATTAACTTGTTTAATTCATATCTTGCATTCTGTAAATGCTAAAAAGGTGAAACAAGTTTTGTTAAGTTTGTTGCGATGAGTTCTATGCACGAAAAATATGATATATCCAGTTTGTGATAAAGTTATGTGTAGCTATATTTAATTCTTGTTTTGGCGGAAATCTTGTTAAATGCTTAGAAAACTGTGTATTGCTCAGAAAAATGTGATTCTTGTTTTGTTAGGTTTTTGTTGATGAATAGTTTCAGGGAAAAATAATATATGGTGTTGTTCTGTGGAATATTTTGCCAGTAGTAATTAAAGTGGTTAAATGTTGTTTTCTTGTTTATTTTGTAGTAATTAAAATATTAGGAGTTTGAGCCTGAGAATTTTTATACACTGCTCTTGTGCTAAGAAGTTCAGTAGAAAAATGAGAAATCTATTGTTTGACACTTTTTGCTAGGGTGTGTAGTTCAAAGCACCTTTTCATGATAGAATTTGTCTTTTTTATAGAGAATGGAGTTTGAGTCCAAATGGGGTGAATTTTGGACAGGGGACTACATTAGGTGTTTTTAACTTCCAGTAATTTTTGTAGATTTTTCTGGAGCAGTCTAGGATGGGTTGCTGTTATAAGCTTGATTAATTGGATTTATTTCAGCAAGTAATTAATGGAAGGTAAAATAATAAAGTGGGTGCTTGCTGTGGTAATTAGAATCCTAAAACAGTGAATTAGGAGAACTAGTTGGTTGATTGGTTAGTTAAGGTCTTTTATAATCTCTGGGTGATGTTGACTACCTTGTTAAAGAGAACGCAGTAGATGACATGTGCTTATCTCCTGAGTGATCTTGTTCTATATTGCATCCCCATGCATTCCATGTGCATTCATATTACTCATGCGTGTTATGCATCATCCAGGATCGGTAGTGGAGACCCAGAACCCGCCACCGGAGGAGCTGTGCGCGGAGGAGACTCAGGACCAGAGGACTGAAGAAGAAGGCGTCGAGGACCTGCCTGAGTGCCTCGACCACCGTCCCACCGACTTTGAGCGAGGCAAGCCCCGGAGCATTTTAAGTCTCCGACCATTCTTTTATAAATGCAATCGAGTCAATATAATGATTGTTGCATTAAGTTATAGGAGTTAAATGACACCGTTGATGCATTACTTACTTATCCTTGTCCACCCATAATTATTATCTTGATATCCCTGTTAGGTCTAGGCTCGATGATATGCTTAGCTCTGCTTAGACCGGTAAAAGTCGGGTGATTTCCTGTCTCCCGCATATAGGTGGATACTGATCATGACTAGCCTGGTGCTATCATGGAGATAACCATGTGATAATTAATCTGAGACCGAGCGGGATGTAGGACTAGCAGGACATGGGTTCTGTGTGCTAGTAGTCTCCCGTCTGTGTCGATTAGGACCCGACGAAGGCACACCTCAGTCATTTTGAATGCGTCAATCACTTAACGGAGTAGGTCGGTGTACCTCCCGTGAAGCCGAGTAGGGCTATTCGAGCCGGTGATGGAGATGTTGACGCCTAACACCCAGGGCCTTATATGTACCGTGGGCA
Organism: Coix lacryma-jobi var. lacryma-jobi; assembly: GCA_009763385.1. Taxonomy (NCBI): domain Eukaryota; kingdom Viridiplantae; phylum Streptophyta; class Magnoliopsida; order Poales; family Poaceae; genus Coix; species Coix lacryma-jobi. The sequence continues at coordinate 117,378,052 of CM019824.1, read as the reverse complement.
ACTATTCTGAGCAACCTGGCATGGTCCGTGGACAGGCGGGGTCTGACTGACCTGGCATGTCCATGGGCAGTTATAGCTTGAGCGACCTGGCATTGAGATAACCCCCAGTGTAGAAGGGCCCATGACCGTCCCGCGCGTTGTGTTCTCGAATTTCCTGAAGTGGTCGCCGATGGCTGCTTGCAAGGTGTGATCTGGCGAGTGTGCGACATTTTTATCCCCAGCTGGTAGGGATCGATTATAATCGCCATCGCTCCTGGTTAGTGAGTAACTTGACTGGGCATGTGTTACCGTAGTAACTTATGGAACTAAAGATGGTTATGGTATTGAATCTGAAAGGCTATTGATGAGATAGTCACTCTTGGTTGATTAATTAGCCAAGTGATTGCTCTAGATCAGGTGCACATCTAGTTAATCAGGTTGATTATATAAAATGGACTACTAATACTCTAATGATGATTATTAATAATGAAAATGCTTTTATGCAAAAGGTAAGTACAGCCAACCCCAGATACAACCTTGCATACTCCTTGGTGTCGTTTATTTTTGGTTTATGACGGGTAAGTCTAGCTGAGTACCTTCTCGTACTCAGGGTTTGTTGGTGGTCCTTAACTCATATTTTATACCACCAACTTCATTATAAAAATATATAAAAATATTCCCAAGACTAGTGAATAGGGCTTTACACTAATGCATTCCACGAGTTTTGGTGATTATTCGCTTACAGGCATACATCGATGGAAATGCATATAAAGGCAAGGAAAATAATGCATAAAACATCATTATGCAACACAAATACCAAGTGGCCCACCTACCGTGCAATCCAGGCCTCAGACACAGGCCAAAATATCCAACAGAGAACCCAAGTAGTGCAGGCCCAAAACTGAATCCCAATCTGCCGTGGGCTGCATGACCCTACTTTAGTAAAATGGAGGCCCAGGATTCATCCGAAGTCCAAATCGCAAACTTCAGGCCATTTCGGAAAGCTAAGACCAAGACGGACGCACCCCAGAAAGGCCGACCCTGTTTGGGCCCACCAGGGGGGCGGCCGACCCACCAGAACGTCGGTTTCAGCCCAATTTTGTTGAGGCGGTGCATTAACTCCTCCCTAAGGCGGTTCCGGGTGAATTTTGCAGCGAAGTCCCTCCTAAACTGACCTAAAGCACCTATATAAGGAGAGGAGGAGGGGAGGCCAAGAGAACAACACACAAAAGGAATAGAAGAGCACCTCTCTCTTGAGTAGATCCCCACTCCTTAGGGCCTTGCCCTAGTAGCTTTCTAGAGTTGGAGAGTGAGATGTGAGGGAAGAGAACGGGGAAGTACCGGGCTTGTCGGTCTCTCCCCGAGCTTGTACCTCGACGAGCCCTTACCTTGTACCCACATCGGGATCCATACATAGTAAGTGTTCGTGGTTTCTACAGTATTATTGTTCTTTTGATTAGATAAGCTTTATCTCTTCTTGTTTGCGGGTTCGTCGTCCGTTCTCGTAGCAGATACTCTAGTAGAGGAATCTCTGAATCATTTGGAGGGGTTCCTGCGCAACGCTAGAGTAGTGATCAATAGCGTAGATGTGGTGTCTAGGCTAGGGTTCACCTTCGTTTGCCTCGTAATCCACGGGTGAGGGATCGGCGGCAGGTGGTGACAGCCCTGTTTGCCCTTAGTTTTCCCCACGTTCGGTTACGGCGTAGAGCTACACAAAGGCCGGAGTTACCTGGCAGACCAGGTATAAGCCGGTGCCCAAAGTGAACAAGTAGAAGTAACGTTTATCTATCTTTAGACAGTAAAGCTTTAGCGATCCGTCTCTATTCCCTTCTCCTTCTCTACCCTTGTGTTGTCCTTGGACGAACTAGATAGAAGAAATACCTCCGTTCCTCGTGGAAATACGATACCCTGAATACCACCGGGTGAAGTGCTACAACGGTAATTCCGTGCGCTTGCGGATTCTTCTGCTTACGCTAAGAAATACCAACAAGCATTTCTGGCGTTGTTGCCGGGGATGGATCGTAAGGTCCATTCTTAGTAACGACGTTAGTAAGTGTCAACAGGGTTCTATTCCCTTGTTGTTGCAGATGGGCAATGCTTCTTCGGCTATTGCGAGAACTGTCTGTACCCCGTCGAGGGTGGTGCCTAGACCATGGGCATGGTCAACTCTTATCCTTCCCTGATGCTTTTCTGGACTGATCAGGCATTGGCACCGTATTATGAACTGAGAACTTATGTTTAAAACCATGTTGCTTCTGCTTTCGAAATTCGAACTTTGGTTTGTAATAACTGTCGAACTCCGATGTATTTGATTTATGTGTGAACTGAATGTACCTCGTGGACATATATGCTAATCTATTACGATCTTGGCTAAAGTTGAATGATTTGAAATCTTTCGAGGTTTCTGGACTACCGGGTTTGTACGAGCTTAAGTATCTGAAATCTCTATGAAAGCGGGGATTCGATGCTTAATCTGGTATAAATTGGTCGGTTCTGTCACAGCTCTGACCAGTCGAGGTAGCGAACATTGGCGGGGTCGTCGGTGATGGCCGCGACAGAGGCGATGTCGCGTCGTACTTGGCGCCGCTTCTACTCAGTCTCGATGACGACGTTGCCGCCGAAGATGGTGAGGGTCCTCGCTAGTGCACGGAAGGCATGCTCGTTGTTGTCGGCGTCCTTGTCCTTGTCGGTGTCGATTCGTAGTCGCTTGTCGTCACTCCCGCGGACGTTGCGGGCGATGGTGTCGCACTCGCGCATGGAGTGTTTGGCACCTTTGTGTAGAGGACACGGTCCGTTGAGGAGCTTCTCGTAGTCGTTGTCGTAGGTGCGCCTTGGCCGAGTATTGGTGTTGGCGATGTAGCGGCGGTCGTGCCGACGGTGGTCTGTTCTCGAACGGGAAGACTCTGGCCGATCGTGCCGGCGATCTCGGTAGTCGCGGTGGTCGCGCTGCTTCGAGCGGTGGTCGCGTCCTTCATTGTGTCGTTCATTGCGACAATCGTCCTCGCGGCGACGCTCCTGGGACCGTGATCGGCGACGCGGGCGTTCATGATGGCAATGGGCGTCGTCGGCGTCGGCGTAGGTGTTGGCGATCGTCATTAGTTCGGTGACCGTGGTTACCTTTTTCCGGATGATCTTGTCGCGGTGCTCCTTATGGCGTAGGCCGTTGGAGAACATAGAGATGGCTTTAGCATCGGCGATCTCCGGAATCGTGAGTCGCATGGTGGAGAATTGTCGGATGTAGCTTCGGAGGCCTTCGTTGTGCTCCTGGTGGATGTTCTGGAGATCATAGCGCGTTCCTAGTTGAACGCAGGTGGCGCTGTATGTCTTGATGAAGACTTCCTTTAGTTGCTCCCAGGTGTCGATGGTGTTCTCGGCGAGCTTGTGGAGCCAGCTGTTGGCTGAAGATGATAGCATCACGGGGAGGTACTTGGCCATCACATCGGATCCTCCGCCGGCTGCTTGAATGGCGATTTCGTACGTGGTAAGCCACTACTCCGGGTTGGCCTTTCCATCATACTTGTCCACCGTGGTGACTTTGAAGCCTTGAGGCCATTGGACGGCTCGGAGCCAGGAGGTGAAAGGGCGTGGCCCTGTCGAGGCGTCGAGAGCCAGAGCTTGATCGCGAGCGCGATTGCCTTGGGAGACTTCCTGGTGGCGACATGGCAGAGATCTCCGTCGGCGTGAAGGATGCGGGCTTGGTGGTGTTCCGCTGTACGACGATCCGGAGGGTGAGGCGTAACGGCCTCTCTCGTTGCACTGCACGGTGGCAGCTTTGACTTGGGCGACAACCTTTTGTAGCTTCGGTGTCAGCGGAAGCTTGGAGAGTTCGTTGTAGACGACGGCGAGGTTGGCGCTTGGGGTCTGGTAGACTGGTTGATCATCGACCCTGTTGAACTCATAGATGAGGTCGCGGCCTCCAGCATGGTCGCGTTCCCGACGTCGTTCGTTGTCGTGATGCTCCCGGTCGCGGTGCTCCTGGTCGCGTCGTTCGTCGTCACGCCGACGTTGCCGGTCGATGTTGCGCTGCTCCCGATTGGCGTATTCGCCTTCAGCTTCATTCGGCGGTGGAGGGCGATCGGCGGAGACGTTGAAGATGATGCCGCCGCGGTACGGCGGGAAGTCGGCCCCGGAGTCGGTGGAGATGACGGTCGTAGACCGCGTGGAGGTGGAGCTGTTTGTCATGGTAGATCGGGACGCTGAACTTTCCGGCACAGTGTCACCGGAGGTCTCTTGTAGAGTCACCATGCCGACGAGTGAAGATGGAGTCATTCGATCGCGCTTGTTGGTCGGAGCCATCTGGTCGGAGCCAAAAGATTGGAGCTGGTCGGAGAGCCATTGCAGCGCCTGGTGCTGATATGTAGGAGCCGCACCGCGGAGCCCGAAGGGCATGGACGTTGGAGACGAAGTGCGGCGGTGAGTCGGATGCCAATCCGATCTGGGGCGGTGGGTGGGTCGCGTGCTTGAAAGTCCCGACGATGTACCTGAAAATTGCTCAAGGCAAGATTGGTCGGAAAGCTGTATACGAGCTACCTCGATGGCGTCAATGCATTCTGCAACTCCTTGGTTGGCTCGGTAGATGGCTTCGATCAAGTCGTCGCAAGGGAAGATTCTTGGCAGACGGCGCGTCGGCTTGATGACGCTGCGGATGGACGACAGAGCGTCCGGCACAGGAAGCTGCGCAGATTCCATGACTTCCTGAGCAGGAGCATGGTCGCCCACGGTCCAGATCATAGATCCGATCTGAAAAGTGGTGCCCGACTCCAGAAGAACCATGGAGCAAGGGAAAGTAACCGCTTGGCAGATCATGGTGTCGTAGCACACACCCCCTACCTGGCGCGCCAACTATCGACGAAATATGGTCGATAGTCTACCGAGGGGTACGCCCAAGGTAGTAGATTGACCGACGAAGGCGTGCGAGACGTCTGCAAAGCATAAACACAGGGACGAGAGACGGCAATTTAGACAGGTTCGGGCCGTCAAGTCACTGTAATACCCTATGTCCTGTGTTCTGGTGGCTGGTTTGTATTATGAGATCGGGTGATCAGGTGTGTTTTGAGGAGGGTCCTTGCTCACCTTATATAGCCGGGGAGCAGGGTTACAACTTGCCGAATCCTAACAGATTACAATTGGTTCCTTTTGGCAAGGAATCCGGGTCTATCTAATTGGATCTTTGAAGGACCGAATTGGCGACCAGAGGGGGGGTGAATGGGAGCCTCAAATTGCTTCTCGAGAAACGATGGCCCTTGTCCCAGAAAATCACCCCAAAAGCAAAGACTCAAACAACCGGTGAGTTCACGACCTACGAATAGGTGGATACCCTAGGAGATGTCCTAGACGTACAACGGAACTACCGAAGAACCCTCAAAACGAAGTGCCAAAGCAACGGGGCAAAACTGCACAAGCAAGCTCCTAGAACAATCGAACCTCCGATAACGGAACACCCCACTCCTATGGAAAAGAGGAAAATGTTTGACCAAAACTACTTAGTCCAACTAGTGGAAAAACACCTTGGAAAGATCCTTATGAAGTTAGGAAACTAACGCAACAGACGGATCTCAAATCAGAGCTCGAACGCAAAAGATACGGCCGCTAGAACCAACGAAACTCCGAAAGCGGAACACTTAACTCCTATGGAGAAGAAGGAAGTGTCCGACCAAAAATACTTTGACCAATGGTGGCAAAATTACTTTGGAATGATCCTTAAGAAGTTAGGAAACCAACGCAACAAACGGATCACAAATCGGAGCTCGTATGCAAAAGATACGGACGAAATCAGCACAACTGTGCAGTCGCGGACTCTCCGCTAGTGAACCGCGGACTGTCCGCTATTGAATGCCGAACAGTCCGCGAATGAGTCCCGGACAGTCCGCCATTCAAAAATGAAAACATCGACCTTGCTACCCGTGAACAGCGCCGACCCCCGGACAGTCCGAGGATGAGTCGCGGACAGTCCGGGAATTCCCAGAAAGGCTAAAAACAGCCCGTATCAAACTCAAATTCGATTGGAACTCAACCAAATCGAACGTGGCTGCAACCAAACTTCTCCCAAGTGTTCTTCTACGTGTTGGGAAGCTAATCCTAGGATATCATCGCTTCAATCCAACTAATCCATGAGAAATCCGAAGAACACTAGAAAAGGGGGAAGAACAAAGAACGAACGTGATTTCGACCCGATCTATGAGCTCGTGAGGTTAGAGAAGAAATCCTTCGGTGGAAAGATGGCGCTCACGACATAGAACAATCTGATTCAAATGGAATCTTAAATCGTCGCTCGGAGAGGGAGAACGAGGCAAATCTCCGGGTGGGGAAAAACCAAAACGCGAAGAACAAAAACGCGATACGATCCAAATTGCAGCCAACAAAGAGGAATGGAGAAATTGATCCTTGGATTGCTACGGGATGATGAATTGTGTAGCACACTGTGTCGGGTTACAAGCCACTCCTCGCAACACAAAGCATGGACGGCGAAAAGCTCAAGAACAAGAGCCGGTCTCTCCTCTAACCCTAGCCTTCTCTCAAAAGCACAAAATGAGAGAGACACCGTCCAAGGATGGCTGTCCAACACAGCCCCTTCATCTATATATAGGCGCACGTCCAAATGACACAAACGCCCTAACATGAAGTACTAACCCAAATACCCCCTAGGGGTAAAACCGTCCAACTCTCGCAGTTTCCATCCAACGGCCACGCGCCTTCTCATCCTTCACTTCGCCTCGACGCAAGCTCCAGGATGCCGCCACGTGCCGTCACCATCGACCGCCGCGCCTTCTCACCGATAGCTTCGCCGCAACGCAAGCCTCTCGGTGCCGCCACGCGTCGACTGTCCTTTTGGACCTTCCCCCGGTTTTGAGGCCCAAACCGGGAAACCCGCCAGCCTAGGTTTTGAGGCCCAAACCTGGAAACCGTACACCCTGAGTTTTGAGGCCCAAACTCGGAAACCCGCGAGCCTAGGTTTTGAGGCCGAAACCTAGAAACCGTCCATCCTGAGTTTTGAGGCCCAAACTCAGAAACTGGCCACCCAAGTTTTGAGGCTCAAACTCGGAAACCATCGAGGGTAGCTTTTTGAGGCTCAGCTACCGAACCCGCGCCGTAGATGAGATGTGGTTCTCACACCCCGACCACCGGCACCGATGCCGATGCATGTCCAGCCTCCACGCTGGGCACAACGCCTTCGCCTTCCTTCTTGACTTGGCCAACGGCACTTGCGCCGCACGCAAGCCCGTGTCCGACCTCCCGCCAAGTGCCACGACGCCATCGTCTTCGCCCCGACTCGGCCGATGCATCGCACATCCCCATGTGCTCTCGCTCACCGATGCCACATGCCAGCAACCACAGCTGGTCCTCTGGCCTCTCGGTCCGTCGGTCCAAGCCTCACGTCCGCCCTTCACCGCTCTGGGTACATCGGCATGGCACGTCCGCCGCACGACACGCCCATCCTTCACCGCTCCCGGTCCGTCGGCACGACACGTCTCTACTTGACCTTCACCTCGCCATCGACCACTGTATCCGAGCTCAACACCTGCACATCAACACAACCAACAGACACATGTTGCACACGCACACCAACAATGTAACACACCACAACTCAACGCCACCGGTTAGTCATAAACATTAAGCGCATATCAAGATATGGACTAAACCGGGAAAAGCCTCAAACCTTCCTCCCAAAAGTCATTCATTCATCATATATATTCTCAATCTCCCCCTTGATGAATGCATTGACTAAAAATAAAACCACAAATGAAGGGTTTGAAGGCATGTCTCATTGAAGTGCCTAAAAGCCAAGCAAAAGCAAACACAAGGCCACTTGATATGAGGAAGGATCATGAAAACTCCAAATAAAATCTCTCGGTCCTAAAGGAAATGGGAAAAGTGGGCAACGCCTCCACACAGCCTGTGACACCCTAGTGTCAAGAACTGCATTAGGAACTACATTTAGCTACTAAATGCATAAGCAATGCATTGCATCATTTCATGTGCATCTAAGTGCTTTTGTCTCCGATTTATTTATCTGGATTTTGGTCTCTTTTGGGCATGATTGTTTAAATGGATTTCTGTCTTGGCAAATGATTTTTATAAGATAAAGAATATGAAGTAAAATACTTTGCATGTTAACATTTTGACCTAGTTCAAAAATGGTTTAGCCAATAAAAATGAGGTAAACAAAATGGGTTCTGTCTCAAAATTGGTTTTATTTCTGTGGAGGTTTTAAAAGTGCTTTTCAGCAAAAATGTTCTATATGAAAATTGTAGAGAAAATTATTTCAAGCAACTTTTATTTTTAGGTCAAAGTCTAGTTTGGAGTTTTGAAGCTGTTTTGAATGGTCAAAGTTTGAAAAATTTTTGGAAAAAGAAAAAGGAAAAGATTTTTCCTTCCCGCGCCCCTTTCGGCCCATCTGGCCTTTCGGCCCAGCGTCGCACCCGTGCCGGCCCGCCTGCTCGCTCGCTCGCCCGCGCGCCGCGCGCGGCGCGCTCTGCCGCCCGCTGACACAGCCGCGCCGTACGCCGGCCGCAACCGCCGTGTGGCCGCCTTCGCCTGCGCCGTATCCCGCTCGCCCTCTCCCCGCTCGATCATGCCACGATCGCGCGCGGCCACTCCCGTTCCGCCTCGCCTGTTGCGCTGCCCTCGCTCGCCATGCCGCCGCCTGCCGCACGCCACGCCGGGCCCCGCCACGACCGCCGGCCGGCCAAGGCCACGACCAAAACCCCGAGCACCCCATCGCTCCCTCAGTCACCCGCGCACACACCCGCACTCGCTCTCACTCTCACCCCTTTTCCTCTCTGCGGACGAACGCGAGCGCGAACGCTCGTGCCCGCCGCTGTTCGCCGTCGTCACTTTTTCCCTCCGTTCCCACTCCCCCAAGCCACCGTTGGTCGATTAACCCCGACCATCACTTCGCCTCCATCTCGGACACCCAGTGCGCACATCTACACCCTCAGCCGAGCTTCACCGGCACCGGAACCCGAGGAGCCCCGCCGCGGACGCCATCGGCGCCGTCCGGAGCTCGAGGCTGTTCATCCCTGTCTGAAGCTTCTCCGCCTCCCTCCTTCACTCGCCAGCTTCGCCAAGCAAAGGCAAGGTGAGAACACTAGTTCGCGAGCTCTCTATCGCCCCGTAGCTCCCCTTCCACCTCCGACCGAGCACCCTGGCCGTCGCCATGGCCGCGCACGTGGACGAGCTCCACCGGAGCTTCACCGGCCGAACCAACCCCTCTGGTAGCTTACCTAGGGTTCGCGCAAGCCTTCGCCCCCGCTAATTTTGCTGGCAACTGCCGGAAACGTCGTAGCCGTGCGTCCCGCCGCCGCCGCCCGCCGCCGCTCGCCGCCGGCACGCTATGGCCGTGCGCTAGCCAAACCAACCACACCATCCGACGCGCCTCGTCGAGACGAGCCCACCGAGCACCACCCCGCCGCCGGAGACCTCGCCGCCGGCGAGAACCGCCCGGTCAACCCTCTTCCCCTGTTTTCTCTCTCTGACGGGTGGGTCCCGTTGACCAGTGGGTCCCCCGCATCAGTCACTCACGGTCTATAGACCGGGTCTGCGCAAGTTGAGCCGGGAAGTTTAAATGTTTTTCCTTTTTGTTTTTAATTCCAGAAAAGGCTTGTTATTTTTGTATAGCACGTTTTAAAAGTCCAAATGAACTGCTTTTAGTTTTGTTAGCTTGTTTATGAGTAGATCTATCATGGAAAAATATGAACGTATTTTTGGTAGAAGTTTTTGTTACTGTTTTTATTTAATCCAGTTTACGTGCTTTTGTTAAGATAAATGGTTATATATGTTTTCTTGTCGAGTTAATTCATGGAAAATTTTGTGAAAGTTTATTGTCATGTTATGTACCTGTGAAAAATATATGAGGCCCTGTTTATGTGGAAAAGTTTCTGTTATGCTTTAATGTTCTTTTTGGCTATTTTCTTGAAATAAGTGTTAAGGCGTTTTATATGTCAAAATAAAATATGGGAAAATTTGTGCAGTCTCTGTGTGTGATGTTCAAGCTAAGAAAAATGTTAAGCATAGGTTGTTGTATGGAAAAGTATGAAGTTAGTTTACAAATGTACTTTTCTGTGTTTTTCTTTGGAAATTCGTGTAAGAAATAATATAATGTTTCTGTTCATGGAACTTCCTTGATAAATATGAAATGTGGAGTAGAATCTAGAAAAAATATGAAACGGAGTTTAGCACCCTTTGCCAGTAGGGTTGTAGTTCAATTGGGTTATTTTGGAATAGATTTGTTTATTTTGTGTAGGGTGATATATTGATGTTCCGGCAGTGCACTTTCTGCAGTAGAGTGTTTATGTGTAGATGGAGCAAGAAAAATTATGAAATCTGCTGTTTGACACTTTTTAGGAGAAGAGTTAGTTCAAAGGACCTTTTTGAGCTGTGTATTTCATCTTTTTGTAGCCACTATTCTATATTTTATCTCTTGCTAAAAATTGGTCAGTGAAGTCCAGTTAGTGTCAGTTATCTGCTGGAATTTTTGTGGATTTTTCTGAGTTCAGAAAAATACACTTGCAGTTCAAACTTGAGTTTCTTTTGAATTTCTAAATAGGAAATAGTGGGAAATAATGATTTTGTTTTATGAGGTAAATAAGTATTTACCTCAATGTCAAAAGTGGTTCAACAAGTTGATTTTGTTGGTTTGCAAGAAGCATTGCTTTTATCCCACCACATCTCGCACCCGCATTTTTTAATTATTTATTATTCGCCACACGCAATAGGATCGACACTCCCGGAGCCCGACCAGGAGCAAGAGGCAAACGTAGAGCAGGAGATCCCGGAGCTACCCCAGGCCGAGGAGGTCGACCCCGCAGCGGAAACTAACTTGCCCGAGTGTCCCTTCCACGAGGCCTCGATCTTCACTCAAGGCAAGCCCCGGAGCATTCTAGGTCTCTCAGTTTTTATAATTAAATTACTTGAGTATTTTATATTGTGATGCATTAAGTATAGGAGTTCATTGGATCCTACTTGCTGCATTATCCTTCCTTGATTATTGTTTACACCTGCCTTGTTATCCTGTTACTTATTCATAAGTAGAACTGCTTAGCCTGCTTAATGAAAGTAGTAGTTAAGGATGTTTCCGTAATACCCCTGATGGGTAGTTACCGGATCACGGTTGGCTATATTTGCTATTGTGGAAGAGAACATGAGTAGTAATGAAATACGGTCAACTGGAAGGCAAGGCACAAGTTTGGAAACTTGGGGCAGTCCGTCCGTTGGATCGTGTAGGTTTGTATTGATGTTGGCCCTCGTTCATTTTTGAACGCACCCTTTTACTTAGGGATACGTCGGTGCCGTAATCATCGACCCCAAAGCCGGTTAGAAGCTGTTCGGGCCGGTTTCGACCCATGTCACGCCCTCTAGTACGGAAATGTGATCTGCCGCGAGAGGCTATCACCAGGTTCCAATTGGGCGGTCCGTGCTTGAACCGCGACGATTACCACCACGAACAAGCATCGAGCGGTTGCCCAATGCATGGACCCGACGGGGAAAGTGTGGGCTGGTATTAAAGGTCTTTCACCAGCTGGTTTGGAATTCGATTCGAGTCGCCGTCTCCCCCGGTTAGTGGGAAACTATGGCGAGCTTCACCACGATACAACTCCATGTGATGTTTAAAGGTTCAACTAAAATGTGGATAAGTCAACTGGATATGGTTATATTATTGCTTGTTAGACTCAAGTGTGTGGAGTAGTTTAGTTGCAAATCCTAGGAAATGAGATAGGACTAAAAACTGACAGCTCATCTATGTCATTAATACTCCTTATCTTAATTTTGAGCTTTTCGCAACTAAAAATCCCAGCCCCACCAAAAACAGCCTTGCATACCCTTGGTGTCTTTATTTTCAGTTGGACGGGTAAGTCTAGTTGAGTACATTCCCGTACTCAGGGTTTATCCCGTTGTTGCAGATGGCCAGGTCTACTATGGCTATTGTCAGCACTGCCTCTACCCAGTGGAAGGTGATGAGGAGTAGGCCCAGGGCAGGGTCGTCCAGAAGCTTCCCCTTTTCTTTTGTTGGTCTAAGACTTCTAGTGGCACATTACTTGAAAAAGGAGGAGTGAGTTGTGTTGAGTTGGAGTTATCAAACAATGTTTTATTTGGACCACATATGTGGTGGTCGTGTTTCAAAACTTATTTAAGCTTCCGCACTCTAAATTCGGTATTGTAATAACTTTGTCTTAAATTCGCACTCTGATGTTTTAAATCTGATCTCGTTTATCTGTGTTGTATCCTTTTGAATGTAATACTTGAACGATGCGATCCTGTATGTTGTACGATGTTGAAATCCTTCGAGATTTCCGGACTACCAGGGTTATATGGCTTCAAGTGCGGGTCGATGTCAGACGTAATTGACTAAGATGGTACTTGAGTCCTTATAATCAGGACGGTTCCACGACACAGCCGAAGAGTCAAGTGAAACAAGAGTTTCATGAAATCCCAAAAGGCACTCAAAAACCATTCTCAAATAAATTGTCAAACAATGATCACAAATAAAACCAAGGTTCTTATCAACTTGGAAGGGGTTCTTATCCTCTTGGGTTTCGAAATTTCTCCCCCTTGATGATTGAATTGACAAAAAAACGAGGCACAAGAGATGGTTTGAGATACCAAAACCGAAAACTTGGTTCCCAAAGACATGGGCAACGGCTCAACGCAACCAAACAAAGGATCGGAGCAAGAACTCAACAAAGAGCAAAACTCGATCACATAGAGCGAAAGACTTTGTTTCCAAAGACATTGGCAACGGCTCGACGCAACCAAGTCAAAAATGAGCTAGCCCTCGAGAAAAGGCAGAAAAGGGCTCAACACCACTAGCCCAAGGCTCGATAACAATTGAGGCTGAATCAACGCATAAGAATGCAAAACTGCTAGTCCCTCAAGATAGAGGCACAGAGGCTCAACACAACTAGCAGAAAACTCGATACCAATCACAAACAACCAAAAATTAGTGAAAACAGCTAGTTCCTCAAGATAGAGGCAAAAAGGCTTAACACAACTAGCTGATGGCTCCATATCAATCGAAAATACCAAGCAAAAACTGCTAGTCTCTCAAGAGAGAGGCAACAACGGCCCAACACGACTAGCAGGCTCGATACCAATTGAGAAAAACACAAAGAGAAGCTCAACAGTAAATGGAGCACAAACACTTGGAGCACGCGGAGAAGCAGCAAGAAAAAAACGACTCCTCCTGAAGGCAAGCCTACACACAAAGGCTATGCACCAAAGCTCACTATGAAGGATACCAATTGAAACACATAAAAGAGCTATACCAATTGAAGAAGAACATAAAAGAGCTAAACTCCCCCTAGCTCAATGCTCTCCCCAAAATGCATGACTCTCCCCTTTGTGCCAACACTCAAGCTCCCCCTTGAAAACAACTTATCCCCCTTGACAAAAGGGAACATGCTGAGGGGTTTTCAAATTTCAATACAAAGTTGACATAAACAAAAGACAAGTCATCAACCAAAAGCATATGGGGGCTATGAAAAGCATTGAAAGTGACCACAAAGTGTATCGGAGCTGGGGCTATGTACACTAAGCTAAAAATGCATGATATGCACAATGCAACAGCTTCAAGTGTATAGCAATCAGAATGAAAAGATGCTAAAAAGAGTGCTGCCCTGAAATTTTAGCAACCAATACAAATGCTAGCAAAGGCTCAAACTGATCAAATGAATACGAAATATGGACAATTAAGCATATGAGCAGTTTTAAGCCATTTGAAAAGGAGTTCACCACTTAAAATAACACTTAGCATGAGTAGACAGGAAATCAAACAAGTGCTAACTCAAGTATAAAAGGTGAACTACCCCTAGCAAAGTTCAATCATCATGCAATAGAATGAAGCATAAACTTCTGTTATTTTTCAAATTTTATCAGAAATTGCAGTGGTATTAACACAAGTTCATATTAAAGCATGTGATTGCGAGAGGTTGAAAACATGGTCATTGCCTAACTTTTCAACCGGGCTAAGCCTATGCAAGAAAAGCAATCAGAAGCTTAAAGCACCGGTTTCGGTCTTACACTACACGGCTCAAGTTTATCTCAAAAGTGCAATGAGAAACAGTCTCGATACCGTGAGGTGCTGACACATGCAATCCCATCTCGATCTTTTTATTTCACTTAGATTTGGTTCAAATTTTAAGCACAAGGTAAACATGAACAAACCAAGCAAGTGAATGACTTAGTGCAAGAGACATAGCAACCTAGCATACAAAAGATAGCACAAGTGATTTCAACACATCCTACCCATGCTAGTTGCCAATCTCAATGGTGAACAAATAAAAGGTTTCATAGTTGATTAATCAAGTTCACCATTTGCAAAAATAGCTTAGCTCATAACATGTATCAAGTGATCAAAAAGAGCCTAAGCTACAAGCATCATCATGAATAAACAGGGCATACCAAAAAGAGCATAATCTCATTCTCATTGCTTTAAAAATGAAGCTCTAAAATGCACTAGAATACATGATGAAATGCATGCAAAAGCTAGTCTATCAAAGACAAAGCAAAACTAGCCTAAAAAGGAAAACCCAAAATAAAAGGGTATCGGAGAAGTCAAACTAAGATACAACAGGCAAAATGCTTCCCCAACTAAAAGGGAAACACACATCAAACTCTCAAGCGAAGAGCCAGGAAACGCTCAAGCGACAGCCAGCAAAATCCACATCGAAAAGACCACACAGCAAAAGGAGGTCAAGGAAGAAGAGTTCCAAAACCCGAACTCAGAAGTGTGTCGGAGGTACCTCACGAAGCGCATGACCGCCTGCTGGTGTGATACCTGAGGGGACGCCTGAATCTGTTGAAGTTCGGGGCGCCTGCCTCGCCGAAGTTGTCTCCCCCTCTCCTGATGCTGTCGCTCCCACAGGTGCAGCTAGTGCTCGCTGGAGAGCTGCTCGAACGGAACCCCAAGTCGTGGCAAAAGTGGGATCGGGTCCATGAGCCGAAATGCTCTCTCTAGGCTCCTGTTCTCCTGCACACTCAAAGGCAGAAGAAACACAAGGCATTGTCTCATCCAGTGTGACCTCACGGTCTCCACGAAAACGGTTAGTCACATAACAAGCATAAGGTGAACTCTCAAAAAAAGGAGATCTACCTATGAATAATACCGCAAGGAGATCTGAACTCAAACTAGTCAAGACTACCATGCAACAGGATAAAGCATTGTATAGCAAAATGCAGCCTAAAGACATGATCAACCCAAACATAGCCAAAGCCTCAACACATGCTACAATGCAAGATAATGATAGCAATAGATCCAAAAGCATGTAACATGATAAAATTGTGGAAAGGCTAGTGCTCAACCTAAACATATCAACAGGGTACATGTAGCTACACAAAACTAGCACCTGAAAAGTGATACCTAATGAACATCATACCACTACAAATCAAGCTCATGGAGAAATATGGTAAAACATGGCATAATGTTCATGAGGGTCACAAACTAGCATAAAAACTGGAATAGCCACCAAAATTGTACACAAGACTAGCATGAGAAGATATACAAGATAGCACATGCTAGACTAAAACAAAACAAGATACAAAAGAAAATGTATATGCAAGAACTATACAAGTGAGAACATGAAAGTCCATCTCATACCACAAGACATAAATCATGGATGTACAACATATAAGTTATGAGAAAGCTCACCAAGCTGCAAAAGCCTCATTGGAGGCAATTCTAAGCGGGGTGTAGAGAACCATCAAATCTTGATCACATCTAAAAGATCAAGTTGCATCAAGGGCATGTTCTCCACCCCGCGTCCTCATATCTACACACAAGAGGACAAAGTATCCCGAGTCTTGGATCCCGAAGGGTTAGCAAGCATATACTTGGGAACCCAAGACTTGGTCACAAAACTCAACTTATCTTGTGGGTTAGCATGAAGCAAATGTTGGTTCAAATGCAATTGTGAAACACCCTTGGAAGCATTTCTCAAAAGGACAACTCGAGGAGAAGAACGAGTCGTACCACGGGAAAAGAGGCAAACATCTTCCAAGGTTTTTGTAGTAGAACCAATAGAAGCATCATGAGAAGCATGACGTGGACCAAGAGAAGAAGCACTAGAGGCATGTCCACGATCATGACCTAACCCACTAGAGAAGGAGTCATAAAACTCATCAACAAAAATGGGCTTATTACTAGGAGCACACGCGTTCATGCCATGAGAAGGGCTATGAACCACCATCTTCCTAGAAGAGCGAGTTTGGCGCAAACGTTTGGCACGCCAATAGCAAAAGCTTTCTTGATGCCCATCTTTCTCACAAAAAGAGCAATGGTACAAAGGCCTATTGGAAGGCACACCATTCTCCGACAAGTGAGAAGTCCCTTGGGACTTAGAACTAGAAGCATCAATGACCAACTTGGTGCCAACACTAGGAGCACACGTGCCATGGGAAAGGCTATGCGGCTTCCTAAAAGCCTTAGCTCGAATACGCCGTTCGTGCTTGACACGACGAAAACAAAAATTGAATGAATGTCCATCCTTCTTGCGAAAGGTGCAATGGAAAACCGGATAGGGAGCATGAGTCCCAAAAATATGAGAAGCACCCTTATCAAGAGAAGTCCCTTGAACATCACTCGAAGAACCAGCAAGGTGAGGAGTAGCTATGAAAGAGCTATCCGAAACCTTGACACTAGTGCTAACGTCAAAAGACTCACGCGCAACACAAGAACTCAACTCCGGTTGCAAAGATGCAGACTTGGAAACATCAACATCGAAGTTGGAAGAAATGCGTGACTCAAATGACTTAGCACAAAAGCTCTTGCATCTTTTGGCCAAAACCTCATTTTCAAACATGAGGCGGTCACAAGTACCACAAGGAGTGTTTCTCAAGTTTTCCATCTCCTTTTCAATGCACTCGGCATATGTTGTACGCAAGAGCTCAATCTCCTTCTCAAGGTTGGCACTCATATCATTGTGCTCAACCAACTTAGCGCTCATATCATCACGCAAAACTTTCAAAGCCAAAACTTCTTTTTCTAAATCAATGCATGTTGTGCACATGAAATCGGTGGAAGAAACATCACCGTTCACATCAAGCCAAGAATCATGAATAGCACAAGAAGTAAGGCAAGCATTTTTATTCAAAGAGCACAAGCTACAAGGCCTAGAATTTATCTCATCAATTTCAGCCCTAGCATGCTCAAGTTCATCTACACATGTGGTGTGAGTCAATTTTAATTTAGTAATTTTAGCATGTAAAGACTCACAAGAAACACATGGTAACAAAGCATTTGACTTAAGTAAGGTTATTTCAGTTTTAGCACATTCAAGATCCTTGTGCAAGTCAATGCAAACTAAGCATGGTTTGGAAGCATTGGATTTCAGCAATTCATTCTCAGATTTTAAGCTAGCAAGAGAAAAGCCTAGCTCATCATTCTTCCTAACCATGTCACTACAAGAGGTGCAAGGTGAAGATGCACTAGACTTCTAATGAAAAAGACCATTTTTTAGCCTAGTGATGGAGCAATTCAACTTCTCAATCTTTCTACGCAAGGTATCACAAAGCTCATCATATCTAACATTATCATCACAACAAGCTTCAAATCATTGAGACAAAGCCCCAAGACTAGCAACAAGTGTACCTTTCTTGGCCTTTCCAAGTTCACGTACAAGATCCTCCGTTGAATGCTCATCATCTCCTAGAAAGTCTAGCAAAGCCTCCACCTCTCGTTCCGTCTCAAGAACCACACTCCTACTTGCCAAAATGTCGTCCTCGGTCGCATGTCCAAGACTCAAACCTAAGGATAAAGACACATTGGAAGAAGAGCTTGTGCCATCTCCAAAAGCACCGTTAGTGTTAGCGAAAACACAAGCTCAACACCTCGACAAGCAAAGTCAGAAACAAAACCGCTCTCAAAAGGTCGCCTTCGTGGATTCGAAACCGGTTAAGGTAGAGAGATCCTTAACTGGCTCCGATACCAATTGAAGGACCAAATTGGCGACCAGAGGGGGGGTGAATGGGAGCCTCAAATTTCTTCTCGAGAAACGATGGCCCTTGTCCCAGAAAATCACCCCACAAGCGAAGACTCAAACAACCGGTGAGTTCATGACCTACAATTAATTGGATACCCTAGGAGATGTCCTAGAGGTATAGTGGAACTACCGAAGAACCCTCAAAACAAAGTGCCAAAGCAACGGGGCAAAACTGCACAAGCAAGCTCCTAGAACAATCGAACCTCCGAAAACGGAACACCCCACTCCTATGGAAAAGAGGAAAATGTTTGACCAAAACTACTTAGGCCAACTAGTGGCAAAAGACCCTTGGAAAGATTCTTATGAAGTTAGAAAACTAATGCAACAGACGGATCTCAAATCGGAGCTCGAACGCAAAAGATACGGCCGCTAGAACCAACGAAACTCCGAAAGCGAAACACTTAACTCCTATGGAGAAGAAGGAAGTGTCCGACCAAAAATACTTTGACCAATGGTGGCAAAAGTACTTTGGAATGATCCTTAAGAAGTTAGGAAACCAACGCAACAAACGGATCACAAATCGGAGCTCGTATGCAAAAGATACGGACGAAATCAGCAAAACTGTGCAGTCGCGGACTCTCCGCTAGTGAACCGCGGACTGTCCGCTATTGAACCCCGGACAGTCTGCGAATGAGTCCCGGACAGTCCGCCGTTCAAAAATGAAAACAGCGACCTTGCTGCCCGTGAACAGCCCCGACCCCCGGACAGTCCGGGGATGAGTCCCGGACAGTCCGGGAATGCCCAGAAATGCTAAAAACAGCCTGTATCAAACTCAAATTCGATTAGAACTCAACCAAATCGAACGGGGCTGCAACCAAACTTCTCCCAAGTGTCCTTCTACGTGTTGGGAAGCTAATCCTAGGATATCATTGCTTCAATCCAACTAATCCATGAGAAATCCGAAGAACACTCTAAAAGGGGGAAGAACGAACGCGATTTCGACCCGATCTATGAGCTCGTGAGGTTAGAGAAGAAATCCTTAGGTGGAAAGAAGGAGCTCACGATATAGAAAAATCTGATTCAAACGGAATCGCAAATCATCGCTCGGAGAGGGAGAACGAGGCAAATCTCCGGGAGGGGAAAAACCAAAACGCGAAGAACAAAAACGCGATTCGATCCAAATTGCAGCCAACAAAGAGGAGGGGAGAAATTGATCCTTGGATTGCTACGGGATGATGAATTGTGTAGCACACTGTGTCGGGTTACAAGCCACTCCTCGCAACAAAAAGCGTGGATGGCGAAAAGCTCAAGAACAAGAGCCGGTCTCTCCTCTAACCCTAGCCTTCTATCACAAGCACAAAATGAGAGAGACACCGTCCAAGGATGGCTGTCCAACACAGCCCCTTCATCTATATATAGGCGCACGTCCAAATGACACAAACGCCCTAACATGAAGTACTAACCCAAATACCCCCTAGGGGCAAAACCGTCCAACTGCAGTTTCCATCCGACGGCCACGCGCCTTCTCATCCTTCGCTTCGCCTCGACGCAAGCTCCAGGATGCCGCCACGTGCCGTCACCATCGACCACCGCGCCTTCTCACCGATAGCTTCGCCGCAACGCAAGCCTCTCGGTGCCGCCACGCGTCGACCGTCTGCGGATACATGGGTGTATGCCGAGTCTCTGTGTGATGAGTGATTGTCAACGGATATGATGCGCATGTTCTTTGGCTTGTGTTGTGCAGGTGTCGAGCACAGAGACAGTGGTCGATGGCAGGTGAAGGTCAAGTTGAGACGTGCCGTGCCGATGGACTGGGCGCGATGAAGGATGGGCGTGCCGTGCGGCGGACGTGCCATGCCGATGTATCGGACAGTGAAGGGCGGACGTGAGGCTTGGACTGAGGGACCAGAGGCCGGAGGATCAGCTGTGGTGGCTGGCAGCCTGTGGTGACGACAAGTGAAGAAATGCGGTCATGTCGGTGGATGGGGTGCACTGAGGTGCATCCCCTCTACGACGTCGGTTTGTTGGTAGAGCCAGGGAAAAACCAACGGGTGGACGGTTTCCAGGTTTGGGCCTCAAAACCTGGGTGCTAGGTTTCCGAGTTGAGCCACAAAACTCGGGCTGACGGTTTCCGAGTTTGGGCCACAAAACTCGGGCTGGAGGCTGGTTTCCTGGTTTGGGCCTCAAAACCGGGGGCTGATGGAGAAGGCTGGTTTCCCGGTTTGGGCCACAAAACCGGGGGTGCAGAGCGAGGGCGGCACGTGGCGGCTATCCGGAGGTTGCGTCGAGGCAACGCTTCGGCCAGTGCGGGCGTGGCCGTCCGATACACCTACCACTCGGGTGGACCAGATTAGCCTTAGGGTTTTCCTGGCCCGCTCTGTAATTAGAGTAGGGAGGGGTAGAGTAGGAAATAGGCTTAGGCTAGGTTAGTATAAGTAGTCTAGGGGAGACACCCTCCTCCCCATCTCAGTTAGCGCAGTCATTTGCTTCCTAGCACCTAGGGTTTCCACTCTCCCATCCCCTGCTTTAGCTAGTTGAGATCCGCAGAGAGACTCCACTCTGTGTACTGTTGATTTGAGGAAGTGAGGCCGTATCCTCACCTTGGAGCACTGATCGATGGCTTGATTTGCGTCTTTGATTCGGTTTCGTGGCTGTGATTTCCGTTTTCCTTGTGTTCTTCGTGGAATCCTTTTTGCTCCACGTTTTTCCCATCGCTTGATCTCTTTGCTCGGTTCATCTTTTGCAATTCCGTTTGAACCAAGTTGTTCTAGATCGTGAGGCACTTCTTTCCACCGAAGGAATCATCCTCTAACCTCACGGGCTAGGAGATCGATCGATTTTTCGTTTCGGGTCACTTTTCCTCCCTTCCCCCGAAATTCTTCGATTCACCGATTTGGAGTTAGGTTCGAGCCATGATCTCTTAGAGATAGCTCACTAACCTCCTTGTGACTTCACTCACCAAGTTTGATCCCTAGAGGATTTGTTTTGGGTGAGTTTGAGTCGGATCGGTCGAAGAACAGTGGGGCTGCGGGGTGACCGGACGCTCGAGATTCATCGACCGGACGCTCACAGTGAGTCCGGTCGTTGAAGGTTCGCAGCGTGCAGGTTTTTCGCCTTGACCGGACGCTCCTTGACCGGACGCACTGCTAAGTGACAGGACGCTCCAGGACAGTGAGTCCGGTCACAAACAGAGAGCTCCGAAAACCGTTTTCGCACGACCGGACGCGTCCGGTGCCTGGTGACCGGACGCTCTGGTGAGTCCGATCGTTTTTGGTGTTTTGTTTTGCTCGACCGGACGCTGGGTGTTGGAACTGACCGGACTTGCCGGAGTTACTGTTCCCGTGCCTTGTCTCTTGTGATCGGACGCTCAGTGAACGACCGGACGCTTGAGCTCCGTGCGTCCGGTCGCAAACAGAGAGCTCCCAGAGCTGATTTCTGACGACCGGACGCGTCCGGTCCCAGCTGACCGGACGCAGGCAGAGTCCGGTCGTAGCTGTTTCGCGCGTTTTCGTTCGCGGTTCGTTCGTTCTTGATCGGATTTGATTTCCGTCTTTTGCGTTGGCTTTCTAGGGTTGTCTAGTGTCCCGCTGTGCTTCTAGGAAGCATCCACCCTACATCTAGGGTCGTGGACATTAGCAAGCTCTAGGTTTTGCTTTTGGGGTTGAGTTTGTGTAACACCTCTGGTGTTTAAGCCAAATAAAACCTGACATGTCATCATGAGCATGGAAAGCATTCATGTAGTAACACTAGTGATGCATTGACAATTTTGCATAGAACTTGATCTCAAATGCATCATATGCTTGTTTAAGTTCTGTTCTGCTCATTTGATGTGTGATGCTTAGGGTATCATAGTGGCTGAATTCTAGAGAGAATAAGGTTATAGGGTTACATGGTTCATGAAATCACAAGTCATTATAGTGGTCCTTGATAAACACTATGATCCAGGCTGAATCTGGACATGGCCCTTTAAACAAAGTTGTAGATGATACTGAATGGAGCAACTTTGGTATATAAAGTTACCACAGATTCTGCACAGGTTTTGAATTGAAACAAGTGGTTTAAACCCTAGAATCTACCTTTGAACTACAACTTCCAAACCTTTGAGAATCCAACCTTGGTCCTTAAATCAAAGTTGTAGGGAATCACAAATGTGACAACTTTTATGTTCACAGAATTTAAACTTCTTCAGAAATTTTTAAAGTAAATTGAGAATTCAGTTTGGATCAGATTTGAATTCAAACCATAGTTCAAAAACCAGGCCGAATTGGAACATGATCCTTTAAGCAAGTTTGTAGAACATAAAATTTTGAACAATTTTCATTCTTACAGATTTTGCACTTCTGTTCGAAGTTTGGACACTTTTTGAGAGGGGACAGGAACTACTGTAGCTACAGTTTATGGAACCTTGCATGGCCTCCACAGCAGCCATCGAATCCACCACGGCATCTCCTGTATCGCCACGTTCACATCCACGCGCCACTCTCTCCCTTTGCATGCGCATCTCACTGCCCACAAAACCAGCCTCCCGTTCCAACCCTCGTTCTCTCCGTTCTCCTCGGTCTCCGCCGGTGCGGTGCAGAGGGGCTCCGCCGAGCTCTAGCGCCACCGTCGAGTTTCCACCATTGCAACCAACACTTTCCCGAGCTCCGCCATAACCCCACGAACTTCTCCACCCACTGAATCGAACTTCAGTCATCCACATTGCTCGGTCCGAGCATTTCTTCCCCAACTTCGGTGAGGCGCCGCCGTTAACGAATTTGTTGTCATACGGTGAGCTCCGTTCCTCTCACGTCAATTAACCCGCACCGATAGTTCCGCCTTCCCTCACTCTTTCTGGTTGGCTCGATATCCGAGTCCCTACCGCACAGATTCGCCGAAACAGCGCCGTGACGCCGGAACCGCCGCGACGCCATCACCGCCACCGTCGACCCCAAACTTCCGAGCTTCTCCGGCCGTGACAGCTTGAGTTCTAACCCTAGGTGAGCTCGCTGGTGCTCCTGATTCTCTCTGTTTGAACTCTACCGCGCTTAAGCCGCCGGAACACCATCGCGCCGCCAAGAACGGCGGAGCCGAGCCGCCATTCTCGTGGTCGAGATAGCTCCGGCCAGCCCTAACCCTAACCGACCTCACCAATGGCTTCGCAATGTCGGGAAACATGTGTAGCTAGTCTTGGTCGAGCCACTAGCCTCACTGTCGGCGAGGAACGCCGGCGGTCAACGCCGCCCGCGCCGCGGTCAAGGTCGAGCCCTAGGTGAGGCCTCTGATGCCGATGCTTGCCTCGGTTTGGCCATTACTATACCGAAGCGGCCGGACGCCGCCGAGCCGTCGGGAACGGCGGAAAAAGCCGTCATTTCCCGAGGCCAGGCTAGCTCCCTCTCCGACCATCCCTAGCACCGACCGAGACCTCGGTCGAGTTCGCGAGGCAAACCCGAACAGGCTGGGAGCCTCGGCCGAGCCCCTGGCCTCGCCGTCGGCGAGTTGGCCGGCGGTCAACGCCGCCACCGCAGCGGTCAGCGCCGGTGCGCGCGAGAGCCTCGGCGTTTTCCGTTTCGCGCGGGCCTCGGCTGGTCCGTTCGCGCGCAGGCCTCGGGCGAGGCGGAGTCTTGCGCCCCGAGCCCCGTAAACATCCGAGGCTTATTTGAATAGTACTGCGTTTTGTTATTTTTGTCACAATTAATTTACAGCTCCTAAAATCATGAAAATTTTTGGGTAAGCTCTTTGAGTTGTGAAGAAAATTATAAAAATACGAAACTGAAAGTTTGGACAAGTTTTGTTGGAATATTAAAATAGTTAAATAAATGGTTTAGACTCCTTAAATAACTGTTGTAGGCTAATCCTGTGGTCCAAAAATTGTGAAACAAATTTTGAAGCACTTAGTAACACATAACACATCCCTGGTAAAAACTTTTAGCCCTTTTTGTGAGAATAAATTTTGACTTTGTAATCATGCCTTTGACATGAGGTTTAGCCTTGCTATGTTTCTATCAAAGTTCTAGAGTCAGTTCTGTTGGAAATATAATAACACCATGATAAGTTGGTTTTCTGTCAAAATGATCTATAGCAAAGTTGAAGTACTTTTGTACATCTAGCTGCTCCTAAAAATTTCGTAAGTGTTGGATGAATATATTGGGAGATATGTTCTGTGCAATCTGTGTGTGCAGTGCTGTCCAGAATCCTGACAGTTCGTGCAAACTGAGCTATCTGGAGTATTTAACTTGGGAATCTGATCTTGTGTACTATAAGAAGTTGTAGAGGATTTCGTATGCTTTCCAGATTGGTCTAGATAACTTATGTTGATATTTCTGAGCCCCAGCTATGGTCTGTGGAACAGGAATGTTTGAATCTGTCCAGAATCTGGGCAGATTCCACCAAATGAAATGTTTGGTCCATAAGATCCTGGAATCAGATTTTGTGTATTATAGCAAAGTTGTAGAGAATTAGTTAAGCTTTCCAGATTGTCCTGAATCATCTGCATAGCTATTTGGTAGCTCCAGTTATGGTTAAAACAAATTGGTACATGAAATCTGTTCGGGTTGTCGCTTATGCGAACCTTGTTCCAATTTTGGTATCCATTTTTTATATGCTTGATGTTTACTGCTGTACTATTTCACTTATAATTGTTCAGCATCATGAGCATTCATTCATATTCGCATCGCATGCATCTTATATATGCTCGTTCGGATGTTGCGTTTAGAAACCGAAGCTAGTAAGGATCAGCCGGAGGTTTCTGCTCGTGAGGCACCGGTCTTCTACGAGGTTGGATTTGATATTTGTGGTGACGAACCAGAAGAAGAGGAACCCCAAGGCAAGCCCCGGTGCATTTGCCACTACCTTGCAATTTTTCAAATAATATACTTGTTGATAAAATTTGTGCATTAAGTCTAGGAGTTGAATGATACCTACTTGATGCATTGACTACCTTGATTGTTCCTTATATTATCCTTGTCACTGGGTCATTTGCAAATGCTTAGATTGCTTAGCCTTGCTCATTAGAGTAGGATTTTGAAAAGAGAGATGCTATTGTGGGAACCCTTCCCTGGTTCAGATGGTATAATTAAACTGAGACCGGGCGGGTAACTTGCACAGGAAAGGAGTCCTGGTGTAGTGTTTCCGCCTGTGTCGCTTAGGACCCGTCCGCTGTTGGCCCGTTGGATCGAGAACTATTTGTTAGTACTGGTCACATGCTACGGTAAGCCCTACTGTGGCTATGCTCTTTCTGGAACGGCGTCCCCGCGCACTGGGAGTGGAGAGATGGCGGGAGTAGCATGTACCCACCCTGCTCGGTCCCCTGTTGGACGGACTCAGCATGGCCGGTGTAGGGCGGTGGTGTACTGTACTCCCGGGTGGCGCGGCTCCAGTCCGGTTTGAGCGGATCCACGGGTCGGTTGATATATGCGAGTTCGGTCTCGCATATGTCGTGTGATAAGGAAGCCCCAGCTGGGTAGATCAAGCGGTTCGAATCGTCGTTTGCTCCACGAGAAAAGGAGACTCGTCCTCGCCCCCTCAGCGTAGTTTAATGATGAAACAAAGGCAGATTAATGGGTTGATTTTATGATGTACATTCATTTACTTAGATGATATTAGAAGTATGAAATGACACAACTGCTTAGTTGTAGGAGCTTTTATGCAAAGGAAAACTTTTGGGATTCTTGCTAAAGCCTCACCTTGACTTTCCCTCAGCCTGCATTCCTGAGTCTTCTCCCCAATTTATTAGTCGGGTAAGACTTGTTGAGTACTCCTGTACTCAGGGTTCTATGATCCCTTGTTGCAGGTGAACCTTCGGATCAAGTATGCTTTGCTCCTTGTTGCATGACAGTAATCCCCGCTGAGGATGATCAGTGATGTGCCCTTGGGCAGGGTTGAATATAATGGTTATGTTTATCAGACTTTATCCAGCAACTAGTAGTATCGCAACTTGAACTCCTTTCACCTATGTTGTAATAATGAACAATGGATGTAATATTATGTTTACTTAAGACTTCCGCTGAACTCTCCGATCTGGTATGTTGTATGAAATGTTTATTGCTGTAATGTTTCCACATGGATGATTCCTGCGACCCATGGATATATCGATCGTATCCAGCAGATTAATCCAGTCTTGTGGCACACTTACATAGCAGTCAGAGGTCGTTAGACAAATGACAGGTGTAAGTGGGCCACATTATTGGGCGAGTCTGTTACAGGCTTGGTATCGGAGCAGGATCCCCGTGGCAACCATTATAGTAATTTGAAAACCTTCAAAATTTATTTTCTAAGGAAAAATCTAAAAGACTCTTTCTAATCTTATCTATTGCTTCCCTCAACTTACTTCTTGCTTACTAGGAAGTGGGTGCTGGATAAAATATATGCCCTATGTTTAAAAAGGTTACAAAAAAAAATTATTTTGGTAGGTATGTAAGTAAGCAAATAATGTCGTATGCGTAGAATCGTAAGTTTGCGTCATTGCATCTTGCATCAATTAAATTATAAAATTCTCCTCCTTTAATAGATGTCGGGTCATGGGTATAATTATACTAACTTATAGGAGCACGAAACTGACCTTAGTTTAAAATTATTCCAGGATGGCTCGCGCTAAGCAGACTGCGCGCAAGAGCACGGGGCTAAAGGGAGTGCCACGTCGCCAGCTCGCGCCGCGTTCAGGGGAGGCTAGCAGCAGCCGTAGTACCCATCGTTCTGAGGCAGAGCTCCTTGCAGAGATCAGGAGGCTCACTACTACCCTAGCGGAGTCCACCAGGGATAGAGCTCTGGACGCCATGATCATTAGTTCCCAGCGCGAGCAGCTGAAGGAGGCAGCTGAACTGGAGGCTGTCTTGCGCGCGCAGCTTAGTGAGGCATCCAAGGTAGAAGCTGATTTGGAGAGTGAGAATGAGCAGTTCCGTGCTCAGAGGGATGAAGCCTGGATCCGAGAAAACCAAGCCCGCGCACGAGTCTTTGAACTTGAGTTTCAGATAGAGGATATGGAGGTGTATGCCAACAACCTCCATGAGGAGATTCACGCCCTGCATAACCAGCTCCACCCTCACCATGCTCCAGGGGCAGCCGAGGTGGAGGACGGTGTGGTCCTGGCTGACGGAGGAGAGCCCGACGATGAGGAGGACGAGCCCGAGATGGTGATCGAGATCGACGATAGTGACGACGAGGGTGGTCACGTCTCCGGCCTCGACACTGACCACGAGGAGTGATCATAGTTCGGGTAGTTCTAACTAGTAGTATGGGAGGACAGTTGCACTAGATGGTCCTGTTAGGAGCGGATTTATGTAATAAATGAATCAGACCATGTGATGTTCATGCAACTGCTTTTGCTGATGTAATGGAAGTTTATGACTAAGTTAATTATGAGTACTTATGGATGTTGTGCAAAAATTTGTTATATATTACAGATGCCGGTGAACACGCGTGCTTCCGGGGCTGGTACATCCCAGGGTGGGGAAAACCCTCCACCACTACCACGGCCACCCCCGACACTGGCCGACGCAATTGCTGCATTAGCCACCGTGACAGCTGATAACACTAGGCTGTTACAAGCTATGGCTCAAGGTCGCGGGCAAGGACACCGCGAGCAAGGAAATCCGAATGCCAACAGCACGTACTCAGATTTCATGGATACTCGCCCTCCGCTCTTTACCAAAGCTGAAGAGCCTTTGGAAGCAAATGAGTGGCTGCATACTATCGAGCAAAAATTTGAGTTGATCCGGTGCACCGACGTTCAGAAGCCTCTATTTGCAGCACAACAGTTTAGAGGGTCAGCAGGCACCTGGTGGGCAAATTATTTGGCCGCGCAAGCTCCTGGACATCAAGTTACTTGGGCTGAATTTTGTGAAGTCTTTAGAGCGCATCACATCCCAGCAGGCATCATGCAAATGAAGCTAGAAGAATTCCTCAAGCTGCAGCAGGGTACTCAAACAGTGATGCAGTATGTGAGCAAATTCAACCATCTCTCTCAATATGCTCCTGATCATGTCAACACTGATGCTAAGAAGAAGCAGTGCTTCATGCGAGGGTTGAGCACCAAGCTGCAAACCATGATGACCACCTGTGCCAACTCCTCATTCAATGACATTGTGAGTATCGCCATCACTCTAGAAGAGAAGAATCGTGTGCACAAGGAGGCAAAAAGGAGGAAGACTGCTCAAGCTGGTGCGTCTGGGAGTGTGCCAAAACGTCCCAAGTTTCTATACCATCCTGTTCCTCATGCACATGTACCTGCTCGCCCACCCCAGCAATATTACCAACCTCAAGCTAATGCCAAAGCCTCTTCCCAGTTCCAGTATCCACGTCAAGCCAATGCACCTAGCTCCCAATCCACAAATGCTCCTAAGACCAGTAATCCCTGTTACAACTGTGGCGGGTCGGGACACTTTGCTAAGAGTTGTCCTTCACCGAAGAATTATAATTCAAATATCCCTCGTCAGCAAGGTAATCAAGCTATTCCACAAAATAAGCAGCAGCAAGGCAACCATACTGGCGCTCGACCAGGCACACGGAAGATTTATATGGTACCCAAGACTGGACAGGTTCATCATACCCAGGTTGAGACTATTCCAGAAGGCGAACCAGTTATGTTGGGTACGTTTCCTGTTGCCAATCATTTAGCAGTAACACTCTTTGACTCCGGTGCATCGCATTCATTTATCAATAGAGAGTTCGTCAGGAAACATGCAATTCCAATATGTGAATCCAAAGGGAAAATATCTATACTGTCACCTGGGGGGCGGCTGTATGCCAATGAGATAGTGCATCAAGTTCCAATAGAGATGGGACGCCATGTCTATCCTACTTCCATGATTGTGCTGAATCATCAAACCTTAGATGTGATTCTAGGGATGAACTGGATGCAGCGTTATGGGGCTGTTTTAGATACAATGAATAGAACTGTTCGTCTAAGTTCACCAGACCGAAAATCCCAACTTCTTATCCAGCTTCCGAAACCCAAGCTGATCAGCCCAAAAATATATGCCATAGTTAGTGAAGGAGTTGAGAATGTCCCAGTGGTCCGAGAATTCCCTGATGTGTTCCCGGAAGAATTACCTGGCCTACCGCCTGACAGAAATGTGGAGTTCGTGATTGAGCTATATCCAGGGACTGCACCTGTATCACGAAGAGCGTATAGAATGGCTCCAAAAGAGTTAGCCGAGTTGAAGACTCAGTTACAAGAACTTTTAGAGAAAGGTTTTCTCCGGCCTAGTTCTTCTCCCTGGGGATGTCCTGCTATTTTTGTGAAAAAGAAGGATAAAACTCTGAGAATGTGCGTAGACTATCGTCCTCTCAATGAAGTAACCATCAAAAACAAATATCCCCTTCCACGCATTGATCTTCTCTTTGACCAGCTTGCCGGAGCCAAAGTCTTCTCCAAGATAGATCTTAGATCAGGGTACCACCAGATAAAAATTAGACCCGAAGATATCCCTAAAACAGCCTTCACCACTCGATATGGCTTATATGAATACCTTGTCATGTCCTTTGGTCTAACCAATGCTCCAGCCCATTTCATGTATCTCATGAACTCCGTGTTCATGCCTGAGCTCGACAAGTTCGTAGTAGTGTTTATTGATGACATCTTGGTATATTCCAAAACCAAAGAAGAACATGCTGAGCATCTGCGGATAGTACTGACTCGTCTGCGTGAGCATCAGTTATATGCTAAATTCAGCAAGTGTGCTTTCTGGTTAGGAGAAGTGCAGTTCTTAGGTCATGTGTTATCAGCTAAAGGAATCGCAGTGGATCCCGGAAAAGTGCAAGATATTTTGAAATGGAAGTCGCCAACCACAGTTCACCAAGTCCGCAGTTTCCTCGGAATGGCTGGTTATTATCGCCGTTTCATCCTTGGTTTTTCGAAAATAGCCAAACCTATTACCGAGTTGCTCAAGAACCAAGTCAAGTTTAAATGGACTCCTGAGTGTGAGCAGGCTTTTCAAACCCTAAAGAAGCTGCTTACCACTGCACCAATTTTAGCTCAGCCAGATATTGAGAAGCCTTTCGATGTATACTGTGACGCCTCCGGAATTGGTCTTGGTTGTGTATTGATGCAAGAAGGGAGAGTCATTGCCTATGCATCAAGACAGCTCAAGCGACATGAAGAACATTATCCTACGCATGACCTGGAGTTAGCTGCAGTTGTACATGCGCTAAAAATTTGGCGACATTATTTGTTGGGAAATACCTGTCATATGTATACTGACCACAAGAGCCTGAAGTACATCTTTACACAAGAAGACTTGAATATGCGACAAAGAAGATGGCTGGAATTAATCAAGGACTATGATCTAGAAATACATTATCATCCTGGTAAGGCAAATGTAGTTGCTGACGCTCTCAGTCGGAACCCTCACTGTAGCTGCATGTCAATAGCACCCATGCATCGTAGTCTCTGTCAAGAACTAGAAAGGTTGGGTATAGAGATCATTTTGCAAGGAAGTTTGAATAATGTTAGAATTGAGCCTACCATACGAGAAGAAATTATAGCAGCTCAGAAAATGAATAAGGGAATAAGTTATATTATAGCAAAAATCCAAACAGGGGCAATAACTTGTTTCAGAATTGATGAAGCAGGTGTACTATGGTTTAAGGATCGATTAGTTGTTCCCAAGGTACCCGAGCTCAGACAGAAGATTCTTGATGAAGCTCATCTTACTAGGTTAGCCATCCACCCTGGAAGTAATAAAATGTATCAAGATTTGAAGCAAAGGTTTTGGTGGACAAAGATGAAGATTGAAATAGCTCGCTACGTGGCTCAGTGTGACACTTGTCAAAAAGTAAAGGCAGTACGTTTGAAGCCAGCTGGTGAGTTACAGCCTTTGCCTGTTCCAGCTTGGAAATGGGAGGATATCAGTATGGATTTCATCGTGGGTCTTCCCAAAACCTCCAAGGGATTTGATTCAATTTGGGTAATTGTTGACCGTCTGACAAAATCGGCTCATTTTATTCCAGTAAAAGCTAAATTTAGAACTCCTGTCTATGCCCGAATCTATATCGCTAGGATTTTAAGTCTTCATGGTGTACCCAAGACCATAGTCTCTGATAGGGGAACGCAGTTTGTCTCTCAATTTTGGAAACATTTACAAGAATCATTAGGAACCAAACTTCTTTTTAGCACAGCATACCATCCGCAGACTGGAGGTCAAACTGAGAGGGTAAATCAGATTTTAGAGGATATGTTGAGATCTTGTGTGCTCACCTATCCTGAACAATGGGATGAATGCCTTCCATTGGCAGAGTTTTCTTATAATAATAGCTACCAAGAGAGTATCAAGATGGCACCATTTGAAGCACTTTATGGACAAAGATGTCGAACCCCGCTGAACTGGTCAGAATCAGGCGAGAGAAGATTTTTCGGAGTTGATTTAGTAAAAGAAGCTGAAGAAAGAGTAAGGCAAATACAAAACAACCTGAAAGTAGCTCAGACCCGGCAAAAGAGTTACGCAGACAGAAGACGCAGGCCGTTAGTATTT
This sequence comes from Coix lacryma-jobi var. lacryma-jobi, assembly GCA_009763385.1. Taxonomy (NCBI): domain Eukaryota; kingdom Viridiplantae; phylum Streptophyta; class Magnoliopsida; order Poales; family Poaceae; genus Coix; species Coix lacryma-jobi. The sequence goes on along the minus strand of CM019824.1, from coordinate 117,346,713 downwards.
TCTGAAGGAAGTTACGTGTACCTAAAAGTATCACCAATGAAGGGAGTGGTTCGGTTTGGAGTAAAGGGAAAACTAGCACCTCGATACATCGGACCGTTCAAGATTATAAAACGGTGTGGAAAGCAGGCTTATCGGTTGGAGTTGCCTGAACAACTTGCTGCTATACATAATGTGTTCCATGTGTCTCAGCTAAAGCAATGTTTGCGAGTGCCCGACAAAGTGATGAATTATGAAGGCGTGGACATTCAGCCAGATATGACTTATGCAGAACATCCAGTTAAAGTGCTTGATCAAAAAGACCGAGTCACCCGAAATAGAACTATTAAATTCTATAAAGTGCAATGGGATCGACACTCAGAAGAAGAAGCCACTTGGGAATCTGAGGATTTTCTATTGGAGCATTTTCCGGAATTCCTCGCTTCCATTTAGGTACGTGTCTCACTGGTCTAGGAAAGCTTATAGTGGTATTTTAAGGAGGGTCATAGATTTAGATCCTGACACATTTCCTTTTCCATTACTTAGTCAGTTAAACCAATCTCGTGACGAGATTTCTTTAAGGGGGGAGGAGCTGTAACACGTCTGGTGTTTAAGCCAAATAAAACCTGACATGTCATCATGAGCATGGAAAGCATTCATGTAGTAACACTAGTGATGCATTGACAATTTTGCATAGAACTTGATCTCAAATGCATCATATGCTTGTTTAAGTTCTGTTCTGCTCATTTGATGTGTGATGCTTAGGGTATCATAGTGGCTGAATTCTAGAGAGAATAAGGTTATAGGGTTACATGGTTCATGAAATCACAAGTCATTATAGTGGTCCTTGATAAACACTATGATCCAGGCTGAATCTGGACATGGCCCTTTAAACAAAGTTGTAGATGATACTGAATGGAGCAACTTTGGTATATAAAGTTACCACAGATTCTGCACAGGTTTTGAATTGAAACAAGTGGTTTAAACCCTAGAATCTACCTTTGAACTACAACTTCCAAACCTTTGAGAATCCAACCTTGGTCCTTAAATCAAAGTTGTAGGGAATCACAAATGTGACAACTTTTATGTTCACAGAATTTAAACTTCTTCAGAAATTTTTAAAGTAAATTGAGAATTCAGTTTGGATCAGATTTGAATTCAAACCATAGTTCAAAAACCAGGCCGAATTGGAACATGATCCTTTAAGCAAGTTTGTAGAACATAAAATTTTGAACAATTTTCATTCTTACAGATTTTGCACTTCTGTTCAAAGTTTGGACACTTTTTGAGAGGGGACAGGAACTACTGTAGCTACAGTTTATGGAACCTTGCATGGCCTCCACAGCAGCCATCGAATCCACCACGGCATCTCCTGTATCGCCACGTTCACATCCACGCGCCACTCTCTCCCTTTGCATGCGCATCTCACTGCCCACAAAACCAGCCTCCCGTTCCAACCCTCGTTCTCTCCGTTCTCCTCGGTCTCCGCCGGTGCGGTGCAGAGGGGCTCCGCCGAGCTCTAGCGCCACCGTCGAGTTTCCACCATTGCAACCAACACTTTCCCGAGCTCCGCCATAACCCCACGAACTTCTCCACCCACTGAATCGAACTTCAGTCATCCACATTGCTCGGTCCGAGCATTTCTTCCCCAACTTCGGTGAGGCGCCGCCGTTAACGAATTTGTTGTCATACGGTGAGCTCCGTTCCTCTCACGTCAATTAACCCGCACCGATAGTTCCGCCTTCCCTCACTCTTTCTGGTTGGCTCGATATCCGAGTCCCTACCGCACAGATTCGCCGAAACAGCGCCGTGACGCCGGAACCGCCGCGACGCCATCACCGCCACCGTCGACCCCAAACTTCCGAGCTTCTCCGGCCGTGACAGCTTGAGTTCTAACCCTAGGTGAGCTCGCTGGTGCTCCTGATTCTCTCTGTTTGAACTCTACCGCGCTTAAGCCGCCGGAACACCATCGCGCCGCCAAGAACGGCGGAGCCGAGCCGCCATTCTCGTGGTCGAGATAGCTCCGGCCAGCCCTAACCCTAACCGACCTCACCAATGGCTTCGCAATGTCGGGAAACATGTGTAGCTAGTCTTGGTCGAGCCACTAGCCTCACTGTCGGCGAGGAACGCCGGCGGTCAACGCCGCCCGCGCCGCGGTCAAGGTCGAGCCCTAGGTGAGGCCTCTGATGCCGATGCTTGCCTCGGTTTGGCCATTACTATACCGAAGCGGCCGGACGCCGCCGAGCCGTCGGGAACGGCGGAAAAAGCCGTCATTTCCCGAGGCCAGGCTAGCTCCCTCTCCGACCATCCCTAGCACCGACCGAGACCTCGGTCGAGTTCGCGAGGCAAACCCGAACAGGCTGGGAGCCTCGGCCGAGCCCCTGGCCTCGCCGTCGGCGAGTTGGCCGGCGGTCAACGCCGCCACCGCAGCGGTCAGCGCCGGTGCGCGCGAGAGCCTCGGCGTTTTCCGTTTCGCGCGGGCCTCGGCTGGTCCGTTCGCGCGCAGGCCTCGGGCGAGGCGGAGTCTTGCGCCCCGAGCCCCGTAAACATCCGAGGCTTATTTGAATAGTACTGCGTTTTGTTATTTTTGTCACAATTAATTTACAGCTCCTAAAATCATGAAAATTTTTGGGTAAGCTCTTTGAGTTGTGAAGAAAATTATAAAAATACGAAACTGAAAGTTTGGACAAGTTTTGTTGGAATATTAAAATAGTTAAATAAATGGTTTAGACTCCTTAAATAACTGTTGTAGGCTAATCCTGTGGTCCAAAAATTGTGAAACAAATTTTGAAGCACTTAGTAACACATAACACATCCCTGGTAAAAACTTTTAGCCCTTTTTGTGAGAATAAATTTTGACTTTGTAATCATGCCTTTGACATGAGGTTTAGCCTTGCTATGTTTCTATCAAAGTTCTAGAGTCAGTTCTGTTGGAAATATAATAACACCATGATAAGTTGGTTTTCTGTCAAAATGATCTATAGCAAAGTTGAAGTACTTTTGTACATCTAGCTGCTCCTAAAAATTTCGTAAGTGTTGGATGAATATATTGGGAGATATGTTCTGTGCAATCTGTGTGTGCAGTGCTGTCCAGAATCCTGACAGTTCGTGCAAACTGAGCTATCTGGAGTATTTAACTTGGGAATCTGATCTTGTGTACTATAAGAAGTTGTAGAGGATTTCGTATGCTTTCCAGATTGGTCTAGATAACTTATGTTGATATTTCTGAGCCCCAGCTATGGTCTGTGGAACAGGAATGTTTGAATCTGTCCAGAATCTGGGCAGATTCCACCAAATGAAATGTTTGGTCCATAAGATCCTGGAATCAGATTTTGTGTATTATAGCAAAGTTGTAGAGAATTAGTTAAGCTTTCCAGATTGTCCTGAATCATCTGCATAGCTATTTGGTAGCTCCAGTTATGGTTAAAACAAATTGGTACATGAAATCTGTTCGGGTTGTCGCTTATGCGAACCTTGTTCCAATTTTGGTATCCATTTTTTATATGATTGATGTTTACTGCTGTACTATTTCACTTATAATTGTTCAGCATCATGAGCATTCATTCATATTCGCATCGCATGCATCTTATATATGCTCGTTCGGATGTTGCGTTTAGAAACCGAAGCTAGTAAGGATCAGCCGGAGGTTTCTGCTCGTGAGGCACCGGTCTTCTACGAGGTTGGATTTGATATTTGTGGTGACGAACCAGAAGAAGAGGAACCCCAAGGCAAGCCCCGGTGCATTTGCCACTACCTTGCAATTTTTCAAATAATATACTTGTTGATAAAATTTGTGCATTAAGTCTAGGAGTTGAATGATACCTACTTGATGCATTGACTACCTTGATTGTTCCTTATATTATCCTTGTCACTGGGTCATTTGCAAATGCTTAGATTGCTTAGCCTTGCTCATTAGAGTAGGATTTTGAAAAGAGAGATGCTATTGTGGGAACCCTTCCCTGGTTCAGATGGTATAATTAAACTGAGACCGGGCGGGTAACTTGCACAGGAAAGGAGTCCTGGTGTAGTGTTTCCGCCTGTGTCGCTTAGGACCCGTCCGCTGTTGGCCCGTTGGATCGAGAACTATTTGTTAGTACTGGTCACATGCTACGGTAAGCCCTACTGTGGCTATGCTCTTTCTGGAACGGCGTCCCCGCGCACTGGGAGTGGAGAGATGGCGGGAGTAGCATGTACCCACCCTGCTCGGTCCCCTGTTGGACGGACTCAGCATGGCCGGTGTAGGGCGGTGGTGTACTGTACTCCCGGGTGGCGCGGCTCCAGTCCGGTTTGAGCGGATCCACGGGTCGGTTGATATATGCGAGTTCGGTCTCGCATATGTCGTGTGATAAGGAAGCCCCAGCTGGGTAGATCAAGCGGTTCGAATCGTCGTTTGCTCCACGAGAAAAGGAGACTCGTCCTCGCCCCCTCAGCGTAGTTTAATGATGAAACAAAGGCAGATTAATGGGTTGATTTTATGATGTACATTCATTTACTTAGATGATATTAGAAGTATGAAATGACACAACTGCTTAGTTGTAGGAGCTTTTATGCAAAGGAAAACTTTTGGGATTCTTGCTAAAGCCTCACCTTGACTTTCCCTCAGCCTGCATTCCTGAGTCTTCTCCCCAATTTATTAGTCGGGTAAGACTTGTTGAGTACTCCTGTACTCAGGGTTCTATGATCCCTTGTTGCAGGTGAACCTTCGGATCAAGTATGCTTTGCTCCTTGTTGCATGACAGTAATCCCCGCTGAGGATGATCAGTGATGTGCCCTTGGGCAGGGTTGAATATAATGGTTATGTTTATCAGACTTTATCCAGCAACTAGTAGTATCGCAACTTGAACTCCTTTCACCTATGTTGTAATAATGAACAATGGATGTAATATTATGTTTACTTAAGACTTCCGCTGAACTCTCCGATCTGGTATGTTGTATGAAATGTTTATTGCTGTAATGTTTCCACATGGATGATTCCTGCGACCCATGGATATATCGATCGTATCCAGCAGATTAATCCAGTCTTGTGGCACACTTACATAGCAGTCAGAGGTCGTTAGACAAATGACAGGTGTAAGTGGGCCACATTATTGGGCGAGTCTGTTACAGTTTGGGACAGTGGCATCTATTTTCCGAAAGGAAATTTTGAAGCTCCCATTCACCCCCCCCCCCTCTGGTCGCTTTCGGGTAGCTCCTCGGTCCTTCAATTGGTATCGGAGCAGGTTAAGGATCTTCCACCTTAGCCGGTTCCAGATCCACCGAAGGCGACATGGATCGCGGCGTGGGCAAACCGCCGTTTTTCGATGGGACGAACTATGCGTATTGGAAGATACGTATGTCGGCCTATTTGCAGAGCTTGGGCGCTTCGATCTGGGATATTTGCAACTCCCCTGATTACGTGGTCTTGGCTGCTCGTGTCTCTCAGCAACAGATCGATGAGCACGATGCCAATAGCCGAGCCCGTAATGCTCTCTTTTCTTGTTTGAGCATGGGTGAGTTTGATCGTGTTTCTCACCTCGCTACGGCTCGGGAGATCTGGGACACTCTCATGCGTTTTCATGAGGGCACCTCTCAAGTCAAAACCCGACTCTACGAGTCGTTCAAGCGAGAGTATGAGAACTTTAGACATCAACCTGGCGAGAGCATAGAAAGTTTATTCGCTCGCTTTCAGGTGATTGTCAACAGGATGAGGGCTAACAGAGAGCAGTTGCCATTTGACGATCATGAGCGTGCTTTGAAGCTTTTGCACACTCTTGACCGTTCAGTGTGGGACTCCAAGGTTCAGGCAATCATCGAATCGCCGAACTATGAGACCCTCACCTGCGACGAGCTCTTCAGTAAGCTCAAGTCCAGTGAGATTGATGCTATGGCGAGGGCTTCTTTTGAAAATCCTTCTCGCCCGTCCATGGCTTTGGTTTCCGGCTCTTCCTCTAACCCCTCAGCTGGCTTTGCGCTTTCTTCTCTCTTTTCTGTGACAGAGGACCAGCTGGAGTCTTTGGGAGATGACGAGTTGGCTTTGCTCGCCAACCGGTTCTCGCGGTTCCACAACAACCGCATGAACCGTCGTCGAGGAGGAGGACGCACGGGATGCTACGAGTGCGGCGACTCCGACCACTTCATCGCTGACTGCCCCAAGAAGAAGAACAAGCATCTGGGTAAGGGCGATCACGGCCACAGGCGCGACTCCAAGTACAAGGAGAAGCACGTTCCCCCAAGGCACAAGAAGCGGGGCGGCTTCGACAAAGAGTACATCAAGAAGAAGTACTTGGAGAAGCAGCAAGCTGAGCAGCGCGCATTCTTCGCCACGCTCAGCGACGTCGACGGCTCGGATGACGACTCCGCCAGCTCGAGCGATGACGAATCCGAGAAGAAGAAGAGGATCGAGGACAAGCTGAACGGCCTCTGCTTCTTCGCCGACGACGACGGCTTCTGCACCATGGCGCTGGGCGATGAGGTCGACGGCGAACCGGAGCGTACCCCTCGGAACGACGACGACGACGACACCTCCCAGGTATCTCTCACCTACGACGAGCTTTCCTCCGAGGTTGAGAAGTTGACTGCTGCCCTCCTTAGCCAAGATAAGTTGCTTAGGCGTGCCGCTAGAGAGCGCAAGGAGTTTAGGCAGAAGTGGGAGGACACGGTGAAGGAGCTTGAGTTCGCTCGGTCCACCGTGGTAGTGTCGGAGGAGGCGGAGTGCGAGTCGTGCACCGCGCACATGACTGACCTTCTCACTCTGAGAGGTAAGTATGCTGCGTTGGTTGGAGAGGTGGATGAGCTCCGTGCTAGGCCGCAGCTGTTGGGTGCGTGCAAGACTTGTCCTGTCTTGCAATCTGAGTTGGCAGAGAAAAATGCCAAGCTTGAGTCTTTAGAGAAGGCCAGCTCAGATAGCACTTGTGTCTCGAGGTGTGCTTTGTGTGAGGGCCTGGAGATGGAGATTGCCAATGTGAAGCATGGCAAGATGCAAACCGAGGAAGAAAACACATACCTTCGGTCCATCTTGTCATGGGTCTCCAGTAGTGAGCCACAGCTCGGGATGATGATCTCCCAATTCAAGCGAGCTGTTGGTACCCCTGGTGTAGGTTTTGCTCAGAGTGTTGATCTCTCAGCTTTTGGGAAGATTGGAGAGTCTAGTGGTCTGAACCCATGTGAGAAGCACAATTCCACCACTACTCCCAAACTTGCCAAGCTTCCACTCAAAGAGCCAGCCAAGCCTATCACCCAAGATGGTGTGGTTGAGGAACCCCCGAGAGCCCATCCCAAGAACCCAGTTTGGGCACCCAAGCCAAACCACCTCAGAAACAAGCTTGATGCTATGCCACCCATTCGTGAGGAGTTGCCACAGAAGGGCAAAGGCAAAGTGAGCCACACCCACAGCCCTGGTCACCAACAACCCCCTGTGCGTGCGGTGAGGTACCAGTGTGATTTCTATGGGAGGGATGGTCACTTGATCGAGTTCTGTTTCCGGCGCAAGCGAGAGGCGCGCCGTGCTCGGGAGATGGAGAACCCGGACATGTACCATCCAGCTCATGGTGGACATGTGCCGAAGGCTCAGGGGAGAGCTGCTAGGTCCGGACGCCAAGGTCCCCGGCCTAGGCAGGAGATGAGAGCCCCTAAGAGGGAGACTAGGCCTAGAGGTCCAGCACCTCAGGTTGTTAGGCCTAGGCAGGAGAGAGCTCCGAGGAGAGACGCTAGAGCAGTTGAGCCCCAGGCTCCTAGGCGTAGATCTCGTAGAGAGCGTGCCCGACGGGAGCCTGCAGTTGCAGGTTTTGGACCCCGTGGCGGAGGCTTAGTTGAGCGCTTTCCCCCACCGCAGTTTGAGTACCGCGGTGAGCGCTTCTTCCCTAGCGGACCACGTTTTCCTGTACGTGGTGATCGCTACCCCCGTAGACAGGCTAGGAATGGTTTTTTCACTAACCGTTCTTTTGAGCAGCCGGCCCAACACTGGTATTCTCCTTACTTCACTAACCCCAGTGTTGGACCGTATGCTCACCCTATGTCTTTTTATTGATGTAGGTAAGGCGGTTGGAGGACATTTGGTTGGTGGATTCCGGTTGCTCGAGGCACATGACCGGAAATGCCAAGTGGTTCTCCAGCCTTAGTCCGGTCGCCGGAAAGGAGTACATAACCTTTGGCGACAATAGTAAAGGTAAGGTATTGTCTCGTGGGACGGTGCGGGTTAATGAGCACTTTGTGTTGCGCGATGTTGCTCTTGTTTCTAACCTGCATTTTAACCTTCTTTCTGTTTCGCAACTTTTTGATGATGACTATGAGATTCGTTTTAAACCGAACCTTAGTCGCATCTTAGATCCTCAGGGCGATCTTGTATGTCTGATTTCGCCCTTTGGGAAAGTCTTTCGCGCAAATTTCTCGGAGTCGTTTGGTTCTTCTCGCTGTCTTTTGGCTAGTCCTTCTTCCTCCGATCTGTGGAAGTGGCATAGGAGGCTCGGTCATTTAAGCTTCGACTTGCTTGCAAGAGTTAGCTCACTTGGCCTAATCCGAGGATTGCCCAAGCTTTCGGTGGAGAAGGATCTAGTTTGCCATTCTTGCAGACATGGGAAGATGGTTGCCGCTCCCCACCATCCAGTGACTAAGGTCATGACTTCGCACCCCGGAGAGCTTTTACATATGGACCTTGTTGGTCCAGCTCGGGTGAGCTCGGTTGGTGGCAAGTGGTATGTTTTGGTTGTTGTTGACGACTTTTCGAGATATTCGTGGGTCTTCTTTTTAGCTGAGAAGACCGAGACTTTCTCATTTGCTCGCAATCTGATTTTGCGTCTTCAGAACGAGTTCCCTTTGAACTCGATGCGAGCTATTCGGAGTGATAATGGTTCCGAGTTTAAAAATTCGGATTTTGAGAAGTTTTGTAACCGCCTTGGTTTGGAGCATCAGTTTTCTTCCCCCTATACACCACCCCAAAATGGTGTTGTAGAGAGGAAGAATCGGACCCTTGTTGAGATGGCCAGGACGATGCTTGATGAGCATAGGACTCCTAGGCGCTTTTGGGCCGAAGCTATGAACACTGCATGCTACATTTCGAATCGCATTTTTCTGAGAGCGTTTTTGAAGAAGACCTCTTATGAGTTGCGTTTTGGTCGCCAGCCCAAGGTGAGTTATTTTAGAGTCTTTGGCTGCCACTGTTTTATATTGAAGAAAGGCAACCTGGACAAGTTTGAGTCTCGTTCTTCTGACGGTGTGTTTTTGGGTTATGGCACTCACACTCGAGCTTATCGTGTACTTAACCTTGACACTAACCGAGTCATGGAGACATCAGATGTCACCTTCGACGAGACTCTTGTTTGTCCATCTTCTCGTTTTGAGCGTGCAGGTGATCATGAGGTTGGAGAGCCTCTTTTCGATGACGAGGACGAGGGTGTTGAAGGTATAGATGATCCCGCACCCCCTCCACCTGCCGTGCCGCAAAGAGCGGCCTCGACGACGACTCACGGCCCCGACACTTCTTCTTCCTGGGGGCCGTGGGATCCTCCACCTCGCGCGGTACCTTTTGTACCCGGGGTGGAACCAGCTGCTGTTGAGGGGGAGGTCACTTCTTCCCGGGAGGCGCCACGACACATCCAGCGCCAGCACCCTCCTCAGCAGATGATCGGCGACATCGACGAGCGAGTTACTCGCTCCAGGTCACAGCACATCTTGCACTTTGCTCATTCTGCTTTTGTTGCGTCTTTTGAGCCCCGAGATGTTGGACACGCATTGACGGATCCGGATTGGGTCAATGCCATGCATGAGGAGCTAGAGAACTTTGAGCGAAATCGGGTTTGGGTTCTAGTGCCTCCACCTCCTGACTGTAAACCTATTGGGACAAAATGGGTATTTAAAAACAAGCAAGGAGAGGAGGGCCACATTGTGAGAAACAAGGCCCGGCTTGTAGCGAAGGGTTATAGTCAGAAGGAGGGGATAGATTATGAGGAGACCTTCGCTCCTGTAGCTCGTTTGGAGGCTATTAGGATACTCTTGGCTTATGCTGCATCCATGGGTTTCAAACTTTTTCAAATGGATGTCAAGAGTGCCTTCTTAAACGGCTACATTGAGGAGGAGGTCTATGTCCAGCAACCCCCCGGTTTTGAAAATCCCAAGTTTCCAAACCATGTCTTTAAACTTCACAAAGCTTTGTATGGTTTGAAACAAGCCCCTAGAGCCTGGTATGAGAGATTAAAAACCTTTTTGCTAGCTAAGGGTTTTAAAATGGGATGTGTAGATAAGACGCTCTTTCTCCTCCGGCAAGGCAAAGATACTCTCTTGGTCCAAATTTACGTGGATGATATCATTTTCGGTGGTTCTTCTCACGTGTTGGTTGCCAAGTTTGCAGATACTATGAGCAGGGAGTTCGAGATGAGCATGATGGGCGAGCTGACATTCTTTCTCGGGTTGCAAATTAAGCAATCCCGAGAGGGGACGTTTGTGCACCAGGGCAAGTACACCAAGGACTTGCTGAAGCGGTTCGATATGGGTGAGGCCAAGCCTCTTCCAACACCCATGTCGACGACGACTGCCCTGGATGCAGATGTGGATGGAGAAGCAGTGGACCAGAAGGAGTACCGCAGCATGATCGGGTCGCTCCTCTACCTGACGGCGACACGCCCGGACATCCAGTTCGCGGTGTGTCTGTGTGCGCGCTTTCAGGCGTCACCGCGCACCTCTCATCGTCAGGCGGTGAAGCGGATTTTCAGGTACCTTCGTTTCACGCCTGAGTTCGGGATTTGGTATTCTGCTTCCTCTACCCTCTCCCTTTGCGGTTATTCGGATGCCGATTTTGCTGGTTGTCGTATTGAGCGCAAGTCCACCTCTGGGACTTGCCAGTTTATTGGATCTTCTCTTGTATCGTGGTCTTCTCGCAAGCAGTCTAGTGTCGCTCAGTCTACCACGGAGGCTGAATATGTTGCTGCGGCTAGCTGCTGTTCTCAGTTACTCTGGATGATGGCCACTTTGCGTGATTTTGGTTTGAGCTTTACTCGAGTGCCTTTGCTTTGTGACAGCACGAGTGCCATTAGCGTTGCTAAGAACCCCGTGCTTCACTCGAAAACCAAACACATTGATGTGCGCTTTCATTTCTTGCGAGACCACCAGGAGAAGGGTGATATTGACCTTCGCCATGTCGATACTCATCACCAATTGGCTGATATTTTCACCAAGCCTTTAGACGAATCAACCTTTAATAGGTTGAGGGGTGAGCTTGGTGTGTGTTTCCCCTTTTAGATGGGGGAAGCATTTTGAGATGTACAGACTGACTCTTTTATTTTGAGGCTCTTTTCTTTTGAGTTTCTTGAGTCTTTCCAATTGGTATCTTCTTTCTTTCAGTTTTGTGTCGGGCATACGCATTTACATTCTGAGCTTCATGTCTATATTCACTAGAATGTAATTATGCTCTTGTTAGTATTGCTCCGATACTTATGATGATGCTTGTAGCTTATGCTCTTTCTGATCACTGTTACATGTTATGAGCGAGCTATTTTTGGAATGGTGAATTATGCCTAATGTATATAAATCTGAAAATGTTCACCATTGAGATATGCAACTAGCATGTGTAGGGTGTGTTGAGTCCATTCCTGCTTTTCATATATGCTAGGTTGCTATGTCTCTAGTTCTGAGTCATTCACTTGCTTGGTTGTTCATAACTTGCTTAAAATCTGAACCAAGTATTGTTGAATTGAAAAGATCGAGATGGGATTGCTTGTCAACACCTCATGGTATTGAGACTGTTTCTCATTGCACTTTGAGTTAAACTTGAGCCATGTAGTGTATGACCGAAACCGTTGCTTTAAGCTTCTGATTGCTTCGGCATAGGCTTCGCACGGTTGAAAAGTTAGGCGATGACAAGTTTTCAACCTCTCGCAATCACATGCTAAAAATGAACTTGTGAATTCTTTTACCGCTGCAACTCCGATATGAATTTGAAATCACAAGTATATGCTTCATTCCTATGCATGATGATTGAACTTTGCTAGGGGTAGTTCACCTTGTATATATGCTTAGCACTTGTTTGGATTCCTTCTATACATGTCTAGTGCTATTTTGATGGTGACTATCCTTTTGGCTTAAAACTGCTCACATGCTCATATGCTTCACATTTCGTATAAGTGATCAGTCTGAGCCTTTGCTATTTGAGTGCTTAATTGAGATGTTGGAGCTATACTGATTAGAGCATCTTTGCACTCTTTTGACTATATACTTGAAGCTCCTAACTTGCATTTTGACTTCATATGCATTTTGGAAGGAGATCTTGTGTTCAGGGGGAGTTTATGTGCAGGGAGTTGCTTCTCCGATACCTTTTGGCCTTGATAAGTGCATTTTCAACTAGGGGGAGAAATTTATGCAAATCATATGCTCCTGTGTTGATCAACTAAGGGGAGAATCATTTGTCCTAGTTGCTTGCATTTGTCGAGGGGGAGTTTGCTAGTTGTGTTGAGCCGTTGCCTCTGTCTTGAGGGACTAGCAAACGTTCCTAGCTTTTCATGAGCTTTCATAAGCTTTTTCATTTGGCTTTCAATTGGTATCGTCTGGTGTGCTTTCCCATTTGGTTTGGGTTGATTTCCAATTGGTTCGGAGTGATTTTCTTGCTAGTTGTGTTGAGCCTCTGTGCCTCTATCTTGAGGGACTAGCATTTTGCTTCTGTTGTCCTCCGATCTTCAATTGGTATCTGCTAGCGGTGTTGAGCCTGTTCTACCTCTTCTTGAGGGCTAGCTTTGCTTTGCTTGGTTGCGTCGAGCCGTTGCCCATGTCTTTGGGGACCAAGTTTTCGCTTCATCCACTTGACCTTCTTTGGCTTTTGTTAGGCTTTTGGGTCATTTGGTTGGGTTTTCTCTTCCCACTCCTTCCTACCTCCTTCTTCTTATTCATGATTTGTTGTGGAGTTGACAATGCACTCATCAAGGGGGAGATTGCGGATACATGGGTGTATGCCGAGTCTCTGTGTGATGAGTGATTGTCAACGGATATGATGCGCATGTTCTTTGGCTTGTGTTGTGCAGGTGTCGAGCACAGAGACAGTGGTCGATGGCAGGTGAAGGTCAAGTTGAGACGTGCCGTGCCGATGGACTGGGCGCGATGAAGGATGGGCGTGCCGTGCGGCGGACGTGCCATGCCGATGTATCGGACAGTGAAGGGCGGACGTGAGGCTTGGACTGAGGGACCAGAGGCCGGAGGATCAGCTGTGGTGGCTGGCAGCCTGTGGCGACGACAAGTGAAGAAATGCGGTCATGTCGGTGGATGGGGTGCACTGAGGTGCATCCCCTCTACGACGTCGGTTTGTTGGTAGAGCCAGGGAAAAACCAACGGGTGGACGGTTTCCAGGTTTGGGCCTCAAAACCTGGGTGCTAGGTTTCCGAGTTGAGCCACAAAACTCGGGCTGACGGTTTCCGAGTTTGGGCCACAAAACTCGGGCTGGAGGCTGGTTTCCTGGTTTGGGCCTCAAAACCGGGGGCTGATGGAAAAGGCTGGTTTCCCGGTTTGGGCCACAAAACCGGGGGTGCAGAGCGAGGGCGGCACGTGGCGGCTATCCGGAGGTTGCGTCGAGGCAACGCTTCGGCCAGTGCGGGCGTGGCCGTCCGATACACCTACCACTCGGGTGGACCAGATTAGCCTTAGGGTTTTCCTGGCCCGCTCTGTAATTAGAGTAGGGAGGGGTAGAGTAGGAAATAGGCTTAGGCTAGGTTAGTATAAGTAGTCTAGGGGAGACACCCTCCTCCCCATCTCAGTTAGCGCAGTCATTTGCTTCCTAGCACCTAGGGTTTCCACTCTCCCATCCCCTGCTTTAGCTAGTTGAGATCCGCAGAGAGACTCCACTCTGTGTACTGTTGATTTGAGGAAGTGAGGCCGTATCCTCACCTTGGAGCACTGATCGATGGCTTGATTTGCGTCTTTGATTCGGTTTCGTGGCTGTGATTTCCGTTTTCCTTGTGTTCTTCGCGGAATCCTTTTTGCTCCACGTTTTTCCCGTCGCTTGATCTCTTTGCTCGGTTCATCTTTTGCAATTCCGTTTGAACCAAGTTGTTCTAGATCGTGAGGCACTTCTTTCCACCGAAGGAATCATCCTCTAACCTCACGGGCTAGGAGATCGATCGATTTTTCGTTTCGGGTCACTTTTCCTCCCTTCCCCCGAAATTCTTCGATTCACCGATTTGGAGTTAGGTTCGAGCCATGATCTCTTAGAGATAGCTCACTAACCTCCTTGTGACTTCACTCACCAAGTTTGATCCCTAGAGGATTTGTTTTGGGTGAGTTTGAGTCGGATCGGTCGAAGAACAGTGGGGCTGCGGGGTGACCGGACGCTCGAGATTCATCGACCGGACGCTCACAGTGAGTCCGGTCGTTGAAGGTTCGCAGCGTGCAGGTTTTTCGCCTTGACCGGACGCTCCTTGACCGGACGCACTGCTAAGTGACCGGACGCTCCAGGACAGTGAGTCCGGTCACAAACAAAGAGCTCCGAAAACCGTTTTCGCACGACCGGACGCGTCCGGTGCCTGGTGACCGGACGCTCTGGTGAGTCCGATCGTTTTCGGTGTTTTGTTTTGCTCGACCGGACGCTGGGTGTTGGAACTGACCGGACTTGCCGGAGTTACTGTTCCCGTGCCTTGTCTCTTGTGATCGGACGCTCAGTGAACGACCGGACGCTTGAGCTCCGTGCGTCCGGTCGCAAACAGAGAGCTCCCAGAGCTGATTTCTGACGACCGGACGCGTCCGGTCCCAGCTGACCGGACGCAGGCAGAGTCCGGTCGTAGCTGTTTCGCGCGTTTTCGTTCGCGGTTCGTTCGTTCTTGATCGGATTTGATTTCCGTCTTTTGCGTTGGCTTTCTAGGGTTGTCTAGTGTCCCGCTGTGCTTCTAGGAAGCATCCACCCTACATCTAGGGTCGTGGACATTAGCAAGCTCTAGGTTTCGCTTTTGGGGTTGAGTTTGGGACAGTGGCATCTATTTTCCGAAAGGAAATTTTGAAGCTCCCATTCACCCCCCCCCTCTGGTCGCTTTCGGGTAGCTCCTCGGTCCTTCACCGTCCTTTTGGACCTTCCCCCGGTTTTGAGGCCCAAACCGGGAAACCTGCCAGCCCAGGTTTTGAGGCCCAAACCTGGAAACCGTCCACCCCGAGTTTTGAGGCCCAAACTCGGAAACCTGCGAGCCTAGGTTTTGAGGCCCAAACCTGGAAACCGTGCATCCCGAGTTTTGAGGCCCAAACTCGGAAACCGGCCACCCGAGTTTTGAGGCTCAAACTCGGAAACCATCGAGGGTAGCTTTTTGAGGCTCAGCTACCGAACCCGCGCCGTAGACGGGATGTGGTTCTCACACCCCGACCACCGGCACCGATGCCGATGCATGTCCAGCCTCCACGCCGGGCACAACGCCTTCGCCTTCCTTCTTGACTCGGCCGATGGCACTTGCGCCGCACGCAAGCCCGTGTCCGACCTCCCGCCAAGTGCCACGACGCCATCATCTTCATCCCGACTCGGCCGATGCATCGCACATCCCCATGTGCTCTCGCTTGCCGATGCCACGTGCCAGCTACCACAGCTGGTCCTCTGGCCTCTCGGTCTGTCGGTCCAAGCCTCACGTCCGCCCTTCACCGCTTTGGGTACATCGGCATGGCACGTCCGCCGCACGGCACACCCATCCTTCACCGCTTCCGGTCCGTCGGCACGACACGTTTCTACTTGACCTTCACCTCGCCATCGACCACTAAATCCGAGCTCAACACCTGCACATCAACACAGCCAACAGACACATGTTGCACACGCACACCAACACAGTAACACACCACAACTCAACGCCACCGGTTAGTCATAAACATTAAGCGCATATCAAGATATGGACTAAACCGGGAAAAGCCTCAAACCTTCCTCCCAAAAGTCAATCATTCATCATATATATTATAAATCTTCCTTGTCGAGCAAGTCATCAGGAGAGTCCTTAGCGGCCACGACGGCCTGGTCAAGGGCCGCAAGGCCTTCTGGTTGGGCCGTACCTGTAGAAGAGCCCAAGTCATGCCATGGGGGTATACGGGTGTAATATCCCCATAGTCACATTGCAACACTCTGAAGTTAATACCAGAAGATGAGTTCAGTCTGATGCATCCTGCAATTCTGCACAACATTGAACTGCAAAACACGTTAGTTAACCAAATCCTAGAAGGACAAAAAACGGATAAAGGGATTTATCATATCAAAGAGAAGATGAAGACTGCAACTGAAACAGTGAAACATTTTTGAGTTGATGACAATGGGGTTCTATGGTTTGACAAGTGCTTAGTAGTACCTAAGAATAAAGAACTCAGAAATCAGATTATGGATGAAGCGCATTTGTCCAAGTTATCTATTCATCCTGGTAGTGCTAAAATGTATCAAGATTTACGTCGAAGATTTTGGTGGACCAAAATGAAGAAAGAAATTACTGCTTATGTGGCCAGGTGTGATACGTGTTGTCGGGTAAAGGCTATTCACCTGAAGCTAGCCAGAATGCTTCAACCATTATCCGTACCCGAGTAGAAATGGGAAGAAGTGAGTATGGATTTTATCACTGGTCTACCAACTACCCAAAAGGGAAATGATTCAATTTGGGTGATTATAGATCGTCTTACTAAGAAAACACATTTTATTCCAGTCAAGACCCGCTATCGAGCACCAGACTATGCGGAGATCTACTTAAGTCAGATTGTTCGACTCCATGGTATACCAAAGATTATAGACTCGGATCGGGGATCACAGTTTACTGCTCCGTTTTGGGAGAAACTGCAAAAGGAGTTAGGTACAGAGCTAGTCCGAAGTTCGGCCTATCATCCACAAACGTCAGGACAAACAGAAAGAGTGAACCAAGTGTTGGAAGATATGTTAAGAGCCTGCGTGATATTAGTAAAAGGTTCTTGGGAGAAATGGTTACTCTTAGCAGAATTCCCATATAACAATAGTTACCAAGAGAGCATTCAGATGGCACCTTTTGAAGCCCTATATGGTAGAAGATGCAGAACACTGGTAAATTGGTTTGAACCAGGAGAGCGCCGGTATTATGGAATTGATTTCATAAAAGAAGCAGAAGAACTAGTTAGAATGATTCAATGACATATGGCCACAGCACAATCTCGACAGAAGAGCTATGCTGATAAGCGTAGAAGGCCGCTTGAATTCAGTGTTAGTGATTACATATACTTGAAGGTTTCACCTATAAAAGGCATCAAATGCTTTGGAGTTAAAATAAAGTTGGCACCAAGATTTGTGGGGCCGTATAGAGTTGTGAAAAGGAGGGGAGAACTAGCTTATCAATTACAATTACCGGAACACCTGAGAGCTATATTCCCTGTATTCCATGTGTCACAACTAAAGAAGTGTCTTCGAGTACCAGAAGAAGAGGTACAACCAGCCAACATCAAGATGCAATCCGATCTCACTTACTCCGTACAACCGCACTAAGTTCTTGACGAAAAAGAAAGAATAACTCGTGGAAGAGTAGTTAAGCAATACAAGGTAACATGGAGTGAGCAAGATGATCGAGATGCCACTTGGGAAACGGATAACTACCTAAAGGAGGTTACCCACACTTTTATAAGAAATGGTTAGTAACTCAAATCTCGAGACGAGATTTATTTGAGGGCAGGGCTGTAACACCCTAGGTGTTAAGCAACCCTAAATGCACAACTTGACATAGCATGAGCATAGCATCATATCATTTCATGTGCATTTTTGTGTGGTGTGTTGTTTAAGTCCTTGCCTAGTCTCTAGTATAGCTAATAGATGCTTTGTTTTTCTGACCAAGTGCCTTAAACCAAAGTTGTAGATCTTGGCAAAAGGAACAACTTTGCTTGAAAGCACTTTTTCAGAAAAGGTGATTTAGTGTTTATTTCTTGCATTAGAAAAATAAGCTTGGAGTGAAATTCTTTTTCCAGGCAGAATTTGTACTTGAGCCTTAAAGATGAAACGTTCCTTGTGATTTTCTAAGAAACTTTGCTTTTAGGACCTTTTCCTAGTTCGGCTTAGTTTGGGAGATAAAAGCCAGAGAAGAAAATGAACAAAACTTCTTTTGTTTAAACCTCAGTGGGGCCTGCCTATCAGTCTCTTCTTCCTCCTCCCCACACCGCTCTGCGGATACATGGGTGTATGCCGGATCTTGAGATGATGAGTGATTGTCAACTGGGATGATGCGCATGTTCTTTGGCTTGTGTTGTGCAGGTGTCGAGCTCGGATACAGTGATCAAGGGCAAGGTGAAGGTCAAGTAGAGACGTGCCGTGCCGATGGACCCGGAGCTGTGAAGGGCGGACGTGAGGCTTGGACTGATGGACCGGTGGTCTGAGGATCGACCGTGGTGGCTGACAGCCTGGGACAGCTACAAGTGAAGACTTGCGGGTGGACGGGGTGCATGGGCGGTCCATCCCTCTACGGCGTCGGTTTGGTGGTTGAGCCACAGAAAAACCACCGAGTGGACGGTTTCCAGGTTTGGGTCTCAAAACCTGGGTGCGGCCGGTTTCCGAGTTTGGGCCACAAAACTCGGGTTGAGGATGGTTTCCAGGTTTGGGCCTCAAAACCTGGGCGCTGGTGGGTTTCTGAGTTTGGGCCACAAAACTCAGGCGACGGACGACAATTTTCCCAGTTTCGGCCTCAAAACCGGGGGATGGCCCAGGTTTCCCAGTTTCGGCCTCAAAATCGGAGGGAGGTCCGTGAAAAGGATGAGCGGCGCAGAGGCGGCACGTGGCGGCATCCGGTGAGGTCACGTCGAGGCGAAGCTACCTGATGTGCGGGCGTGGCTGTCGGATCAACATCAACCTCGAGTTGGTCAGGAATACCCTTAGGGTTAGCCTGCTCGCACATTAGCTGTAAGGGTAGAAAGGGAATAATTGTATTAGGCTATATAAGGAGAGGCCACCCCTCCCTCCAGATTATCTCAGACATTGCTATTTTCACTCTAGGGTTTCCTGCTATCCCATTCCCTACTATAGCTACTGAGATCCGCAGAGACGGTTTAATCATACCTCTGTGTATTTGGATTTTGCGGAAACGGGACCGGATTCCCGTTGTCTCCTCATGGGGACAAATTTCGGCTGGCAATTGATGTTGTGATTCGCGTTCTTGTGTTGTTCTTCGCGTTTTGCTTTTCTCCTCAACTTTCTCGTCGATCGATCTCTCTCCACGTTGCTTCGTTTGGAAAACCGTTTGAATCAACTTGTTCTTTGTCGTGAGGGGATTGTTTCCACTGAAGGAATTCAACTCAATCCTCATGAACAAGTAGATCCATTGGTTTTTACATTTGGATCGGTTTTCTCTCCTTTGACACCAATTCTTTCGATTCACCGATTAGGAGTTAGGTTTGAGCCACGATCTCTTAGGAGTAGCTCACTAACACCCTAGGAACTCCTCATACCAAGTCTAAGCTATAGAGCTTTTGATTCGGAGGAGATCGGGTTGAATCCGTGGAAGAACTGTGCTATTTCGGGGGCATCGGACGCTGAGCACGAGGGCATCGGACGCTGTGTTAAATCACATCGGACGCGCCATTGCCACGTGTCAGATTCTATGTTTTTTAAGGGGCATCGGACGCTAACATCGGACGCTACAGTGCAGCGTCCGATGGTCATGCAGTGAGGTTTCAAAAACCCACATTTTGCAACGGACGCGTCAGGTGTCTGGGCATCGGACGCTACTATTCACATCGGACGCGCCTGCCCTACATCGGATGCTGGCATTGGACACTGAGCTTTTACTGTAGCAGCGTTCGATGGTTACTTAGTAAGGTTCCAGAAAGGTCTTGTTCACATCGGACGCGTCCGACGTGAACACATCGGATGCTTCCAGCATCCGATGCAGCTGGTTTTGCAATGATTTGTTCGTAGCTTGTACGTTTGGCTTTGGATTTGAGTTCCGGCTTTTGTGTTGGATTCCCGGCTTCCGTGCTCTACAGAAATCGGGCCTCCCGCTTTGCGAAATAGCCTGAATCACAAAGTCCATCCTGTCACTAGTTGATTTGCGTGAACTTGGGTGAGAAAGTTTTTGTGGTGTCTCGCTGTGTTCCTAGGGAACATCCACCCACTCTCTTGGGTCGTGGACATCACGAGTTTCAGCTTTGTTCTTAGGGTTGATTTTCTAGGACAGAGGCCTCAACATTTCAAACGAAATATGAAGCTCCCATTCACCCCCCCCCCCTCTGGTCGCCTTGCTTTAGCATTCTTGGTCCTTCATGCTCCGCTCCTCCGCGCGCGCGCTGAGCGCCGTACGCCGGACGCCGCCGCTGCAGCCGCTCCAGCGCCCGCACAACAAACACCAAAGCCGCCCGCTCACCGTGCACCGATTCCACCACGCCGACAACTCCTTCTGCCCCCTCTCTGCTCGTTCGCCGCGTGGCCGCCGTGCCCTGTCGGAACAGCGAGACACGTTTCGGCCAGGTTCAATGAACCAGCGCGAACGCATCGCCTTCGTCTCTTCTCCCCCTCGCCCGAACCAACCAGCCTCTCACTCACTTGCCCACTCCCTTCCTTGCTCTTCTTCTCCAGTTCGAAACCGCAGCGCTGCCCGCCGAACTCCGGCGAGTGATTCCTCGCTAACAACTGCGTCGTCGTCCAATTCCTCCCGCCAACTGATGAGGACATCGCCACGCTGGACACACCGACGCCATGGTCTTCCCCAAGTTGCAATCCGTCTCCAACTCAGCTACCTTGTCACCCTCGGAATTCAGGAGCAGTCCCGCGTAAAATCAATGCCCCGGACGCATACGGACTCCGTTTTCCACGAACCAGATATGCTTGGAAAGATAATTTCATAAGATAACCAATGGCTTTGGAATCAGGTCAAAATACTTCCGGAGTCAACGGGAATCGTCGAAACAAGTCAACATCCAGAATCTGCCAGGGTGTTGCGTCACCGTATTTTGGTCCGTTGGGCCGTGTATCGTCTTAGAGCCCATTAGGGGGCGCGTCCAGCGTAGATGACGTCCTAAACCCTATAATTAGCTGCCGCCGTCGTCGTTAGGTCTTGGGTTTTGTTTAGAGTTTAGTTTTCCATCGAGGAACTGAATCGTTCATTGTAACTGTGGTGTCGAATCCTTTTACAGTGATCCAGGGCCCCCGTTCTTGATCTCCTCCACTGTGTCGATTAGTCCTTTGGAACCGAGTTCTTGAACCCTCTATTAAATTCGTGATATTCATATCTGCAATTTTAGATTGCGTGCTTTACCTTCTTGCTTGTGTTCTTCAATTCGCTTGCAGGAATAGCCTTCTTGGCGAGGTCAATCAAGTTGTGCTTGGTTGATAACCAACGGAGCAGTGGTGTAACAGTTGCAGGGTTCGAATCATGTCTGATTTGAAGCCGGATCGCCAACGTTGAGTTCTCCACCAATCGAACCTATCGCTACCTCTCGGAAGATCGGGCCGTCCCTCATCAATTGGTATCGGATATTTCAGGTTTCCCGCGAGGTATAATCTCGTTTGCCCTTAGATTCATATCTGCTCTTTACCTAGAGTCCACAAAAAGCCATAAATTTTTTTTTTCAATTTCCGCTGTCCTATCGCCCTTTGTGCCTTTGCAATTTTGTTTCAGTTTCGCTTTGTTGAGTTTGTGTCTGTGGTCGAGTCTTGTTGCCGGTTTAGGTTGTGTTCGTTGTCGTAGTTCAACGTGCCTTCGTTGTTTCTTTGTTTCCGCCGCTATCGCATGCACCGTTCCCAAACAACAAGTCGAAGCCACCACATTACTCGACTTGCCCCGTAACTTCTCGCCGCCGCGCAAACCCTAGATAGGTTGCCAACCGCTCTAATTTTTGCCTGCATCGCAGCCCTCCTTACATCATCTCGCATCTACCTACTGCTGTTAGTCACAAGGACGCTTGCTCTTGTGATCGGTGTTGGAGTTTACGGTCGCTTTGCCCTTACTGCCGCTACCGAGTTGCCCTAACTTCTGTTTTCGTGATGTGCCTTTCGGAAAACATAACTAGAGATACCTTCACTCAAACATGCATCACTTTTCTCTCGTCTGTCCGAAAAATCTGAAATTTTTTGTGGAGATTCTTGACACCGTTTGGAGACGAACCAAACTAGGTCTCGCCCTGTTTGGTCCCCTCAAAATTGCCAAAAAAATTTGGGAAAATAAAGAAAAAAATTGACAAGGTTTTAGCACGCTTTTCAGAGAACTTGCTGATTTTCTATAGACCACATCCCACCTCAGTTGAAGGTGCCAATTTTTGTGGTTACATCTTTTGCGATCCTTGTTCAGGGGAAAATATAAAAAAAATAGTGAAAAAATAAAAAAAGTTTGATTCCTACTAGTACCGTTTTGGCAAATCAAGGAAAAATTCAGGAAAAAGAAAAAATCAGATTCTTTGCTTGTTCTGTGAGTTCTTTCCATTGTTCTTTGTTTCCTCTTGTTGCGCTACGTCTACACACGTCTTAGCCAGCAATTGTGACTTGTGCTTTGGATACTTATTGAACATTGCTAATCTGTATTCGTTAATTGCTAATCCTTGCTGCATATTGTGCATACCTATAGCTCCACATATACTTCTGTCATCATAGGTTCATCTTGCAACTGTTACCCACGCTCAACAATTGATTGCTTCGTCACTTTGGTTTGATCTTGTTTGGCGTTGGTAAGAATACAGGAAAGACGGTGGTAAGCCGCTTGTGATTTTGCATTCCACTTTCACCACCACCACCACTTGGTTTCTTTTAGTTTATAGGGATAATACTTTGTTGTTGTCTTTTTCTATCTTCTAACAATGGCAGGAATTCCGATGGACTTCAATGAGTGCGTGTCCCAAGACGAGCTTACAACATTCATGAATGAACAACGCAACCTCATGACCGAGCTGACGCGCAACGTGAACAATCTGGTCAACCGCATTGAACAGCTTGAGCAACGCCCTCAACCTCATCATGATGACGAAGATGCGGATGCTTTTGGTGATGACGATGTGGATGTTGATGCTGGTCCCCGTCGCCGCCTCAACTTCAATCGTCGCGGTATGGATCCTTTTGCTAAAATTAAATTTAGCCTACCTCCTTTTGCTGGTAATATGGATCCAGAGACATATTTAGATTGGGAACAAGTTGTTCAACAAAAATTTGATTCTCATAATATTCCTGCTGAGCATAGAGTTAGACTTGCTACTAGTGAGTTTACTAATTTTGCTTTATTCTGGTGGAGTGATCTTTGCAATGCTAATAATGCTGCTGCTGTGCCTCAAACTTGGAATGCTTTAAAGCAACACATGAAATCTCATTTTGTTCCTCCTTATTACCAACGTGATTTATGTTTGAAACTGCAAACTTTAAAACAAGGTGATAAAGGGGTAGAGGCATATTATCAAGAATTGCTTATTGGTTTAGCACGTTGTGGTATACATGAAGATGATGATGATGCTAGTGCTAGATTCTTTGGTGGTTTGAATCGTGATATCCAGGATATTCTTGATTACAAAGATTGGAATAGGTTCAGCCAATTATATCATCTTGCTCTTAAAGCTGAACGAGAAGTACAGGGACGCAAACAACATCAACCTTTCAGGTATAACAATGGGAGGCCTTTTCAGCAACGTTCAGAGCCGGAGACGCCCACTCTTCCTGCAGCACCACAACCATCTACACCTTCAGGGGTAAGTAAATTGTCTAATGTGCAGATTCCACAATTCAAGAAAGGTGCCACTTCGGGTGCTTCTACTAGATCTTCCTCGTCCAGCTCTACAATCATTTGCCACCGATGCAAAGGCGTGGGACATGTCATGAAGGATTGCCCCAGTCGTCGCGCTTTCATTGCTACCGAGGATGGATATGTAAGTTCTAGTGATATTGAAGATGATTTAGCTCTTGCTGCTAACATTGCTGCAGATTCCACCGAGGACGATCAAGACAGGGAGACCATCACCATTGACTATGTGGCTGCTGCTGCGGACTATCCTAGTCTTCTTGTGCAGCGAGTGTTGAGTACACGTGTGGGACATGAAGAAGAAAAGATGAAGATCCAACACCACAATTTGTTCCACATGTATCTCATTGTGTAGGGTTGTCGTGTTCTCACCATCATTGATAGCGGGAGTTGCAACAACTTGGTGAGTTCAGATTTGGTTGAGAAGCTTGGCTTGACCACATGACAACATTCATATCCGTATAAACTTCAATGGTTCAATAATAATGGTATGACTAAGGTAACTAAATCAGCACGCATTAGCTTTTTTACAGGCTCTTATCATGATACTGCTGATTTTGATGTTGTCCCTATGCAAGCTTGTTCCATTTTGTTAGGTCGTCCATGGGAATTTGATAGTGATGCTTTACACCATGGTAGAAATAATACATACACTATCATATATAAGGACAAAAAAATTACTTTGCTGCCTTTGTCTCCTACGGATATTATTAAACATGCTAAAGAGATTAAAAATAAAAATAAACCTCCAACAGACATTGCTAACAATAATGAGATTAAGTTAAAAGGAGGTGTTTTTCTTGCTACAACTTCTACTGCTGCGTTATGTGCTAATAATGATGCTCCTTGTTATACTATGTTTTATCGACATGTTAGTGTTGCTGCACATGATCCTATACCTTGTGTTTCGCATTGTGCGGTCACTAACCTTTTGTAGGAGCTTAGAGATGACATGGAGTCGCAGACGACTCCAATTCTAGAAGGAGGGGATGTTGAGGACATCGCCAAGATGGAGTCGAGGACGACTCCAATTCAAGAAGGGGAGGATGATGAGTACATCGCCATGCTGGACACACCGACTCCATGGTCTTCCCCAAGTTGCAATCCGTCTCCAACTCAGCTACCTCGTCACCCTCGAAATTCAGGAGCAGTCCCGGGTAAAATCAACGCCCCGGACGCATACAGACTCCTTTTTCGACGAACCAGATATGCTTGGAAAGATAATTTCATAATCTAACCAATGGAATCACGTCAAAATACGTCCGGAGTCAACGGGAATCGTCGAAACAAGTCAGCGTCCAGAATCTGCCAGGGTGCTGCGTCACCGTATTTTGGTCCGTTGGGCCGTGTATCGTCTTAGAGCCCATTAGGGGGCGTGTCCAGCGTAGATGACGTCCTAAACCCTATAATTAGCCGCCGTCGACGTCGTTAGGTCTTGGGTTTTGTTTAGAGTTTAGTTTTCCATCGAGGAACTGAATCGTTCATTGTAACCGTGGTGTTGAATCCTTTTATAGTGATCCAGGGCCCCCGTTCTTGATCTCCTCCACTGTGTCGATTAGTCCTTTGGAACTGAGTTCTTGAACCCTCTATTAAATTCATGATATTCATATCTACAATTTCAGATTGCATGCTTTACCTTCTTGCTTGTGTTCTTCGATTCGCTTGCAGGAATAGCCTTCTTGGTGAGGTCAATCAAGTTGTGCTTGGTTGATAACCAACGGAGCAGTGGTGTAACGGTTGCAGGGTTCAAATCGTGTCTGATTTGAAGCCGGATCGCCAACGTCGAGTTCTCCACCAATCAAACCTATCGCTACCTCTCGAAAGATTGGGCCGTCCCTCAGCACCAACCTTCCCGCCTTGACCTCCAGTCTCGTTTGCACCGGTTGGTTACCCCTCTCCTTCGCTCTAGCCGGCGAAACGCCGACTGCCATCCTCGGTCACCCCCCATGGCCGCCGCCATGACCATTGTGGTGTCCGGCCATCTCCGGCCAAACCACCTTGAACCAAGCCCCATTCTAGCCTTCTCTACCTTTGTTGTTGCCTAGGTTCAGATGGAGATGTCT
Organism: Coix lacryma-jobi var. lacryma-jobi; assembly: GCA_009763385.1. NCBI lineage: Eukaryota > Viridiplantae > Streptophyta > Magnoliopsida > Poales > Poaceae > Coix > Coix lacryma-jobi. The sequence goes on along the minus strand of CM019824.1, from coordinate 117,321,065 downwards.
CTAGCGCCGTGCTTCGGCCGGAACTAGGCCTTGCCATGGCCATGTCCGCCGCGGACCGCTGCCGTGCGTGGTACCGACTCATGGTGGGGTCGGCATGGCTCGTGTGCCTCGCCATTAGGTCTCCTAGGGTTCGCTAGAGCTAGTGCTTGCGTCGCCGAGCCTCGGAATAGCCGAGAAGGGCCTCACTGTCGCATCGCAGCGCCGCCGCTCCGCCATGGCCGCCGTCGAGCTTGCTCCGGTGATCCTCTAGCATGGAAGCTTAGCCGACCGTGTCCCGCCTACGAGATGAGTCTAGAGGTAGGGTTGGTGTCGCCGGAAACCTCACTGCCGGCGAGCTAGGGCCGGTCAACGCCGGCGGGGGGGGAGCACGCTGACGCGTGGGCCCGGTTGACCGGGTGATGTGGTCGCCTGACCTACGGGTCCTGCTGGCAGAGAGAGAAACAGAGGAAGAACAGTTTGGGTGGAATAGCAGTAAAGAGTTTATCTAGTTCTTCGAACTGTACACACCCTCTGGACTATTTACCTCAGACGTGCACAACGAGCTTTATGATTTAAGAACTAACCCAACTACGTGGTGGAATTCAAGGCTCCCAGGGCTGTCACCACCTGTTTGCTACCACAGCTATGCGGGGGGTTAGCCACAAACTAAGGTATAACTAGTCTAAGCACCGCGCTTACACTAATATATACTACTCTAATCTTGCGTCCAAACTAGAGCACTGATTACTCAGTAAAGAACCCAAACTAGATACAAACTAGATACAAACTAAATACTAAGTTATCTATGATCGAAAGCACTCAACAAGAACAATAAGTAAAGAACTTAAAGTAAATGCTGAAAGTAGAAGAACACTAAGATAAATGAAGAAAGACTTGGAATTATACCAGAGACTTGGAAGATCCTCTATTACAACTCCAGCTCTTTCTCTTCTTCACTCTCGCTCTCACTCTAAGTCTCTCAACTAGAGTGTTCCTTCACCAGAGCTTCGCTTACAAGAGAGTGGGACTAATGAGGTGAGGTCTGAGTACAAATGAGCTCGGGGGGCCCTATTTATAGCCTAAGGACCTAGGGGGTACTTATGGACCTAGGGTTAGGTCAGGGGGGTGAGTGTGGTGGCGGGCGCCAGCCCTAGGTGGCGGCCGCCCCCCCCTGGCCATTGGATCCACCGACTTTGCTTCAACGGCATCCAGGAGCTCCAGAGAGGCGGTTCCAAGGTCGGTTGCATGTCCAAATAACCGTCACATGGGCAATTGGGTCATGATCCATGTGACATCCCTTCTTGGCCCTTGGATGCAATGACCTAAGTGATCAAAGGTTGCAAATGAGTGTGGCATGCCTCCCTGGATCATGACATGGCAGGCCTCACTCCGCTGGCGGCCGCCAGTGATGGGGCGGGGCGCCACCCCACCTTGGCCCAAAGTGAGCCCAGGTGAGTGTGCTCGCCTCCTGGTGGGTCCTCTTGGTCATTTTGCTCAAAAACCCTGCAATTTCCTACATTCAAATAAACTTCAAGGACAAGTGGAAATCGTTAGTTTATAAAGGTTTTTGGTTGATTTTAGGCCCTTGTGTTGTGTTATATGTCCTTGTTGATGCTAAAAATATGACACTTAGTGAGCGTCAACAAGGTCCCCAAGCTTACCTCTTGCTCGTCCTCGAGCAAGCATGGACTTAAATCTTTGAAACTCTGTGGTTTAGTTGTGTATGCCTATTATTTTCATTACCATGGAATTGGCAGTCTTCCCTGCACTCAAGATTAGAACAAAAGACCAGCAAGAAAGAAGGTTTGTCTTTCCCTGCCTATTTTGCTAATCAAGATATGTGGAGTTTTTTGGCAAGTTTTGTTCAAAAAAACATGCTTAGTAACTTCTGTGGCTCACTCGATCACTCATATTTGTATGTGGAAATGGAAGAATTATCCTCTCACTAAGACTTTATGTGGGGTTTAATGGGTAGGATAAAAGGGAGCATGCAATGCTAGCATAATTTTGCTAAGTTAGACAAATGGAGCAAAGGAGCAACAAGTCATAGGCTCAGACCAGGAATGTGCAAGTGTGTGGTATTTATTGTGGCTAACATTTTCATGGCACTTCTCCTTTCTATCTCATTTGTGGAATCATGGCTATGAATGTGAAGGACCGAAATAGCTACCAAAGGCGACCAGAGGGGGGGTGAATGGGAGCTTCAAATTTTCCTTTCGGAAACTTGTTGCCACTGTCCCAAAATCAACCCCAAAGGCAAACCCTAGAGCTCGCTAGTGTCCACGACCCTAGTGGTAGGGTGGATGCTTCCAAGAAGCACAGCGAGACACTACGCGACTCTAGAAACCCAACGTAAAAGTTAGAAATCAGAACCGACAATGGACGGGAGAACCGCGGACGAAGCAGTGCGAGACAGCACTGACCGGACTCACCCTACGTCCGGTCAACACACACCGGACGCGTCCCGTTGTGCCAAAACAGATTTTTGGACCTTACTGTTTCTGACCGGACTCTCGATAGAAATGTGTTCGGTCAGGCTACCAGCGTCCGGTCGTTTCAGACAAAACCTGCAACAGTAACAAAGGCGCGTCCGATCACTCCCAAGAACCAGCGTTCGGTCAAATCAACAGAAAACACGCGAGTCAAACCTTCATCGACCGGACTCTGACAAAGCGCCCGGTCGTCCCGACACCAGCGTCCGGTCACCCCGAAACTCGGCAGTTCGTCCACTGATTCCACTCGATCTCACCCAAAACGAATCCTCTAGGGATCAAACTTGGTGAGAGGAATCACAAGGAGGATAGTGAGCTATCTTCAAGAGATCATGGCTCGAACCTATCTCCAAATCGATGAATTGAAGAAATTCGGGGAAGGAAGAAAAACATGACCCGAAACGAAAATCGACCGATCTACTAGCTCGTGAGGTTGAAGGAGAATTCCTCCGATGGAAAGTAGTGCCTCACAACCTAGAACATCTCTGTTCAAATGGAATCACAAAAGATGCAATGAACAGAGAGATCGATCGACGGAAAAAACGTGAAGAAAAGCAATCCGCGAAGAAACGAACGAACAAACACGAATCACAACCACGAATTTGCAACCGTGTGGCTACCACACGCTACAACAGTGAGATTACGGTCTCACTTCCTCAAAATCTCACGGGTACAGAGGAATTGTTCTCTTCTCTGTGGATCTCAGTTCACTACAGCAGAGGATGGGGAGAGCAAGAAAACCTAGAAGGCAAAAGAGCAAATGACTGAGATAAATTGGGAGGAGGGTGTCTCCCTCTAATTATCCTAATTCTATTTCCTATTCTACCCCTCTCTAAATACAGAGCGAACCAGCTAAACCCTAGGGTTATTCTGGACCAACTCAGGGTAGGTGGTGATCCGACGGCCACGCCCGCACAACTGGTAGCGTTGCCTCGCGCGCAACCTCACCGATTGCCGCCACGTGCCGCCACCGCTCTGCTTGTCCTTTTTCCGGACGTCGCACCCCCGTTTTGTGGCCCAAACCGGGAAACCAGCCTTCACAGCCAACCCCCGGTTTTGAGGCCCAAACCGGGAAACCAGCCGATCATCGCCTGAGTTTTGAGGCCCAAACTCAGCAAACCCGCATCACCCAGGTTTTGAGGCCCAAACCTGGAAACCGTCCTCAGCCCGAGTTTTGTGGCCCAAACTCGGAAACCATCAGCGCCCAGGTTTTGAGGCCCAAACCTGGAAACCGTCCACTCGATGGTTTTTCTCTCGCTCTACCACCAAACCAAGCCATAGTGGGGATGCACCGCCCGTGCACCCCGTCCACCGACATGTGTCCTCAAGTCCTCGACTCAAGCAACACCATGCCCGCAAGTCTTCGCTCATCGCTGTCCCAGGCTGTCAGCCACCACAGCTGATCCTCGGGCCACCGGTCCCTCAGTCCAAGCCTCACGTCCGCCCTTCGCCACTCTCGGTCCATCGGCACGGCACGTCTCTACTTGACTTCACCTTGCCTTTGTTTATCACTGTATCCGTGCTCGACACCTGCACAGCACAAGCCAAAGAACATGCGCATCATCCCAGTTGACAATCACTCATCACTCAGAGACTCGGCATACACCCATGTATCCGCAATCTCCCCCTTGATGAGTGCATTGTCAACTATCAACACAAATCATAATGGAAGCAGAAGAAGGAAGGAAGAAAGAGAGAGAACTCGACCAAATGACCCAAAAGCATAGCAAAGCCGAAGAAGGTCAAGTGGAAAGAGCAAGACAACTTGGCTCCCAAAGACATGGGCAACGGCTCGACGCAACCAAGCAAAGCAAAGCTAGCCCTCAAGAAGAGGTAGAACAAGCTCAACAACGCTAGCGAGAAAACTTGATACCAATCGAAATATCAACTGAAATTCAAGCAAAACAGAGCTTGCCCTCAAGAAGAGGCAGAATGGGCTCAACACCGCTAGCGAAGCAACTCAATACCAACTGTAACCAACTCAAAACCAAAAGAGTTCGATACCAATTGAAGAGCTGAAAATGAGCTGAAAATGTTTGCTAGTCCCTCAAGAAAGAGGCAAAGGCTCAACACAACTAGCAAACTCCCCCTCAATTAGTGCACCCAACCCAGGGAACACATGATTTGTCAATATTTTCTCCCCCTTAGTTGAAAATGCACCAACAAGCAAACGTGCAAACGCACTCAAATGTCTCCCCCTTGACAGAATATCTCCCTCCAAAAATGATATGAGTAAAAATGCAAGTTAGCAGCTTCAGGAATATAATCAAGAGAGTGCAAGGATGCTCTAAACAGTTTGATCTGCTGACTCAACACATCCATAAGAAGCTAGCAAAGGCTCAAACTGATCACCAAATATGAATTCTGAACATTGAGCAAAAAGAGCGGTTTTCAGCCAAAAGGTATTCACCATCAAAATAGCACTAAGTATGTGAAGACAGGAAATCAGACAAGTGCTAAACATGTATACAAGGTGAACTACCCCTAGCACAGTTCAATCATCATGCTATAGAATGAAACATAGACCTGTGTATCCAAATTTTATCGGAGTTGCAGCGGTTTAATTACACAAGTTCAATTTCAGCATGTGATTGCGAGAGGTTGAAAGCTTGTCATTGCCTAACTTTTCAACTGTGCGAAGCCTATGCAGAAGCAATCAAAAGCTTAAAGCAACAGTTTCGGTCATACACTACACAGCTCAAGTTTAACTCAAAGTGCAATGAGAAACAGTCTCGAAACTATGATGTGCTGACAAGCAATCTCATCTCGATCTTTTCCAATTCACTTAACTTGTTCAGATTTTTAGAATATGAACATACCAAGGAAGTGAAAGACTCAACACTAGAGACATAGCAACCTAGCATATATGAAAAGCACACAGCTGACTTCAACACACATTCTACCATGCTAGTTGCATATCTCAATGGTGAATTGTCAAGTTTTATGTTCATTAAATAGATTCACCATTCATAAAATAGCTCTGCTCACAACATGTATCAGTGATCAGAAAGAACATAAGCTACAACATCATCATACATCATCAGCAAATCCTATACAGAGCATAGTTACATTCTTTGGATTATATACATGAAGCTCTGAATGTAAAAGCGTATGCTGAATGCAAAAGCAAAGAGAACAAGACAAACGAAAAATAGTCAGGTTATGGTATAAGAACCAAAATGTTTCCCCCATCTAAAAGGGGAAACACACACCAAGCTCACCTCTCAACCTAGCAAAAGTTGATTGGTCCAAAGGCTTGGTGAAAATATCAGCCAACTGATGATGAGTATTGACATGGCGAAGGTCGATATCACCCTCTCATAGTGGTCTCGCAGAAAATGAAAGCGCACATCAATGTGTTTGGTCTTAGAGTGCAGCACGGGGTTCTTAGCAACGCTAATAGCACTCGTGCTGTCACAAAGCAAAGGAACGTGAGAAAAACTCAGACCAAAATCACGCAAAGTGGCCATCATCCAAAGTAACTAGGAACAGCAGCTAGCCGCAGCAACATACTCAGCCTCTATGGTAGACTGGGCGACACTAGACTGCTTGCGAGAAGACCACGAAACAAGAGAAGATCCAATAAACTGACAAGTCCCAGAAGTGGACTTGCGCTCAATGCGACAACCAGCAAAATCGGCATCGGAATAACCACAAAGGGAGAGGGTGGAGGAAGCAGAATAATACCAAATCCCAATTCTGGAGTGAAGGATAAGTACCTCATAATGCGCTTGACCGCCTGACGGTGAGAAGTGCGCGACGACGACTGAAAGCGCGCGCAAAGACACACCGCGAACTGAATGTCCGGGCGTGTCGCCGTCAGGTACAGTAGCGACCCGATCATACTCCGGTACTCCTTCTGGTCCACAGCTTCTCCATCCACATCCGTATCCAGGGCCGTCGTGGTCGACATGGGTGTTGGAAGAGGCTTGGCCTCACCCATATCGAAATTCTTCAAGATGTCCTTGGTATCTTACCACTGGTGCACGAACGTCCCTTCCCGGGATTGCTTGATTTGCAACCCGAGGAAAAAACGTCAACTCACTCGCTCATCATGCTCATCTCAAATTCCTGCTCATAGTGTCTGCAAACTTAGCAACCAAAGCGTGAGAAGAACCATCGAAAATGATATCATCCACGTAAATCTGGACCAGAGAGTATCAGTGCCTTGCTTGAGGAGAAGAGAGTTTTATCCACACATCCATTTTAAAACCCTTAGCAAGCAAAAAAGTTTTTTCAACCTATCATACCAGGCTCTAGGGGCTTGTTTCAAACCATACAACGCTTTGTGAAGTTTAAAAACATGGTTGGGAAACTTGGGATTTTCGAATCCGGGGGGTTGTCTAACATACACCTCCTCTTCTATGTAGCCGTTTAAGAAGGCACTCTTGCGGATACATGGGTGTATGCCGAGTCTCTGTGTGATGAGTGATTGTCAACGGAGATGATGCGCATGTTCTTTGGCTTGTGTTGTGCAGGTGTCGAGCACGGAGACAGTGGTCGATGGCGGGTGAAGGTCAAGTTGCGACGTGTCGTGCCGACGGACCGGGCGCGATGAAGGATGGGCGTGCCGTGCGGCGGACGTGCCATGCCGATGTATCGGACGGTGAAGGGCGGACGTGGACTTGGACTGATGGACTGGAGGCCGGAGGATCAGCTGTGGTGGCTGGCAGCCTGCGACAGCGACAAGCGGAGAAGTGCGATCATGTCGGTGGAAGGGGTGCACAGGCGGTGCATCCCTTCAACGACGCCGGTTTGTTGGTAGAGCCCGGGAAAAACCAACGGTGGACGGTTTCCAGGTTTGGGCCTCAAAACCTGGGTGCTGGGTTTCCAGGTTGAGCCACAAAACCTGGGCGCGACGGTTTCCAGGTTGAGCCTCAAAACCTGGGCGTGGGCCGGTTTCCGAGTTTGGGCCTCAAAACTCGGGCGCGGACGGTTTCCGAGTTTGGCCACAAAACTCGGGCTGGAGGCTGGTTTCCGGTTTGGGCCTCAAACCGGGGCTGATGGAAAAGGCTGGTTTCCCGGTTTGGGCCACAAAACCAGGGGTGCAGAGTGGTGGCGGCACGTGGCGGCGATCTGAAGGTTGCGTGGAGGCGACGCGGAAGACCGTGCGGGCGTGGCCGTCGGATCTACCTACCACCAGCGGGTGGACTAGAATAGCCTTAGGGTTAGGCTGGTCCGCTCTGTAAATACAGTAGTGAGGGGTAGAGTAGGAAATAGGCTTAGGCTAGGTTAGTATAAGTAGTCTAGGGGAGACACCCTCCTCGCTATCTCAGTTTTAGCCATCTCATTTGCTTCCTGCTTAGGGTTTCCTGCTCTCCCATCCCCTGCTGTAGCTTGCTGAGATCCGCAGAGAGACTCACCTCTGTGTATTGTTGATTTTGAGGAAAGAGGCCGTATCCTCCTTGTCGTAGCGTGTGTTTGCGCTTCGGCTTGCAATTCGTGGCTGTGATTTCCGTTGTGTTCGTGTTCTTCGCGGAATCCTTTTCTCCACGATTTTCCCCCCGTCGCTTGATCTCTTTGCTCGGTTCATCTTTTGCAAATTCGTTTGAACCAAGTTGTCCTAGATCGTGAGGCACTTCTTTCCACCGAAGGAATTACCTCTAACCTCACGGTCTAGGAGATCGATCGATTTTTAGTTTCGGGTCAAGTTTTCTTCCTTCCCCGAAATTCTTCGATCCACCGTTTTGGAGATAGGTTCGAGCCATGATCTCTTAAGATAGCTCACTATACTCCTTGTGACTCATCTCACCAAGTTTGATCCCTAGAGGAATTGTTTTGGGTGAGATAGAGGCAAATCGGTGGACGAACGGGGCTGCAGCGAGTCGACCGGACGCTCAGTCGGGGTGACCGGACGCTCGGTCCGTGAGTCCGGTCGATGAACAGCACGTAGCCGTGTTCTTCACTTTGACCGGACGCTCCATTCATGTTTTGACCGGACGCATCGCTTTCACTGTTCATCGTGCTTGTTCGTTTCTGACCGGACGCACTGCTCTCGACCGGACGCTCCGTACTCGTGAGTCCGGTCGCGAACAGTAAGGTTCCAGAGCCGATTTTTGTTGACCGGACGCGTCCGGTCCCTGCTGACCACGGACGCTGGCCAGAGTCCGGTCGATCCAGTTCGACGCGTTTTCATCCGCAGTTTGTTCGTTCGTCTTTCGATTCGTGATTCGTTTGTGGCGTTGGATTTCTAACTTCGTGCTCTACAGAATTTGGGCTTCCCGCTTTACAAAATAGCCTGAATCCCCCTCGCGTTGCTCGGGGGAGGTTGAGGTTACCCAAAACCCATCCTGTCACTAGTTGACTTGCGTGAGCTTGGGTGTGGAAGTTTTTGTGGTGCCTCGCTGTGATCCTAGGATCATCCACCCTCCTCCAAGGGTCGTGGGTATCACGTTTTGGTAGTATCTCTTGGGGGTTGATTTTGGGACACTTGGCCAAAGTTTCGAAAGAAATTTTTATTGGCTCCCATTCACCCCCCCTCTGGTCGCCTTGCTTTTGCATTCTCGGTCCTTCAATTGGTATCGGAGCAGGTTAAGGATCTTCCACCTTAGCCGGTTCCAGATCCACCGAAGGCGACATGGATCGCGGCGTGGGCAAACCGCCGTTTTTCGATGGGACGAACTATGCGTATTGGAAGATACGCATGTCGGCCTATCTCCAGAGCATGGGCTCTTCTGTTTGGGAGATTTGCAACAACGCCAACTACGTTGTCCTGGCTGCTCGTGTCTCTCAGCTTCAGATCGATGAGCACGAAGCCAATAGCCGGGCGCGTAACGCTTTGTTCTCTCTTTGAGCGTGGGTGAGTTTGATCGCGTTTCTCACCTCTCTACGGCTCGGGAGATCTGGGACACCCTCATGCGTTTTCATGAGGGCACCTCTCAAGTCAAAACCCGACTCTACGAGTCGTTCAAGAGAGAGTATGAGAACTTTCGACATCAGCCTGGCGAGAGCATAGAAAGTTTATTCGCTCGCTTTCAGGTGATTGTCAACAGGATGAGGGCTAACAGAGAGCAGTTGCCATTTGACGATCATGAGCGTGCTTTGAAGCTTTTGCACACTCTTGACCGTTCGGTGTGGGACTCCAAGGTTCAGGCAATCATCGAATCGCCGAACTATGAGACCCTCACCTGCGACGAGCTCTTCAGTAAGCTCAAGTCCAGTGAGATTGATGCTATGGCGAGGGCTTCTTTTGAAAATCCTTCTCGCCCGTCCATGGCTTTGGTTTCCGGCTCTTCCTCTAACCCCTCAGCTGGCTTTGCGCTTTCTTCTCTCTTTTCTGTGACAGAGGACCAGCTGGAGTCTTTGGGAGACGACGAGTTGGCTTTGCTTGCCAACCGGTTTTCGCGGTTCCACAACAACCGCGTGAACCGCCGTCGTGGAGGAGGACGCGCGGATGCTACGAATGCGGCGACCCCGACCACTTCATCGCCGACTGCCCCAAGAAGAAGAACAAGCATCTGGGGAAGGGCGATCACGGCCACAGGCGCGACTCCAAGTACAAGGAGAAGCACGTTCCCCCAAGGCACAAGAAGCGGGGCGGCTTCGACAAAGAGTACATCAAGAAGAAGTACTTGGAGAAGCAGCAAGCTGAGCAGCGTGCATTCTTCGCCACGCTCAGCGACGTCGACGGCTCGGATGACGACTCCGCCAGCTCGAGTGATGACGAGTCCGAGAAGAAGAAGAGGATCGAGGACAAGCTGAACGGCCTCTGCTTCTTCGCCGACGACGACGGCTTCTGCACCATGGCGCTGGGCGATGAGGTCGACGGCGAGCCGGAGCGTACCCCTCGGAACGACGACGACGACGACACCTCCCAGGTATCTCTCACCTACGACGAGCTTTCCTCCGAGGTTGAGAAGTTGACTGCTGCCCTCCTTAGCCAAGATAAGTTGCTTAGGCGTGCCGCTAGAGAGCGCAAGGAGTTTAGGCAGAAGTGGGAGGACACGGTGAAGGAGCTTGAGTTCGCTCGGTCCACCGTGGTTGTGTCGGAGGAGTTGGAGTGCGAGAGTTGCGCCGCGCACATGACGGATCTTCTCACTCTGAGGAGTAAGCATGCTGCGCTGGTAGATGAGGTGGTGATGAGCTCCGAGCTAGGCCGCAGCTGTTGGGTGCGTGCAAGACTTGTCCTGTCTTGCAATCTGAGTTGGCAGAGAAAATGCCAAGCTTGAGTCTTTAGAGAAGGCCAGCTCAGATAGCACTTGTGTCTCGAGGTGTGCTTTGTGTGAGGGCCTGGAGATGGAGATTGCCAATGTGAAGCATGGCAAGATGCAAACCGAGGAAGAAAACACATACCTTCGGTCCATCTTGTCATGGGTCTCCAGTAGTGAGCCGCAGCTCGGGATGATGATCTCCCAATTCAAGCGAGCTGTTGGTGCCCCTGGTGTAGGTTTTGCTCAGAGTGTTGATCGTTCAGTTTTTGGGAAGATTGGAGAGTCTAGTGGTCTGAACCCATGTGAGAAGCCCAATTCCACCACTACTACTCCCAAACTTGCCAAGCTTCCACTCAAAGAGCCAGCCAAGCCTATCACCAAAGATGGTGTGGTTGAGGAACCCCCTAAAGTTCCTCCCAAGAACCCAGTTTGGGCACCCAGCCAAACCACCTCAAGAACAAGCTTGATGCTATGCCACCCATTCGTGAGGAGTTGCCACGAAGGGCAAAGGCAAAGTGAGCCACACCCACAGCCCTGGTCACCAACAACCCCCTGTGCGTGCGGTGAGGTACCAGTGTGATTTTTGTGGGAGGGATGGTCACTTGAGCGAGTTCTGCTTTAGGCGCAAGAGAGAGGCGCGCAGGGCTCGGGAGATGGAGAACCCGGACATGTACCATCCAGCTCATGGTGGACATGTACCGAAGGCCCAGGGGAGAGCTGCTAGGTCCGGACGTCAGGGTTCCAGCCTAGGCAGGAGATGAGAGCCCCGAGGAGGGAGACTAGGCCTAGAGGTCCAGCACCTCAGTTTGTTAGGCCTAGGCAGGAGAGAGCTTCGAGGAGAGACGCTAGAGCAGTTGAGCCCCAGGCTCCTAGGCGTAAACCTCGTAGAGAGCGTGCCCGACGGGGTCCTGCTTTTGCAGGTAACGGACCCCGTGGCGGAGGCTTAGTTGAGCGCTTTCCCCCCACCGCGCGTTTTGAGTATCGCGGTGAGCGCTTCTTCCCCAGCGGACCACGTTTTCTCAGCGTGGTGATCGCTTCCCTCGTAGACGTGCTAGGAATGGTTTTTACACTAACCCTTCTTTTGAGCAGCCGGCCCAACACTGGTTTTCCCCTTATTTCACTAACCCCAGTGTTGGACCGTATGCTCACCCTATGTCTTTTATTGATGTAGGTGAGACGGTTGGAGGACATTTGGTTGGTGGATTCCGGTTGTTCGAGGCACATGACCGGAAACACCAAGTGGTTCTCCAGCCTTAGCCCGGTCGCCGGAAAGGAGTACATAACCTTCGGCGACAATAGTAAAGGTAAAGTATTGTCCCGTGGGACGGTGCGGGTTAATGAGCACTTTGTGTTGCGCGATGTTGCTCTTGTTTCTAACCTGCATTTTAACTTCTTTCTGTTTCGCAACTTTTTGATGATGACTATGAGATTCGTTTTAAACCGAACCTTAGTCGCATCTTAGATCCTCAGGGCGATCTTGTATGTCTGATTTCGCCCTTTGGGAAAGTCTTTGTGCGAATTTCTCGGAATCGTTTGGTTCTTCTCGCTGTCTTTTGGCTAGTCCTTCTTCCTCCGATCTTTGGAAGTGGCATAGGAGGCTCGGTCATTTAAGTTTCGACTTGCTTGCAAGACTTAGCTCACTTGGCCTAATCCGAGGATTGCCCAAGCTTTCGATGGAGAAGGATCTAGTTTGCCATTCTTGCAGACATGGGAAGATGGTTGCTGCTCCCCACCATCCGGTGACTAAGGTCATGACCTCGCACCCCGGAGAGCTTTTACACATGGACCTTGTTGGTCCGGCTCGGGTGAGCTCGGTTGGTGGCAAGGTGGTTATGTTTTGGTTGTTGTTGACGACTTTTCGATATTCGTGGGGTCTTCTTTTTAGCTGAGAAGACCGAGACTTTCTCATTTGCTCGCAATCTGATTTTGCGTCTTCAGAACGAGTTCCCTTTGAACTCGATGCGAGCTATTCGGAGTGATAATGGTTCCGAGTTTAAAAATTCGGATTTTGAGAAGTTTTGTAACCACCTTGGCTTGGAGCATCAGTTTTCTTCCCCTACGCATCAGTCTTCCACAACGAAATGGTGTTGTAGAGAGGAAGAATCGGACCCTTGTTGAGATGGCCAGGACGATGCTTGATGAGCATAGGACTCCTAGGCGCTTTTGGGCCGAAGCTATGAACACTGCATGCTACATTTCGAATCGCATTTTTCTGAGAGCGTTTTTGAAGAAGACCTCTTATGAGTTGCGCTTTGGTCGCCAGCCCAAGGTGAGTTATTTTAGAGTCTTTGGTTGCCACTGTTTTATATTGAAGAAAGGCAACCTGGACAAGTTTGAGTCTCGTTCTTCTGACGGTGTGTTTTGGGTTATGGCACTCACACTCGAGCTTATCGTGTACTTAACCTTGACACTAACCGAGTCATGGAGACATCAGATGTCACCTTCGACGAGACTCTTGTTTGTCCCTCTTCTCGTTTTGAGCGTGCAGGTGATCATGAGGTTGGAGAGCCTCTTTTGATGATGAGGACGAGGGTGCTGAAGGTATAGATAATCCAGCACCCCCTCCACCTGCCGTGCCGCAAAGGCGGCCTCGACGACGACTCACGGCCCCGACACTTCTTCTTCCTGGGGCCGTGGGATCCTCCACCTCGCGCGGTACCTTTTGTACCCGGGGTGGAACCAGCTGCTGTTGAGGGGGAGGTCACTTCTTCCCGGGAGGCGCCACGACATATCCAGCGCCAGCACCCCCCTGAACAGATGATCGGCGACATCGACGAGCGAGTTACTCGCTCCAGGTCACAGCACATCTCGCACTTTGCTCATTCTGCTTTTGTTGCGTCTTTTGAGCCCCGAGATGTTGGACACGCATTGACGGATCCGGATTGGGTCAATGCCATGCATGAGGAGCTAGAGAACTTTGAGCGAAATCGGGTTTGGGTTCTAGTGCCACCACCTCCTGACTGTAAACCTATTGGGACAAAATGGGTATTTAAAAACAAGCAAGGAGAGGAGGGCCACATTGTGAGAAACAAGGCCCGGCTTGTAGCGAAGGGTTATAGTCAGAAGGAGGGGATAGATTATGAGGAGACCTTCGCTCCTGTAGCTCGTTTGGAGGCTATTAGGATACTCTTGGCTTATGCTGCATCCATGGGTTTCAAACTTTTTCAAATGGATGTCAAGAGTGCCTTCTTAAACGGCTACATTGAGGAGGAGGTCTATGTCCAGCAACCCCCCGGTTTTGAAAATCCCAGTTTCCAAACCATGTCTTTAAACTCCACAAAGCTTTGTATGGTTTGAAACAAGCCCCTAGAGCCTGGTATGAGAGATTAAAAACCTTCTTGCTAGCTAAGGGTTTTAAAATGGGATGTGTTGATAAAACGCTCTTTCTCCTCAAGCAAGGCAAAGATACTCTCTTGGTCCAAATTTACGTGGATGATATCATTTTCGGTGGTTCTTCTCACGCTTTGGTTGCCAAGTTTGCAGATACTATGAGCAGGGAGTTCGAGATGAGCATGATGGGCGAGCTGACTTTCTTTCTCGGGTTGCAAATTAAGCAATCCCGAGAGGGGACGTTTGTGCACCAGGGCAAGTACACGAGGGACTTGCTGAAGCGGTTCGACATGGGTGAGGCCAAGCCTCTTCCGACGCCCATGTCGACGACGACTGCCCTGGATGCCGACACGGATGGAGAAGCAGTGGACCAGAAGGAGTACCGCAGCATGATTGGATCGCTGCTCTACCTGACGGGCGACACGGCCGGACATTCAGTTCGCCGTGTGCTTGTGCGCGCGCTTTCAGGCTTCGCCACGCACTTCTCACCGTCAGGCGCCGTGAAGCGCATCTTCAGGTACCTTCGTTTCACGCCTGAGTTCGGGATTTGGTATTCTGCTTCTTCCACCCTCTCGCTTTGTGGCTTTTCTGATGCTGATTTTGCTGGTTGTCGCATTGAGCGCAAGTCCACTTCTGGGACTTGCCAGTTTATTGGTCTTCTCTTGTATCGTGGTCTTCTCGCAAGCAGTCTAGTGTCGCTCAGTCTACCACGGAGGCTGAATATGTTGCTGCGGCTAGCTGCTGTTCCCAGTTACTCTGGATGATGGCCACTTTGCGTGATTTTGGTTTGAGCTTTACTCGAGTTCCTTTGCTTTGTGACAGCACGAGTGCCATTAGCGTTGCTAAGAACCCCGTGCTTCACTCGAAAACCAAACACATTGATGTGCGCTTTCATTTCTTGCGAGACCACCAGGAGAAGGGTGATATCGACCTTCGCCATGTCGATACTCATCACCAATTGGCTGATATTTTCACCAAGCCTTTAGACGAATCAACCTTTAATAGGTTGAGGGGTGAGCTTGGTGTGTGTTTCCCCTTTTAGATGGGGGAAGCATTTTGAGATGTACAGACTGACTCTTTTATTTTGAGGCTCTTTTCTTTTGAGTTTCTTGAGTCCTTCCAATTGGTATCTTCTTTCTTTCAGTTTTGTGTCGGGCATACGCATTTACATTCTGAGCTTCATGTCTATATTCACTAGAATGTAATTATGCTCTTGTTGTTAGTATTGCTCCGATACTTATGATGATGCTTGTAGCTTATGCTCCTTCTGATCACTGTTACATGTTATGAGCGAGCTATTTTTGGAATGGTGAAATTGCCTAATGTATATAATCTGAAAATGTTCACCATTGAGATATGCAACTAGCATGTGTAGGTGTGTTGAGTCCATTCCTGCTTTTCATATATGCTAGGTTGCTATGTCTCTAGTTCTGAGTCATTCACTTGCTTGGTTGTTCATAACTTGCTTAAAATCTGAACCAAGTATTGTTGAATTGAAAAGATCGAGATGGGATTGCTTGTCAACACCTCATGGTATTGAGACTGTTTCTCATTGCATTGCACTTGAGTTAAACTTGAGCCATGTAGTGTATGACCGAAACCGTTGCTTTAAGCTTCTGATTGCTTCGGCATAGGCTTCGCACGGTTGAAAAGTTAGGCGATGACAAGCTTTCAACCCTCTCGCAATCACATGCTAAAAATGAACTTGTGAACTCTTTTACCGCTGCAACTCCGATATGAATTTGAAATCACAAGTATATGCTTCATTCCTATGCATGATGATTGAACTTTGCTAGGGGTAGTTCACCTTGTATATATTTAGCACTTGTTTGGATTCCTTCTATACATGTCTAGTGCTATTTTGATGGTGACTATCCTTTTTGGCTTAAAACTGCTCACATGCTCCTATGCTTCATATTTCGTATAAGTGATCAGTTTGAGCCTTTGCTATTTGAGTGCTTAATTGAGATGTTGGAGCTATACTGATTAGAGCATCTTTGCACTTTTTTGACTATATACTTGAAGCTCCTAACTTGCATTTTGACTTCATATGCATTTTGGAAGGAGATCTTGTGTTCAGGGGGAGTTTGTGTGAAGGGAGTTGCTTCTCCGATACCTTTTGGCCTTGATAAGTGCATTTTCAACTAGGGGGAGAAATTTATGCAAATCATATGCCCCTGTGTTGATCAACTAAGGGGAGAATCATTTGTCCCAGTTGCTTGCAATTGTCGAGGGGAGTTTGCTAGTTGTGTTGAGCCGTTGCCTCTGTCTTGAGGGACTAGCAAACGTTCCTAGCTTTTCATGAGCTTTCATAAGCTTTTTCATTTGGCTTTCAATTGGTATCGTCTGGTGTGCTTTCCCATTTGGTTTGGGTTGATTTCCAATTGGTTCGGAGTGATTTTCTTGCTAGTTGTGTTGAGCCGTTGCCTCTGTCTTGAGGGACTAGCATTTTGTTTCTGTTGTCCTCCGATCTTCAATTGGTATCTGCTAGCGGTGTTGAGCCTGTTCTACCTCTTCTTGAGGGCTAGCTTTGCTTTGCTTGGTTGCGTCGAGCCGTTGCCCATGTCTTTGGGGACCAAGTTTTTCGCTTCATCCACTTGACCTTCTTGGCTTTTGTTAGGCTTTTGGGTCATTTGGTTGGGTTTTCTCTTCTCACTCCTTCCTACCTCCTTCTTCTCTTATTCATGATTTGTTGTGGAGTTGACAATGCACTCATCAAGGGGGAGATTGCGGATACATGGGTGTATGCCGAGTCTCTGTGTGATGAGTGATTGTCAACGGAGATGATGCGCATGTTCTTTGGCTTGTGTTGTGCAGGTGTCGAGCACGGAGACAGTGGTCGATGGCGGGTGAAGGTCAAGTTGCGACGTGCGTGCCGACGGACCGGGCGCGATGAAGGATGGGCGTGCCGTGCGGCGGACGTGCCATGCCGATGTATCGGACGGTGAAGGGCGGACGTGGACTTGGACTGATGGACTGGAGGCCGGAGGATCAGCTGTGGTGGCTGGCAGCCTGCGACAGCGACAAGCGGAGAAGTGCGATCATGTCGGTGAAGGGGTGCACAGGCGGTGCATCCCTTCTACGACGCCGGTTTGTTGGTAGAGCCCGGGAAAAACCAACGGTGGACGGTTTCCAGGTTTGGGCCTCAAAACCTGGGTGCTGGTTTCCAGGTTGAGCCACAAAACCTGGGCGCGACGGTTTCCAGGTTGAGCCTCAAAACCTGGGCGTGGCCGGTTTCCGAGTTTGGGCCTCAAAACTCGGGCGCGGACGGTTTCCGAGTTTGGCCACAAAACTCGGGCTGGAGGCTGGTTTCCCGGTTTGGGCCTCAAAACCGGGGGCTGATGGAAAAGGCTGGTTTCCCGGTTTGGGCCCAAAAACCGGGGTGCAGAGTGGTGGCGGCACGTGGCGGCGATCTGAAGGTTGCGTGGAGGCGACGCGGAAGACCGTGCGGGCGTGGCCGTCGGATCTACCTACCACCAGCGGGTGGACTAGAATAGCCTTAGGGTTAGGCTGGTCCGCTCTGTAAATACAGTAGTGAGGGTAGAGTAGGAAATAGGCTTAGGCTAGGTTAGTATAAGTAGTCTAGGGGAGACACCCTCCCCTCCTATCTCAGTTTTAGCCATCTCATTTGCTTCCTGCACTTAGGGTTTCCTGCTCTCCCATCCCCTGCTGTAGCTTGCTGAGATCCGCAGAGAGACTCACCTCTGTGTATTGTTGATTTTGAGAAAGGAGGCCGTATCCTCCTTGTCGTAGCGTGTGTTGCGCTTCGGCTTGCAATTCGTGGCTGTGATTTCCGTTGTGTTTCGTGTTCTTCGCGGAATCCTTTTTCTCCACGATTTTCCCGTCGCTTGATCTCTTTGCTCGGTTCATCTTTTGCAAATTCGTTTGAACCAAGTTGTCCTAGATCGTGAGGCACTTCTTTCCACCGAAGGAATTAACCTCTAACCTCACGGTCTAGGAGATCGATCGATTTTTAGTTTCGGGTCAAGTTTTCTTCCTTCCCCGAAATTTCTTCGATCCACCGTTTTGGAGATAGGTTCGAGCCATGATCTCTTAAAGATAGCTCACTATACTCCTTGTGACTCATCTCACCAAGTTTGATCCCTAGAGGAATTGTTTTGGGTGAGATAGAGGCAAATCGGTGGACGAACGGGGCTGCAGCGAGTCGACCGGACGCTCAGTCGGGGTGACCGGACGCTCGGTCCGTGAGTCCGGTCGATGAACAGCACGTAGCCGTGTTCTTCACTTTGACCGGACGCTCCATTCATGTTTTGACCGGACGCATCGCTTTCACTGTTCATCGTGCTTGTTCGTTTTTCTGACCGGACGCACTGCTCTCGACCGGACGCTCCGTACTCGTGAGTCCGGTCGCGAACAGTAAGGTTCCAGAGCCGATTTTTGTTGACCGGACGCGTCCGGTCCCTGCTGACCGGACGCTGGCCAGAGTCCGGTCGATCCAGTTCGACGCGTTTTCATCCGCAGTTTGTTCGTTCGTCTTTCGATTCGTGATTCGTTTGTGGCGTTGGATTTCTAACTTCGTGCTCTACAGAATTTGGGCTTCCCGCTTTACAAAATAGCCTGAATCCCCTCGCGTTGCTCGGGGGAGGTTGAGGTTACCCAAAACCCATCCTGTCACTAGTTGACTTGCGTGAGCTTGGGTGTGGAAGTTTTTGTGGTGCCTCGCTGTGATCCTAGAGATCATCCACCCTCCTCCAAGGGTCGTGGGTATCACGTTTTCGGTAGTATCTCTTGGGGTTGATTTTGGGACACTTGGCCAAAGTTTCGAAAGAAATTTTTATGGCTCCCATTCACCCCCCTCTGGTCGCCTTGCTTTTGCATTCTCGGTCCTTCAACTCTTGACATCCCCTCCTTTCGAATCCAAAAGTTTGAAACCTTTGGATGCAGCAAAAGCCAAGAGTATCCTAATTCGCCTCCATCGAGCTATAGGAGCAAAAGTTCTCCTCATGTCTATCCCCTCCTTCTGACTATATACCCCTAGGCTACAGTCTGGCCTTGTTTCTCACAACATGGCATCCTCTCCTTGTTGTTTTTTGAAAACCCATTTTGTCCCAATAGGATGACACTCAGGAGGAGGGGTGAGGAACAAGAATCAACAAACCGATTTTCTTTTAAAATTTTCCCAACTCCTCATGCATGGCATTGACCCAATCTGGATCCGTAACAAGCGGACCAATATCTCTCGGGTGTTCAAGTCAGCAACAACAGATTCAGAGATGAGCAAAGTGAGAGATTTGTTGTGACCTAGACCGAGTGACGCGATCGTTGATGTCACCGATCATCTGTTGAGGCGGGTGTTGGCGCTGGATGTGTCGTGGTGCCTCCCGAGCTGATGTAGCCTCCCCCTCAACAGCAGCTGGCGCCTCCTCAGGTACAAAGGGTACCGCTCGAGGTGGCGGATCCCACGGCCCCCAAGATGAAGAAGTGTCAGGGCCGTGAGTCGTAGTAGAAGCAGCTCCTTGCGGCACAGCAGGTGGAGGGGGTGTTGGATCATCCATACCTTCAGCACCCTCATCCTCGTCATCAAAAAGAGGCTCACCAACCTCATGATCACTTGCACGCTCAAAACGAGAAGAAGGACAAACCATGGTCTCGTCGAAGGTGACATCTGATGTCTCCATGACTCGGTTAGTGTCAAGGTTAAGTACACGATATGCGCAAGTATGAGTGCCATAACCCAAAAGCACACCGTCAGAGGAACGAGACTCAAATTTGTCCAGGTTGCCCTTCTTGAGTATAAAACAATGGCAACCAAAAACTCAAAAATAGCTCACCTTGGGCAGTTTTCCAAAACGCAACTCATAAGACGTCTTTTTCAAGAAAGCTCGGAGAAAAATGCGATTGGAAATATAGCATGCAGTGCTCATCGCTTCGGCCCAATATCGCCTAGGAGTCCTATGCTCATCGAGCATCGTCCTGGCCATCTCTACAAGGGTCCGATTCTTCTTTCTACAACACCATTCTGAGGCGGTGTGTAGGGAGAAGAAAACTGATGCTCCAAACCCAAAGAGTTACAAAACTTCTCAAAATCCGAGTTCTTGAATTCGGATCCATTATCACTCCTAATAGCTCGCATCGAGTTCAAAGGGAACTCGTTCTGAAGACGCAAAATCAGATTGCGAGCAAAGGAGAAAGTCTCGGTCTTCTCAGCTAAAAAGAAGACCCACGAATATCTCGAAAAGTCATCAACAACATCAAGCACATACCACTTCCCCCCAACCGAGCTCACCCGAGCCGGACCAACAAGGTCCACGTGCAAAAGCTCTCCAGGGTGCTTGGTCATGACCTGAGTCACTGGATGGTGGGGAGCGGCAACCATCTCCCCATGTCTACAAGAATGGCAAACAAGATCCTTCTCCATGGATAACTTGGGCAATCCTCGGATTAGGCCAAGTGAACTATGCCTTGCAAGCAAGTCGAAGCTCAGGTGACCATGTCTCCTATGCCACTTCCAAAGATCAGAGGAGGAAGGTCCAGCCAAAAGACAACGAGAAATTCCAACGACTCCGAGAAATCCGCACGAAAGACTTTCCAAAGGGCAAAATCACACAACAAGATTGCCCTGAGGGTCCAAAATACGACTGAGATTCGGTTTAAAACAATCTCATAGTCATCATCGAAAAGTTGCGAACACAGAAAGGTTCAAATGCAAGTTAGAAACAAGAGCAACATTGCGCAACACAAAGTGCTCATTAACTCGCACAGACCCCGAGACAGCACCTTACCTTTGCTGTTGTCGCCGAAGGTGATAAACTCCTTTCCGGCGATCAGACTAAGACTGGAGAACCACTTGGCGTTTCCGGTCATGTGCCTCGAACACCCGGAATCCACCAACCAACGTTCTCCAATCGTTTTACCTACATCAATAAAAAGACATAGGGTGAGCATACGGTCCAACACTGGGGTTAGTGAAGTAGGGAGAATACCAGTGTTGGGCCGGCTGCTCAAAAGAACTGTTAGCAGAAAACCTATTCCTAGCATGCCTACGGGAAGAGCGATCACCACGTTGAGGAAAACATGGTCCGCTAAGGGAGGAGCGTCCATCGCGATACTCAAAACGCGGTGGGGGAAAACGCTCTACAACAAAGCCACCGCCACGGGGTCCATAGCCTACAATTGCAGGCTCCCGCCGGACACGACCTCCTCGTGGCCTAGGCCGAGGAACTTGAGGTATTGGACCTCTAGGCCTAGCAGCACGCCTCTGAACATTAGGCGCATGTACATCATGGAAAGGATGGTACATGTCCGTGTTGTTCATCTCCTTTGCATGGCGCGACTCTCTCTTGCGCCGAAAGCAAACTCAATCAGGTGTCCATCTCTCCCACAGTGCTCACAATGGTACCTCACCGCTCTCATAGGGGGTTGTTGGTACTCACGGTAGTGGGTATGGATCACTTTGTCCCTCTGTGGCATAAGCTCCTCTTGGATGGGTGGCATGGTGTCAAGCTTGTTCTTGAGGTGGTTTGGTTTTGGAGCCCATGATTGTTTCTTGGGTGGAGCTCTCGGAGGTTCAACAAAGACCCCATCTTTGGTGTTAGGCTTGAGAGGCTCTTTGGGTGGAATCTTGGTAAGCTTGGGAGTAGTGGTAGAGTTGGGCTTCTCACATGGGTTAAGACCACTCGACTCTCCAATCTTCCCAAAAGACGAAACATCAACACCCGGAGCAAAACCTACACCAGAACCTCCAGCAGCTCGCTTGAATTGGGAGATCATCATCCCGAGTTGTGGCTCACCACTAGATACCCATGACAAGATGGTCTGAAGGTATGGTGTTTCTCCTCGGTTTGCATCTTGTCATGCTTCACATTAGCGATCTCCATCTCCAAACCCTCACAAAGAACACACCTAGCCACACATGTGCTACCCGAGTTGGCCTCTTCAAGAGACACAATCTTGACATTCTTCTCTGCCAACTCGGTTTGCAAGCCAGCACAAGACTTGCACGCACCCAACAGCAAGGATCTAGCCTTCAGCTCATCCACCTCTCCTACCAACGCCACATACTTACCTCTCAAAGTGAGTAGGTCAGTCATGTGTGTGGTGCACATCTCACACTCCTCCTCCTCGGTGACAACAACGGTGGACTTGACAGATTCAAGTTCCTTCACCGTATCCTCCCACTTCTGCCTAAACTCCTTGCGCTCTCTAGCAGCATGCCTAAGCAACTTATCCTGACTTAGGAGCGCGGCAGTAAGCTTCTCAACCTCAACAAAAAGTTCATCGGGGGTCTGAGATACCTGGGAGGTGTCATCGTCGTAGTCGTCATTCCGAGGAGTGTCCTCCAGCACGCCGTCGACCTCCTTGCCGAGGGCCATGGTGCAAAGGCCCTCGTCGTCGGCGAAGAAGCAAAGGCCGTTGAGCTTGTCCTCGATCCTCTTCTTCTTCTTGGCCTCGTCGTCGCTCGAGGAGCGAGTGTCATCCGAGTCGTCGACGTCGCTGAGCGTGGCGAAGAATGCACGCTTCTCAGTGTTGACGTTTGTTAGTGCAAATAGAATATGAAAGATTCCGCAAGCGCACAGAACACCATTGTAGCATTTTACCGGGAGTATTCCAGGATCGTTATTTATATTTTACCTCAGGGTAGCAAGGGTCAAGAATCTGATAAGTCACTATCATGCATCTTCTAACTTAGAGTACTAACTAGACTAAAGCAGGAGTGATTGATATATGATATTATAATGGAAGCACATCAAAGAGAATTTAATGATAAATGTAAAGATAACTATAGTGGGAGGACAACGGTAGAGATCAAGGTTCCTATGCACTTCTCTTTTACTTGGGTTCTAAGGTAACAAGGATGAAAAGATATAGCAGTTATAAACATTGGCACTTTGGAGCAACAGTACCTTTCTGACTCTCAAAAAAGACTGGTAAGAAGGTAGTCAGGGGAAGGCTGCCAAAAGCTCTACGAAAACATCAATCCGAATGTGGTGGACTACGAAGGCCTAACAGAGCTGTCACCCCTGGGGCTACCACAACTTTTCCGTGGGATTGAGCGCAACCTCAGGTAACCTATAGACTAAACACCATGTCTAATCTATCGATTACTACTCTAATTATGGCCTATAACTAAAGCACTCAATACGAGCAAAGATCCCATGCCAAGATATAACAACTATACTAATCATATATGAAAGGCATAAAG
The DNA here is from genome assembly GCA_009763385.1 of Coix lacryma-jobi var. lacryma-jobi. NCBI lineage: Eukaryota > Viridiplantae > Streptophyta > Magnoliopsida > Poales > Poaceae > Coix > Coix lacryma-jobi. Next base: position 117,297,951 of record CM019824.1, on the reverse strand, counting down.
TAAATAGAGAAGATAAATATATTAAAGCATAAGTCTTACAAAGAAAAGATACAAAGACATACCAAAACTCTGAAGACTGCTCTGGAACCGGAGCGCAGCTCCGCTCTCCCTAACTCCCGACTAGAGCAAGGCTATTACATTGGAAAATCTAAACCTAATTACATAGAGAGGAGAGGTTGTCCTTCGAGGGACGCCTCTACAAATACTCCCTAATGATGTTCATCTCTTGCCTCAGGGGGTCCTGGGTTTATTATATAGGGGCTCCTGGCCTCCCCTCCTCCTTGGTCAAGCGATGTGGTACTAAATCCTTCGTCATATGCACTTGGGCCTAAATGGGCCAAAACGTGTTGGAGAGGTCGGTTGGGGTGCGTCACGCGAAATGGGAGCAGATTGGGCCCAATAGCAGACCGGTCGGCCCAGGAGGGAGACTGATCGGTCTTTCTCTATGACAGGTGGGTCCCACCTTCCGTGGGTAGCCTTCTCGTTTCTTCTGGAATGTTGCGGAATGTTCTAGAATCTTCCAAGTCGTATCCATCGAGGACTCTCGCTCCGGGACACCAAATATAGCAAATCATATGTCCGTTTCGATCATCTCGACGAGGTCTTCGCAATGGTGCGCTCTGTTTCATCACTTGAGATACTTTTATATGGTAAAAACATGGATGTCCTACAAAACAAGTGAGAGCACCAAAACTCGTGGAACTTGTTAGTTTCAACCCTACAACTATGCTTTATGGTTCATTTCATTTCATGTCATCCTATGCATTAGTTGATGGTATAATATTGACATTAGGGACTGTCAACAAGTTCCCCCAAGCTTACCCTTTGCTAGTCCCTTAGCAATGCCAAACTCAACAATGGATCAGGAGTTGCTGCAATATCTGCACTTCTAACAAGTACACATGCATTCAAACAAAAGTTCTCATTTGGATTAGAAAAAGATATCATATTATTTATCCGGGGGCTTAGTACTTTACCTTGAATCTTGAGTAATTGAATGATAGAACGATCAAATCAAGCACCATGTATCTAGTTCTTTCACTTCACCATTATTTTCCCGGAGTTTTTATGAGTTTTCAAAAAGCTTAAGAACACATGTTGCCAAATTAACAATGGATCCAAAGAGAAAGTCAACCATACCATTGAATCGAGAAGTGCATGTGTATGGAAAATGGAGGCGGATGCTCTTTTGAATATATCACTCTCTTATTTCTATTAGAACTCATGGCTATCAGGCTAATTCTACTATCGGGCACGTGCCCATTTTTTTCTGATATTCATATATTTTTTTCTATTCTCTCTTTTTTCTTTTTTTTCTTCGAGGTTCCGGACAATTGTCCCTTTTTATTTCCTCGGGATCTATCTTTTTGAGGTTTTGGACACTTGTCCCTTTTTATTTCCTCGGATTTTTTTCTTTTTTTGCAATAGCCATATGTTTTCAACAAACTTTTGAGAGGATAGCATTAGATAATCATGAGCATTTATACGAAAGATGGATGAAATGTGTAAGTGATCTCAATTCAATAGCATGATAACTTCTCACAGGGTCAACAAAGCTTAATTTAACTCAATGCATTATTGGTCATATTAATATTGGAAACTCTCCGGAACTCTAGTGTTGTTTAGAACAAGATAACAGTAGCTCAAATCATCACATATCATATCTGTCAATTACCTAAACTCTAGATCAAGCATTTGCTACCCATATATTTAATTTCATTTTAAAGCATCATTAATTTTTTAAACTTAAGAGAACTCATGCTTAAAGGCTAGGTACTAGAAAGAAGTACAATAGAGCAAATATTCATCATTTCCATTTTAAGAAATTAGAGAGAGAGAATTCTTCAGATTAGACATGCTATTTATTTAATCTAACACAAACTATAATATATTACTTAAAATATTAAGATAGTAGTAAGACATACCTGAATTACGAAGATAACAGAGATGCGTCTCCCCTAAGCTAATCCCTTCGATCACATCGAGCCTTCATGTGCCCGAATTTTTTTGTTCTTTTTCTTTTTTAAGGTGAGCCTTCATGTGCTCATTTTTTTTATTTTGAATTTATTTATAGAAAGAAAAACTTAAGAGGATAAGGATACTTACCTGGATACATGGGGGTGCTTTCCCCCAAGCTGAATGTTGACGTAGTCGTTCGATCTTGTAATGTAGCGGGCTGGCAGTGAAAATGTTCTTCCCCTATCGGAGCATTGATTGATGTTGATGGTTGTTGAAATAGTGCTCCAATAGTGGATGGAACATCCACTTGCTCGTCAGCTTTTCTTGGTCATTCAATCCTATGAAACTCAAATTGACAAAAAAACTTGTGGAATAGATTAAGCATTAGTGGTTGCCCACTCAAGCCTTAGTTGTCCAGAGTTTCAGTAAGATCTCTTTCTCAATATTTTTATATTTTTATTTATTTTTTATGATGAAAAAATGCAATAATGAATGCATATTTATTTTATTTTTATGCCACCACAGTGAATATTTTATGTGGGTTTTTACACACCACAGATATTCACATGGGGCTTTAGGTTTATTATGCAATGCAACAAGCAAACATTTTTATTTTCTTTTTTATGCAATGCTAATGCAGAAGAGTAAATATGATATGGAGAGATGATGATGGGAAATAAACATGCAAAAATAGAAACTAATGCAGAAAAGATAAATACGGATAACTACCGATTTTACCTTTCGGCGAGGGTTCAATGTTTTAAGTCCTCTGAACAGGACTTCTCACCATGTTCATTCCTGAGGTGCATCATTTGATCCCAATATGTAGACCTTGATAACTACACCTCTTGCTATGGTGTCACCCATGTTCTTCGCTCGCCCAACAACTTGAAGTGAACCATTAATTGTGGAAGCTGGCGGCATCTTGCTCAATGTGCATGTTCTTGTAGATCCAGGACCTTCACTCTATAGAATTTGGGAGTTGAAAAACCCCTCCATGTTTTGCTCAAGAGTTGCAGTAGAAGATAAATTGAAATAAACTTTAATACTCACAGTTCTTTCATCCATGATGAATGAGCTGAGTCTTCATTATGCACTTCGCCGTATGCCTTGCTTCATCTCTGATGTGAATTCATCTCAGGACTTTCCCAAAGTGTATTTAGAGTTCTGCAGGGGTTAGTCTAACAAAATATCCAATGTCTACACTAGTAATTTTCAGTTCAATAATCAAACTAGACTCCATGTCTAATTGGATTAAGGAAGGCATTTTAACCTAAGCACCACGCTTAATTAAAATCCTTTGAAAGTACTCTCAAAAAGCACAACCAAACCAAAGCATACTATAGAAAACACAGGTAGAATGAGAGCATAAAAGAGATTTATTCAAAAGAGAGATAACAGAGTATGATCACAGTGAGCATATTTTTTAATATATTTTTTAGATGCAGATGACATGAATGCGGACAAAGGAACTAAACATGATGTGGTTTTGATATGAGAAAACATAAACTAAATGGAGTGGATGAATGATTAAGAGTAAACATGCAGTGGAATGCAAGAAGATAACTACTCATAAAGTTTAAAGTCCATGAGCAAGACTGTCTCACCTTGATCATACTTACCATGGCTCACAACTGGGATTTGTGAGTGGCGCAGCGTAAATATCCGTCATAGGGGATGGGAGTTTAATTATTGTGACGGTGACCTTTTCTCCAATCTACACATGGTTAGAATAATACATATGTATACACAAACCTGTGAGATGGCAGGGTTCCAGGATTAATGATGGATCTTGAATGTTTAGGCACCCTAGGTTCTTCATTCTTGTGGAATCTTTGCCATAAGGTCGAAATGGCATCTGATGTCCTGTCTATTCCACACTCAACAGAACAAGAGGTAATCCTACTAAAGCTAGTGGTACACTAAATTAGCAGACATCAAGATCATTATCAAAATCTTTACACCAATTGCTTCCCCGGCAACGGCGCCAAAAATGCTTGTTGACGTTTGTTAGTGCAATAGAATATGAAAGATTCCGCAAGCGCATAGAAACACCATTGTGGCATTTTACCGGGAGTATTCCAGGATCGTTATTTATATTTTACCTCAGGTAGCAAGGGTCAAGAATCTGATAAGTCACTATCATGCATCTTCTAACTCAGAGTACTAACTAGACTAAAGCAGGAGTGATTGATATATGATATATAATGGAAGCACATCAAAGGGAATTTAATGATAAATGTAAAGAACTATAGTGGGAGGACAACGGTAGAGATCAAGGTTCCTGTGCACTTCTCTTTTACTTGGGTTCTAAGGTAACAAGGATGAAAAGATATAGCAGTTATAAACATTGGCACTTTGGAGCAACAGTACCTTTCTGACTCTCGAAAAAAGACTGGGAAGAAGGTAGTCAGGGGAAGGCTGCCAAAAGCTCTACGAAAACATCAATCCGAACGTGGTGGACTACGAAGGCCTAACAGAGCTGTCACCCCTGGGGCTACCACAACTATTCTGTGGGATTGAGCGCAACCTCAGGTAACCTATAGACTAAACACCATGTCTAATCTATTGATTACTACTCTAATTATGGCCTATAACTAGAGCACTCAATACGAGCAAAGATCCCATGCCAAGATATAGCAACTATACTAATCATATATGAAAGGCATAAAGTAAATAGAGAAGATAAATATATTAAAGCATAAGTCTTACAAAGAAAAGATACAAAGAGAATACCAAAACTCTGAAGACTCCTCCGGAACCGGAGCACAGCTCCGCTCTCCCTAACTCCCGACTAGAGCTAAGCTATTACATTGGAAAATCTAAACCTAATTGCATAGAGAGGAGAGGTTGTCCTTCGAGGGACGCCTCTACAAATACTCCCTAATGATGTTCGTCTCTTGCCTCAGGGGGGTCCTGGGTTTATTATATAGGGGCTCCTGGCCTCCCCTCCTCCTTGGGAAAGCGATGTGGTACTAAATCCTTCGTCATATGCACTTGGGCCTAAATGGGCCAAAACGTGTTGGAGAGGTCGGTTCGAGTGCGTCAAACGAAGGGGGAGCAGATTAGGCCCAATAGCAGACCGGTCGGCCCAGGAGGGAGACCGATCGGTCTTTCTCTATGATAGGTGGGTCCACCCTTCCGTGGGTCGCCTTCTCGTGTCTTCTGGAATGTTCCGGAATGTTCTAGAATCTTCCAAGTCGTATCCATCGAGGACTCTCGCTCCGAAACTCTAAATATAGCAAATCAAATGTCCGTTTCGATCATCTCGACGAGGTCTTCGCAATGGTGTGCTCTGTTTCGTCACTTGAGATACTTTTATATTGTAAAAACATGGATGTCCTACAAAACAAGTGAGAGCACCAAAACTCGTGGAACTTGTTAGTTTCAAACCCTACAACTATGCTTTATGGTTCATTTCATGTCATCCTATGCATTAGTTGATGGTATAATATTGACATTAAGGACCGTCAACACTCAGCCTGGGCCTTCTCCAAGTACTTGGTCTTGATGTACTCCTTTTTGAAGCCGCCCTTCCGCTTGTGCTTCGCGGGGACATACTTCTCCTTGCGCTTGCCGGAGTCGTACTTGTGCCCATGATCCGCCTTGCCGAAGGTCTGCTTGTTCTTCTTTGGACAATTGGCGATGAAGTGGTTGGGGGCGCCGCACTCAAAGCATCCTGAGAGTCCTCCTCCGCGGCGACGATTCATGCGCTTGTTGTGGAACCGCGAGAACCGGTTGGCGAGCATAGCCAACTCGTCATCCCCCAAAGACTCCAGCTGCTCCTCTGTGACGGAAAAGAGAGAAGAGAGTGCAAAACCTCCAGAGGGGTTAGCAGAAGAGCCAGAAACCAAAGCCATCGATGGGCCAGAAGGATTTTCATAAGAAGCCCTCGCCATGGCATCGTCACACGTGAGGGTCTCATAGTTAGGTGATTCGATGATGCCTGAACCTTGGAATCCCACACCGACCAATCGAGAGTATGCAAAAGCTTCAAAGCTCTCTCATGATCGTCGAAAGGCAACAGCTCCTTGTTAGCCCTCATCCTGTTGACAATCACCTGAAAGCGAGCGAATAAACTCTCTATGCTCTCGCCAGGCATATGTCGAAAGTTCTCGTACTCTCGCTTGTGTGACTCGTAGAGACGGGTTTTGACTTGAGAGGTTCCCTCATGGAAACGCATGAGGGATGCCCAAATCTCCTGAGCTGTAGCGAGGTGAGAAACACGATCAAACTCCGTCATGCTCAAGCATGAGAAAAGAGCATTACGGGCTCGGCTATTGGCATTGTGATCATCGATCTGACGCCGAGTCACACGTGCAGCCAAGACCACGTAATCAGCAGAGTTGCAAATATCCCAGATGGAAGCACCCATACTCTGCAGATAGGCCGACATGCGTATCCTCCAATACGCATAGTTCGTCCCATCGAAAAACGGCGGTTTGCCCACGCCGCGATCCATGTCGCCTTCGGTGGATCTGGAACCGGCTAAGGTGGAAGATCCTTAACCCGCTCCGATACCAATTGAAGGACCAAAATAGCTACCAAAGGCGACCAGAGGGGGGGGGGTGAATGGGAGCTTCAAATTTTCCTTCGGAAAACTGTTGCCACTGTCCCAAAATCAACCCCAAAGGCAAACCCTAGAGCTCGCTAGTGTCCACGACCCTAGTGGTTGGGTGGATGCTTCCAAGAAGCACAGCGAGACACTACGCGACTCTAGAAACCCAACGTAAAAGTCGGAAATCAGAACCGACAAAGAACGGGCGAACCGCGGACGAAGCAGTGCGAGACAGCACTGACCGGACTCACCCTGCGTCCGGTCACCACACACCGGACGCGTCCGGTCGTGCCAAAACAGATTTTGGACCTTACTGTTTCTGACCGGACTCTCGATAGAAATGCGTCCGGTCAGGCTACCAGCGTCCGGTCGATTCAGACAAAACCAGGAACAGTAACAAAGGCGCGTTCGATCACTCCCAAGAACCAGCGTCCGGTCAAATCAACATAAAACACGCGAGTCAAACCTTCATCGATCGGACTCTAACCAAGCGTCCGGTCGTCCCGACACCAGCGTCCGGTCACCCCGAAACTGGGCAGTTCGTCCACTGATTCCACTCGATCTCACCCAAAACGAATCCTCTAGGGATCAAACTTGGTGAGAGGAATCACAAGGAGGATAGTGAGCTATCTTCAAGAGATCATGGCTCGAACCTATCTCCAAATCGATGATCGAAGAAATTCGGGGGGGAAGAGAAAAACATGACCCAAAACAAAAATCGACCGATCTACTAGCTCGTGAGGTTGAAGGAGAATTCCTTCGATGGAAAGTAGTGCCTCACAACCTAGAACATCTCTGTTCAAATGGAATCACAAAAGGTGCAACGAACAGAGAGATCGATCGACGGAAAAAACGTGAAGAAAAGCAATCCGCGAAGAACACGAACAAAACGCGAATCACAACCACGAATTTGCAACCGTGTGGCTACCCCACGCTACAACAGTGAGATTACGGTCTCACTTCCTCAAAATCTCACAGGCACAGAGGTATTGTAATCTTCTCTGTGGATCTCAGTTCACTACAGCAGAGGATGGGGAGAGCAGGAAAACCTAGAAGGCAAAAGAGCAAATGACTGAGATAAATTGGGAGGAGGGTGTCTCCCTCTACTTATCCTAATTCTATTTCCTATTCTACCCCTCTCTAAATACAGAGCGAACCAGCTAAACCCTAGGGTTATTCTGGACCAACTCAGGGTAGGTGGTGATCCGACGGCCACGCCCGCACAACTGGTAGTGTGCCTCGACGCACACTCACCGATTGCCGCCACGTGCTCATCTCGCTCTGCTTGTCCTTTTCTTGGACGTCGCACCCCGTTTTTGTGGCCCAAACCGGGAAACCAGCCTTCACAGCCCCCCCCGGTTTTGAGGTCCAAACCGGGAAACCAGCCGATCATCCCCTGAGTTTGAGGCCCAAAACTCAGCAACCCGCAGCACCCAGGTTTTGAGGCCCAACCTGGAAACCGTCCTCAGCCCGAGTTTTGTGGCCAAACTCGAAACCATCAGCGCCTAGGTTTTGAGGCCCAAACCTGGAAACCGTCCACCGATGGTTTTTCTCTGGTCTACAACCAAACCCAGCCGTATAGAGGGGATGCACCGCCCGTGCACCCATCCACCGACATGGTCCTAGTCCTCGACTCGAGCAACACCATGCCGCAAGTCTTCGCTCGTCGCTATCCCAGGCTATCAGCCACCACAGCTGATCCACGGGCCACCGGTCCCTTAGTCCAAGCCTCACGTCCGCCCTTCGCCACTCTCGGTCCATCGACACGGCACGTCTCTACTTGACCTTCACCTTGCCTTTGATCACTATATCGTGCTCGACACCTGCACAGCACAGCCAAAGAACATGCGCATCATCCCAGTTGACAATCACTCATCACTCAGAGACTCGGCATACACCCATGTATCCGCAATCTAGAGCACTTGCTCTTTTGATTATTCTTTTCTTTCTAGAGCACTTGCTCTTTTTTGAATGAATGATTATAGCCATGTCCCTGAGATTTCATTATGGAGCATGATATTTTGCCATGAAGTATTACTAACAATGAATGGAAATAAGGCATGTGGTGTGCGTATTCTCAGTGTAAGAATAGCACTATATAGGTGGGTGCAAGTGAATTCGTTGGTCAAAATATGACAAGTTTCCTACCATGACTATCAACAAAAGTCTAACTAGCTCAACACTAACAGGGAGCAAGTGGAAGCTCCTACTCTAAGAGTAAAAATTATTGGCTTTGGTAGGACTTTCTTTGCCACAGAAGTACTTAGAGCAAGTTTTTAAATTTTTTTTCAAATAATTACTCCACAAACTTGACTTGCTCAAGTCAAAGTAGAAACTTTTTCCCTTTACTTAGTCTAATGCTCATGTCTCAAGTTTAGTTCTAACATACGTTCTCCATGATAACTCTAATGCATGGCATACATTATTTTTATTCATAAAAAAAAAGACTTATGATGAGAGCTTTTTATTTATTGCTATTTATTATTATTATTATTTTTTTAACTGTAAATGAACTAAGATAAAACTCAATTTAAATTACTGAAATAAATAAAAAAAATAAAACCTGACAGAAATAAAGACGGTAGTGATACTTACCTCTTTGACGGGGTCCTCCCCCAAGCTGTCTTTTGGCGTGGTTGGGCTACATCCATCCCTGACGACGGTACATATCGTCCCTTCTGTGGTTCTGCTGCAGGAGAGAAGAAATATTACCCAGATCTCCACCAGTTTCCTGCGGAATTCCTGAAAATTTTGGTTCAGTTCGCTCAAGTCCTGACGGATTTCAGCAGTATCCATGGTGAGTCATTCATTTGGTGCTGAAGATATCCCATATCGCGATCCACTTGTCCTGATGAAAGGACGAATGGCGACGGCCTGTGGCGAGATTCCCCTATGGTAGAAACTCATCACCACGACAGTGTACCGGGTGGATCCTCCTAAGGAGGGGGATGAATTCCCCAACTGGGAGGATGAGTGAAAGGACGCCTCCTGGCCGTATCCCACCGCGGATGTTGTGGTTGTTGCCAATTCGACCCTCCTGCTTGGTGCGAGCCAGGGGGTGTCAAATGACCATAGTGTGCTGCTCCTTCATACTGTCCTGCATGAAAAGGGTCAAACTCCTGTGCCGCTGCTGCAGCTCTTGCGGGCTCTTCTGCTGCACGGGTCTGCGCTCGCGTCCTCCTCCTAGGAACCGCATGGGTGTTCTCTGAAGCCAACCTGCAATTTTGTTCTGCCTCAGTTTCCAGGGCCAAAAGTAACGTTGGTGCATTCACCAACCAAGTGACAAGTCAGGAAGAGTGATTTTATTCACAATCTTGGTAGTCATGTGAATCTCACCGGTCTCCTGGTTCTCACGCAAGAGGTGCCCTTCGAGAAGTGCTCCATGTCAAAAGGTCTCGGTCACTAGGAATGTAGGAGTATATAGCGGTGTTCAGCAGACCCATGTTAAAAGCCAGTCTAGTTATCCATGAGTGTCATTTCAATATTGTTAGTGCGTTGATTAAATTTAGAACAGTAGTCTGCCATGGCCTTGCGGTTGACACTTTATTGGTTTACTAGAGCATAAAGCAGCAGCATTTTGGGCTTTTTGATTGGTCTTTAAGTCAGGTCTTGGAAAGAGTGTGATACTAATATATTTGTGGAAAAACCTGAGCGTGGGGTTGTGGATATTACTTGTACGGGGCAAGCCTGGGTCTCTGTTCCCAACAATACTTTTCTAGAATTCATTTCTATAGAATCCCGTACAGGCAGATTCCAAGTTCAGCAAGCATGAATCATCAAAGTTTAGATTCTTGCTGAACTGCCTCCACGTTAAAGAATGTTCTTCATTAAAAACCGAAATGTTATGTGATTAGCAGATATTTGCATTGTGGCCAGAAATTCTATTGTGAGGGGAAGGATTCCCTCCTCATTAACCTTCCATGCATCTTCCCATCCCAAGGTTCGAGAAATATAGAGAAACTCACTGTCCATACCAGTGCGACTTAACAAGTCGTCGTCGATGTGGCGGGTGTGAACGAACTCCCTCTCACTGAGGATGTTCGGGGCCTGCCGTTCCCGATCACTCTGCTAGATGATATCATTGACGGAGTTCAGGACGCGGATGGTCGGTCCAGCCTGGTGTGTGGGCGGAGAGTCCCGTTCCACCGACATTTCGTTGGTGGATGGAGTACCCCGCCCGGCGCTCTCCTCATCACTCCCAGCAAAGCGAATGTGAGTGTTTGCCCTCGACGAACTTCCCTGACCCTTACTCTTCTTCTTCTTGTCGGTGAAGAAGTTCTTGAGAGGGCCCATCACTTCCTTGCTAGTACTCAAGGTGGCTGGTGTTTTTTGTTTTTTGAGTGAGGTGTGAGAACTTGCATGGGTGTGGGTAGTATTTATAGGTTGAGGATGGAAGGGAGAAGGCTGAGAGCCCCACCCACCTGGCGGGCGCCAAGAATAAGTGGCGGGCGCCACCCCACCTTGCCCAAATTGTCTGCAACCGACACATGAGTTTCCCTCGTAATGTCCACTGAAATTCCAAGTGGGGAATAAAGTGGTATTTCGGTGCAAAGTGAAAAGAGTGTAACCTCCTAAATGGGGCAAGTGGGCTGAAAATTTCAAAGACCACTTCTCATCCTAGTCATACTTTATACCAAGGATGGTGGGAAACTTACTCGGGAGGAGTTTTGTACCGAAATGTGGAAATAGAGGTGGCGGGCGCCAGGAAAAAGTGGCGGGCGCCACCCTCTGTTGGGGAAAAGGACCCTCGGCAAAAACGCCGCCCGATATGGTGCCAAGATCAACCTTCGCTTGGTCTTTGTGTCCTCGCGAGGTCCCCCCTCCTTTCGGGGTCAATTTCCTAACCTTCGGACGTGAGTTCGACCCTCGATGCTCCCTTTTTGCACTCCCTGCAGGTTAAGGCTTCGCGGCACGACAGGCGACCTTCGCCGGGTCCCAAGGTCAGCGGACCAAGCAGGCGACGGAGGCGCGTTGGCCCGAAGGTGAGCAGAGTCGAAGGTCAGTGAGCACAGCCAAACAAACCTTCGGCCCTCTCTCCCGAAGGCGAGTAAAGCCGAAGGTCCTACAGACGGCGAAGGAGCGCGGGCCCAAGGGCGGGCGCGGCCGAAGGACAATCTCCGCCCCCCTCTCCGAAGGTGAACGGAACCAGGTGGCGGCGCATTGGAGGGGGGCCGATTAGGGTTTCCGCTTCAGCTGTGTGTTTACATTTTTGCCCTCCCTCCCTGCGTGGAGGTGAGGAATCTTTCCTGTACCCTTTTGTAATTTGGCCCGCGTCCCTTGGCATTCCCTATAAATACTAGGGGATGAACAGTGCGGGGGGATGAGTACTCCACAACATTGATTTAGTTCAAACCTTCGCTTCCGCTTTACTTCCGACGCTTGGCCACCTTCGCCGTTCACTCTGTGCAAGTGCGGGGGTTCGACAAGTGTGTTACCAACAGTTTGGCGCCGTCCGTGGGGAGAGGCGAGAATTTCGGAATGGCAGGAAACAGGAGAGCGCCCACAGCAAGGGAACGACGCGTCGCCAGTGAGGCAGCGACGGTGGTTCCGCTCACCTTCGTCGCTGAGGAGATTGTGCAACCCTCGGGAGCAGAGGGTGCCACCCCAGAATTTGAAGCCCCGGGCCCCCAGGCCCGAGAGGAGGCACAGCCGCACCCCCACACTTCGGGAGAAGGAGAGGGAGAAGAAGAAGAAGAGATGGGCCTCGAGGCCCTTGAAAGGCTCGAGGCTGAGCTGCAAGAGAAGAAGAGGCGCCTGGAACAGCTTGAGAAGCATAACGATTGCGCTCGATCAGACAGAGGGCTGACGAGGCCAGGGAGCAGCTTCGCCGTATGGAGGAATCCCTCGCCGCAGCAGAAGCCCGAAGCCGAAGGCTGGAATGAGAGATACCCCCACTGCGAGAGGGGAATGAGGAGCCGAACCAAGACAACCTTCGTCACCATCCACCACCCCACCCCCACCCCCCACCAGTACACGGAGCCATACCCCGTGAGACACCCAAACTTCCGCCAACTCTACCCAGATGAGAGAGAACAAACCTTCGCATTCAGCGAAGGCATCAGCAACACCAAATGCCGTATGATTCAAAGTCACCACTCTCCCAAACACTCCAAACCCAGCCCTGGCCACCATGTTACAATCCACAAAACCTACCTCGCTATGATGGACTTTCCGACCCTCGCCAATTCATCATGAGCTACGAAGCAGCAGTTGCCGCAGCAGGCGGTGATGAATCAACAATGGCAAAATCCTTTGTCATCATTCTGCGGACATCGCACAAACATGGTACAGCAACCTCCGCCCCGGAACTGTGGATTCCTGGGCCACCCTCAGAGACAAACTGTGCACAAATTTCAAGGGCATCACTCCAGCCCCGTCAAACCCCATCGAATTGTTCAATTGCAAGCAAGAAGAGCGCGAGCCGCTCCAAGATTACTGGCGGAGGTTTATTCAAATCAGAGCAAGAACCCCGGGCATATCCGACGAGGCTGTCATCCTCGCTGCAGTCAGCGGCCTCCGCCCGGGCCCGTGCTCGTCGAAATTTGCTCGGAAAACCGGCAAATACAATCGAAGAATTGCACGAGACAATGGAAAGATACTGTAGAGCAGACATGGACTTCCGAGCGAAGTCTGATGCTCGGAGGTCTCAGCAGAGGCCACAGCCGAGGCCCCAACCGAGAGAAGGTAACCTTCGCCAAGAGCAAAACAACGTCAGTGCAATCAACAAAGCAACAAATTATGAAGATCAAAGACGGGACGCTCAACCTCCGAGCAGCCAAGCCCCGCAGGGTTTGCCACCTCCGCCGAATCAGCGGTACCAGCAGCGAGATCCTGCCAAAATGTATTGTCACTTCTGTGGAATGGGAAAGGGGCACACAACAAAGCAATGCGAATGCTTCGCCAAGGGAAAAGAATACCAGGAATCCAGGAAAGCTGCTTCGTCAGACTCCCGAACCATCAACCACACAAGGAAACCAAGTTTCCACCACACCACCAAATCCCCCATACCACTATACCCCCATAAACTACGGCCTACCTTCGCAACAACCCACTTACACTCATCACCCACTCTACAACCAAACCTCTTATCAGCCAACCACCATCCCACAACGCCAAAACCCACCTTACACAGTCACATACCCAACAACCCCCCAAAACCAAATTCCAACAACCCACCAATCCACCAACGCTCTGCCACCACCACCGCCAATCCCTGCGTTACCAGCACCACAACCTGTCAAAGCCGAAGCCCCGAGCCAACCGACCATCAACAATCCAACTTCAACCTTCGGTGTGATTCTAGCTATCACCGGAGGTTCAAATGAGGACCATGGTAACAAACGGCAGAGGAAGGAACATGCCAGACGAGTTCACCACGTGGCCGTCGAAGGACCACATAGATTCGGTCGTTGGTCTCACATCCCCATAACCTTCGATTCCAGTGACATGAAGCTAAGAGATTACCCTCACACAGATGCTATGGTGATCGAAACCAACCTCGCTGGGTGGACTGTCACCAAAATACTGGTCGATACAGGAAGCTCCGCTGACATCTTGTTCGCTTCAACCTTCGACAGCATGAAGCTTGACAGGAACCTTCTGCAACCTGCTGACAACCCCCTATACGGCTTCGGTGGTCAACAAGTGAGAGCCGTCGGAAAATTTTCTCTGCCCCGTGACCTTCGGCGACCAAATCAACTGCAGGACTGAGCACATAATAATTGATGTCGTCGACATGTTCTACCCATACAATGCCATTTTTGGCCGAGGGGTCACGAACGCATTCAATGCTGTCATCCATCCCGCGTACCTATGTATGAAGCTTCCCGCTCCGAAGGGTGTGTCGCAGTATTTGGGGACCAAGACATTGCAAGGGCAGCTGAAGGGAACGTAGCCCCGGGCAACGCAATGTACACAACTTGTCAAAAGCTCAAACCCCCGGTATCAGCGACGAGGGTGAAGTCTGCAATGACAGAGTGAAGGCAGCGCCAAAGGAGGAAACCAAACAAGTCCAACTCTTTGAGGGTAACACCGAAAGAAAGGTGATCATCTCAGCCAATCTAGACCCTCAATCAGAAGGCAACCTCGTCACCTTCCTCAGAGAAAATTCCGACACCTTCGCTTGGTCCGCAGAAGACCTAAAAGGAGTCAACAGATCAATGATCGAGCATAGCCTGAACATCAAAACAGGTTATGCCCATCAAACAAAAGCTTCGCAAGATGTCAGAAGAAAGAAAGGAGGCAGCGAAGGCTGAGGTAAAAAGGCTTTTGGACGCAGGCGTCATTCGCCCAGTCAAATACCCAACTTGGCTCTCAAATGTGGTCCTAGTCCAGAAGAAGAACAAAAAATGGCGAATGTGCGTGGATTTCACTTGCTTGAACAAAGCCTGTCCGAAGGATGACTTCCCCCTCCCAAACATAAGCACCCTGGTCGACAGAGCGGCAGGTTGCCAAATGCTATCCCTCCTCGATTGCTTTTCAGGCTATCACCAGATTTGGATGCATGAAGAAGACGAGGAAAAACAAGCTTTATCACACCCTCGGGCACCTTTTGCTTCCGAAGGATGGCAGAAGGTTTGAAAAATGCAGGCTCAACCTTCGCTCGCATGACCTCCGAAGTTTTCAAGGATGAGCATGCTGTCTCTGCCTATGTCGACGACCTAGTTGTCCAGAGTGAACTAAAAGAGAACCACATACCAGACTTATCGAGGGTATTCAGCAACCTCCGGTCCGCCGGACTAAACTAAACCCAGAAAAATGTGTTTTTCGAGGTGAGCGAAGGTAAATGCTAGGTTGCATCGTCTCAGCCAGAGGAATCGAAGCTAACCCTGAGAAGATTGATGCCATCATGAACATGGAACCTCCGGCGACCAAGAAAGCAGCTCAGCGTCTAACCGGTCGTTTAGCAGCACTTAGCAGATTCATCTCAAGATCCGCAGAGCGAGGGTTACCCTTCTTTCAAACACTCAGAAGCAACGCTCCATTCAACTGGGGTCCCCAGCAGCAAAAGGCCTTCGAGGAGTTGAAAAAGTATCTGACCAGCTTGACTGCCCTAACCAGCCCAAGCAAGGGAGACTTATTGTTACTTTACGTCGCAGCTTCGCCACACGCAGCAAGCGCAGTCCTCATCAAGGAGCTCCGCAAAACAACAAAACCAGTCAAGCCCCAATCTACTATGTTTCAGAAACCCTCGAAGGCCCAAAGAGAAATTATTCGGAGCTTGAGAAAATAGCATACGCCGTCGTCATGGCATCAAGAAAGCTCAAGCACTATTTCCAGGCGCACGAGATCCACGTACCTTCGTCGTACCCTCTCGAGAACATTTTCAAAAAAACAAGCAGTTGGAAGAATAGCAAAATGGGCAGTCGAGCTTAACAGTTATGCTGTAACCTTCGTTGGCAGAACGCGATCAAATCACAAGTGCTGGCTGACTTCATAGCCGAATGGACACCCGACCTCGCCCCGGCGAGCTGCTGCAGGACCAGTTTTGGATCGTTTACGTCGATGGGGCCTGGGGTGCAACTGGAGCCGGTGCCTCGGCCATTCTAATCTCGCCTTCCGGGTCGAAGCTGAGATACGCACGAAGGCTTGACTTCAAATGCACAAACAACTCCGCTGAATATGAAGCTGTGATTCTGGCACTTTCAAGGCTGCGATCGTTATCAGTCCGAAGGGCACTCATCAACACAGACTCTCAAGTCATTGCGGGGCACATTGAAAAGGACTACAAAGCAAAAGATCCAGAGCTCCAAAAATATTTTCAACATGTCCGAAGGTTAGAATCCTTCTTCCTCGGCATAACTGTAAAAGCAATATCAAGAACCGAAAACAGCGAGGCAGATTGCTTAGCCAAAGCAGCCGCACAGCAGCTACAGCTTCCACCGGACGTGTTCTACGAGGTTACCACTCGGTCAGCCTTCGAAGCTTCCGAAATCAGCATCAAGCTAATCAGCGCAATTCAGTGCGAAGATTGGAGAGCACCTATCATGGCCTACATCAAAGGACTCCATGAACCCAGCTCTAAAGAAGAAGAGAACAGACTGAAGCAAAGAGTGCGAGGGTACAAGATTGTGGATAACACCCTATTCAAGGCTTCGGTAACCTCACCTTGGCTCAAGTGCGTGTCACAGTCCGAAGGTAATGACATTCTCAAACTCATCCACGAAGGTATATGTGGTTCGCACAATGGCCCGAGGGCACTAGTAGGAAAAGCTTTTCGGCAAGGCTTCTACTGGCCAACATCATTAAGAGATGCGGAAACCATCGTCAAGCATTGCGAAGGTTGTCAGCTGATGGCAAAAAACCAAAACGCTCCGGGGGCACCCACAACCCTCATATGCCCAACCTGGCCCCTGCAAAGGTGGGCGATGGATCTTGTAGGCCCGTTACCGACAGCTCCAGGGAACCTTCGCTATGCGGTGGTAGCTGTGGAATACTTCACAAAATGGATTGAAACAAGGCCACTATCCTCCATCACTTCCCACGCAGTAAAAAAGTTTTTCTGGCAACAAATAGTCTGTCGCTTTGGAGTTCCGCAGCATCTAACCGTCGACAACGGCACTCAGTTTGACAGCGAGGTCTTCAAAGAATTCTGTGCACAAATTGGGACAATGTTATGCTTCGCCTCCGTCCGACACCCGCAATCCAACGGCCTGGTTGAAAGAGCCAATGCAACAATATTCCAAGCTATCTCCAAAAAGCTGCAGGGCAGACCCAAGGGTAAATGGGCCGATGAACTACTTCGGTCACCTGGTCTCACAAACACCTCAGAGTGCAGAGCAACAAAATTCACTAATCTTTTCAAGAAGCGGTTCGGCGAATAAAATACGGATCGCTCAGAACAACCCTCGCACCTGACGAGCAAGCCCAATCGCTCGATAAAGACTTACTTGAAGAAACAAGATGCAATGCAGTGCACAACCTTCGCAAGTACCAAGAAGAAACCAGAAATGGAGAGATAAAAAGATCAGAATCAAAGATTTGCAGAAGGGTGACCTCGTCCTCATCAGAAAACAAAACGCCAGCTTGGCAGGAAATTTCAGCCCAAGTGGACAGGTCCATACTTGGTTGTGGAAAGCAACCGTCCTGGCTCTTTCCACCTCTCCGACAGCGAGGGTAACATCCTGCCTCACACTTGGAACATCGACGACCTTCGCAAATACTACCCATAGCGGGGCCCTAGCGAGCCCTCGCAAGTTGTAATTTATCTTCGCTTTTCATGTTTCCCATTTCTATGAACGTGGCCAAACAAAGGAGCTGCACTCTTTTTCCTTACGAAGGGGCGTAAGGTTTTTTAACGAGGCAGTATCCAAAGCATAAATACAGATTAGAACCCCCAAAAAAGTAAAATCTCCAAACCTCTACTCCCAAACATCGAAAAAGCGGGTCTCTCTCAAGAGCGCTACATTCGATGAAAACCTGCTAAGATTGCTTCGAAAAACATTCCTTTTCCTTTCAAAGCAAACTTCACCTCCGCCTAAGATAAGGGGAGGAAAGTCGAGCACCCTGGCACAAACGACAGGGGCTCGCAAAAAGCAAACTTCACCTCCGCCTAAGATAAGGGGAGGAAAGTCGAGCACCCTGGCACAAACGACAGGGGCTCGCAAAAAAGCAAACTTCACCTCCGCCTAAGATAAGGGGAGGAAAGTCGAGCACCCTGGCACAAACGACAGGGGCTCGCACAAAAGCAAACTTCACCTCCGCCTAAGATAAGGGGAGGAAAGTCGAGCACCCTGGCACAAACGACAGGGGCTCGCAAAAAAGCAAACTTCACCTCCGCCTAAGATGGGGAGGAAAGTCGAGCATCCTGGCACAAACGACAGGGGCTCGCAAGAAAGCAAATTTCACCTCAACCCAGTGGGGAGGCGCGAAGTCCAAAAACTCAAGCACCCCCGCAAAGCACAACAGAAGCTCATCACGAGAGCAAATGCGCGAGCCTCGCTAAAAAGAAAAAGGGGGCGTCGCTGTTTTTTCAAAACAAGCTCACGAGAGCAAATGCGCGAGCCTCGCTAAAAAGAAAAAGGGGTGTCGCTGTTTTTTCAAAACAAGCTCACGAGAGCAAACGCGCGAGCCTCGCTAAAAGAAAAGGGGGCGTCGCTGTTTTTTCAAAACAAGCTCATCACGAGAGCAAATGCGCGAGCCTCGCTAAAAGTAAAACGGGGCCTCGCTATTAAACAATATAAGAAACATTAAATAGTGCAGCAAACATGGCACCAAAAACCATACTTTTTTCTCATACTGTTACAAAGTAACGTTACAACAACAAACATATACGAAAAATAAAAAATCTTTTACAAGGAACCATCGCTCCCTTCAATCAACATCAAATCACCAGAGCCCTCGCTAACCTCCTCGAACTCCGGCTCCGCCACAACAATAGGTCCCCACAACAAAGGAGCTGCCGGAACAATCGGCAGCTCACCAGGCAAAACCCTCGCCCGATACATATATGTACGATGTACTTCATCCACATCCGTAGGTTCCTCCTTCGGAACCACCAGCGATCCGTCGGGACCACACTTCAAGCTTACTTCGCCCAAACAAATAATCTAACGCACTACTATCATCAATATCATCGTCTAAAGCAACTTGCGAAGACGAAGACGGACCAAACAAATAGCGCGTAGCTTGACGATCAGTAAAGTCCGCCTCGCGCCAAAAGCTGCTCGACCTACTATTCTTCAAATCGTACCTTCGCACCTTTGACCACCAAAAAACGCTCTCGAAGGTCAACGAAGGATGTTTTAACTTTGCACGGGCCCACGGACTCGCCAGTTATAAAAGTATCCTGGTAATTAAGCGTCAGTGGCGTCACATCAAATACTTCTAACATGGTTCCGTCAGGAACCTGCATTGCATAAATACCGAAAAGTATCTCAACATCCCCAAGTTTTACAAGCATCGCAACCATTACAAAACGACCTCATCTATACAACTCCAAAAACACTTCACACTGCTCGCTTCCGTCAGCTCGCCCGTCTCGATCTCGCCAGTTACAGCCTCCGCAACATCAGTTGGTGCCTCATTGGTCCTCCTTCGCACCACACTCGTTCGCAGTCGCCGGAAACCGCTTCCGCATCAACGCTTCAGCCTCGAGCGGCGAGCCTCTGCAGAGCAAGGAGCATCACCCCCCGGAGCTCCCGCCAATTTCACGGCCGCAGCCGGCGAAGGCATCGCCTCCCTACGAGCCTGTAAACACCAAAAAACACAAATGAAAACACGAGTCAATACCAAGCCCATAATCATTGAATAACGCCAAACGTGACCCTTCAACAACACGACCTGACGAGTTGCTTCGGCAGCCTCCTCCTCAAGGCAAGACCCGGCCGCCGCAGCAATCCAAAACTTGCGAAGCAACCGCATCGCACAGTTCCGGACCTCGGCATCATCAGCCTTCATTTGCCGCACTTCATCAACGTCGAAAAATATGGTTGGGGTTCTTAACTTTCCGAAGGTGCTCGCAGTCCGCTTGTCGGAGGGTTCCAGCCATCGCCAACCGCACCGGCATACCCGCCAAAATCAGCCGCATTCCCGACCAACGAGCTAAACACATCCAACTCGTTGCTTAACCAACCTTCGAAAGCCTCTGCGCTGACTGTAGGAAGTGCTCCCCGACTAACCTCCGGCTTCAGTCAAGCATGTGTCTATCTAGCTTTACCCTAGATAGACTACTACGCCAAGCCTCGGCCTGGGTTGCCACCTCCGTTGACAACTTTTCTGCGCGCTCGTTTGCAGACGCCAAGTCTTTATCTTTTTGCCGTCCTGCAGCGAGGAGCTCCGCGCTGGTCCTCGCAGCCTCTTGCGCTTCTTTCTTCCACTTCTTAGCCTCCTCTAAGGCAGTTTTCAGCTCCGCATCCTTGTCCTCAAGCTCCGGCGAGCTCCTGTTGGTTTTCTGCGTGTCTTTCAACCGGTCGTTCAGATAAGAAGATTGTAACTAGACCTTCGACGCGCCGACCGGTTGAGGAGCATCAGCTCAGCCACCTTCACATCAATATCATCATGAATATTATCCAAGGGCTCGCTAGCGAGCCGAAGCTCCACTTCCGGCAGACAGACCCGGTTAAACACGCGACCTAGGAATCGCCTTTCCTCCGGAGAGCATGGCAAACGAGTCGCCTGAAGGTCCGCGCTCGTGTACAGATGGGTCGCCGGTCAGTAACGCCAAGCTCCTTCGCGTAGTAAGGAAGGCTTGTCCGGCTGGCTTCGCCATATGGCCTCTTTCCAGACACCGGGTCCGATTCACGGTCACCATTAATTTCGGATCCCTCGACCCAAATGTGCGTGCCGGCGTAATCGGGCAGTGACCCTCCCCCTCGCCGAGGGCTCTCTCCCTCCAGATCCCGCAACACTTTCTTCAACATCTTTGGCAGCGCAGCACAGCGCTGGATAAGCTGTCCTTTTCCGTCCTCGGGTGTCCCCAATAGAAACATCTTCATCGGAGTTATCCTCGCCGCCGGATGAATCGCTGCCCTCGCTAGATGAATCCTCTACCCCCCTTCCCTTCTCCTTTTCTCTCTCTTCTTGTCGATGTCTTCGGAGACGCTTTCGTCATCCGAGATCTGGATTAAAGCTTCGATACCGCCCACGCGGGGCACCACTCCTCCAACCTTAGCAGAACCTCGGCCGCTCGAGGAACGGCGAGGATGTGGAAGTGCCCGAAGCACCAACAACAGCTGCGACCTTCGTTCGTCGCCAACACACTTCCCCCGGCCACGGGACCGCGCCGCGCCCCGCGGCCACGACCCCTCTTCGGCGAGAGAGACAACTCCATCTCCCGCTGCGGCACGCTTCCTCTTCTTCGGAGCATCTTCGCTCGACGGAGCGGGCCAGTTTGGATACTCAATGCCAAGAATGCCAAACAGTCTGTTAACCCGACCTTCGGCGCCCATCGCGCTATGTATAGCTTTATTTTCCAACGTTGACAATTTGCCAACTAACTCCTCCACCCACTGCTGCACGCGCTTATATATAACCTCGAGCCCATCCTCTCGCCTGGGAAATTTCTTGAAAACATTTGCCCAGACCTTGTTCAAATCAACCTTCGGTCTCTTCAACCCCTTGCCCTGGTAGCGAGGGTCATCCTCAACCTCAAACCACACTTGTTTCTCGCGAAGAGGACAGATCTTGGCGCAACAATACTCTTCAATCAGGTCGGGGCGCACTGAGAGCGCGAGACAACCCTCAAACAATCAACAGCCGCGTGTGCTTCGCCGTCCATTTTGGCCTTCGCACTTACATCCCCAAGAGGCAGGAGCTCACCACACAGCTCCGCCACATCAGAGCTTGTAGTGTAAAACCAACTTTCCTACCACCCGCTGGGTCCACTTGTTGCTTCTGGACCTTGCACTGGGCACTCCGACCCCGACGCGCGCGGTGGCAGAATGTGTACACAGCAAATTGACCCAGACAACTGTTACCCTTGCCACAATCAATCTTCCGAGGCTGCATGTGCACCCGATGAGTGCGAACAAAACCTTCGACGTTTGGAGCGATACCTTGGGAACGGCACGCCCACACATACACCGACATCTTCGTAAAACATGAAGGTGTCAGCTGATGAAACTTCAGGTTGAACCTTCGCAACACAGAGGCCACAAAGGAGTCGGCGGGAAGCGAAGGCCAGCCGAAAAAAAATTCTTCAACACTACAACTTCATCCGCATCCGGCTTCGGCACCGTCTCCCGACGCTGGTCCTCGCCTTGCCCTCCTCGATCCAACCCCACCTAACATAAGACGCAATCTCCGATGCGCACACTCGGCTGAGCCCAAACTCGAAGGTAATCCCCTCTTCCACCGAAACAGGGGAAGCAGCACGAGCAGTCTGCTTCAGCCTAGCCATCTCTCTAATCGCTAACACCTTCGCGGAGCGAACGCCTGTCTCGACCCTCGCAGTCAAACTAAAACAAACCTTCGCTACAGGAAAATAACAACAGCAGGGTGGCTAGGGCGAACGAGGGCGCGTCCTTTACCGCTCACCTACCCCTCCTATTTATAGACCAAGCGGCCGGCACTCCCGCGACAGTATCGGCACGACAATCGAAAAACGCGGCGCCAAAAACGAAACGGGCCTCAACAGTACGAACTACAGTACAACGATACGGCCCAAAGCAGCCGCGGGCGTCGCTGCCAAGGGTCCTTTTACGTTTTCCCGTCCAAAATGCGCTGCTTGGGCCTAAAACTCCGTTTCAGATCCAAAGCAACAAGGGGCTACTGTTGGGGAAAAGGACCCTCGGCAAAAAACACGCCCCGATATGGTGCCAAGATCAACCTTCGCTTGGTCTTTGTGTCCTCGCGAGGTCCCCCCTCCTTTCGGGGTCAATTTCCTAACCTTCGGACGTGAGTTCGACCCTCGATGCTCCCTTTTTGCACTCCCTGCAGGTTAAGGCTTCTTCGCGGCACGACAGGCGACCTTCGCCAGGTCCCAAGGTCAGCGGACCAAGCAGGCGACGGAGGCGCGTTGGCCCGAAGGTGAGCAGAGTCGAAGGGTCAGTGAGCACAGCCAAAGGACAAACCTTCGGCCCTCTCTCCGAAGGCGAGTAAAGCCGAAGGTCCTACAGACGGCAAAGGAGCGCGGGCCAAGGGCGGCGCGGCCGAGGACAAATCTCCGCCCCCCTCTCCGAAGGTGAATGGAACCAGGTGGCGGCGCATTGGAGGGGGGCCGATTAGGGTTTCCGCTTCAGCTGTGTGTTTACATTTTTGCCCTCCCCTCCCTGCGTGGAGGTGAGGAATCTTTCCTGTACCCTTTTGTAATTTGGCCCGCGTCCCTTGGCATTCCCTATAAATACCAGGTGATGAACAGTGCGGGGGGATGAGTACTCCACAGCATTGATTGAGTTCAAACCTTCGCTTCCGCTTTACTTCCGACGCTTGGCCACCTTCGCCGTTCACTCTGTGCAAGTGCGGGGGTTCGACAAGTGTGTTACCAACACCCTCCTTGGCTGAAATTTCACTCCAACTCACCCCCTCCTTTCACCTAGTGCTCTCCTTGTCACTCTCCATCACATGTGCACCAGAATTTTGGGTGGAGATGTGTCCAAAAGGTGGAGTGAAGAGGGGGAGACATGGGGAGACATGGGAATGAGTGATTGCTTTGAAATGAGCAAAGCCATGGGTCTCCCTGGTGTTATTTGGGTCTAAGAGGTAGGTGTAATAGTCTAGAGATTGGCTAGTGCAACCTAGGGTGGCTGGGGCGCCAGCATGGGGTGGCGGGCGCCACCGCTATGGCTGCCCTAAGCCCCTAGGAGCCACCTAATCACTCTAGTAAGCATCTATTTTACAGGAAAATTAATTTGCTTAAGTAAAAACGAAAATTTAAATGGGGGATAAAGACTTACCTTAGCCTAACTTACCTTGGTTAGCCGCTTTGGATTCCCGATTAGTGTCGCCTTCACGGTGGTTATGGTGGAATGTCGGCACCGACGAACTTTGATGACGGTGTTTTCCGGTCGCGGTGTGAACTGGAATTTTCCTCCTTTCCACTGATGTGGATCTGAATTTCTCCAGCTCCTACATCAATGGTGGCTTTGCAGTGCTGAGAAATGGCCGTCCCAGATCAATGGCGTCCGGTGGTCGGGATTAATATCCAGAACCACGAAATCCACCGGGAGAGAGATTCTGGATTTTCACCGGAATATTCTCTGCTATTCCCGCGGGATATCGGAAGCGATTGATCGGCTAGCTGCAAACACATAGAAGTAGGGGACAAGGTATGATGATTTAATTTATCATATATTACCTTGGGCATGACGCTGACGCTTGCTCCCAGATCACAGAGTGCATGCTCGAAGTGCTGCTCTCCAATTGAACATGCGATCATTGGGTTTCCTGGGTCCTTCTTTCTGGGAGTTGGTTTAAATGACCGCACTGCAATCTTCGGTCAATTTAACCACATCCCTACTTGGAATTAGTTTTTCTTTGAGCATGTCTCTCAAGTATTTTGCATATGTTGGAACCTGCATAGCGTCAATAAACGGCACATGTATATATAATTTTTGAATTACCTCGACGAATTTCTTGAATTTGTCGTCTTCCGTCGGATTTCTGTTTCGATCTGGAAAAGGTAATACATGTGTATCATTAATTCATGAGGAGCAGTTCGTACCTTCGATGAAGGTCCAGCTGGGGTTCCTCTTCTTCGTCTTCTTCAACATTAACAATATTTTTTTTTGCCGCAGATTGCTACTAGGAACCAAATTAGGATGAGGTGGATCACGAGTGGATTTACCACCTCTCGTGGTTACAGCTTTTTACCTCCTCATAGTATTTAATTTGAGATTTAATGTTATCTACTGTTTGCTCTAATCTCTTATTAAAATTAATTTGTTCCTAAATACTTCAGAAAAACTTTCAGTTTTAGCATAAATTCCTTCTAACATTTTATCATGTTCAATTAATTTATTATTTATGCTATCATTAATTCTACCTTGATTAGAAACTAATCTTCCAATAGGAGAATTAAATACGAAGGTTTGAGGCATACCTTTATTATTCCATTGTTGGATCATTGGATTGGAGGTTCTCTGTAGCCACCATTATTAAGAAGGATTTGCATCCTCTTTCTGAATTCTTCTTGGCCTTCACTTGACGAAGCGGCTCTTTGCTTAGCGTAGTACTCTTTTGCAGCACGATCTCTATTCTCATTTATTCTTTGCTCTAGCAGTTTTACCAAAGTTTGCAGGGTAACAGGATCAGCTTGCTTAATTTCAGACATACTCTAGCACGTTTTCTGTCCATCCTTGATTCGCCACCATTGTCTCGATCAGTTTGGTTGCCTTCTCTACAGTGAGAGAGAGATATGCACCTCCGGCGGCAGCATCAATGTGTTGTCGAGATTCTTGCTGGAGTCCATTGTAGAAGCTCTAGATCAAGTACCAGTCTTGCATACCATGGTGAGGACAGTATTCAACATACTCTTATAGTCTCTCCCAAGCTTCAGTGATGTTTCTTCGTCTCCCTGTCCGAAGTTGGAAATCTTGCTACGGAAAGAATAGTTCGACTTATCGGGCAGAACTTGTTGAGGAATTGATCCGCGCATCTCACCCACGTCAGCAGGTGTCCAGAGTCGAAGAGGAACCACTGCTTCGCTTTTCCACTACTGAAAATGGAAAAAGACGAAGTCTGATGGCATCCTGCGAAACTCCCTGCATAGAAATTGTACTACATATCTCCAGAAAATTCCGGAGGTGAGCATTGGCATCCTCGGAAGGTTTGCCATTAAATGCAATAGCTTGAGCCATACGTATTAAGTGAGGTTTAAGCTCCAAATCTACATTACTAGTAGAAGGTAACACTGGAATGTGAGCAAGAGTAGGCATGGAATACTCACGGAGTGTTTTGGTCGACATCGATGTTGATTGATCGTTGGAGCAGCTTGGTTCGTCAGTCACTTTTGACTTGGATTCTTGTCTCGACGAACTCCTCTCACGAAGCTCCAGGTTCTTCCTCGGAGGAGTGGATTAGCTCTCGCTCCTAAGAATGGCCTCGGGATCTTCTTGATAGTCGCTCGGAAGATTGAATCCGGCCATGACTACTTGAACGATCACAAACAACAAACAAATATATACCCGCTAGAACTACGGGGGTTAATTCAATAGAATTACAAAGAATTAATTCTAGCCAATGTTCCTCGGCAACGCGCCAGAAATGCTTGTTGACTCTTGCTAACGTCGTCACTAGGAGTAGACTATGGAATCTATCCCTGGCAACGGCGCCAGAAAGGTTTGTGGTACTTCTTAATGTAAGAAGTATAACTAACTATTTGAATGACTATTGGTAGGTTCCGCAAGCACACAGAATAAGTCTATTGTAGCACTTCACTTGGGAGTAACCGAGTATCGTATTTATTTCCACAGGGAAGCTACTATGGCAGAACTAACACTAGGACCGCTACGAACAACTAGTGATTCTAGCAGGGTTGATCGAAAAGTATGAATGGGGGTTGATATCTACTACTACTAAAAGAAAGAAAGACTAACTACTACTAAACTAAATCGGGGGTCTGGCCGATGAACAGATTAATGTTTTTCCTACACACTTACGAACACAACTAACTTAGCAGTAAAGAGTTTTTCTAGTTCTTCGAACTGTACTCACCCTCTGGACTATTACCTCAGACGTGCACAACGAGGTTTATGATTTAAGAACTAACCCACTACGTGGTGGAATTCAAGGCTCCCAGGGCTGTCACCACCTGTTTGCTACCACAGCTATCCGGGGGCTAGCCACAATCTAAGGTATAACTAGTGTAAGGACCGCGCTTACACTAATATATACTACTCTAATCTTGCATCCAAAACTAGAGCACTGATTACTCAGCGAAGAACCCAAACTAGATACAAACTAAATACTAAGTTATCTATGATCGAAAGCACTCAACAAGAACAATATGTAAAGCACTTAAATTAAATGCTGAAAGTAGAAGAACACTAAGATAAATGAAGAAAGACTTGGAATTATACCAGAGACTTAGAAGATCCTCTATTACAACTCCAGCTCTTCTCTTCTTCACTCTCGCTCTCACTCTAAGTCTCTCAACTAGAGTGTCCTTCACCAGAGCTTCGCTTACAAGAGAGTGGGACTAATGAGGTGAGGTCTGAGTACAAATGAGCTCGGGGGGTCCTATTTATAGCCTAAGGGACCTAGGGGTACTTATGGACCTAGGATTAGGTCAGGGGGTGAGTGTGGTGGCGGCGCGCCAGCCCTAGGTGGCGGGCGCCCCACCCCCTGGCCGTGGATCCACCGACTTTGCTTCAACGACATCCAGGAGCTCCAGAGAGGTGGTTCCAAGGTCGGTTGCATGTCCAAATAACCGTCACATGGGCAATTGGGTCATGATCCATGTGACGTCCCTTCTTGGCCCTTGGATGCAATGACCTAAGTGATCAAAGGCTGCAAATGAGTGTGGCATGCCTCCCCTGGATCAGTGACGTGGCAGGGGAGAAGTTTGGGCCTCACTCCCTGGCGGCCGCCAGTGATGGGTGGCGGGCGCCACCCCACCTTGGCCCAAAGTGAGCCCAGGTGAGTGTGCTCGCCTCCTGGTGGGTCCTCTTGGTCATTTTGCTCAAAAACCCAGCAATTCCTACATTCAAATAAACTTCAAGGACAAGTGGAAATCGTTAGTTTATAAAAGGTTTTTGGTTGATTTTAGCCTTGTGTTTGTTATATGTCCTGTTGATGCTAAAAATATGACACTTAGTGAGCGTCACAATCACGATGGTCCAAGCTAGCCCATTCTGTGGCAAAGCTCATGAGGATGCCAGTGCTCACCTCCAACAATTTTTGGAGAATTTTGCGGCACCTTCACCATTAAGGGGATAACCAAGAAGCCATCTGTCTTCGTCTCTTTCCCTTTTCTCTCCTAGGAAAAGCGAAGAAATGGTTCTATACCAATCGTAACGCTGTAGACACATGGGACAAGTGTTGCCAATGCTTTTCGCTAAATTCTTTCCGATGGGCAAGACGAACGCTCTTCGCAACAAAATCTCCAGCTTACGCAACAAGCCAAGGATCTATTCCCGAGGCTTGGGAGAGAGCAAGAGTACGTCACTGCTTGTCCACACCATGGTATGGAGGACTGGCTGTTGATCCAAAACTTCTACCATGGCCTAACCCCACTCTCTAGAAACCATTTGGATGCCGCCGCCGCGCGGTGCATTCTTTTCTTGAATGTTTGCAGATGCTAAGGCTCTCATAGAGAAGATGGTGTCGAACCAAGGATGGAATGACGAGAGACTGCAGCCCTGTAAGCGAGGTATGCATTCCCTTAAGGAGGCCGATATGATCGTGGCCAAGATGGACGTGCTGGCAAGAAGCTGGACAGCTTTGAGAAGATGAACCAACAAGAGAGTGTCCAATCTATGGAATCCTACATGACTTGTGAAGTCTGTGGAGAAACTGGACATTCTAGGAACACTACCACCCCCCGTTTACATGAAGATTTGAACTTCATCATCAACAACAACAACAACAACGGTTTTCGCCAACAAAATCAAGGATGGAATCAGCACTCCAACTCTCAAGGTAATAATTCATTCCCTCGCTCTAATTTCCAAAGTACTGATAATTTCTCGTTCTTAAAGAATCTAGTCTACTCTCAAGGTAGAACTATTGAATTTTTGAATAAGAATTAATGTCAAATGAGAATGCTTGAGAACATAAATGCTAAATTGGAAGATTTCTCA
This sequence comes from Coix lacryma-jobi var. lacryma-jobi, assembly GCA_009763385.1. Lineage (NCBI taxonomy): Eukaryota > Viridiplantae > Streptophyta > Magnoliopsida > Poales > Poaceae > Coix > Coix lacryma-jobi. Next base: position 117,269,256 of record CM019824.1, on the reverse strand, counting down.
TCTGCTCTAAAAAATCAACTTAGCTTTAATAAGATGTTAGAAACCCAATTAGCTCAACATGCTACGATCATACCATCTTTTGAAATTGCAAAATTCCGGCTAAACCTAAAATGGAAACTGCAATATGGTTGAAATAAAATATTTTAACTATTATGAAGATCAAACCATGACTGTTAAAAAGGGTGATTCTGGTAGTCCCATAATTAGATGCTCAATCTTTGGTGATGTCTTTAAAAATGCCATGTGTGATTTAGGATCGAGTGTGAATGTTTTATCTAAGGATTCTATGAAAACTCGTTCTTTTCGACCCATGTCATCCACATCTGCCTATGTCGTGCTAGCTGATCAATCAACATGCTATGTAGAAGGAATAGTCACTGATTTACCTGTTCATATTAGAGGTTCATATGTTCCTGCGAATTTCATAATACTAGATATGAGAAATAGGAAAGATGTGACTCTAATCTTAGGTAGACCTTTCTTGAACATTGTTGATGCTTGCATATATGTGGGGAGTGGTAAAATGCAAATGACATTAGGAGGGAGGAAGGAAATATTCTCCTTTTCCCGTGGGCCCGCATATGCCGCTAACATGCAGGAAGCAAAACCGGTTCGTACCAAGAAGAGGCGCCTAAGAACAAGGTGAACAGAAAGAAAGAACGACCTTCTACTGAGTTGTGTATTCACATAACAAAGGAGAGGTGCCAAAAGAAGAAGAACCCGATGAAGTACTTAAGAAGAAGCACCCAAGGAAGAAGATCCACCAAATAAGGATGAAATTCCATGGATCTAAGGTATGGATTTTACTTTTAAATTTCCCTTCAAATTTCCCTTTTTCAAATAAATAACATATGTCATGCATGTAACTAAAAAAAAGAAAAAAAAAATCAGTTATCATTAGTTATATGCATAATTATATGTTAACTTAGCTAGAATAATAAAATATCATAATACGATAGTTTCCCTTTTTCACAACATTAGATAGTTTCATTTTTAATAAAATAAGAACAAGAGCTCCGACCGAGAAAGATGAAGACCCTTCACCAAGCAAGAGCCAGCTAGGGGAGATCCCGCGCCAATAAGGTATGTTTCAACCTTACTCTTTATGTTCGGTTCTTAATTTCTATATCTTTTGAAAAATTTTGAATGTTATATACATGCCTAAAGTAATTATCCCATGAGTAAAAATAATAAAATCTGCTTAAAAATGTTAGAACCTGAATAAGAAATAAAAATATGCCATGCAAATGCTATTGTTACAGTTAGAATAACTAGTTTATCTAAGTTGTAGCTTTTGTGGTTTGCACATGTGTTAACTAAAATCATTCTTAGTGAATAAAGTTAGTTAGGAGGAGTATTCTTTAAACTTGCTAAGGTGAAATTAGGACCTAATCTGGGGATTCCTTTTAAAAATCATGAAAACCCTGCTAAAAGTTCTCCTGGATTTTATCCCATCCCACCACTAGCCAATATTTGTTAGTCAAAACTACAAAGAGCTTTGTTTGTGTTGAGCTTGTTAGACCTCATAGATCTTAGTAGAGAAGCTTATCATTTCTTTTGATCAAGATACACACACCCACCATAAATTGCTTACTCTCCACTTTGGAAGTTTGCAACCACCAATAAGTGCTCATTCTCTACACTGGAGATATGCAATACCTTGTCAAACGTTCCATTGCTAGCCTTATGCTATTCCTACACTGGGAATAAGCATTTCTCTCTCTTCCCCCTTTTCATTTCTAAAATCCTTTCCTATACACAATCTGGGGAAATCTAGAGCTAAAAAAGAGAGATTAAAAAAAAGTGAGCAAAGTAGCTCAAGAGAGGACTATGTCCTAAGAAAATGTGAGGACACATTTTTGTCTACTCACTATGTATCGAGAAAAAAAGAGAGAGTTATCATTAGCTCTAGACCCCAGAAATTAACTAGGAAGGATTATGAATACTCTCTATACACTTCCACACTACTACAAAAAAAGAAATGCGCAGCGTTGCCTAAATGGGCTCCGTGGCGGCCACAGTTTTTGCCCGCCACGGTTATTCGGTGGCCGGCTTGCAGCGGCCGGCCGCCGAAGTGCCGCTGCGGTTAATCATTAACCGAAGCGGGAAACGTAGGTGCCCGCTGCGGTTAATCTTTTAACCGCAGCGGGCTTCCTTATATGCCCGCTGCTGTTAATGATTAACCGCAGCGGGCTACGTAACATGCCCGCTGCAGTTAAATAAGATTAACCGAAGCGGGCTCATTACGTTGCCCGCTTCGGTTATTCTTTGCTATTTAAGGCACCGCCGCCGCCAGCAGAACCCGATCATCTTCTTCCTCTAGACCAAAAACGGGAAAGAAGTTTTGCCGAATTTTGTCCCAAATAACTTGTTTTTGAGGTTTATTTGTTTGATTTGGAGGAGAAGTACTCTACAAGAGGTACCTAGATGATCTCCACCCACCCTCTTTCCCCTCTCTTTTTTCTCTTTGTAGCCTCCCTTTTAGATCTAGTTTCATGTAGGAGAGAGAAAACTTGTATTTGTTTCTCTAAGTTCATCATGGATGCATTAATTTTATTTGCCATTGTTATTAATTCTGTCCTGTCCTAGATTTAACATAAATATAATAAATTATTTTTTTTTTCTAATTCATCTTTGTTTGTGATTCATGATGTGTGTTATTAATTAAGGATCGCAGGTACGATGGACCGGTCGGAATGGATGTATAAGATCAATAGAGTACTTGATGTGCGGTATATCATTGAAGTGAGAAAGTTTATTTCCGCTGCGAAAGCTGACCGTGAGAGATCGAACCAGACGACAATCATATGTCCATGTCATCGTTGCAAGAATCTGACCGCCTTCAAAGACGAAGGCACAGTGCAATCTCATTTGATTCGTTTTGGTTTCATGGATGATTACACGTGTGGACTCATCACGGCGAGAGATTCGATCCGAGGTGTCGGGGCGGCATCTGGAGTAAGCTCAGCGTCGACGGCGACGGTGAACCAAGATCCTGGAGCGCACGTCTCATCAGCAACAGTAGCTCCTCCTGCCTCAGTGACAGTAGTGCTCGTGACCACATCGCTGTGGAGGCAGATGTACTCCAGGATATGACAGATGATGGTGGTGGAGATGTTGAGGACGCTACGGTGCAGGACCCTGCGGATGTGCAGCTGTTTCAGGATTTAGTCAACCACATCGACGAAGATGACGTCGTGTATGGCTCCCCGAAGTGGCTAGAAAATTTCAGAGAGATGAAGCAGCGTCACTTGATCCTTTATATAAGGACGGCGAGGAATGTCCGAAGGATTGCACGGTGCTCCGTTTCAACCTCCACATGTTGATGATGAAGGCTCGGCATGGGTGGTCAGACACTAGCTTTGATGAGCTGTTAGGTTACCTTGCTAAAACATTCCCGACGAGTAACAAGATCCCAACAAATACGTATCGGGCGAAGAAGCTTATCCGGCCAGTGGCGATGAAGCTTAGAAAGTTCGATGCCTGCCCTAACCACTGCATCCTCTATCGGGGCATAAAGTATGAGAATTTGACGAGCTGTCTGCACTATGGCGCCAGTCGCTAAAGAGAAATGCTGGCTATCGCGTGGATGCAGACGACGATGAGGCCTTGCGAGGTGGTCAGAGGAAAAAGAAGAAGGGTGTCAAGAAGAGCAATGTTGCAGCCAGCATCGCATCTCGGCTCATCAGCAGTATGAGGAAGAAGAGGGTTACACGTTGAGGAGAAGTCCGGCAGTGTCGGTGTGGTACATGCCAGTGATCGACCGCCTCCGTGTGCTATTTGGGAACCCAGAGGACGCGAAGCTCATGTCCTGGCATGCATCAGCTGACCGCTTGAAGGACGATGGCATGTTGCGCACCCCTCCGATGGCCAGCAGTGGAAAGATTTCGACAAGGCCTACCCGCAATTTGGCAAAGATCCCAGGAACGTTTGGTTCACGCTGAGCACCGATGGGATGAATCCGTTCGGCGAGCTGAGCAGCTCTCCACAGCACCTGGCCGGTCGTACTGACCATGTACAACCTACCTCCCCATCTGTGTTAGAGGCGCAGGTATCTTTTGTTGACCATGCTTATCTCGGGACCGAAGCAGCCCGGCAATGATATCGATGTTTTCCTGGAGCGGTAATGGAGGAAATGAAGGAGCTATTTGATGTTGGGGTCGAGATGGTGGATGCGTCCCTCAAGGAGAAGTTCACCCTAAAAGCCATCATCTTTGTCACCATCACCGACTACCCCGGCCTCTTCTCACTGTCGGGGCAGATCAAAGGGAAGACCGGTTTGCGTAATGTGCATCGACGAGACATGCTACACTTACCTCAACGGATCAAACAAGATGGTCTACATGAGGCACAGGCGGTTCCTTCCGAAAAGGCAACAGATATAGAAGAAGTGTCATGAATCAATTGTTCGATGATCAGGGCGAGCCACAGGGTGAACCACCGCGCAGACTAGTTGGGGGCCAAAGGTCTATGAGATGGTGAAGGGTATTGATCAGATCGAGTTTGGGAAGAAGAAGAAGCCACCAGAGGAGGGGACAAAACAAACGAGGAAGCGAAAGCGAGACACGACGAGGAAGCGTCACAGGTCTCCTCTGTTCCTTTCAAGAAGAGGTCGATTTTCTTCGAGTACCTGTCATATTGGAAGACACTGAAAACACCCCATGCCATCGACTGTATGCATCTCGAGGAGAACGTCTTTGATAGCACGATCGGTGTCGTGCTGGACATCCCGGGAAAGACGAAGGATGGTCGAAGTCATGGACCGATCTTCTCAACCAGGGCATCCGGCGGACCCTTCACCCTGGGTCACCTCATAATGGTAAAGTCGATCTTCCAGGTGCGGCCTACAACCTAAGGCATGGCGAGAAGACTGCTATGCTCAACCTTCTCAGGGGTATCAAGGGCCTACCGGTTTTCTTTCCAACATTAAAAGCCTCGGCTCCTTGAAAGACCTCACATTGACTGGCTACAACGCACATGACCGCCACATCATGCTGACGGTGTTCCTTCCAATTGTGATAAGGGTTATCGGTCCAGAGTACGTGAAGATGGTGGTCACTCGGATATCATACTTCTTTAAACCGCATCACGCAGAAGGTCATCGGTAAGGCTGACCTCCCTGCCCTTAAGGACTTCATCGCGGAGACCCTTTGCCAGCTTGAGATGTGCTTTCCCCCCCATATTTTTGATATTATGGTACACCTAATGATGCACATGGTGGATCAGATCGAGCAACTAGGCCCCGTGTACCTACACAAGATGTGGACGTACGAGCGGTCATGTCCACCCTCAACAGATATGTTCATAACCGTGCTCACCCGGAGGGCTCTATGATCGAGGCGTACACAACCGAAGAGGCAGTGAACTGGTGTTTGAGGTACATAAAAGATGGGAGGGCGATTGGGTTTGCCTGTCCATCAGCACGAGGGCAGAACCGCGGGCATGGGGTGCACGGGCCGAAAAGTTCGCATGGATATACCATACAAGGAGATTGAACAAGCTCATTACAACATCCTTCATCAGTTGGTGAGCATGAGAATATTTGAGAGGCACATAGAAGAGATCCGCGCCGCTAATGACGAACAACGCACATCGGCATGGGTCCCATGAGCACAGGAACAGTTTCATAGATTGGCTCAAAGAGCACACGTACCCCTCGAAAGATGCCCTGATGATGAAGATAACAAGACCGTGCGAAGCTTCTGCAAGCCCTTCAAGCCAATCAGCACGACGTGGCAAGGGTACGATGTGAAGGGGTATAGGTTCCACACGAAAAGAGAGAAGGACAAGAAGAGCGCAGCACAGAACTGCGGTGTTCGATATGAGGGCGTCGACGAGGCCACAAACACGAGGACGCAATACTATGGCCACATTGAAGAAATTTGGGAACTTGACTATGGCAAGGACGTATGCGTAACCGTCTTCCGGTGCCACTGGGTAAACCCCAAAGCAGTTGCGGTCGACAGTTTCTGGCTAACACACCGTGAACCTCAAAAGTATCGGGTACAAAGATGACCAATGGGTACTCGCAACCAATGTCGCGCAAGTGGCCTACTATACCTATCCGGAGGACCCAAAGAGGCATGTGGTCGTGTCTGGAAAGCAGCGGATTGTTGGAGCTGATGGCGTCCAAAGCCCAGAACAATACAACAACTATGTAGAGCTCCAACTTTTTACCGATTTTGCAAAGAAGATCAAGGCCGTCGAGGACCGTTGCAACAAGAGCGGTATCAAGCCCTGGGCCGTCCCGATGGTGAGAAGCGGTCCGTGAAAGCCCCCGCACCAAAATGAGAGGTAATAAAGTAGTGGACAAGTTATGTCAAAGCATTAGAGATATTTTTTGTAATAAATTATTGTTAATAAGCTAACATTATTAATAACAAATCTCATTTTGTAATAGTTTTTTGTTAATAAGTTAATATTATTAATAACAAATCTTAATTTGTTAAAACGAACAACCGCAGCGGGTGTCTTAATTCGCCCGCCGCGGTTATTTAGTTTAACCGAAGCGGGCAAATAAAGATGCCCGCTGCGGTTAATGTTTACCGCAGCGGGCGTCTTAATTTGCCCGCTTTGGTAATCACTGCATATAAAAGACCCGCAACCCCGAAGGGCACTTTAGTCCTTCACGCGTCATCGTTTCAACCCCGAAGGGCTGTCGTTTGTCGATTTCCTCCACCGCGCCGCCATCGCCATTGCCGGTCGTCCTCCACCCCGCGCCCGTCCTGCTCCGCTCTGCGCCCGTCGTCGTCCGCGCCCTTCCTCCTCCGCCCTACCTAACGACCTCGCGGCGGTGCCCCAGCACCACCGCCTTCCTCCACATCGCAGGAGCCACGCCGCCGTCCGCTGCTGGTGCCCAACCCACCGGAGCCGGAGCCCCTGTCTGCTGCTGGTGCCCTACCTAATGACCTCGCGGCGGTGCCCTAGCCACCGCCTTCCTCCACATCGTCGGAGCCACGTCGCCGTCCGCTGCTGGTGCCTACCCACCGGAGCCGACCGCCGCGCCACCGTACTCCACTGTCCTCCTCAGGTAAGGGTACTAAACTGAACTGATGGGGAAATGGGTACTAAACTGATGGTTATGCCCCTGATGCTAAAACTGATGGTCTTAGGATGTGGATCACAGTTTTTAGTAAACTGGAACTCCACTGCTAGTCTTAGGATGTGGGGAAATTCAATCTGTCCAGAATCTGTCCAGTTATATTAGTTAAGACTATGTTTGGCACTGTTTATTTTAGGTAAATTCAGCAGTGTTACATTGTTTACTCTGGTTGAGATGTTGAGTACCAATCTACATCTATTGGTGGTGGTGGATTGAGTTTTCTGGATGAAATCCTAAAGATTAATTTGTGTATTAATTAGCCAATTGGGTGGTCAGTACAATTCATGAGTTCATGGTCCTTTTTAGAGCAACTACAGAGCAAATGCCACAAATTTTGATATGCGCCTAGGTACATAGTCTAGTTCAGTGCATCTTTAATCATAACCATCCAGGATGAGATGGTTATGGTTTGTGGATCAGTTTAACCATAGAAACTGATGGTTACAGATGCATTACTGATGGTTATGCCTCCACACAGCCATAGAAAGTTTAACCGAACTGATGCATAGAAACTGATGCATTACTGATGGTTATGCCTCCACATAGCCATATAAAGTTTTGGAAAACCGAACTGTTAGGTGCATTTAGCTTATGAATCATCTCTGAGGTATAAACGGAACTGTTATGGTCTGTGGAACAGAATGGTTTAGATCATGATTTTTGATTTTTGCCTACTCCTCTATTGCTAGTACTCCTGTCTACATATCTTCTGTCTACTTACTACTTACTACTGGTTACTACTTGTCTTCAGATGGAACCTGTCTTATGTCTCGTGATGCTTTAATTCGGAGTTTATTTGCTGCCTATGATGCACTTTGATGCCTTTTTACTCTACTATGCAAATGCCACTACCTATGATGCCATCTGATGCTTTTTTTATTTGCGACCTATGATGCCATGTGATGTTTTTTTTACACTATGCAAATGCCCCTACTCTCTACTACTACTTTGTACTAGTGCTTCATTACTACTCCTCTCCCTACTACTACTACTACTACTACTACTACTACTACTACTACTACTACTACTACTACTACTACTACTACTCCTCCTCCTCTCCATACTACTCCTCTCCCTACTACTCCTCTCCCTACTACTCTATACTACTGTACTACTTCATACTCCTCTCCCTACTACTACTACTACTACTACTACTACTACTACTACTACTACTACTACTACTACTACTCCTCCTCCTCTCCCTACTACTCCTCTCCCTACTACTCTATACTACTGTACTACTTTATACTCCCTCTTTATACTCCTCTCCCTACTCCTCTCTTTATACTCCCTACTCCTCTCCCTACTACTACTCTCTGTTACTACTCTCCCTACTTCCTACTATGGCATTTGCATTGATGATTTTTTTCGAACTTGTAAGCTGAGGTAGTGGCAAATGCGATGATGTGACCCCTTTCGATCTATGTTGAGGCAGCGGCAATGATGATTAATTGCCCCCCTACTTTCTATGCTGAGTCAGCTGCTAGACTAGGATGGCTTGTATTTTACAAGTAACCAGTTTAGCAATGACGTGTTGACCTAGGGGCAAATCTGAGCCAAAAACTTATACGTGTCATTTTTTATTCAAAAGCTTTGAACTGATCATATTATATACGTGTCTGTGTATATGTAGAACTGAAATGGCGGAAGACAAAACAAACGAATGGAGGGACCCTACCCCTAGCTCCTCGTCAACCAGCTTGATGAGTGAGGTGTCCGTGACTCCACCGCCAAAGAAGCAGCGTACAGAGGAGGGCAACGATCCCACGTATGTACCAGGGGCGGACGAAGCAGAGAGTCTCGAGGTGTACGCAACACGCTGGCTTTCTAACATGTACAAAGACGCGATTGAATCACTAAAGGCTCGTCACTCTTGTCAACAGCTGCCGATTGTGCCTCATCAGCTCGAGTTTTGGGACGAAGACACGGTCAGGGAGGAGGAAGCCCCCGCTCCCTCTACGGCAACCTCTTCGTCCAAATCTAAGGGCCAGAAGAGGGTGAGGGGACAACACGGGAGGCACAAGTTGGACAAAGAAAACGAGGTGCATATCATCGATGCGTGGGGGCCAGAGGGAAACCCAATAGCTCCAGATACAATCATTGGCAAGTTCAGCAATCAAGTGGCGTGTATAGCCAAAGAGAAGGTGGAGATCACTTGGCCCAACTGGCACGATGTACCGAAAGACATTAAAAACAATGTATGGGGTGAGGTGACAAGGAGATTCAGATATCCGCCCTCAGCTGACATGGAGAAGTGCCAAGAGTGGGCTTTGCACGTGGCGTCGACTGCGCTTTGCAACTTCAGGTCCATGCTGACCAGAAATTACCTGAAGAAGGGGAAGTCGCCACTACTGAAGTACACTATGGTCAAGACACACGTGTGGGACGCTTTCTGCGAATTGAGAAAGACGCAAGAAGCAGAGGAAAAGAGCGCTAAGTTCAGTGAGCTCGCGAAGAGGAACAAGAATCCTCACCACTTGGGCATGACTGGCTTTGCCGGTCAGAGGACCAAGTGGTAGCAAGAAGAACAAGCAAGACAGGCTGCCGGGGTTCCAGATCCGTATGAGGGCACCGACCCAAGGGCAAAGGACTACATGAGGGCCCGCATTCCAAAGAGGCTGAAGCCCGGGGCAACCAAGTTTAACGAGCCCCACCTCGAGGACGTCGAGAACACTTTGATGGAGAAAGCAAAGCTTAAGGACAGCATCGTGGTCCGCCGGGGCCACGACTTGCTCACCGAGGTCCTAGGAACCCCCGAGCATCGCGGCCGCGTTCGTGGTGTCGGGTCGAAGATGAGCTGGAAGTCAGTTGAGTCATGGCAATCCGACGCAGCCACATACAAGTCCAGACAGAGGTATAAAGATGAGCTATATAACAAGGGCTTCAATGAAGGCATGGCTGAAATGATCAAAAGCTCAATAAAGGAAGCCTTCACGAGCAATGACCCGGAGATGGTCGCGATGAGGTCGAAGATGTTTGATCACCATGGCCTGCCCAATCCTCAAGCAAAGGAAAAGAAAGAAAGCCTTACTGCCGATGAACGAGGATCGCCCAAGGGTCTCGAACGAGGACTTCAAGGAAAACCAGCACGTCCAACTCCTCATCCCGTTCGAAAGGTCCAAGAAGATGGTGGTGGCCGAGGGATGCATTCTTGCACCCACGATATTCACGACTTCAACAAAGACAACACCCCTGAAGACTATGTGGTCGTGAGCCCGTTATGGCACGTTCCCGACCAGGAACATTTTGAATTGGACCATCCCAACCTACAAACGGCCAGGCACCTAGGGCAGGCACTTGGATTGGAAGTCGTATGGAACCGTGAGGACATCGAGATCATTGCTCGGACGCCAACTCCAACGCCGACACTAGCATCACAACCATCAGCCGCCGGATCTTGTCCTCCGAAAGATCCAGATCACGGCAGCGATGATGACGAAGAAAAGGGCGGGGACAAGGGAAAGGGAAAGGACAAGGAGAAGGCAGTAGCGAAGGGGGGGACAAGGAAAAGGTAGAAGGTGATGGCGGGGAAAAGGAAAAAAAGGGCACTGACATGGGAACTGTGTCTCCCCCGCCTCCAAATAGTCCGCCAATCGGCCCGGTCCATGAGGCAAGAAGCTCAGAAGCCGGTAAGGGCGACAACACGACAAGCCAGCCAAGCACGAATGAGAAACATGGAGGCATGACGGGGGAGGCAACAGGGATGAAGACACCTCCCCCGTCAACCACAAGCCAATGTCCTCCCCCCCCCACCAAGAATCCAAGAACGTCCACCGACAAGCTCCTGTACACGCTCACGTTCGAAAGGTATGGTAACATTGAGCATAATACCACGTCCATAGTATATATGCTACTAACATCCCTATCCATCGTTTGCCAGGCCTGAAACTACCCGTCAACTATTTGATGAGGCCGAAGACTGCCCTGGCCACTATGTGTGCAGGAAGTTCATGATTCCCAAGTCCCAGCTCATCGACGAGGAAAAGTGGGATACAAGGAGGTTCCATCTATGGTACATGGAAGCTGCAAAAGCCGGGATGTCAAGTTTTAACGTCAAGATTCCCACGGAGAACTTCCACTTGCCCGCTGGTAACGAAATGCACCTACCCGTCGACTTTAGCGACATGTACAACCTGATGCAGGAAGAAGACCTGGACATCGTTCAAATCACCCTATTCACACTGTAAGCGATGAATGCAACTTCCACAGATCACTACATTCGTATTTTCCATAGTTCTATACTTATTATGTCACGATGACTTGTCCGTGCAGCATGACGGTCACTGTAAGTATAAAAAGACACGTCCTATACTCTACCTCTCTCCTGCACATATTGCCGAAAGAGTCATCAAGGGTTTCGAGATCACTGATCCGGAGATGACAGTTCGACAGCGAGAGAAGAAATATGAAGAAAATATGAAAGCCGAGAAGACTAAGATGAAAAATTACATACTAGAATGCATGAAGAAGATCAAGCCGGATGGGCCAGAGTGTATAATGGCTGCCTATCACTTTGGGTAAGTCAAATACATGTACGTACACCTAAGTCGCTAGCATATCATGCCTTCTACTCATCATAAACACTATTCTGTTGCAATGGTGCAGCCAGGGCCTCGTTGGTGGCCACTGGGTCGCTTTTATCATATACCCTCAAGATGGCAGGGCCTGTGTGTTTGACTCCTTGAGCGTACCAAACAAGCAAGGGTACAAGGCATTCGAAGATTGTCTGAAAAAGTAAGTCATCCAGCTTTTTCATCAGTTACGGTTACCATACATTTTTAAATTGTGGCTAAAACTATTATATTTCGTACAACGCTTATAAGGAATACCAAAGGTGCCCGGATTCTGGGATCGAAGAACTCAAAAGTTCAAGGACAAGCATAGGTACCACCTCAAAATCCGACGAGATTTCCCGGTTAGTATTTCAAAGGTTCAATTCATGTTTCATACATATATATGGGTTCTAATGCTTGTGTATCAATCGTGCAGTGCGCCAAAAACCACTAGGATTGAAGACATGTGGCTTGTACACATGCGAGTTTCTAAGGGAAAGCAAGGAGTACACCAATAGCTGGAAGAAGCTCAAGGAAGGTGTCAAGTATTGGGGAGAGCAGCAGAGCCGCATGATGTGCTTTAAACAAGTCAAGACGGACATATGCAAGTTTGTAATGGAGAAATGCATTCTCGAAGGAGAAACGTTCTTTGACAACGAATCCGAGCTGGCGTTGCTACCCCAATACGAGAAGCTCCGCAAATGGAACACAATGCTTCGTCCGACAGATTATGCTCATCAAGTTGAAATATGAATTGTAATTTGAATTTGAAATCAACTAAGTCAATGTGTATATGATGACAACAAACAACTAAGTCACTTTGTATGTTATGTCCAGATGGTTTATATGTGCATATATATATTTATCTGTTAGAAATTTGGAATTCTGGAATTATTTGAAACTGCAATCCTTCTGTTTCTGCTGTTTCTGCTGGCTATATCCTGCTGTTTCTGCTGGCTGCATTATTTTTTTTTTAATCCAAAATTAATAACTGTGGCGAGCAACATAAGCTGCCCGCTACGGTTAAACGCAACTACCGCAGCGGGCAACCTAAAGCGACCGCTGCGGTTAATAATTTACCGCAGCGGGCGGTTAAGGTTGTCCGCTGCGGTAAATGCTATTAACCGCAGCGGGCACCTTATGTTGCCCGCTGCGGTAATGGCCACGATTAACCGTGGCCTTAGCACCGTAGCGGACGCTGTTGCCCGCTGCGGTAAAGCTAAAACGCCCACTGCGGTTAAGCTTTGTGCAGTAGTGCCACATAACCACACATGCACATCTTGATCAATTTTTATGATTTCCTGCTCCTTATGATCTGACTGTCTAGCTTAGCAATAAACATTATGCAATTTGCTCATGATTTTTAGCCTACCTATAACTCCACATATCATTCTTTAGAAATAGGAGAGGCTACATTTTGGCCTAAGTGAGGATTTAAACACCATTGAGTGATTGAGTGAATCTTGGAGGACTTAAGCAAGTTTTATCTTTTGAAAACCTTAAAAAACCTCCAGACAGAATCCTAGTCAAACCTAAGTAAGTAAAAGTTTCCTATCTACTGCTCATTTCACTCTACATGTTTGAACTAAAAAGCTATAAGCCCCACATTGCTATGATTAATGATTATACACTAAGTTATTTCTCACTATACAATATGCACTTGTATACATCTTAAGTGCTATCTATTTCATGCTCAATGCTTAAACCGCATTGTTGCTCGAGGACGAGCAACAGGTCAGCTTGGGGGAGCTTGTTGATGGTCCTAAACACTTGTTTTAACATCAACATTTTACCCAAAAATTCACCAAAAAGGCATGAAATGTAGTTAAATAGGTTTCAAACTAACCAAATTCCACATGTCCATAGATTTTTATTTGAATGCAGGATTTGGACCAAATTTTGGAGAATCGACCCACCAGGGGCCGAGCCCACTCACCAGGACCCATTTGGGCCCTAGTGGGGTGGCGCCCGCCACCCCTAGGTGGTGCCCGCCACAAGGGAGAGGCCCAAACTTCCCCCCTGCCACATCACTGATCCGTGTGACCACCCCAGGGCCAAATCTTGGCCCTTGGTCACTAGGTCAGTGGCATCGGAGGGCTCAGGAGGGGAGTGGCGTGGATCATGACCTAATGACGGTTATCTGGACATGCAAACCGACATGCAACCGCCTTGGAGGAGTCCCTGGAGACCGTAAGATCAATGACGGTGCATCCAAGGGCTAGGGGGGGTGGCGGCCGCCACCTAGGGCTGGCGCCCGCCACTAGGGTTTGCCCTAGGTCGGTTGGCTGCCCCCTATAAGTACCCCCCTCACTCACTTGGGCTATAAATACCCCCCCTGGGGGCATCACTTCATTTCAAGCAAGGAAAGCAAGGAAAGTATGAGAACATATATGATGAATGATTGAATTTTGATGAGGAAGGTTTGAGGCTTTTCCCAGTTTAGTCCATATCTCGCTATGTGCTTAATGTTTATGACTAGCCGGTGGCGCTGAGTTGTGGTGTTTCTGTGCTGGTGTGCGTGTGCAACATGTGTCTCTTGGCTGTGTTGATGTGCAGGTGTTGAGCTCGGATACAATGGTCGATGGCGAGGTGAAGGTCAAGTAGAGACGTGTCGTGCCGATGGACCGGGAACGGTGAAGGATGGGCGTGCCGTGCGGCGGACATGCCATGCCGATGTACCTAGAGCGGTGAAGGGCGAACGTGAGGCTTGGACCGATGGACTAGAGGGCCAGAGGACCAACTGTGGTAGCTGGCACGTGGCATCGGCGAGCAGGAGCACATGGGGATGTGCGATGCATCGGCCGAGTCGGGAGGAAGACGATGGCGTCGTGGCACTTGGCGGGAGGTCAGACACGGGCTTGCGTGCGGCGCAAGTGCCGTCGGCCAAGTCAAGAAGGAAGGCGAAGGCGTTGTCGGTGGTCGGGGTGTGTGCGAACCACATCCCGTCTACGGCGCGGGTTCGGTAGCTGAGCCTTAAAAAGCTACCCTCGACGGTTTCCGATTTTGGACCTCAAACTCGGGTGGCGGTTTCTGAGTTTGGGCCTCAAAACTCGTTGGTTGGACGGTTTCCAGTTTGGGCCTCAAAACCTGGGCTTGCGGGTTTCCAAGTTTGGGCCTTAAAACTCGGGTGGACGGTTTCCAGGTTTGGGCCTCAAAACCTGGGCTGGCAGGTTTCCCGGTTTGGGCCTCAAACCTGGGGGGAAGGTCCAAAAGGACGGTCGACGCATGGCGGCACCGAGAGGCTTGCGTTGCGGTGAAGCTATCGATGAGAGAAGCGCGGCGGTCGACATGACGGCACGTGGCGGCATCAGAGAGGTCGCGTCAAGGCGAAGCTACTGGATGTGCGGGTGTGGCCGTCGGATGAAAACCGCTAGGGTTGGACAGTTTTACCCCTGGGGGGTATTTGGGTTGAGTGCTTCATGTGAGGGCGTTTTGGTCTTCGGACGTGCGCCTATATATGTGAAGGGGCTGCTAGGGCAGCCATCCTTGGAGGTGTCACTCTCATTTTGTTCTTTTGAGAGGAGGCTAGGGTTAGAGAGAGGAGTGGCTCTTTTCTTGAGCTTTTCGCCATCCACGCTTTATTGTTGCGAGGAGTGGCTTGTAACCCGACACAGTGTGCTACACAATTCATCATCCCGTAGCAATCCAAGGATCAATTTCTTAATCCTCTTGTGTTGGCTGAAATTTGGATCGATCGCGTTTTTGTTCTTCGCGTTTTGGTTTTTCCCCTCTCAGAGATTTGCCTCGTTCTCCCTCTTCGAGTGATGATTTGCGATTCTATTTGAATCAAATTGTTCTATGTCGTGAGCTCCTTCTTTCCACCGAAGGATTTCTTCTCTAGCCTCACGAGCACATAGATCGGGTCGAAATCGCGTTCGTTCTTCATTCTTCCCCCTTTTCTAGTGTTCTTCCGATTTCTCATGGATTATTTGGTTTGGAGCGATGATATTCTAGGATTAGCTTCCCAACACATAGAAGAACACTTGGGAGAAGTTTGGTTGCAGCCCCGTTCGATTTGGTCAAGATCCAATCGATTTTGGTTTTTTCCCGAACTGTTTTTTGGGCTTTCTGGACAGTGGCGGACTGTCCGGGACTCATCCTCAGACTGTCCGGGGTCGGGGCTGTTCACGAGCAGCGAGGTCGCTGTTTTCATTTTTGAACGGTGGACTGTCCGGGACTCATTCCCGGACTGTCCGCGGTTCAATAGCGGACAGTCCACAGTTCACTAGCGGACAGTCCGCGACTGCACAGTTTTGCTGATTTCGTCCGTATCTTTTGCGTACGAGCTCCGATTTGTGATCCGTTTGTTGCGTTGGTTTTCTAACTTCTTAAGGATCATTCCAAAGTACTTTTTACACCATTGGTCAAAGTATTTTTGGTCGGACACTTCCTTTTTCTCCATAGGAGTTAAGTGTTCCTCTTTCGGAGTTTCGACGATTCTAGTGTCCGTATCTTTGCGTTCGAGCTCCGATTTGAGATCCGTTTGTTGTGTTAGTTTCCTAACTTCATAAGGATCTTTCCAAGGTACTTTTCCACCAGTTGGCCTAAGTATTTTTGGTCAAACACTTTCCCTTCTCCATAGGAGTGGGGTATTCCGTTATCGGAGGTTCGATAGTTCTAGGAGCTTGCTTGTGCAGTTTTTGCCTCGTTGCTTTGGCGCTTGGTTTGGGGGTTCTTCGGTAGTTCCGCTGTACCTCTAGGACATCTCCTAGGGTATCCACTATTGATGGTCCTTAAACACCTGTTTTACCATCAACATTTTACCCTAACATTCACCAAAAAGGCATGAAATGTAGTCAAATAGGTTTCAAACTAACCAAATTCCACATGTCCATAGATTTTTATTTGAATGCAGGATTTGGACCAAATTTGGAGAATGGACCCACCAGGAGACGATCCCACTCACCAGGACCCATTTGGGCCCGAGTGGGGTGGCGCCCGCCGACCACAGGTGGCGCCCGCCACCCAAATGTGGCGCCCGCCACATGGAGAGGCCCAACTCTCCCCCTTTGCCACGTCACTGATCTATGTGACCATCCCAAGGCCAAATCTTGGCCCTTGGTCACTAGGTCAGTCGCATCGGACGGCTCAGGAGAGAGTGGCGTGGATCCAGGCCGAATGGCGGTTACATGGACATGCAACCGACCTACCAACCGCCTCTCTAGAGCTCCTGGATGCCGTTGAAGCAAAGGCGGTGTATCCTACGGTTGTGAGGAGGGTGGCGGCCGCCACCTAGGGCTGGCGCCCGCCACTTGGGTTAGCCCTAGGTCGGCTGGCTGCCCCTATAAGTATCCCCCACACTCCTCAAGACTATAATACCCCCCTGGTGGCACCACTTCATTCGTACCATCCAGTACCACCACTCCAAGAAGAAACACAAGCAAGAGAAGCAAGTGAGAGTTAGGTTAGAAGCTCAGAGAGCTTAGGCAAGTAGGTAGCTAGTAGAGCAAGGCATCTTTGCCCTCGCGCTGCGCTCAAGGCTTAGCTCCAGAGTAGAGCGGTGCGAGTGATCGGTCCTGGAGCTGGGAAGAGTCTTCCTTCATCTCTAGTTCAGGTTTTGCTCTTGTTACTCAAGCACTTTACTATATTCTATTTCATCATTTCAAGTATTACTTTATTCTACTTATCAGTATTGAGTGGTATACTTGATTGGTTGCTTGAGTGCCTAGCTATCCTACAGATCAATTCACTTAGCCATAGTAGTTAATCTCTAGTGAGCTTAGTGTTTGATCTTTGCCAATAGGTTGCTTAGTTAGTTTAGTGTTTATCTTATAAGTCAAGTATTTGCTCTGACGTCCGCAAGGGTGTCTCTATTCAAAGCTAGGGTAGAGATAGTTAGAATATAGTTAAGCGTGGTGCTTAGTTATAGACTTACCTTCAAATACGGCTGGACCCCCGGATAGCTGTGGTAGCAAGCACGTGGTGACAGCCCTGTGCGCCTTGAATTCCACCACGTAGTTGGCCCAGTTTAACAGTAAGGCTCGTTGTGCTAGCGTTCAACCTAAGTCAGTGGTAAAGGCTAGTACGCTGTTGACTCTTGCTAACGTCGTCACTAGGAGTAGAGTATGGAATCTATCCCCGGCAACGGTGCTAGAAAGGTTTGTTGATACTTCTTAATGTAAGAAGTATAACTAACTATTTGTATGACTATTGGTAGGTTCCGCAAGAGCATAAATAAGTCTATTGTAGCACTTCACCCGGGAGTAACCGAGTATCGTATTATTTCCACAGGGAAGCTACTATGGCAGAACTAACACTAGGACCGCTATGAACAACTAGTGATTCTAGCAGGTTGATCAAAAAGTATGAGTGGGGGTTGATATCTACTACTACTAAAAAGAAAGAAAGACTAACTACTACTAAACTAAATCAGCGGGGTCTGGCTGATGAACAGATTAATGTTTTCCTACACACTTAAGATCACAACTAACTTAGTAGTAAAGAGTTTATCTAGTTCTTCGAACCGTACACACCCTCTGGACTATTTACCTCAGACGTGCACAACGAGGTTTATGATTTAAGAACTAACCCAACTACGTGGTGGAATTCAAGGCTCCCAGGGCTGTCACCACCTGTTGCTACCACAGCTATCCGGGGGGCTAGCCACAAACTAAGGTATAACTAGTCTAAGCACCGTGCTTACACTAATATATACTACTCTAATCTTGCATCCAAAACTAGAGCACTGATTACTCAGCGAAGAACCCAAACTAGATGCAAACTAAATACTAAGTTATCTATGATCGAAAGCACTCAACAAGAACAATAAGTAAAGAACTTAAAGTAAATGCTGAAAGTAGAAGAACACTAAGATAATGGAAGAAAGACTGGAATTATACCAGAGACTTGGAAGATCCTCTATTATAACTCCACCTCTTCTCTTCTTCACTCTCGCTCTCACTCTAAGCCTCGACTACAGTGTTCCTTCACCAGAGCTTCGCTTACAAGAGAGTGGGACTAATGAGGTGAGGTTTGAGTACAAATGAGCTCGGGGGTCCTATTTATAGCCTAAGGGACCTAGGGGGGTACTTATGGACCTATGGTTAGGTCAGGGGGGGTGAGTGTGGTGGCGGGCGCCAGCCCTAGGTGGCGTCGCCACCCCCCTGGCGTTGGTCCACCGACCTTGCTTCAAAGCATCCAGGAGCTCTAGGGAGGCGGTCCAAGGTCGGTTGCATGTCCAAAAATAATCATCACAGGGCAATTGGGTCATGATCCATGTGACATCCCTTCTTGGCCCTTGGATGCAATGACCTAAGTGATCAATGGCTGCGAATGAGTGTGGCATTGCCTCCCCTGGATCAGTGATGTGGCAGGGGAGGAGTTGGGCTCACTCCCCTGGCGGCCGCCAGATGGGTGGCGGGCGCCACCCCACCTTGGCCCAAAGTGAGCCCAGGTGAGGTGTGGCTCGCCTCCATGGTGGGTCCTCTTGGTGCATTTGCCCAAAAACCCGTGCAATTTTCTACATTCAAATAAAACTCAAGGACAAGTGGAAATCGTTACTTTATAAAAAGGTTTTTTGGTTGATTTTAGGTCCTTGTGTTGCGTTATATGACCTTGTTGGTGCTAAGAATATGACACTTAGTGAGCGTCAACAAGCTCCCCCAAGCTTACCTCTTGCTCGTCCTCGAGCAAGCATGGACTTGAATAATCTTGGAAACTCTGTGTTTTTGTTGTGTATGCCCATATTATTTTCATCACCATGGAGTTGGTAGCCTTCCCTGCACTCAAGATTAGAACAAAAGACCAGCAAGAAAGATGGTTTGTCTTTCCCTTGCCTATTTTGCTAATCAAGACATGTGGAGTTTTTGCAAGTTTTGTTTCAAAAGAAAGCATGCTTAGTAACTTCTGTGGCTCACTCGATCACTCATATTTGTATGTGGAAATGGAAGAATTATCCTCTCTCTAAGACTTTTTGTGGGTTTAATGGGTAGGATAAAATGAGCATGCAATGCTAGCATAATTTTGCTAAGTTAGACAAATAGAGCAAAGGAGCAACAAGTCATAGGTTCAGACCAGGAATGTGCAAGTGTGTGGTATTTATTGTGGCTATTACTTTCATGACACTTCTCCTTCTATCTCATTTGTGGGATCATGGCTATGAATGAGAGCATTTGCTCTTTGGATATTCTCTTCTTTCTAGAGCACTTGCTCTTTTGAATTTTCTTTCTAGAGCACTTGCTCTTTTGAATATTCTTTTCTTTCTAGAACACTTGCTCTTTTTAACTACTATAGCCATGTCCTTGAGATTTCATTATGGAGCATGATATTTTGCCATGGAGTATTCCTAACAATGAATGGAAATAAAGGCATGTTGTGTGCGTATTCTCAGTGTAAGAATAGCACTATATAGGTGGGTGCAAGTGAATTCCTTGGTCTAAAAATATAACAAGTTTCTCTACCATGACTATCAACAAAAGTCTAACTAGCTCAACACTAACATGCAGCAAGTGCAAGCTCCTACTCTAAGAGTAAAAATTATTTGGCTTTGGTAGGCCTTTCTTTGCCACAGAAGTACTTAGAGCAAGTTTTTAAATTTTTCAAAATAATTACTCCACAACTTGACTTGGTCAAGTCAAAGTAGAAACTTACTTCCCTTTACTTAGTCTAATGCTCATGTCTCAAGTTTAGTTCTAGCATACGTTCTCCCATGATAACTCTAATGCATGGCATACATTTTTATTTATTAGAAAGACAGCATTTCATTTATTACTATTTTTATTATTATTATTATTATTATTTAAAAAAATTAATTGAGCTGGAAGTTAACCAAGATAAAACTGAAATAAAACTGACAGAAATAAAGACGGTAGTGATACTTACCTCTTTGACGGGGTCCTCCCCCAAGCTGTCTTTTGGCGTGGTTGGGCTACATCCATCCCTGACGACGGTACATATCGTCCCAGTTCTGCTGGTTCTGCTGCAGGAGAGAAGAAATATTACCTAGTTCTCCACCGTTCCTGCCTCTGACAGCCGAACCTATGTTCCACGCGATTAAGACTGATCGCCACTGGGCTGCATCGGTGCCCATTGTCTGCAGGATCATCTCACAATTCGGTCACAACACTGGATACTTTTACAAATAACATCGAAATACAGAGCGGAAGACTTAAATAACATTAGTTTTACAAACCGAGGTTCCAAATAAGATTAAAGGTGTAGTTATTACAAACCAAGTTCGGATAATAGAAAATAGGCAACGTAGCGGAGTACAACAAAATAAGATACTTGTAATCACCCAGCTCGAGGGTGCACAACTATTCTTCGGCCTCATCGGCCTCTTCCTGGTCGATGGTCATGCAGCAGGGCGCAAGACACATCGGGGACTCAGTCATACCTGCAACAGGGTTAACAAACCCTGAGTACTGGGGTACTCAACAAGTCTTACCCGACTAAAGAAAAAGGGAGAAGACTCAGGAATGAGAGGCTTAGGTAGTCAAGGTAAGGCTTAAGCAAGATCAAGTATTTTGCAGAAAAGGCATTTTGAAATCCTTGTTTTATTTTTGGAAAGATTCCAGTATTTCTCAATTCTTCATTGTTCATGATTCATTTTACTTTTCAAAACATACCTAGTTGAGAACCACTCTCTGTTGACAGTCAGTGACCAAGTCTCCATAACTGAGGAGCAATGTTAATCCGGATAAATAATACTCAGCTGAGGATCCTATCCACACTGCATATGTAGCACTCAAGCTTGCATATGCCACTCGTCTACCACGATTCCTCCAAGATTGGGCCCGGTCCTACGCCACCCGGAAGTACAGTACCACTCTTATCCAGGTACGACGACCACGTGGGTACATGCTACTTCCGCCATCTCTCCACTCCCCAGTGCGCGGTTGTCGGTCCAATAAAGGATTCCTCGGAGCCAGAGCTTTCCGAAGTATGTGAATAGTTACAAGTCTTGGCCAGCAGGCCCCCATAAGGATGGTCGCTACATTTTTCCGTCAGCGACAAGCACCTCGGGACTCTAACCCAAGAGTACAGGTTCTATCGGTTTTTCAACCCTGTCCCGGTCGGTGTCAACTGTTGAGTCCCGGACTACAACATGACGGCACCGTACGCTCGGACAACCTCTCCTCACTGTTGACTAGGTATGGATCAGATACTTAGCCAACAGTCGGGAGTAAAGCCAAATTCCCATAAAAAAAATTCATTAAGTGATCACACTTTTGAAATTGGCATTTTTATTGCAAATCTATTATATAGCACCCTAAGCATTTTGCAAATAGTTTTTAAAACAGGGCAGGTGGATATTCTGGTGGGGGTAAACAATGCAGGTAATAGGTCATCACACAACTCCTATAACCTAATGCAGTAGTTTAACTCAAAAGCATTTAAGTAAACCTTTATAAAAACAAGGAAGGGTTAAAATGCACCGGGGCTTGCCTTGAAGAGCAAAGAGGACAGCTCGGGGTCGGCAGTGCAGGTGTCGGAGCTCGGGGTCGCCTCAGGGGTAGGTCCGTCAGCGGCTGCTTCGACTTTGACGTTTTCTCCTTCGGTCACTATACGAATGCAATGATGCATGCTTAAGAGGATGCTGACATGAACAAAAGGCTTGCTAAAATGTAGGACAAAACCTACTGATTCTAGAGTACACTTTCCATTGCGTAAGTAACTTCTTAGTTTGGACATAAAGTTACTTATCTTTATCCCTAACCAAAATTAATCAACCTATTAAGCATCATTTATCCGACCTAAACACAAATCATGCATGGCATCACAAACATCATAGACCAAAAGGGTGGGGGTCTATGAACAGCAAACAATCCCAAAAGTCACATCACAGGGCATACAACATGAACCATACTTATTTTCTATTTTTCCTAATTATTTAAAAAGGTCATTTTAAGAAGTTGCTCCAAAAATTACCAAATAATCTCATAAGTTCATTATGGTATAAAAAGATGTCAAAACAAAATTCATAATTTTTGGAGGTCATTAAGGTGCTCAATTAAAATCAGTCATTAATTAACAAAAGGCACTATTTAACAACTAAAAAATGCCCGAAAATCAACTTGTTCCAAAGGCCTCAAAATTTACCAGAGACTAAACATGACATAACTAGCACATAAAAATTTATCTTATGATTTTTGGAGCTACGCATGATTTTCTAAAAATCTAAAACCATCCATTTCTTATTAAAAAAAGGATTTTTCATTTCTAAGTTTTGCAGAAAGGTAGGGTTTCTTATTTTTCTAAAATACTACACAGTACAAGGAGCATACCATTTTTTCTCGGGATTTATGGCACAACAGATTAATTCTCACAAAAAAGAGAAAACAGAACACTATTCACACTTTCCAAAAAGGAAAAAGAGCACTGTGCTCCTTCCTCGCAGGGCTCGGGCGAATCGCGCGGCGGACCGCAGGCTCGGGCGAATCGCAGGCGAGGCGGACGGCGGACCGGCCGCTCGGGGCTCGCGCTAGGAAAGCGAGGGTGGGGGAAGATTCGCGAGCTCACCGTGAGTCGGGAGGGAGGCTCGGCGAGGCGGTGCAAGGGTCGGAGGAGGGAGTCCGACGGTGGTGGCGGATCTCTTCTGCGGCGATCGGCGTCCGGCGGCTCTGTCCACCAAAAGAGGTCGCCGAGGGTGCGGTTAGGAGCGCGCTGAGGTGAGGAGAGATGGCAGGGGTCGGAGGGAAGAGAGAAGCACTCACGGCGGCGAATTTCTCGCTTAGCCGAAACGCGGCCGTTTGCCGGAGTCGGGGACGAAGCTCCTGCGCCGGCGAGAGGAGGGCGGAGGGGTGAAATTGGTTGCTCGGGAAGGTGGAGCAGTTCAAGGCGAAGGCGGTGGAGGGCTCGGCGGCGCTGGGGTGGTCTGGTGGCTCGGGGTGCCGTGTGGCGGCAATGGCGGAGCTCGGCGGCTTCTTATAGCCGCGGGATGGAGCGGGGGGGGGGGGGGGGTCCGGGCGAGGGGTGAGGAGCATTCGCGCGGCACTAAAGGAGGTAGGGGGCAGGGTAGGGTAGCAGCTCGGCATGGCGGGAGCTCGCGCGCGGCGCGCGGCTTGCCGGCGGCCGGCATCTGCCCGCTGTCTGCGGCCGTAGGGGAAAGAGGAGGGTAGGGTAGGGGATGGCGAGCGGCGGTAGGTAGGGGACCGGAGAGGTCGAGCGCTTAGCGCTGGCCTCGGGCGACACGGACTCGGGTCAGCCGGGCTCGGCGAGGCTGAGCCTGCGCCGCCGTCGGCCGGGGCCCCCTTGCTTTAAAGCTCGCACAGAGACGTTACCCATTCCTAAATCTAACCCCCTTTCTGAAATTTTGAAATTACTCCAAAACTTGAACTACACAAAGAAAACTCAAAACACCAAAGTTTCTCAAATTTTGAGACCTACAACTTTGTCAACATAAACTTTTTCTGAAACTCAAAATTTTTTGAGATAATTTTGAAAACCGAAAAGGGGACAAAATTGAAGTTTGAAAGAATTTGAAATTACTTCTGATTTTATATTGAAACTTGAAATTCTGCAAACACCAAAGTTGTTTCTCTTGACAAGATCTACAGCTTTGCTAAAAGGACCAACCTCAAATTTTGAATAGTTTTTTGAATTAGAAAAAAAGGTAAAACTAGAGTTTGGAAATTTAGGGTTTTTTTAAGGGATTTAAATTCTAATTCTGATTTTGAACTTTGATCAACACAACAAAACATCAAGACACTCAACTGAACAAGATTTACACAAGCTAGACACAGAGGTGAAATTACCATTTTGCCCTTATAGGAAGATTTGGGCCTTTAGGGTTTTTGAAAAAAAAAGAGATCACTACACAAGTCACTTCAGAAAAGGTAAATGCAAAACAAGTATTAGGCAAACATAATGCATGGCAAGGATGATTAATGACTAAAGATGATGACATGTCAGGTTAATTACATTTTAAACACCAGAGGTGTTACAGCCTTCCCCCCTAAAAGAAATCTCGCCCCGAGATTCTGCGTCTTAAGAAGGATAAAGACAAAACTTTACATCTGCAGAGTATCGAGAAAGTCGGGATAAGTCTTCGCTAAGAAGTCCTCGGATTCCCAAGTGGCTTCTTCTTCAGAGTGTTTGGTTCCACTGGATCTTGTACCATCTTGTGGTAGTCCTCCGGGTAACACGGTCCTTGTGATCCAACACGCGAACTGGATACTCAGAGTATGACAGATCGGGTTCTAACTCAACACCTTCAACTTCCACCACATGTTCGGGCACTCGGAGACACTTCTTGAGTTGGGAGACATGAAACACATTATGGACCGCGGAAAGATGATCGGGCAATCTTAGCTTGTAAGCTACCTTGCCACAACGTTCCAGAATCTCAAACGGACCAATATAGCGGGGTGCTAACTTCCCTTTGACTCCAAAACGAGTAACTCTTTTAGTGGGTGAGACCTTCAGGTACACATAATCCCTGATCTGGAACTTCAGAGGTCGACGTCTTTTGTCAGCATAGCTCTTCTGTCGAGACTGTGCCATCTTCATATTCTCTTGTATTTGCTTGACTTTTTCTTCCATATCTTTTACTAGGTCAACTCCCAAGAATTCCCTTTCTCCGGGTTCAGACCAACTGAGAGGTGTACGACAACGGCGACCGTACAGTGCTTCAAAGGGTGCCATTTTGATGCTTTCTTGATAACTGTTATTATATGAGAATTCTGCCAAAGGCAAACAGTCATCCCAAGTATCTACGAAGGTGAGCACGCAGGCTCTCAACATATCCTCTAACACTTGGTTGACTCGCTCAGTTTGTCCGTCCGTTTGCGGGTGATATGCATGCTATGCAATAGCTTGGTTCCAAGTGAGGTATGGAACGCTTTCCAGAACTTTGCGACAAACTGGGTACCATGATCAGAGATAATGGTCTTGGGTATGCCATGGAGTTTTTACTATGTTGTTCTTGTACAAAGTGGCGTAAGTGGGGACGGTGTAGCTGGTCTTAACAGGCAGGAAGTGAGCTTGCTTAGTGAGGCGATCCACGATCACCCAGATGGAATCAAAACCCCTTGGTGTTCTGGGTAGCCCATTAATGAAGTCCATACTGATATCGTCCCATTTCCAAGCAGGTACAGGTAAAGGTTGCAATTCTCCTCCGGGCTTCATGTGCACAGCTTTGACCCTTTGGCAAGTATCACATTGAGCGACATACCGGGCGATCTCAATCTTCATCTTTGTCCACCAGTATCTCTGCCTCAAGTCTTGGTACATCTTGTTGCTGCCGGGGTGGATGGAGAACCTAGTCAAGTGTGCTTCATCAAGAATTAACTGCCTCAACTCAGGCACTTTGGGAACTACCAGTCTGTTCTTGAACCAAACCACTCCTACATCATCAATCCTGAAACAATCAGCTTTTCCGGCTCGGACCCTTTCGATGATGTGTTTGATTCTAGGGTTATCTTTCTGCGCAGTGATGATCTGTTCCCTGATAGGTGCTTCTATCCTGATATTATTCAGCGTTCCTTGTGGAACCATTTCAATACCCAGCTTTTCTAGTTCATAACATAGGGAAGAATTACAGGGTTTCATCACCAGACAGTTGCAGTATGACTTGCGACTGAGCGCATCAGCGACTACATTCGCCTTACCCGGATGGTAATGTACTTCGAGATCATAGTCCTTAATTAACTCAAGCCATCTTCTCTGTCTCATATTCAGTTCTTCTTGAGTGAAGATATATTTCAGGCTTTTGTGATCAGTGTACACATTACAGGTACTGCCTAACAAATAATGACGCCAGATCTTTAAGGCGTGCACCACTGCTGCTAACTCAAGATCATGGGTTGGATAATTCTCCTCATGTTGCTTAAGCTGCCGGGAGGCATAAGCGATCACTCGACCTTCTTGCATCAACACACAGCCCAAACCAGTACCAGATGCATCACAGAAGACATCAAAGGGCTTTTCGATGTTTGGTTGGGCTAGCACTGGTGATGTGGTTAACAGTTTCTTCAGCGTTTGAAAGGCCTGCTCACAGGCTGGTGACCAGACAAACTTCACGGAATTCTTTAATAACTCGGTGATAGGCTTGGCGATTCTGGAGAAATCCAGGATGAAACGGCGATAATATCCAGCCATTCCCATGAAGCTGCGGACTTCATGAACAGTGGTAGGTGGCTCCCAATCCAGAATGTCTGCCACCTTTCCGGGATCCACTGACACTCCTTTAGCGGATAGGACATGACCAAGGAACTGTATCTGGTCCAACCAGAACTCACATTTACTGAACTTGGCATAAAGTTGATGATCTCTGAGGCGAGATAGAACGATACGAAGATGTTCGGCATGTTTTCAGGGGTTTTTGAGTAGACAAGGATGTCGTCAATGAACACAACCACAATTTATCAAGCTCCGGCATGAATACGGAGTTCATGGGGTACATGAAGTGGGCAGGGGGCATTGGTCAAGCCGAAGGACATTACCAGGTACTCATATAGGCCGTACCTAGTAGTGAAAGCTGTTTTAGGAATGTCTTCGGGACGTATTTTTATTTGGTGGTAGCCAGATCTGAGGTCAATCTTGGAGAACACTCTGGCTCCAGCTAGCTGGTCAAAAAGAAGGACAATTCGAGGCAAGGGATATTTATTTTTGATGGTGACTTCGTTGAGTGGGCGATAATCAATGCATAACCTGAGACTCTTGTCTTTCTTCTTTACAAAAATTGCAGGACAGCCCCAGGAGATGAACTTGGGCGAATGAAGCCCTTATCCAGCAACTCTTGTAGCTGGATTTTTAGCTCTGCCAACTCTCTGGGAGGCATTCGATAAGCTCTGCGGGATATAGGAGCAGTCCCGGGCTTAAGCTCTATGGCAAACTCAACATCACGGTCAGGAGGTAGGCCAGGTAAGTCCTCTGGAAAAACATCAGGGAATTCGCAGACCACGGGGATGTCTCCGGTCTCTTGAACATAGGTGGTATTCAACTGCGTGGCTGCTGGTTTCGAAGGCATTGGTGTCACAGAACCGACCAATTTGCACCAGATTAAGCACCGAATCGCTGCTTTCACAGAGATTACAAGTACTTAAGCTCGTACAAACCCGGTAGTCCGGAAATCTCGAAGGATTTCAAGTCATTCAACTTTAACCAAGATCGTAATAGATTAGCGTACATGCCCACAAGGTACATTCAGTTCGCACATAGTTCAAATACATCGGAGTTCAATAGTTATTACAAACCATAGTTTTGAATTCAAAGCGGAAGCAACATAGTTTTGAAACACAAGTCTTAGTTCACAATACGGTGCCATATGCCTGATCTGTCCACAAAGCATCAGGAAAGATAAGGATTGACCATGCCCATGGTCTAGTCACTGCCCTCGACGGGATACAGACAGTTCTCGCAGTAGCCGAAGAAACATTGCCCATCTGCAACAACAAGGGATAGCACCCTGAGTACGAGAAGGTACTCAGCTAGACTTACCCATCATAAAAACCAAATAATTGACACCAAGGATTATGCAAGGCTGTATCTGAGGTTGGCCACACTTACCTTTTTGCATAAAAGCATTTTATTATCAAATATCAACATTAGAGCATTAGCGGTCACTTTTATGTAATCAGCCTGATTATCTAGATTTGCACCTGATCTAGAGCAAACACTTGACTACTTATTCAAGCAAGAGTGACTATTTCATCAATAGCCTTTCAGATTCACCAACCATAACCATCATTAATTCCATATATTACTACGGTAACACATGCTCAGTCAAGTTACTCACTAACCAGGAGCGATGGCTTATAATCGATTCCTACCAGCTGGGGATAAAATATCGCACACTCGCCTGACACACCCTGCCAGGTGGCCGTTGGCGACCACTCAGGAGATTCGAGAACCCAAATCGCGGGACGGCCATGGACCCTTCTACACCGAGGGTTATCTCAATGCCAGGTCGCTCAAGCTATTAACTGCCCACGGTCATGCCAGGTCGATCAGGCCCTGCCTGCCCTCGGACCATGCCAGGTCGATCAGAATAGTTGCCCACGGTACATATAAGGCCCTGGGTGTTAGGCGTCAACGTCTCCGTCACCGGCTCGAAACACCTTACTCGGCTTCACGGGAGGTACCCGCACCTGCTCCGTTAAGTGATTGACGCGTTCAAAATGACTGAGGTGTGCCTTCGTCGGGTCCTAATCGACACAGACGGGAGACTACTAGCACACAGAACCCATGTCCTGCTGCTCCTACATCCCGCCCGGTCTCAGATTAATTAACACATGGTTCTCTCCATGATAGCACCAGGCTAAACATGTTTAGTATCCACCTATATGCGGGAGACAGGAAATCACCCGACTTTTACCGGTCTAAGCAGGGCTAAGCATATAATCGAGCCTAGACCTAACAGGGATCACAAGATAATATTTGCAGGTGGACAAGGATAATTAATCAATGCAGCAACGGTATCACACAACTCCTATAACCTAATGCAACAATCATATCAGGTTAACTTGTAACGGTAATTTGCAAAGCGTAGGAGAAAAATGCTCCGGGGCTTGCCTCGCTCGAAGTCGGCGGGGCGGTGATCACGGCACTCCGGCAGGTCCTCAGCGTCTCCTTCCGGGATCCCCTCCTCGGTTGTCTCCTCCTGACGCTGCTCCTCCGGCGTGTCTTGGGCTTCCACTACCGACCCTGCGTGATGCGGTACATGAATGAATTACATGAATGCACATGGGATGCACGTGATGCAACCGGGAGTAACAACTCAGGAGATAAGCACATGTCATCTACTGCTACTCTTCAACAAGGTAGTCAACATCATCCCAACTATTTAACCTATCAAGATCAACTTGTTAAGCGGTTTGTCACCACATCAAAGTCTACTTAATGAGCTTACTACCCTCTAATTACTTGCTGAAATAAATCTATTTACACATGCTTTAAACAGCAACCTAACCTAGACAGCTTGAGAAAATCTACAGAAATTACTGGGAGTTAACAACACCTAATCTAGCTCCCTGTCCAAATTTCAGCTCATTTAGACTTAAACTCCATCCTCTATGAAAAAGACAAATTCTATCATGAAAAGGTCCTTTGAACTACACACCCTAGCAAAAGTGTCAAACAACAGATTTCTTATTTTTCTGCTGTGCTTCCTAGTACAAGAGCAGTGTGCTTAAATTCTCAGGTTCATATTCCTCATATTTTATTTACTACAAAATAAACAAGGAAACGACATTTAAACATTTTAAAAGCTACTGTCAAATTAATTCACAGAATAACCTCATATTATATTTTTCTCTGAAACTACACATTCATACAAACCTAACAAAACTGGAATCACATTTTTCTGACTTATACATAATTAGTTATGCATTTACCAAGTTATCAGCACTTTTCTAAATTAAATGCATCTACACATAAAAGTATCACCAAGAATGCATTCAACAGTTTTCACTGATAGATCTAAACATGCTTGACCTAACAAAACTTGTTTCACAGTATTTGGACATAAAATGAGCCTTCTATGAATTTTTAAGCCTTTACATGGATTCTGCAAAACACATTAAAAGAAAACTCAAACCTAACATACGGACTTCGGCCGAGGCACAGGACACGGCTTCGGCACACTCGGCGCGACTCGCCCGAGGCTTCGAGGCAAGGCTTCGGCACCTTCAGCGCGATTCGGCTGAGGCCCGAGGCTCAGACCCAATTCTCCGATTCGCCCGAGGCACACTGGCAGCCGAGGCTAACCCATTCAGTCGAGGCTACTGACTCAACCGAGGCTTACTGACTCAACCGAGACTAGCTGACTCAACCGAGACTAGCTGACTCAACCGAACACTTGACTTGGCTCGACTCGACCGAGGCTTACACAACCGACCCGATCGAGGCTCGAGGCGAAGGCTCGGTGCATCCGACTTACCGAGGCCTACGGCACTCAAGCTCTTCCCTTTTCTTCTCTTTCTTACTGCCAGTCGGGGCCCGCTGGTCAGGGCGACCAAGCTTCCGAGGCCAGGCTCAGCACGTTACCGCGCGAGGCCAGGCTCGGCAGTCAACGGCGGAGTTTGGCGCCGTGGTCGTTGACCGGCCTAGCTCGTCGACGGCGACACTTCTGGCGACACTGAGACCATCGTTGGTGCGGGTTTTCGAGACGAACACGACCGACTAACTTGCTGAGCGAGGGATACCGGAGCAAGCTCGACGGCGGCCATGGCGGAGCGGCGGCTCTGCGACTCGGCGGCGGAACTCTCCCCGGCGGCTTGCGACTCGGTAAGGTTAGCACTAGCCCACGCAAGACCTAAGCGACCTATTGGAGCAGCTCTCGGGCTTCGGCATCCCCGGCATTGTCCGCGCGATGCACGGCGGCGGTCCACGACGGACACAGCGCGTCTGGCCCGCGGTCCGCGAACTCAGACACGAGAGAGGTCTCCATCTGACTCTAAGCTACTACGACGGTAGAGCAGACTAGACATGGCTCAGCCCGAGGGTAGCATGGACGGAGATGACCGTCCCACGTGAAGGTCACGGTGGCGGCCATGGCGGAGCTTGCGGATGGCGTCCGCTGTTCCGGCGCTAAGAGGAAGAAGGGGAAACCAACTCTTACCGGAGAAGAAAGTCACGGCGGAGAAACTGGCGGAGGAAATCGAGCGTGGTGAGAGCGAGTGGAGCGAGGGGGAGGAAGGAATCGAGCGGTGGTGAGCGGTGGAGCGAGCAATTGCTCGTCGCAGCTCGGCAGAAAAGGCGGCGGCGCTTCGCTCTGTGAAGGTGGGGTGGAGTGGAGCGAAGGAGAGACTGAGCAATGGACTGCTCTGCTGGCTGCGAGCACAGGCGGAGCGGAGGCAAACGGAACGAAGTGCTAGGTGCATTGCACCTGGCCAGTTCCCATCGGGGGAACTCCCGACCGGACGCGGCGGCGTCAGGCGTCGAGCTCCACGCGGCGGGCATGCACCGAGCTCCTGGGCGTCGTGGCGAGCTTGCAGAGAGCGAGGGGACGACATGGCGCACGCGGCGCAAAACCGCGGGCGGCGATGCCGGTGGTTTTGCCAGCCAGCGAGGCGGTCTCGCGGCGGCGGCAGGCTCGGTCGGCGCAGAGGGAGCGGCGCGCGCGCGGGAAGAAAGAGAGAGAGGCTGACAGGCCGGGCCCACTAGGGTTTAACTAATGAAGTTTGGTTACAAACTTTGATGCTCCATAACTCCTAAACTAAGCCGAACTAGGAAAAGGTCCCAACAGCAAAGTTGCTTAGAATTTTGTAAGGAACAAATCATCCTTAAGGCTCCAGTCCAAATTCTGTTGTTTAAAAGAAATTTAGTGCTAAACCATTTTTCTAATGCAAGAAATCCTAACCCAAAAGCTTTTTCTGAGAAAGTGCTTTAAAGCAAAGTTGTTCCCTTCATCAAGATCTACAACTTTGTTATAAGGCACTTGGTCAGAAACAGAAAGTATAACAAGGTTACACTAGAGACCAAACAAGGACTTAAGCATTCAACAAACAGATGCACATGAAATGATGAGATGCTATGCTTATGCCATGCCAAATTGTGCATTTAGGGATTGCTTAACACCGGGGTGTTACAGCCCTCCCCTCCTTAAAGGAATCTCGTCCCGAGATTTGAGTTACTAACCATTCCTTATAAAACTGTGGATATACTTCCTTTAGATAGTCTTCCGTTTCCCAAGTGGCATCTCGGTCGTCCTGCTCACTCCAGGATACTTTATATTGCTTCACGACCTTTCCGCGAGTCACTCTTTCTTTCTCATCGAGTACTCGATATGGCTTCACTGAGTAAGTAAGGTCGGACTGTAACTTGATGTTGGCCGGTTGTACTTCCTCTTCTGGAACTCGAAGACATTTCTTTAATTGTGACACATGGAATACAGGGAATATAGCCTTCAAATGTTCAGGTAACTGTAGTTGATAAGCCACTTTTCCCTTCCTTTCCATTATCCTGTAGGGTCCCACAAACCTTGGCGCTAACTTTCTTTTCACGCAAAAACGTTTAACTCCTTTCATGGGTGATACTTTCAAGTACACATAGTCACCTACTTCGAATTCAAGCGGCCTTCTTCGCTTATCGGCATAGCTCTTCTGTCGGGACTGTGCCGCTGCGATATGTTGTTGAACTATTCTCACTTGTTCTTCTGCTTCCTTGACAAAATCAAGTCCATAGTAACGACGTTCTCCTGGTTCAACCCAACTTACTGGTGTTCTGCATCTTCTGCCATACAGAGCTTCAAAAGGTGCCATCTGAATGCTTTCTTGATAGCTATTGTTGTAAGCAAATTCTGCTAATGGCAACCACTTCTCCCAAGATCCCTTTGCTGAAATTACACAGGCTCTTAACATATCCTCTAAAATCTGATTTACTCTTTAGTTTGTCCTGAGGTCTGAGGATGGTAAGCTGAGCTATGGATTAACTTAGTGCCTAACCCCTTTTGCAGTTTCTCCCAGAATGGTGCAGTAAACTGCGTTCCACGATCCGAAACTATGACCTTGGGTATACCATGTAATCGTACAATCTGATTGATATAAATCTCCGCATAGTCCGGTGCTCGATAACAAGTTTTAACTGGTATGAAATGAGCGGTCTTGGTGAGACGATCTACAATTACCCAAATCGAATCGTTTCCCTTCTGAGTGGTAGGCAAACCGGTGATAAAATCCATACTCACTTCTTCCCACTTCCATTCAGGTATTGATAAAGGTTGAAGTGTTCCTGCTGGCTTCAGGTGAATAGCCTTCACCCGACAACATGTGTCGCATCTGGCTACATATGCGGCAATTTCCTTCTTCATTTTGGTCCACCAAAATCTTGGACGCAAATCTTGATACATCTTAGTGCTCCCGGGATGGATAGACAATTTAGAAAGATGAGCCTCGTCCATGATCTGATTTTTCAGTTCCCTATTCTTGGGTACCACTAGGCGATTATCAAACCATAACACTCCCTTATCATCAACTCGGAAATGTTTTACGGGTTCAGTGGCAGCCCTTAGCTTTTCTTTGATATAATAGATTCCCTTGTCTGTTTTCTGCCCCTTCTAGAATCTGGTCAACTAAGGTGCTCTGCAACTCGATGTGACGCAAGATCACAGGGTGTACGAGACTAAACTCGTCTTCTGGTTGTATCCTCAAGTTATTACAATGCGACTTCCGACTCAAAGCATCAGCAACCACATTTGCTTTTCCCGGGTGATAATGTATCTGCAAATTGTAATCCTTAATCAATTCAAGCCACCTTCTCTGCCTCATATTCAACTCTGGTTGAGTGAAGATATACTTGAGACTCTTATGATCAGTGTACATATTGCAGACATTTCCTAGCAAATAGTGCCTCCAGATCTTCAGAGCGTGCACCACAGCAGCTAATTCCAAATCATGCGTAGGATAATTTATCTCATGTTTTCTCAACTGTCGTGAAGCATAAGCAATCACTCTGCCTTCTTGCATAAGAACACACCCTAAACCAACTTTTGATGCGTCGCAGAAGACATCAAACGGCTTCTCGATATCTGGTTGAGCTAAGACAGGGGCAGTGGTTAACAGTTTCCGCAAGGCACGGAAAGCTGTTTCACACTTCTCTGTCCACTCAAACTTTTGATCCTTCTGAAGCAAACTTGTCATGGGCTTGGCAATCTTAGAGAAGTCGGGAATGAAACGACGATAATATCCCGCTAAACCGAGAAAACTCCGAATCTCCCCAACCGAAGTTGGAGCTTCCCAATCCATTACTTCTTGGACTTTGCTAGGGTCCACAGAGATTCCTTCTTCTGACAAGATGTGACCAAGGAATTGTACTTGCTTCAACCAAAATTCACATTTGCTAAACTTAGCATAAAGTTTGTGCTCTCGTAGCCTTGTCAGAACAACCCTCAAATGTTCTGCGTGATCATCCGGGTTCTCAGAATACACCAAAATGTCATCAATGAACACCACTACAAACTTATCTAGTTCTGGCATGAATACCGAGTTCATCAAACTCATAAAGTAAGCCGGAGCATTTGTCAATCCAAAAGACATGACTAAATACTCGTATAGGCCATATCTGGTTGAAAAAGCAGTCTTTGGAATATCTTGTGGTCGGATTCTAATTTGATGATAACCGGATCTCAAATCGATCTTGGAAAACACCTTGGCTCTGGATAACTGGTCAAACAAAATATCTATCCGTGGCAACAGATATTTATTCTTAATGGTCACGGCATTAAGCGGTCGATAATCCACACACATTCTCAAGGACTTGTCCTTCTTCTTAACAAACAAGGCTGGACATCCCCACTCTGACACACTAGGTTGAATGAAACCCTTGTCCAAAAGTTCCTTGATCTGAGTTTTGAGTTCAGCTAACTCATTGGGCGGCATGCGATAAGGTCTTCTCGAGATCGGTGCAGTCCCTGGTAACAGCTCAATGGTAAACTCTACAGCCCGCTTGGGCGGTAAACCCGGCAACTCATCTGGAAAGACGTCTGGGAAATCCCGAACAACTGGAATTTTTGACAGGTCCTCTATAGATAAGGTGCAAGATAGATCAACAAAATCAGCCCCTCGAGGAAGAGAGATACGTAACTTGTTGTTCCTCCTTGGATCAGTCAAGGTAAGAGTCCTATCTGCAGTGTCCAACACCGCTTTCCACATACTCATC
The DNA here is from genome assembly GCA_009763385.1 of Coix lacryma-jobi var. lacryma-jobi. Lineage (NCBI taxonomy): Eukaryota > Viridiplantae > Streptophyta > Magnoliopsida > Poales > Poaceae > Coix > Coix lacryma-jobi. The sequence continues at coordinate 117,234,063 of CM019824.1, read as the reverse complement.
CAACTCATTCCTAGGACTACGTCCATACTGAGCCCTGGCAAAACTACTAAATTAGCCCCAAACTTATGCCCTCCGATGTCGATGGTTGCATCACGAACCATCTGCCTAGACAACACACTACTCCCCACAGAGCTTACGCGAAACCCATAATCCATTTCGGACACCTCTTGATCATGCTTTTGTGCAAATGCTTTACTCATGAACGAATGCGATGATCCAGTATCAAACAAAACGACTGCAGGATGATGATTAACAAGGCACGTACCAGCAGTCACGGGCTCTCCAGCACGAGCTTCTTCAGCGGTCATGTTGTGCAGGCGTGCGGGGTAATTGGTCTGTTGCTTCTTTGGGTAGGGACAGTATCTTGCGAAAGTGCCCCTCTTGGTTGCAGTTGTAGCATGGTCCCCGAACTATAGGTTTATTTCCCGAAGAACTGCCTTGACCTCCACGAGCCTGAGCAGCAGCTATCTTGTATGGCTTCTGATTGCGCTGAGCTTGTGGTTGATTCTTCTTCTGCGGCGGCCTAAAACGTGCCCCCGGCGCTGGTGGTCGATACAGATTTCGCTGAGCTGGTGGTCCTCTGGGTTGTGATGATCCTGATTCAAAGGTCCTCTTCCGGGCCTTGCTAGCAGCATGCTTGTTGTTATGATTCTCTTGAATTAGACAGTCACTTATGAAGTCATTGAAATTGGTACGGGAAGAGGTACCCACTGACTTTCCCATTTTAGTGTTCAAGCCTCTCTTGAAACTAGCAATCTTCTTAGCGTCTGTATCAACAAAGTCTGAGATATAGCGAGCCAGTGAATTGAACATGTGATGGTACTCCGTAACAGATCGAGTCCCCTGTGTCAGGTTCATGAACTCGACCACCTTCATCTGGGTCAAGCCTGGCGGAATGTAATGACCTCGAACAGCAGCAGTGAACATTCTCCAAGTGATAGGAACATTAATAGGATAGGTGGTGCGGTGATGTCCCCACCAAATCCCGGCTGGTCCCTGCAACTGGTGTGCGGCATATTCTGCTTTAAGCTCTTCTGTGAGCCTAAGCAAACGGAACTTCTGCTCCAGAGTATGCAGCCATTCTTCTGCCTCCAATGGTTCCATAGCTTCCTTGAAGATTGGTGGTTTGGTATCCAGGAAATCCTTGAAGGAACTATACTGGTTTGGCTCTTGGCGTTGGTGTCCTTGTGCCAAGTTCTCCCTCAGCAAAGCTTCAATATTGCGCTGACTTCCAAGGAATTGAGCAAAAAGCTGCTCAGCCGTTGGTGGTGGAGGAGGTGGTGGATTGCGGTTTTCCCTGGGGTCCTCATTTCCACCACTACCGCCCGCTCCACTACGAGTTGTCGTCATCTGCATATAGTATAGTAAGCGACCATTAGGCGAAGTTGCAACTTGTAGAGAACAATAAATCATACCCACTGAAATTATTCGGAAAAACGATTCACCAAACAATGACAGAGGTACAATAAATTTCAGTCCACATCGCATCGACACATAACAAGATCACTTAACACATCATGCAAACGATAACATAACATCCAAAGTTTTGCCCATACATATGGGACTTTCCAAGGTCTCACACACATCACATAAGTCTGCCTCACATGCTTACATCCAGCCCATAACAAAACAAAAGATCGGGCGTGCCAACATACGCAAAAGATCTCTAGGTGCTAAGCATACGATCTAGACTACTCTCTAGCGATCTCACCAACGTCACCGTCCTCACTAGACATATCTGAAGAACTACTAGAAGAACTACTCGGCTCCGGATCCTCTTGGGGAAAGATGGGGTTCCTCTCATTCTCCCTGCGGTGGATCTCCTCGTGCAGACGATCGTTGTAGTCCTGTAGGTGATGGAGTTGGAGCTCCAGGTCTCCCACTCGCAACCTCAGCAACCTGTTCTCCTCTGAAACACGAATGCCCTCAACACAAACTCCTCGAAGCGCCTCCTCAGTCTCCCTCATGACCGAGGCCAAGAAAGTAGTCGACCCCTGCTGAATGGCAAGCTGATGAGCAGTCTCCTGCTCCCTCTGAAGTGCCTGGTCCCTCTCCACTGTCAACTGAGCTAGCTGTGTAGTGAGGAGGTCTATCTCTGTAGTATGCTCCTCCTGCCGGCGATGCTGTGCAGCCATCTCCTCACTAAGGGTATGATCCAGATGATCGTAGCTGCGCGATAGGCACCCATAAGTAGCCATCAGAGCAGCCATAGCACTCCCTGCTGGTCCAGCACAATGCTCCCTCTCAAGAGAGCTAGCCTCTAATACGGTAGCGCCTGGCTGACGCCACACTGCCTGGTAAGGGTCTGTCGTCGGGAAGATACTAGCAGTAGCCTGAGCAACCACCTCCGGATGGTCCTCCAAGATATCCCAGAGAACTGTATAAGCAACCTGATTGGCTGCATCCCAGGGGGTCCTCCCCTGCAAGGCAAACACCCGTCGGCACCAGACGTGATCCTGGTCCTCACGGCTAGGCACGTCGACCTCCACCGTGTACACGTGACGATCCTCTGACAACTGCACACGGTGCCAGTCGTACAGCGGCTCCTGACCCTCCTGGTATCCCACCAGGTGCAGAACTCTCCAAAGAATAGTGGGCATCCCAAATTCTCCCAAGAAGTCCTCTGACCCCTCATCAGTCCATGGCCCCAGCATGTAGTTAGGCCTCTTGCCTCCCGTGGACTTGCGAGCAGTGCGCTTGGTGCGTGCCATATGTAAGAAGTTTATCCACACAGTTTTTAATTAGTGGAAACAACTTTTTATTAGAAAAACGGGACAGAAACCATAAGGAAGGAAGTAAGATTAATGCAAAGTTGTATGATCATGATGCATGCACGTTTCATACGTCCTCACTGCCTAACAATCTAACGGCTAGACGGTGGCATACACGTTCACTCATAGCGTTAACTATACGTGCTACACGTTCGGAAGTTAGCGTACCTGCAGAAAAACCATTTCAGCCCTGCCCACAATATGAATATCATGCATTGCTGAAATTTAAATCTAATACTACTTAGGCGCATACCCGGTATACACGTAAGCAGTATATGCACCCATCAGAAACTATTACTCCCACAATCAATACTTTCACATATACTTGTGTAGAACAGGTATACATGTCAGCATCCTTCAAGCACTCCCCTAGATTGGCGGTTGTCCAATCATGCTCTCACAACTCTCATTACCTTTAGCGTAGAGGCAATTGATCCATACATTACTATTCCGAGGAATAGCATCCATACAATTTCACCCTTGCCGTATGGACGACAGAATAAACAGAAAATAAGTATGATGCACGACCCCCAAAGTTAGTACTTAAATAGCCACCTAAGTTCCTATTGAGCATAAGGACTTGATCAATGGCACACCTTACTCTTGGTCAAGAAGGTTTTTCAAATCCTAATATAGCTATAAGTTCTTGTCAAATAAGAAATTTTAATTGAAAATACGGTTTTTCAAATACACTTGTGAACAGTAACGCTAACCATGCTCCGATGCCAGCTGTCACAGAACCGACCAATTTGCACCAGATTAAGCACCGAATCGCTGCTTTCACAGAGATTACAAGTACTTAAGCTCGTACAAACCCGGTAGTCCGGAAATCTCGAAGGATTTCAAGTCATTCAACTTTAACCAAGATCGTAATAGATTAGCGTACATGCCCACAAGGTACATTCAGTTCGCACATAGTTCAAATACATCGGAGTTCAATAGTTATTACAAACCATAGTTTTGAATTCAAAGCGGAAGCAACATAGTTTTGAAACACAAGTTCTTAGTTCACAATACGGTGCCATATGCCTGATCTGTCCACAAAAGCATCAGGAAAGATAAGGATTGACCATGCCCATGGTCTAGTCACTGCCCTCGACGGGATACAGACAGTTCTCGCAGTAGCCGAAGAAACATTGCCCATCTGCAACAACAAGGGATAGCACCCTGAGTACGAGAAGGTACTCAGCTAGACTTACCCGTCATAAACCAGAAATAATTGACACCAAGGATTATGCAAGGCTGTATCTGAGGTTGGCCACACTTACCTTTTTGCATAAAAGCATTTTATTATCAAATAATCAACATTAGAGCATTAGCGGTCACTTTTATGTAATCAGCCTGATTATCTAGATTTGCACCTGATCTAGAGCAAACACTTGACTACTTATTCAAGCAAGAGTGACTATTTCATCAATAGCCTTTCAGATTCACCAACCATAACCATCATTAATTCCATATATTACTACGGTAACACATGCTCAGTCAAGTTACTCACTAACCAGGAGCGATGGCGATTATAATCGATACCTACCAGCTGGGGATAAAATGTCGCACACTCGCCTGACACACCCTGCCAGGTGGCCGTTGGCGACCACTCAGGAGATTCGAGAACCCAAATCGCGGGACGGCCATGGACCCTTCTACACCGAGGGTTATCTCAATGCCAGGTCGCTCAAGCTATTAACTGCCCACGGTCATGCCAGGTCGATCAGGCCCTGCCTGCCCTCGGACCATGCCAGGTCGATCAGAATAGTTGCCCACGGTACATATAAGGCCCTGGGTGTTAGGCGTCAACGTCTCCGTCACCGGCTCGAAACACCTTACTCGGCTTCACGGGAGGTACCCGCACCTGCTCCGTTAAGTGATTGACGCGTTCAAAATGACTGAGGTGTGCCTTCGTCGGGTCCTAATCGACATAGACGGGAGACTACTAGCACACAGAACCCATGTCCTGCTGCTCCTACATCCCGCCCGGTCTTAGATTAATTAACACATGGTTCTCTCCATGATAGCACCAGGCTAAACATGTTTAGTATCCACCTATATGCGGGAGACAGGAAATCACCCGACTTTTACCGGTCTAAGCAGGGCTAAGCATATAATCGAGCCTAGACCTAACAGGGATCACAAGATAATATTTGCAGGTGGACAAGGATAATTAATCAATGCAGCAACGGTATCACACAACTCCTATAACCTAATGCAACAATCATATCAGGTTAACTTGTAACGGTAATTTGCAAAGCGTAGGAGAAAAATGCTCCGGGGCTTGCCTCGCTCGAAGTCGGCGGGGCGGTGATCACGGCACTCCGGCAGGTCCTCAGCGTCTCCTTCCGGGATCCCCTCCTCGGTTGTCTCCTCCTGACGCTGCTCCTCCGGCGTGTCTTGGGCTTCCACTACCTACCCTGCGTGATGCGGTACATGAATGAATAACATGAATGCACATGGGATGCACGGTGATGCAACCGGGAGTAACAACTCAGGAGATAAGCACATGTCATCTACTGCTACTCTTCAACAAGGTAGTCAACATCATCCCAACTATTTAACCTATCAAGATCAACTTGTTAAGCGGTGTTGTCACCACATCAAAGTCTACTTAATGAGCTTACTACCCTCTAATTACTTGCTGAAATAAATCTATTTACACATGCTTTAAACAGCAACCTAACCTAGACAGCTTCAGAAAAATCTACAGAAATTACTGGGAGTTAACAACACCTAATCTAGCTCCCTGTCCAAATTTCAGCTCATTTGGACTTAAACTCCATCCTCTATGAAAAAGACAAATTGTATCATGAAAGGTCCTTTGAACTACACACCCTAGCAAAAAGTGTCAAACAACAGATTTCTTATTTTTCTGCTGTGCTTCCTAGTACAAGAGCAGTGTGCTTAAATTCTCAGGTTCATATTCCTCATATTTTATTTACTACAAAATAAACAAGGAAACGACATTTAACCATTTTAAAAGCTACTGTCAAATTAATTCACAGAATAACCTCATATTATATTTTTCTCTGAAACTACACATTCATACAAACCTAACAAAACTGGAATCACATTTTTCTGACTTATACATAATTAGTTATGCATTTACCAAGTTATCAGCACTTTTCTAAATTAAATGCATCTACACATAAAAGTATCACCAAGAATGCATTCAACAGTTTTCACTGATAGATCTAAACATGCTTGACCTAACAAAACTTGTTTCACAGTATTTGGACATAAAATGAGCCTTCTATGAATTTTTGAAGCCTTTACATGGATTCTGCAAAACACATTTAAAAGAAAACTCAAACCTAACGTACGGACTTCGGCCGAGGCACAGGACACGGCTTCGGCACACTCGGCGCGACTCGCCCGAGGCTTCGAGGCAAGGCTTCGGCACCTTCAGCGCGATTCGGCTGAGGCCCGAGGCTCAGACCCAATTCTCCGATTCGCCCGAGGCACACTGGCAGCCGAGGCTAACCCATTCAGTCGAGGCTACTGACTCAACCGAGGCTTACTGACTCAACCGAGACTAGCTGACTCAACCGAGACTAGCTGACTCAACCGAACACTTGACTTGGCTCGACTCGACCGAGGCTTACACAACCGACCCGATCGAGGCTCGAGGCGAAGGCTCGGTGCATCCGACTTACCGAGGCCTACGGCACTCAAGCTCTTCCCTTTTCTTCTCTTTCTTACTGCCAGTCGGGGCCCGCTGGTCAGGGCGACCAAGCTTCCGAGGCCAGGCTCAGCACGTTACCGCGCGAGGCCAGGCTCGGCAGTCAACGGCGGAGTTTGGCGCCGTGGTCGTTGACCGGCCCTAGCTCGTCGACGGCGACACTTCTGGCGACACTGAGACCATCGTTGGGTGCGGGTTTTCGAGACGAACACGACCGACTAACTTGCTGAGCCAGAGGGATACCGGAGCAAGCTCGACGGCGGCCATGGCGGAGCGGCGGCTCTGCGACTCGGCGGCGGAACTCTCCCCGGCGGCTTGCGACTCGGTAAGGTTAGCACTAGCCCACGTAAGACCTAAGCGACCTATTGGAGCAGCTCTCGGGCTTCGGCATCCCCGGCATTGTCCGGCGCGATGCACGGCGGCGGTCCACGACGGACACAGCGCGTCTGGCCCGCGGTCCGGCGAACTCAGGACACGAGAGAGGTCTCCATCTGACTCTAAGCTACTACGACGGTAGAGCAGACTAGAACATGGCTCAGCCTAGGGTAGCATGGCCGGAGATGACCGGTCCACGTGAAGGTCACGGTGGCGGCCATGGCGGAAGCTTGCGGATGGCGTCCGCTGTTCCGGCAGCTAGAGAGGAAGAGAGGGGAAACCAACTCTTACCGGAGAAAGAGAAGGTCACGGCGGAGAAACTGGCGGGAGGAATCGAGCGGTGGTGAGCGGTGGAGCGAGCAATTGCTCGTCGCAGCTCGGCAGAAAAGGCGGCGGCGCTTCGCTCTGTGAAGGTGGGGTGGAGTGGAGCGAAGGAGAGACTGAGCAATGGACTGCTCTGCTGGCTGCGAGCACAGGCGGAGCGGAGGCAAACGGAACGAAGTGCTAGGTGCATTGCACCTGGCCAGTTCCCATCGGGGGAACTCCCGACCGGACGCGGCGGCGTCAGGCGTCGAGCTCCACGCGGCGGGCATGCACCGAGCTCCTGGGCGTCGTGGCGAGCTTGCAGAGAGCGAGGGGACGACATGGCGCACGCGGCGCAAAACCGCGGGCGGCGATGCCGGTGGTTTTGCCAGCCAGCGAGGCGGTCTCGCGGCGGCGGCAGGCTCGGTCGGCGCAGAGGGAGCGGCGCGCACGCGGGAAGAAAGAGAGAGAGGCTGACAGGCCGGGCCCACTAGGGTTTAACTAATGAAGTTTGGTTACAAACTTTGATGCTCCATAACTCCTAAACTAAGCCGAACTAGGAAAAGGTCCCAACAGCAAAGTTGCTTAGAATTTTGTAAGGAACAAATCATCCTTAAGGCTCCAGTCCAAATTCTGTTGTTTAAAAGAAATTTAGTGCTAAACCATTTTTCTAATGCAAGAAATCCTAACCCAAAAGCTTTTTCTGAGAAAGTGCTTTAAAGCAAAGTTGTTCCCTTCATCAAGATCTACAACTTTGTTATAAGGCACTTGGTCAGAAACAGAAAGTATAACAAGGTTACACTAGAGACCAAACAAGGACTTAAGCATTCAACAAACAGATGCACATGAAATGATGAGATGCTATGCTTATGCCATGCCAAATTGTGCATTTAGGGATTGCTTAACACCGGGGTGTTACAATTGGGAGTTGGAGAAGGAGCTTCGAGGTACTGTTGGGAATGTCCACTCTCACAACCCTATTCAGGATGTCCATCATGGCTTTATACTGACACATCCAATTAATGCCTAAAATGACATCTATTTCCTGATCACGAAGCACTATCATGGTGGTAGGAAATACATGTTCCCCCAACATCACTGGTATATTACGAACTACCTCCTTAGTACTTATACGCCCTCCAGGCGAAAATATGCAGAAATTTTCTTTCAATTCCCCTATCGATATCCCATGCTCAATGACAAATGTACGACTGATGAAGGAATGCGATGCACCGGAATCAAACAGCACGACTGCGGGATGATTGGCAACGGGAAACCTACCGATCATGACGGGCTCCCCTTCTGGGATGTCGCTGACAGCGGTGTAGTAGACTTGCCCGTGCTTCTTGACAACCTTGCCCTTCTGAGTATGCTGCTGCTGGACACGGTACTGCTGCTGCTGGGGTCCTCCAGGACCCTTCTGAGCGTTCTGAGTATACCTCTTGGGCTTTGGGCACTCATGAGCCCAGTGGCCAGTCTGGCCGCAGTTGTAGCAGGGATGGTTGTAAGCGGTTTGTGGGGTGGTGATACGAACACCTGGGGCGTTCGACTGCGTGGCACTTTGCTGGTTGGCGTTGTGGGTGGTGGCCGCGGTACGGACGACCACTTGTTGGTGGGGGTAAGGTGGGCGATTTTGGTGGTGGCTAGGGTGATAAATGACCCTCTGGCGCTTGTGACTGCCAGAGAAACTGCTAGACCCTGCTTTCTTCTTCTTCTTTTCCTCTTGGTACTGGCGATTGCTCTCCTCATAAGCGATAGCCCGGTCAACGGCATCATGATACGAGCCGGTCAGGTTATTGGACATACTTCTGCGGATCTTGGGGTACAGTCCCCTAAGGAAACAGTCCCTTTTCTTCTCGTCCGTGTTGACGTACTCCGAGGCATACTGGCTAAGGTGATTGAACTGACCCACGTACTGCATCACTGTGGAGTCCTTCTGCTGCAGTGCCAGGAACTGATCAAGCTTCATCTTCATTACTCCAGAAGGGATGTGATGAGCACGGAAAGCTGTGCGGAACTCTTCCCAGGTCAACTGATGGCCCTAGGGCTGGGCAGCCAACAGGTTGGCATACCAAGCGCTTGCTGGACCACGAAGCTGCTGAGAAGCGAACCGGGGCTTCTAGGTGTCGGTGCAGTGGAGAAGACCAAACTTCTGCTCCATGGTGCGGAGCCAATCATCAGCTTCAAGGGGTTCATCGGCCTTGGTAAAGACCGGTGGACGGGTTTCGGTGAAATCCACATATGTGGTCTCATGGTTGATGTTGTGGCGACCACGGTGGCCATTGTTCTGTTGCCCTTGGTTTTGAGCCATCAGGTTAGCAGCGGCTGCCAAGGCTGCGATGGCATCTGCTAGCGTAGCAGGTACAGGTGGAGGGTTTGGAAGGTCAGCCTCCTGAGAACTTCCAGCTCCAGTGCGAGTGTTCACAGGCATCTGTTAAGCAACTTGGACTTAGCATCCATTGATAAGGTTCTGAAAACAACTGACTGAAAAGCTTCACTGATACAAAGGTAGATCACTGACAGATAACCACAGACTGATAAGGGGAAAAGGTATGAAAAGAAAAAAAAACAGACCCGACTAGACAAAAGACAGACTAGCGCTCCCAAACCTAGTCTAAGGGTTTTGGTAAGCAGGTGGTACAGACACACGGGATCTCCATCCTCTAACAACGAGTCTAGTCTTCATCGGTGATGATCATGTCCTCGTCGTCGTCTTCTTCCTCGAGGATGAGCTCAGGCTCAACCTTCTCGTCCTCGTCTTCAGCGTGGATGTCCTCGGCAGGTTCAATCTCCTCGTCCACGCCTGACTCTTGCTCTATGTCCGGCTCTTCCACTACTCCGTCCTTAGGGTCCTCGACAACCGGGGGAACCATGGGGTGGAGTTGGTCGTACAGCTGGTGTACCTCCTCATGAAGCATGTCATTGAACTGTTCAATCTGAGCTGTGTACTGCTGCAGTCCATGGAGCTCGGTTCTGATGACGTCCTCGCGAATCCAAGTGGCATCGCGCTGCTGGATGGCGCGAATCACGTTCCGGTTGGCCTGCTTCAGGGAGGCTCGTGCCTCATAGAACTCCAGACGTGAGTGGTAGAAGTCATGCTCCAAGTTTTCCAGCTCAGCCTTCAGATTCTTGATCTCCTCCTTTAGGTGTTTGCGGGTGCGACGGGGAAAGCGACGACCGTTGGAGGCTTCGCCAGTCTCTTCTCCAGTGCATGGCGCCAGTTGGTGGCGTGGCACACCATTGGGTCCAGTCGACTTGCGAGCAGTCAGCTTGATGCGAGCCATGTCTGGATAAGATAAGATGGATGAGGAGAAAAGGCTAGCAGGAAAAGGTAAAGGCATACTACCCCAACGAAGTTAAAGGGGAAGCTATTATATTAACTTAAGTGAATATGACATGATGCATGGATCGTTCCTACGGAACAAGGCAATGCACTAAATAAATAAGGTACATAGGGCTTAAAACATGTTGTCTCGCTAACTATTGTTGCCAATTAAAGACAAGATGAGAAAAGCAGTTTGGACACAAAATAGTCAAGTTTAATTTGTTTGGACTCAAAGATCTTTTGAAGTTTTCGCAAGAACACTGCAACGTTATAGTGAGATGCTCTGATACCACTCTGTGGCGGAACGGTCCCAATCCCATGGCCCACAGGTCCCTGTCAGCCTCTGACAGCCGAACCTATGTTCCACGCGATTAAGACTGATCACCACTGGGCTGCATCGGTGCCCATTGTCCGCAGGATCATCTCACAATTCGGTCACAGCACTGGATACTTTTACAAATAACATCGGAATACAGAGCGGAAGACTTAAATAACATTAGTTTTACAAACCGAGGTTCCAAATAAGATTAAAGGTGTAGTTATTACATACCAAGTTCGGATAATAGAAAATAGGCAACGTAGCGGAGTACAACAAAATAAGATACTTGTAATCACCCAGCCCGAGGGTGCACAACTATTCTTCGGCCTCATCGGCCTCTTCCTGGTCGATGGTCATGCAGCAGGGCGCAAGACACATCGGGGACTCAGTCATACCTGCAACAGGGGTTAACAAACCCTGAGTACTGGGGTACTCAACAAGTCTTACCCGACTAAAGAAAAAGGGGAGAAGACTCAGGAATGAGAGGCTTAGGTAGTCAAGGTAAGGCTTAAGCAAGATCAAGTATTTTGCAGAAAAAGCATTTTGAAATCCTTGTTTTATTTTTGGAAAGATTCCAGTATTTCTCAATTCTTCATTGTTCATGATTCATTTTACTTTTCAAAACATACCTAGTTGAGAACCACTCTCCGTTGACAGTCAGTGACCAAGTCTCCATAACCGAGGAGCAACGTTAATCCGGATAAATAATACTCAGCTGAGGATCCCTATCCACACTGCATATGTAGCACTCAAGCTTGCATATGCCAACTCGTCTACCACGATTCCTCCAAGATTGGGCCCGGTCCTACGCCACCCGGAAGTACAGTACACCACTCCTATCTAGGTACGACGACCACGTGGGTACATGCTACTTCCGCCATGTCTCCACTCCCAGTGCGTGGTTGTCGGTCCAATAAAGGATTCCTCAGAGCCAGAGCTTTCCGAAGTATGTGAATAGTTACAAGTCTTGGCCAGCAGGCCCCCATACGGATGGTCCCTAAATTTTTCCTTCAGCGACAAGCACCTCGGGACTCTAACCCAAGAGTACAGGTTCTGTCGGTTTTTCAACCCTGTCCCGGTCAGTGTCAACTGTTGAGCCCCGGACTACAACATGACGGCACCGTACGCTCGGACAACCTCTCCTCACTGTTGACTAGGTATGGATCAGATACTTAGCCAACAGTCGGGAGTAAAGCCAAATTCCCATAAAAAATTCTTTAAGTGATCACACTTTTGAAATTGGCATTTTTATTGCAAATCTATTATATAGCACCCCTAAGCATTTTGCAAATAGTTTTTAAAACAGGGCAGGTGGATATTCTGGTTGGGGTAAACAATGCAGGTAATAGGTCATCACACAACTCCTATAACCTAATGCAGTAGTTTAACTCAAAAGCATTTTAAGTAAACCTTTATAAAAATAAGGAAGGGTTAAAATGCACCGGGGCTTGCCTTGAAGAGCAAAGAGGACAGGCTGGGGTCGGCAGTGCAGGTGTCGGAGCTCGGGGTCGCCTCAGGGGTAGGTCCGTCAGCGGCTGCTTCAACTTTGATGTTTTCTCCTTCGGTCACAATACGAATGCAATGATGCATGCTTAAGAGGATGCTGACATGAACAAAAGGCTTGCTAAAACGTAGGACAAAATCTACTGATTCTAGAGTACACTTTCCATTGCGTAAGTAACTTCTTAGTGTGGACATAAAGTTACTTATCTTTATCCCTAAGCAAAATTAATCAACCTATTAAGCATCATTTATCCGACCTAAACACAAATTATGCATGGCATCACAAACATCATAGACCAAAAGGGTGGGGGTCTATGAACAGCAAACAATCCCAAAAGTCACATCACAGGGCATACAACATGAACCATACTTGATTTTCTATTTTTCCTAATTATTTAAAAAGGTCATTTTAAGAAGTTGCTCCAAAAATTACAAAATTAATCTCATAAGTTCATTTTGGTATAAAAAGATGTCAAAACAAAATTCATAATTTTTGGAGGTCATTAAGGTGCTCAATTAAAATCAGTCATTAATTAACAAAAGGCACTATTTAACAACTAAAAATAATGCCCAAAAATCAACTTATTCCAAAAGGCCTCAAAATTTTATCAGAGACTAAACATGACATAACTAGCACATAAAAATTTATCTTATGATTTTTGGAGCTACGTATGATTTTCTAAAAATCTAAAACCATCCATTTCTTAATTAAAAAAGGATTTTTCATTTTCTATGTTTTAAAGAAAGGTAGGGTTTCTTATTTTTCTAAAATACTACACAGTACAAGGAGCATACCACATTTTTCTCAGGATTTATGGAACAACATATTAATTCTCATAAAAAAGAGAAAACAGAACACTATTCACACTTTCCAAAAAGGAAAAAGAGCACTATGCTCCTTCCTCGCAGGGCTCGGGCGAATCGCGCGGCAGACCGCAGGGCTCGGGCGAATCGCAGGCAAGGCGGACGGCGGACCGGCCGCTCGGGGCTCGCGCTAGGAAAGCCGAGGGTGGGGGAAGATTCGCGAGCTCACCGTGAGTCGGGAGGGAGGCTCGGCGAGGCGGTGCAAGGGTCGGAGGAGGGAGTCCGACGGTGGTGGCGGATCTCTTCGGCGGCGATCGGCGTCCGGCGGCTCTGTACACCAAAAGAGGTCGCCGAGGGTGCGGTTAGGAGCGCGCTGAGGTGAGGAAGAGAGGGCAGGGGTCGGAGGGAAGAGAGAAGCACTCACGGCGGCGAATTTCTCGCTTAGCCGAAACGCGGCCGTTTGCCGGAGTCGGGGACGAAGCTCCTGCGCCGGCGAGAGGAGGGCGGAGGGGTGAAATTGGTTGCTCGGGAAGGTGGAGTAGTTCAAGGCGAAGGCGGTGGATGGCTCGGCGGGCGCTGTGGTGGTCTGGTGGCTCGGGGTGCCGTGGTGGCGGCAATGGCGGAGCTCGGCGGCTTCTTATAGCCGCGGGATGGAGCGGGGGGAGGGGGTCCGGGTGAGGGGTGAGGAGGATTCGCGCGGCACTAAAGGAGGTAGGGAGCAGGGTAGGGCGGCTCGGCATGGGCGGGAGCTCGCGCGCGGCGCGGCGGCTTGCCGGCGGCCGGCATCTGCCCGCTGTCTGCGGCCGTAGGGGAAAGAGGAGGGTAGGGTAGGGGATGGCGAGGCGGTGGTAGGTAGGGGACCGGAGAGGTCGAGCACTTAGCGCTGGCCTCGGGCGACATGGACGCGGGTCAGCCGGGCTCGGCGAGGCTGAGCCTGCGCCGCCGTCGGGCGGGGCCCCCTTGCTTTAAAGCTCGCACAGAGACGTTACCCATTCCCAAATCTACCCCCTTTCTGAAATTTTAAAATTACTCCCAAAACTTGAACTACACAAAGAAAACTCAAAACACCAAAGTTGCTCAAAACTTTGAGGCCTACAACTTTGTCAACATAAACTTTTTCTGAAACTCAAAAGTTTTTGAGATAATTTTGAAAACCGAAAAGGGGACAAAATTGAAGTTTGAAAGAATTTGAAATTACTTCTGATTTTATATTGAAACTTGAAAATCTGCAAACACCAAAGTTGTTTCTCTTGACAAGATCTACAACTTTGCTAAAAGGACCAACCTCAAATTTTGAATAGTTTTTGAATTAGAAAAAAAAAGTTAAAACTAGAGTTTGGAAATTTAGGGTTTTTTTAAAAGGGATTTAAATTCTAATTCTGATTTTGAACTTTGATCAACACAACAAAACATCAAGACACTCAACTGAACAAGATTTACACAAGCTAGACACAGAGGTGAAATTACCATTTTGCCCTTATAGGAAGATTTGGGCCTTTAGGGTTTTTGAAAAAAAAGAGATCACTACACAAGTCACTTCAGAAAAAGGTAAATGCAAAACAAGTATTAGGCAAACATAATGCATGGCAAGGATGATTAATTGTAACACCCTAGGTGTTAAGCAACCCTAAATGCGTAACTTGCCATCTCATGAGCATAAAGCATCATCATCTCATGTCGCATTCTCTTATTAAGTGTCATTTCATGTGAGCTTTTGTAATGCTATGCTTGATGGAATGCTTGTTTGTCTTGTTTGTGGAGTGCTTAAGTCTCCTTAGTAGTTGAACCTTGTTGGGGAGTCAAAATGAAGCTAGGTTTATGTTGGCCATGTTGGCTAACCAAGTCTCTAACCCTAGTTGCCTTAATAGAGCCCTAGGAGTCCTTTTGTTTGACTAACTAAGACTTCCTTGTTAGAAGCTTTGTATGACTATGGGCCCTTAACCAAAAGTGTGTAGAATTTAGTGTAGAACAAAAGTTGTTTAAGGCCCAACCTATGAAAATGGGTTTAACAAGGTGTTTTGGGATCCACAAGGCAGATTTGAGGGAGTTTAGACTTAGAAAATTTTCTATGTCTCTAACTGACCAAGCAGTTTCATCTAACCAACTTTGGAGCTTTTTTCGGGAGCAATCTAGGCCGAACCTAAGATCAATCTTGTAACCAAAGTTGTAGATGGTATGTAGCTTTACTCAATGGAACAAGTGGTTTAGCGTTTCACTAAGTGGATTAGGAGTTAATCACGACCAAAATCCGGCCGTCAGTCGGCCATCGTCACCTGAATCTAGCCGATTCAGTTTGAACCGGGCCGGGTCGTGCCGTGCCGGCACGCGCGCGCGGCGTTGTGGCCGACCGCGCCAGGACTTGGCCGCCGCGTGGCGCTCGACGGCCGGCCAAGCCAGCGTCCGCGCGCGGCGTGGCAAGCGGCAAAGCCAGTCCCGCCTCGCCTGTCCGAACTCCTCCCTCCATTCTGTCGCCGCGCCCGCGCTCGCTCTCGCCCCCGCTCTCTCGCCGTCGCCGGAGCCGGTAAGCGCCGCCGCGAGTCCGCCGGCGTCTTTCCGCCGCTCCGCCGCGCCTCCATCCCAACCGACCCATCAAATCGAGTCACCGTGAGCCCCCACACATCGTGCCACCCTTAGCGCCCCGTAGGAAGCCTAGGTGAGCTCCGGGATGAGTCGCCGCCATAGCCGCCATGACCGCCGAGCTCGGTCCGCCATGGCCGGCCTCCGTCCCGCAGTCTCGTGTCGCCCTAGCGCTCGTATAGGGGTTAGTGAGGTCCGAGAAGGAGGTAGAGGGTGATGGTTTAGCCGATTAGGGTTAAGAGCCCGCGGAACGCCGCCGTCCGCCATGACCGCCATGGCCGGCGCGCTCGGTCCGCCGTGGCCAACCCTCTTCCTGAACTCGTCCATCTGCCCTAGCTAGCGTTCTTGAGTCGCCTAGGTTCGCCGGAGCTAGTGGTGGTGATGGTTTGGCCAATTAGGGTCGGGAAGCGCGAGTATGCCGTCGTCCGCCGCTCGCCATGGTCGTCGGAGTGGCGTGGCCGTGGTTGCGGGTGCTCGGAGCTTGCGCCCTGGCTTCCGAGCCCTGGGCTAGGGTTATGAAGGTCGCCGGAGTAGATCTCGAGGGTCGGATGAGCCCGTCGTGGCCGGAGCCGGCCGGCGTAGCTAGGGCCGCGCCGCCGTGTCCGCCATCGCCGTCGGCGAGCTCGATCCGCGTGTGCGCTGGTCCAGCCGAGGGTACCATCGGGTGCGGAAGGTTGAGGGGAGTCCGCCAGTGGGGATGGTTTTGCCGGGGAGTTCGCCGTCGGTGAGCTCCGCCGCGGTCAACCTTCCCCCTGTTTTGTGTGTCTGTCGGGTGGGGTCGGTTTGACCCGGGGACCCGCGTGTCAGCGAGTCTAGTTCTGTCTGTGTGCACTGGTTCGGGTACCCTTAGCAGTTTTCTGTTTGAATGTTTTCCAGAGTTTGTTTAAATAGTTTCCAGAAATTGTTGTAATGCTTGTTTAATTCATATCTTGCTAAATATAAATGCTAAAAAGGTGAAACAAGTTTTGTTAGGATTGTTATGTTGAGGTCTATGCATGAAAAATATAATATGTCCAGTTTGTGGAGATTTTCTGTGTAGTTATATTTAATTTATGTTTAGGCTAAAATCTTGTTAAATGCATAGCAAATTGTATGTGTCTCAAAAAAATGTGATTCTTGTTTTGTTAGGTTTGTGTTGAGGACTAGTTTCTGGGAAAAATGTAAAATGAGGTTGCTCTGTGAAACAATTTGGCAGTAGTAATTAAAATGATTAAATGTTGTGTTCTTGTTTATTTTTTAGTAATTAAAATATGAAGAGTATGGACTTGGTAATTTTTACTGACTGCTCTTGTGCTAAGAAGTTCAGAAGAAAATTATGGAGCTTGTTCTTTGACACTTTGTGCTAGGGGGTGTAGTTCAAAGCACCTTTTCATGATAGAATTTTTCTTTTTCATAGAGGATGAAGTCTAGGTCCAAATGGGATGAAATTTGGACAGAGGGTTAGATTAAGTGTTATTAATCTTCAGTAATTTTTATAGATTTTTGTGAAGCTGTCTAGGATAGGTTACTGTTATAGGCCTATTTAACTAAATTTAATTCTACAAATAATTAGAGGGTAATAAACCCATTAAGCAACTTTGATGTGGTGACAACAAGACTTAGTACGTAGTATATTAAATTAAGTAAGTGAGTAGCAGTAGATGACATGTGCTTATCTCCTGAATTGTTACTCCATGTTGCATCACCATGCATCCCATGTGCATTCATGTTATTCATTCATGTACCGCATCATGCAGGATCGATAGTGGAAGCCCAGGAGACGCCGGAGGAGCAACGTCAGGAGGAGACACCCGAGGAGAGGATCCCGGAAGGAGACGCTGAGGACCTGCCGGAGTGCTGTGATCACCGCCCCGCCGACTTCGAGCGAGGCAAGCCCCGGAGCATTTTCTCCTATGGTTTGCAAATTACCGATTACAAGTTAACCTGATATGATTGTTGCATTAGGTTATAGGAGTTGTGTGATACCGTTGCTGCATTAATTAATTATCCTTGTCCACCTGCAAATATTACCTTGTTATCCCTGATAAGTCTAGGCTCGTTTATGCTTAGCCCTGCTTAGACCGGTAAAAGTCGGGTGATTTCCTGTCTCCCGCATATAGGTGGATACTAAACATGTTTAGCCTCGTGCTATCGTGGAATATAACCATGTGATAATGAATTTGAGACCGGGCGGGATGTAGGGGCAGCAGGACATGGGTTCTGTGTGCTAGTAGTCTCCCGTCTGTGTCGATTAGGAACCGACGAAGGCATACCTCAGTCATTTTGAACGCGTCAATCACTTAACGGAGCAGGTGCGGGTACCTCCCGTGAAGCCGAGTAAGGTGTTTCGAGCCGGTGATGGAGACATTGACGCCTAACACCCAGGGCCTTACATGTACCGTGGGCAACTATTCTGATCGACCTGGCATGGTCCGAGGGCAGGCAGGGCCTGATCGACCTGGCATGACCGTGGGCAGTTAATAGCTTGAGCGACCTGGCATTGAGATAACCCTCGGTGTAGAAGGGTCCATGGCCGTCCCGCGATTTGGGTTCTCGAACCTCCTGAATTGGTTGTCAACGGCCACCTGGCAGGGTGTGACGGGCGAGTGTGCGACATTTTATCCCCAGCTGGTAGGAATCGATTATAATCGCCATCGCTCCTGGTTAGTGAGTAACTTGACTGAGCATGTGTTACCGTAGTAATATATGGAATTAATGATGGTTATGGTTGGTGAATCTGAAAGGCTATTAATGAAATAGTCACTCTTGCTTGAATAAGTAGTCAAGTGTTTGCTCTAGATCAGGTGCAAATCTAGATAATCAGGCTGATTACATAAAAGTGACTGCTAATACTCTAATGATGATTATTTAATAATAAAATGCTTTTATGCAAAAAGGTAAGTGTGGCCAACCCCAGATACAGCCTTGCATAATCCTTGGTGTTGATTATTTCTGGTTTATGACGGGTAAGTCTAGCTGAGTACCTTCTCGTACTCAGGGTTCTATCCCTTGTTGTTGCAGATGGGCAATGCTTCTTCGGCTATTGCGAGAACTGTCTGTACCCCGTCGAGGGCAGTGACTAGACCATGGGCATGGTCAACTCTTATCTTCCCTGATGCTTTTGTGGACTGATCAAGCATATGGCACTGTATTGTGAACTAAGGACTTGTGTTTCAAAACTATGTCGCTTCCGCTTTTGAATTCAAACTATGGTTTGTAATAACTGTTGAACTCCGAGGTATGTTGAACTATGTGCGAACTGAATGTATGTCGTGGACATGTACGCTAATCTATTACGATCTTGGTTAAAGTTGAATGACTTGAAATCCTTCGAGATTTCCGGACTACCGGGTTTATACGAGCTTAAGTACTTGTAGTCTCTGCGCAAGCAGCGATTCGGTGCTTAATCTGGTATAAATTGGTCGGTTCTGTCACAGCTGGCATCGGAGCGTGGTTAGCGTTATGTTCATGATTCTATTTAAAAAAAAACTGTATTTTCAAATAAAATTCCTCCATTGGCAAAACTTGTAGCTATAGTAGGTTCTGAAAAACCCTTCTTATAAAGATTTAGGTGTGCCATTGATCAAGTCCTTATGCCCAATAGGGACTTAGGTGGCTATTTAAGTACTAACTTTGGGGGTCGTGCATCATACTTATTTTCTGTTTATTCTGTCGTCCATACGGCAAGGGTGAAATTGTATGGATGCTATTCCTCGGAATAGTAATGTATGGATCCATTGCCTCTACGCTAAAGGTAATGAGAGTTGTGAGAGCATGATTGGACAACCGCCAATCTAGAGAAGTGCTTATATGATACTGATGCGTATATCTGTTCCACACAAGTATATGTGAAAGTAATGATTGTGGGAGTAATAATTTTTGATGGGTGCATATACTGCTTACATATATATCGGGTGTACACCTAAGTGAGTATTAGATTTAAATTTCCGCAGTGCATGATATTCATACTGTGGGAAGGGCTGAAGTGAGTTTCTGCAGGTACGCTAACTTGCGAACGTGTAGTACGTTTAGTTAACGTTAGGAGTGAGCGTGTATGCCACCGCCTAGCCGTTAGATTGTTAGGCAGTGAGGACGTATGAAACGTGCATGCATCATGATCATATAATCTTGCATTAATCTTACTTCCTTCCTTATGGTTTCCGTCCCATTTTTTTTCTAATAAAAGTTGTTCTCAAACTAATAAAAATCTATGTGTGGGTACACTTCTTACAGATGGCACGCACCAAGCGCACTGCTCGCAAGTCCACGGGAGGCAAGAGGCCTAACTACATGCTGGGGCCATGGACCGATGAGGGATCAAAGGATTTTTTTTGGGAGAGTTTGGGATGCCCACTATCCTCTGGAGAGTTCTGCACCTGGTCGGATATCAGGAGGGCCAGGAGCCGCAGTACGACTGGCACTGTGTGCAGTTGTCAGAGGATCGTCACGTGTACACGGTGGAGGTGGACGTACCCAGCCGCGATGAGCAGGATCACGTCTGGTGCCGTCGAGTGTTTGCTTTGCAGGGGAGGACCCCCTGGGATGCAGCCAACAGGGTCGCATACACAGTTCTCTGGGACATCATGGAGGACCATCCAGAGGTGGTTGCCCAAGCTACCGCAGTATCTTCCCGACGGCAGACCCTTACCAGGCAGTGTGGCGTCAGCCAGGCGCTACCGTACTGGAGGCTAGCTCTCTTGAGAGGGAGCATTGTGCTGGACCAGCAGGGAGTGCTATGGCTGCTCTGATGGCTACTTATGGGTGCCTGTCGCGCAGCTATGCTCATCTGGATCATATTCTTAGTGAGGAGATGGCTGCACAACATCGCCGGCAGGAGGAGCACACTACAGAGATAGACCTCCTCACTACACAGCTAGCTCAGTTGACAGTAGAGATAGACCAGGCACTTCAGAGGGAGCAGGAGACTGCTCATCAGCTTGCCATTCAGCAGGGGTCGACTACTTTCTTGGCCTCGGTCATGAGGGAGACTAAGGAGGCGCTTCGAGGAGATTGGGTTGAGGGCATTCGTGTTTCAGAGGAGAACAGGCTGCTGAGGTTGCGAGTGGGAGACCTAGAGCTGCAACTCCATCACCTGCAGGACTACAACGACCGTTTGCACGAGGAGATCCATCGCAGGGAGAATGAGAGGAACCCCATCTTTCCCCAGGAGGATCCGGAGCCAAGTAGTTCTTCTAGTAGTTCTTCAGATATGTCTAGTGAGGACGGTGACGTTGGTGAGATCGCTAGAGAGTAGTCTAGATCATATGCTTAGCGTCTAGATGGTCTTTTGCGTATGTTGGCACGCCCGATCTTTTGGTGTGTTGGGCTGGATGTAAGCATGGGTAGCAGACTTATGTGATGTGTGTGAGACCTTGGAAAGACCCATATGTATGGGCAAAACTATGGATGTTATGTTATCTTTTGCATGATGTGTTAAGTGAGCTTGTTATGTGTTGATGCGATGTGGATTGAAATTTATTGTACCTCTGTCATTGTTTGGTGAATCGTTTTTCCGAATAATTTCAGTGGGTATGATTTATTGTTCTCTACAAGTTGCAACTTCGCCTAATGGTCGCTTACTATCCTATATGCAGATGACGATAACTCGTAGTGGAGCAGGCGGTAGTGGTGGAAATGAGGACCCCAGAGCAAACCGCAATCCACCACCTCCTCCACCCCCGACGGCTGATCAACTTTTTGCTCAATTTCTTGAAAGCCAGCGCAACATCGAAGCTTTGCTGAGGGAGAACTTGGCCCAGGGACATCAACGCCCTGAGCCGAACCAATATAGTTCTTTCAAGGATTTCCTAGATACCAAACCACCAATCTTCAAGGAAGCTACAGAACCATTGGAGGCAGAAGAATGGCTGCATACTATGGAGCAGAAGTTCCGTTTGCTTAGGCTCACAGAAGAGCTTAAAGCAGAATATGCCGCACACCAGTTGCAGGGACCAGCCGGGATTTGGTGGGGACATCACCGCACCACCTACCCTGCCAATGTTCCCATCACTTGGAGGGTGTTTACTGCTGCTGTCCGAGGTCATTACATTCTGCCAGGTTTGACCCAGATTAAGGTGGCCGAGTTCATGAACCTAACACAGGGGACTCGATCTGTTACGGAGTACCATTACATATTCAATTCACTGGCTCGCTATGTCCCAGACTTCGTTGACACAGACGCTAAGAAGATTGCTAGTTTCAAGAGAGGCTTGAACACTAAAATGGGAAAGTCAGTGGGTACATCTTCCCGTACCAATTTCAATGACTTCATAAGTGACTGTCTGATTCAAGAGAATCATAACAACAAGCATGCTGCTAGCAAGGCCCGGAAGAGGACCTTTGAATCAGGATCATCACAACCCAGAGGACCACCAGCTTAGCGAAATCTGTATCGACCACCAGCGCCGGGGGCACGTTTTAGGCCGCCGCAGAAGAAGAATCAGCCACAAGCTCAGCGCAATCAGAAGCCATACAAGATAGCTGCTGCTCAGGCTCGTGGAGGTCAAGGCAGTTCTTCAGGGAACAAACCGTTGGTTCGGGGACCATGCTACAACTGCAACCAAGAGGGGCACTTCGCAAGATACTGCCCCTACCCAAAGAAGCAACAGGCCCACTACCCCGCACGCCTGCACAACATGACCGCTGAAGAAGCTCGTGCTGGAGAACCCGTGACTGCTGGTATGTGTCTTGTTAACCATCATCCTGCAGTTGTTTTGTTTGATACTGGATCATCGCATTCGTTCATGAGTAAAGCATTTGCCCAAAAGCATGATCAAGAGGTGTCTGAAATGGATTATGGGTTTCGCGTAAGCTCTGTGGGGAGTAGTGTGTTGTCTAGGCAGATGGTCCGTGATGCAACCATCGACATCGGAGGGCATAAGTTTGGGGCTAATTTAGTAGTTTTGCCAGGGCTCAGTATGGATGTAGTCCTAGGAATGAGTTGGATGAGTATGTGGAAAGCGGTGTTAGACACTGCAGGAAGAACTCTTACCTTGTCTGATCCAAGGATGGACAACAAGTTACGTATCTCTCTTCCTCGAGGGGCTGATTTTGTTGATCTATCTTGTACCTTATCTATAGAGGACCTGTCAAAAATTCCAGTTGTTCGGGATTTCCCAGACGTCTTTCCAGATGAGTTGCCGGGTTTACCGCCCAAGCGGGCTGTAGAGTTTACCATTGAGCTGTTACCAGGGACTGCACCGATCTCGAGAAGACCTTATCGTATGCCGCCCAATGAATTAGCCGAACTCAAAACTCAGATTAAGGAACTTTTGGACAAGGGTTTCATTCAACCTAGTGTGTCAGAGTGGGGATGTCCAGCTTTGTTTGTCAAGAAGAAGGACAAGTCTCTGCGGATGTGTGTGGATTATCGACCGCTTAATGCCGTGACCGTTAAGACCAAATATCCGTTGCCACGGATAGATATTTTGTTTGACCAGTTATCCAGAGCCAAAGTATTCTCCAAGATCGATCTGAGATCAGGCTATCATCAAATTAGAATCCAACCACAAGATATCCCAAAGACTGCTTTTTCAACCAGATATGGCCTATACGAGTATTTAGTCATGTCTTTTGGATTGACAAATGCTCCAGCTTACTTTATGAGTTTGATGAACTCGGTATTCATGCCAGAACTAGATAAGTTTGTAGTGGTGTTCATTGATGATATTTTGGTTTATTCTGAGAACCCGGACGACCATGCAGAACATTTGAGGATCGTCTTGACAAGACTCCGGGAACATAAACTTTACGCTAAGTTTAGTAAATGCGAGTTTTGGTTCAAGCAAGTACAATTCCTTGGTCACATCCTGTCAGAAGAAGGAATCTCTGTGGACCCTAGCAAAGTACAATAAGTGATGGAGTGGGAAGCTCCAACTTCAGTTGGGGAGATTCGGAGTTTTCTCGGTTTAGCAGGGTATTATTGTCATTTCATTCCCAATTTCTCCAAGATTGCCAAGCCCATGACAAGTTTGCTTCAGAAGGATCAGAAGTTTGAGTGGACAGAGAAGTGTGAAACAGCTTTCCGTACCTTGCAGAAACTATTAACCACTTCCCCTGTCTTAGCTCAACCAGATATCGAGAAGCCGTTTGATGTCTTCTGCGACGCCTCAAAAGTTGGTTTAGGTTGTGTTCTTATGCAAGAAGGCAGAGTGATTGCTTATGCTTCCCGTCAGTTGAGAAAACATGAAGTTAATTATCCTACGCATGACTTGGAATTAGCTGCTGTGGTACACGCTCTAAAAATATGGAGACATTATCTGCTTGGTAACGCCTGTAACATGTACACGGACCACAAAAGTCTCAAGTATATCTTTACTCAACCTGAACTGAATATGAGGCAGAGAAGATGGCTTGAGTTGATTAAGGATTATAATTTGCAGATACATTATCACCCTGGAAAAGCAAATGTGGTTGCTGATGCACTAAGTCGGAAGTCGCATTGTAATAACTTGAGGTTACAACCAAAGGACGAGTTTAGTCTCGTACACCCGGTGATCCTGCGTCACATCGAGCTGCAGAGCACCTTAGTTGATCAGATTCTAGAAGGGCAGAAAACAGACAAGGGAATCTATTATATCAAAGAAAAGCTAAGAGCTGCCACTGAACCCGTAAAACATTTCCGAGTTGATGATAAGGGAGTGTTATGGTTTGATAATCGCTTAGTGGTACCCAAGAATAGGGAACTCAAAAATTAGATTATGGATGAGGCTCATCTTTCTAAATTGTCTATCCATCCCGGGAGCACTAAGATGTATCAAGATTTGCGTCCAAGATTTTGGTGGACCAAAATGAAGAAGGAAATTGCCGCATATGTAGCCAGATGCGACACGTGTTGTCGAGTGAAGGCCAATCACCTGAAGCCAGCCGGAACACTTCAACCTTTATCAATACCTGAATGGAAGTGGGAAGAAGTGAGTATGGATTTTATCATCGGTTTGCCTGTCACTCAGAAGGGAAACAATTCAATATGGGTAATCGTAGACCGTCTCACCAAGACCGCTCATTTCATACCAGTTAAAACTTGTTATCGAGCACCGGACTATGCGGAGATTTATATCAATCAGATTGTCCGATTGCATGGTATACCCAAAGTCATAGTTTCGGATCGCGGAACACAGTTCACTGCACCATTCTGGGAGAAAATGCAAAAGGAATTAGGTACCAAATTAATCCATAGTTCAGCTTACCATCCCCAGACTTCAGGGCAAACTGAAAGGGTAAATCAGGTTTTAGAGGATATGTTGAGAGCATGTGTGATATCCGCGAAGGGATCTTGGGAGAAGTGGTTGCCATTAGTAGAATTTGCTTACAACAACAGTTATCAAGAAAGCATTCATATGGCACCTTTCGAAGCTCTGTATGGCAGAAGATGCAGAACACCAGTAAGTTGGGTTGGACCAGGAGAACATCGCTACTATGGAATTGACTTCGTTAGGGAAGCAGAAGAACAAGTTAGAATAATTCAACAACATATCGCAGCGGCACAGTCCCGACAGAAGAGCTATGCCGATAAGCGAAGAAGGCCGCTTGAATTCAAAGTAGGTGACTATGTGTATTTGAAAGTATCACCCATGAAAGGAGTTAGACGTTTTGGCGTGAAGAGAAAGTTAGCGCCAAGGTTTGTGGGACCCTACAGGATAATGGAAAGGAGGGGAGAAGTGGCTTATCAACTACAGTTACCTGAACATTTAAAGGCTATATTCCCTGTATTCCATGTGTCACAATTAAAGAAATGTCTTCGAGTCCCAGAAGAGGAAGTACAACCGGCCAATATCAAATTACAATCCGACCTTACTTACTCAGTGAAGCCATATCGAGTACTCGATGAGAAAGAAAGAGTGACTCGCGGAAGAATCTTGAAGCAATATAAGGTGTCTTGGAGTGAACAAGACGACCGAGATGCCACATGGGAAACCGAAGACTATCTTAAGGAAGTATATCCACAGTTTTATAAAGAATGGTTAGTAACTTAAATCTCGGGACGAGATTCCTTTAAGGAGGGGAGGGCTATAACACCCTAGGTGTTAAGCAACCCTAAATGCATAACTTGCCATCTCATGAGCATAAAGCATCATCATCTCATGTCGCATTCTTTCTTATTAAGTGTCATTTCATGTGAGCTTTTGTAATGCTATGCTTGATGGAATGCTTGTTTGTCTTGTTTGTGGAGTGCTTAAGTCTCCTTAGTAGTTGAACCTTGTTGGGGAGTCAAAATGAAGCTAGGTTTATGTTGGCCATGTTGGCTAACCAAGTCTCTAACCCTAGTTGCCTTAATAGAGCCCTAGGAGTCCTTTTGTTTGACGAACTAAGACTTCCTTGTTAGAAGCTTTGTATGACTGTGGGCCCTTAACCAAAAGTGTGTAGAATTTAGTGTAGAACAAAAGTTGTTTAAGGCCCAACCTATGAAAATGGGTTTAACAAGTTGTTTTGGGACCCACAAGGCAGATTTGAGGGAGTTTAGACTTAGAAAATTTTCTAAGTCTCTAACTGACCAAGCAGTTTCATCTAACCAACTTTGGAGCTTTTTTCGGGAGCAATCTAGGCCGAACCTAAGATCAATCTTGTAACCAAAGTTCTAGATGGTATGTAGCTTTACTCAATGGAACAAGTGGTTTAGCGTTTCACTGAGTGGATTAGGAGTTAATCACGACCAAAATCCGGCCGTCAGTCGGCCATCGTTACCTGAATCCAGCCGATTCAGTTTGAACCGGGCCGGGCCGTGCCGTGCCGGCGCGCGCGCGCGGCGTCGTGGCCGACCGCGCCAGGACTTGGCCGCCGCATGGCGCTCGACGGCCGGCCAAGCCAGCGTCCGCGCGCGGCGTGGCAAGCGGCAAAGCCAGTCCCGCCTCGCCTGTCCGAACTCCTCCCTCCATTCTGTCGCCGCGCCCGCGCTCGCTCTTGCCCCCGCTCTCTCACCGTCGCCCGAGCCGGTAAGCGCCGCCGCGAGTCTGCCGGCGTCTTTCCGCCGCTCCGCCGCGCCTCCATCCCAACCGACCCACCAAATCGAGTCACCGTGAGCCCCCACACATCGTGCCACCCTTAGCGCCCCGTAGGAAGCCTAGGTGAGCTCCGGGATGAGTCGTCGCCATAGCCGCCATGACCGCCGAGCTCGGTGCGCCGTGGCCGGCCTCCGTCCCGCAGTCTCGTGTCGCCCTAGCGCTCGTATAGGGGTTAGTGAGGTCCGAGAAGGAGGTAGAGGGTGATGGTTTAGCCGATTATGGTTAAGAGCCCGCGGAACGCCGCCGTCCGCCATGACCGCCATGGCCGGCGCGCTCGGTCCGCCGTGGCCAACCCTCTTCCTGAGCTCGTCCATCTGCCCTAGCTAGCGTTCTTGAGTCGCCTAGGTTCGCCGGAGCTAGTGGTGGTGATGGTTTGGCCAATTAGGGTCGGGAAGCGCGAGTATGCCGTCGTCCGCCGCTCGCCATGGTCGCCGGAGTGGCGTGGCCGTGGTCGCGGGTGCTCGGAGCTTGCGCCCTGGTTTCTGAGCCCTGGGCTAGGGTTATGAAGGTCGCCGGAGTAGATCTCGAGGGTCGGATGAGCCCGTCGTGGCCGGAGCCGGCCGGCGTAGCTAGGGCCGCGCCGCCGTGTTCGCCATCGCCGTCGGCGAGCTCGATCTGCGTGTGCGCTGGGCCAGCCGAGGGTACCATCGGGTGCGGAAGGTTGAGGGGAGTCCGCCGGTGGGGATGGTTTCGCCGGGGAGTTCACCGTCGGTGAGCTCCGCCGCGGTCAACCTTCCCCCTGTTTTGTGTGTCTGTCGGGTGCGGTCGGTTTGACCCGGGGACCCGCGTGTCAGCGAGTCTAGTTCTGTCTATGTGCACTGGTTCGGGTACCCTTAGCAGTTTTCTGTTTGAATGTTTTTCAGAGTTTGTTTAAATAGTTTCCAGAAATTGTTGTAATGCTTGTTTAATTCATATCTTGCTAAATATAAATGCTAAAAAGGTGAAACAAGTTTTGTTAGGATTGTTATGTTGAGGTCTATGCATGAAAAATATAATATGTCCAGTTTGTGGTGATTTTCTGTGTAGTTATATTTAATTTATGTTTAGGCTGAAATCTTGTTAAATGCATAGCAAATTGTATGTGTCTCAGAAAAATGTGATTCTTGTTTTGTTAGGTTTGTGTTGAGGACTAGTTTCTGGGAAAAATGTAAAATGAGGTTGCTTTGTGAAACAATTTGGCAATAGTAATTAAAATGATTAAATGTTGTGTTCTTGTTTATTTGGTAGTAATTAAAATATGAAGAGTATGGACTTGGTAATTTTTACTGACTGCTCTTGTGCTAAGAAGTTTAGAAGAAAATTATGGAGCATGTTGTTTGACACTTTGTGCTAGGGGGTGTAGTTGAAAGCACCTTTTCATGATAGAATTTGTCTTTTTCATAGAGGATGAAGTCTAGGTCCAAATGGGATGAAATTTGGACAGAGGGTCAGATTAAGTGTTATTAATCTCCAGTAATTTTTATAGATTTTTGTGAAGCTGTCTAGGATAGGTTACTGTTATAGGCCTATTTAACTAGATTTAATTCTACAAATAATTAGAGGGTAATAAACCCGTTAAGCAACCTTGATGTGGTGACAACAAGACTTAGTAAATAGTATGTTAAATTAAGTAAGTGAGTAGCAGTAGATGACATGTGCTTATCTCCTGAATTGTTACTCCATGTTGCATCACCATGCATCCCATGTGCATTCATGTTATTCATTCATGTACCGCATCATGCAGGATCGATAGTGGAAGCCCAGGAGACGCCGGAGGAGCAGCGTCAGGAGGAGACACCCGAGGAGAGGATCCCGGAAGGAGACGCTGAGGACCTGCCGGAGTGCCGTGATCACCGCCCCGCCGACTTCGAGCGAGACAAGCCCCGGAGCATTTTTCTCCTACGGTTTGCAAATTACCGTTTACAAGTTAACCTGATATGATTATTGCATTAGGTTATAGGAGTTGTGTGATACCGTTGCTGCATTAATTAATTATGCTTGTCCACCTGCAAATATTACCTTGTTATCCCTGATAAGTCTAGGCTCGTTTATGCTTAGCCCTGCTTAGACCGGTAAAAGTCGGGTGATTTCCTGTCTCCCGCATATAGGTGGATACTAAACATGTTTAGCCTCGTGCTATCGTGGAATATAACCATGTGATAATGAATTTGAGACCGGGCGGGATGTAGGGGCAGCAGGACATGGGTTCTGTGTGCTAGTAGTCTCCCGTCTATGTCTATTAGGAACCGACGAAGGCACACCTCAGTCATTTTGAATGCGTCAATCACTTAACGGAGCAGGTGCGGGTACCTCCCGTGAAGCCGAGTAAGGTGTTTCGAGTCGGTGATGGAGACGTTGACGCCTCACACCCAGGGCCTTACATGTACCATGGGCAACTATTCTGATCGACCTGGCATGGTCCGAGGGCAGGCAGGGCCTGATCGACCTGGCATGACCGTGGGCAGTTAATAGCTTGAGCGACCTGGCATTGAGATAACCCTCGGTGTAGAAGGGTCCATAGCCGTCCCGCGATTTGGGTTCTCGAACCTCCTGAATTGGTTGTCAACGGCCACCTGGCAGGGTGTGACGGGCGAGTGTGCGACATTTTATCCCCAGCTGGTAGGAATCGATTATAATCGCCATCGCTCCTGGTTAGTGAGTAACTTGACTGAGCATGTGTTACTGTAGTAATATATGGAATTAATGATGGTTATGGTTGGTGAATCTGAAAGGCTATTAATGAAATAGTCACTCTTGCTTGAATAAGTAGTCAAGTGTTTGCTCTAGATCAGGTGCAAATCTAGATAATCAGGCTGATTACATAAAAGTGACTGCTAATACTCTAATGATGATTATTTAATAATAAAATGCTTTTATGCAAAAAGGTAAGTGTGGCCAAGCCCAGATACAGCCTTGCATAATCCTTGGTGTTGATTATTTCTGGTTTATGACGGGTAAGTCTAGCTGAGTACCTTCTCGTACTCAGGGTTCTATCCCTTGTTGTTGCAGATGGGCAATGCTTCTTCGGCTATTGCGAGAACTGTCTGTACCCTGTCGAGGGCAGTGACTAGACCATGGGCATGGTCAACTCTTATCTTCCCTGATGCTTTTGTGGACTGATCAAGCATATGGCACTGTATTGTGAACTAAGGACTTGTGTTTCAAAACTATGTCGCTTCCGCTTTTGAATTCAAACTATGGTTTGTAATAACTGTTGAACTCCGAGGTATGTTGAACTATGTGCGAACTGAATGTATGTCGTGGACATGTACGCTAATCTATTACGATCTTGGTTAAAGTTGAATGACTTGAAATCCTTCGAGATTTCCGGACTACCGGGTTTATACGAGCTTAAGTACTTGTAGTCTCTGCGCAAGCAGCGATTCAGTGCTTAATCTGGTATAAATTTGTCGGTTCTGTCACATTAATGACTAAAGATGATGGCATGTCAGGTTAATTACATTTTAAACACCAGAGGTGTTACATTTCCTGGCGGAATTCCTGGAAATTTTGGTTCAGTTCGCTCAAGTCCTGACGGATTTCAGCAGTATCCATGTTGAGTCCATTCATTTGGTGCTGAAGATATCCCATATCGCGCATCCACTCATCCTGATGAAAGGACGAATGGCGAGCGACCTGTGGCGAGATTCCCCTATGGAAGGACTCATCACCACGGCCAGTGTACCGGGTGGATCCTCCCAAGGAGTGGGATGAACTCCCCAACTGGGATGAGTGAAAGGACGCCTCCTGGCCGTATTCCCACCGCGGATGTTGCGGTTGCTGCCAGTTTGACCCTCCTGCTTGGTGCGAGCCAGGGGGTGTCAAATGACCATAGTGTGCTGCTTCTTCATACTGCCCTGCATGAAAAGGGTCAAACTTCTGTGCCGCTGCTATGGCTCTTGCGACCTCTTCTGCTGCACGGGTCTGCGCTCGCGTCCTCGTCCCGGGAACCTGCATGGTGTTCTCTCGAGCCAACCTGCGGTTTCGTTCTGCCTCATTTTCCAGGGCCAAAAGTAACGTTGGTGCATTGACCAACCAAAGTGACAAGTCAGGAAGAGCGATTTTATTCACATAATCTTGGTAGATCATGTGAATCTCACCGGTCTCCTGGTTCTCACGCAAGAGGTGCCCTTGGGAGAAGTGCTTCATGGTCAAAAGGTCTCGGTCACTAGGAATGTAGGAGTATATAGCGGTGTTTAGCAGACCCATGTTAAAAGCCAGTCTAGTTATCCATGATGTCATTTCAATATTTCCAGTGCGTTGATTAAATTTAGACCAGTAGTCCGCCATGGCCTTGGCGGGTGATACTTTTATGTGGTTTACTAGAGCATAAAGCAGCAGCATATCGGGCTTTTTGATTGGTCTTAAGTCAGTTCTTGGAAAGAGTGTGATACTAATATATTTGTGGAAAAACCTGAGCGTGGGGTTGTGGATATTGCTTGTATGGGGCAAGCCTGGGTCTCTGTTCCCAACAATACTTTTCCAGAATTCATTTCTATTGAATCCCGTACAGGCAGATTCCAAGCTCAGCAAGCATGAATCATTAAAGTTTAGATTCTTGCTGAACTGCCTCCACATTAAAGAATGTTCTTCATTAAAAAGTCGAAATGTTATGTGATTAGCAGATATTTGCATTATGGCCAGAAATTCCATTGTGAGGGGAAGGATTCCCTCCTCATTAACCTTCCATGCATCTTCCCACCCCAAGGTTCGAAAAATATAGAGAAACTCATTGTCCATACCAGTGCGACTTAGCAAGTCATCGTCGATGTGACGGGTGTGAACGAACTCCCTCTCACTGAGGATGTTCCGGGCCTGCCGTTCCCGATCACTCTGCCAGATGATATCATTGACGGAGTTCAGGACGCGGATGGTCGGTCCAGCCTGGTGTGTGGGCGGAGAGTCCCGATCCACCGACATTTCGTTGGTGGATGGAGTACCCCACCCGGCGCTCTCCTCATCACTCCCAGCAAAGCGAATGTGAGTGTTTGCCCTCGACGAACTTCCCTCACCCTTACTCTTCTTCTTCTTGCCGGTGAAGAAGTTCTTGAGAGGGCCCATGACTTCCTTGCTAGTGCATAAGGTGGCTGGTGTTTTTGTGTTTTGAGTGAGGTGTAAGAACTTGCATGGGGTGTGGGTAGTATTTATAGGCTGAGGATGGATGGGGGAAGGCTAAGAGCCCCTCCCACCTGGCGGGCGCCACCCCACCTTGCCCAAAATGATCTGCAACCGACACATGAGGTTTCCCTTTTAATGTCCACTGAAATTCCTAGTGGGGAATAAAGTGGTAGTGTCAGTGTAAAGTGGAAAGAGTGTAACCTCCTAAATGGGGCAAGTGGGCTGAAAATTTCAAAGACCACTTCTTCATCCTGGTCATAATTTATACCAAGGATGGTGGGAAACTTACTCGGGAGCAGTTTCGTGCAGAAATGTGAAAATTGAGGTGGCGGGCGCCACCCCTTTATTGGTAAATTCCACTCAGAGCCACTCCTACTTTCACTTGTGCTCTCCTCATCCCTCCTCACCAGAATTTTTGAGTGGGGAAGTGTCCAAAAGTTGGAGTGAGGTTGAAGAGAGAGGAGGAGACATGGGAGTGAATGAGTGCATTAAAAAGAGCAAAGGCATGGGTCTCTCCTGGTGTTATTTGAGTCTGTGAGGTAGGGATAATGGTCTAGTTGATTGGCTAGGTGGAAAAGAGCCAAAAAGGGTGGCGGGCGCCAGCATGGGGTGGCGGGCGCCACCCCTAAGGCTGCCCTAAGCCCCCTAGGCTTCACCTAATCTCCCTACTAAGTATCTACTTTGCAGAAAATTAATTTTCTTAAGTAGAAACGAACATTTAAATGGGGGATAAAGACTTACCTTAGCCTAACTTACCTTGGTTAGTCGCTTTGGATTCCCGATTAGTGTCGCCTTCATGGTGGTTGTGGTGGAATGTAGGCACCAACAAACCTTGATGATGGGTGTTTTTCCGGTCGCGGTGTGAACTGGAATTTTTCCTCCTTTCCACTGATGTGGAGCTGAATTTTTCCAGCTCCTACATCAATGGTGGCTTTTGCAGTGCTCAGAAATGGCCGTCCCAAGATCAATGGCGTCCGGTGGTCGGGATTAATATCCAAAACCACAAAATCCATCGGGACAAAGAGATTCCGGATTTTCACTGGAATATTCTATGCTATTCCCGCGGGATATCAGAGCAATTGATCGGCTAGCTGTAAACACATAGAAGTAGGGGACAAGGTATGATGATTTAATTTATCATATATTACCTTGGGCATGACGCTGACGCTTGCTCCCAGATCACAGAGTGCATGCTTGAAGTGCTGCTCTCCAATTGAACATACGATCGTTGGGTTTCCTGGGTCCCTCTTCTTTTCTGGGAGTTGGTTTAAAATGACCGCACTGCAATCTTCGGTCAATTTAACCACATCCCTACTTGGAATTGGTTTCTTCTTATTGAGCATGTCTCTCAAATATTTTGCATAAGTTGGAACCTGCATAGCATCAATAAATGGCACATGTATATATAATTTTTGAATTACCTCAACGAATTTCTTGAATTGGTCGTCTTCCACCGGATTTCTATTTCGATCTGGAAAAGGTAATACATATGTATCATAGAATTCATGAGGAGCAGTTCGTACCTTGGATGAAGGTTTCGCTGCGGCCTCCTCTTCTTCGTCTTTTTCAACATTAACGATATTTTTCTTTGTAGCAGCATTACTACTAGGAACTAAATTCGGATGAGGTGGATCACGAGTGGATTTACCACCTCTCATGGTTACAGCTTTTACCTCCTCATAGTATTTAATTTGAGATTTAATGTTATCTACTGTTTGCTCTAATCTCTTATTAAAATTAATTTGTTCCTTAAATGCTTCAGAAAAATCTTTTAGTTTAGCATAAATTCCTTCTAACATTTTATCATGTTCAATTAACTTATTATTTATGCTATCATTAATTCTACCTTGATTAGAAACTAATCTTCCAATAGGAGAATTAAATACGGAGGTTTGAGGCATACCTTTATTATTCCATTATTGGATCATTGGAATTGGAGGTTCTCCGTAGCCACCATCATTAAGAAGGGATTTTGCATCCTCTTTCTTAATTTCTTCTTGGCCTTCACTTGACGAAGCGGCTCTTTGCTTGGCGTAGTACTCCTTCGCAGCACGATCTCTCTTCTCATTTATTCTTTGCTCTAGCAATTTTACCAAAGTTTGCAGGGTGACAGAATCAACTCGCTTAATTTCAGACATACCTCTAGCATGTTTTTCTGTCCATCCTTGATTCGCCACCATTGTCTCGATCAAATTGGTTGCCTTCTCTACGGTGAGAGAGAGGTATGCACCTCCGACGGCAGCATCAATGTGTTGTCGAGATTCTTGCTGGAGACCATGGTAGAAGCTCTGGATCAAGTACCAGTCTTGCATACCATGGTGGGGACAGTATTCAACATACTCTTGTAGTCTCTCCCAAGCTTCAGTGATTGTTTCTTCGTCTCCCTGTCCAAAGTTGGAAATCTTGCTACGGAAAAGAATTGTCCGACTTATCGGGCAGAACTTGTTGAGGAATTGATGCGCGCATCTCACCCACGTCAGCAGGTGTCCAGAGTTGAAGAGGAACCACTGCTTCGCTTTTTCCACTAATGAAAATGGAAAAAGACGAAGTCTAATGGCATCCTACGAAACTCCTTGCACAGAAATTGTACTACATATCTCCAGAAAATTCCGGAGGTGAGCATTGGCATCCTCGGAAGGTTTGCCATTAAATGCAATAGCTTGAGCCATTCGTGAGGTTTAAGCTCAAAATCTACATTACTAGTAGAAGGTAACACATGAATGTGAGCAAGAGTAGGCATGGAATACTCACAGAGTGTTTTCGTCGACGTCGATGTTGATTGATCGTTGGAGCAGCTTGGTTCATCAGTCACTTTTGACTCGGATTCTTGTCTTGACGAACTCCTCTCGCGAAGCTCCGGGTTCTTCCTCAAAGGAGTGAGATTAGCTCTCGCTCTCCTAAGAATGGCCTCAGGATCTTCTTGATAGTCGCCCGAAAGATTGAAGCCGGCCATGACTACTTGAACGATCACAAACAACGAACAATATATATACCCGCTAGAACTACGGGGGTTAATTCAATAGAAATCACAAAGAATTAATTCTAGCCAATTGCTTCCTCGGCAACAATGCCAGAAATGCTTGTTGACTCTTGCTAACGTTGTCACTAGGAGTAGACTATGGAATCTATCCCCGACAACGGCGCTAGAAAGGTTTGTTGATACTTCTTAATGTAAGAAGTATAACTAACTATTCGTATGACTATTGGTAGGTTCCGCAAGAGCACATAATAAGTCTATTGTAGCACTTCACCCGGGAGTAACCGAGTATCGTATTTATTTCCACAGGGAAGCTACTATGGCGGAACTAACACTAGGACCGCTATGAACAACTAGTGATTCTAGTAGGGTTGATCGAAAAGTATGAATGGGGGTTGATATCTACTACTACTAAAAAGAAAGAAAGACTAACTACTACTAAACTAAATCGGCGGGGTCTGGCCGATGAACAGATTAATGTTTTCCTACACACTTACGATCACAACTAACTTAGCAGTAAAGAGTTTATCTAGTTCTTCGAACCATACACACCCTCTGGACTATTTACCTCAGACGTGCACAACGAGGTTTATGATTTAAGAACTAACCCAACTATGTGGTGGAATTCAAGGCTCCCAAGGCTGTCACCACCTGTTTGCTACCACAGCTATCCGGGCGGCTAGCCACAAACTAAGGTATAACTAGTCTAAGCACCGCGCTTACACTAATATATACTACTCTAATCTTGCGTCCAAAACTAGAGCACTGATTACTCAGCGAAGAACCCAAACTAGATGCAAACTAAATACTAAGTTCTCTATGATCGAAAGCACTCAACAAGAACAATAAGTAAAGAACTTAAAGTAAATGCTGAAAGTAGAAGAACACTAAGATAAATGAAGAAAGACTTGGAATTATACCAGAGACTTGGAAGATCCTCTATTACAACTCCAGCTCTTCTCTTCTTCACTCTCGCTCTCACTCTAAGACTCTTAACTAGAGTGTTACTTCACCAGAGCTTCGCTTACAAGAGAGTGGGACTAATGAGGTGAGGTCTGGGTTCAAATGAGCTCGGGGGGTCCTATTTATAGCCTAAGGGACCTAGGGGGGGGGTAGTTATGGACCTAGGGTTAGGTCAGGGGGGGTGAGTATGGTGGCGGGCGCCAGCCCTAGGTGGCGGCCGCCACCCCCCTAGCCGTTGGATCCACCGACCTTGCTTCAACGGCATCAAGGAGCTCCAGGGAGGCGATTCCAAGGTCGGTTGCATGTCCAAATAACTGTCACATGGGCAATTGGGTCAAGATCCATGTGACATCCCTTCTTGGCCCTTGGATGCAATGACCTAAGTGATCAATGGCTGCGAATGAGTGTGGCATGCCTCCCCTGGATCAGTGACGTGGCAGGGGAGGAGTTTGGGCCTCACTCCCATGGCGGCCGCTAGTGATGGGTGGCGGGCGCCACCCCACTTTGGCCCAAAGTGAGCCCAGGTGAGTGTGCTCGCCTCCTGGTGGGTCCTCTTGGTTATTTTGCTCAAAAACCCTGTAATTTCCTACATTCAAATAAAACTCAAGGACAAGTGGAAATCATTAGTTTATAAAAGGTTTTTTAGTTGATTTTAGGTCCTTGTGTTGCGTTATATGACCTTGTTGATGCTAAGAAGATGACACTTAGTGAGCGTCAACAATCGCCTCGATACTTGATAAGATAGGAATAAAACTTTACTTAACTTAGTTGCTTTATTGACTTTTGCCTGTCTTGCTTCGTAGTTATCTTGCTCTGTGGTTATCTAGGAGTAGTTAGTAGTTAGTAGTTAGTAGTTATTAATTAGTTAGTTATCCTTAGTTATCACATTCTATCTATCTATCTAGTTATCCACCTTACCTTACCACCCATTTCATCCTTACCTATCCACCCACATATTCTTTCTAGCCTTCCATCCCCTCTTTTCCCTTCTCTGCTTTTCCCATTTCTCTTTTCTTTGACTCTCATCCCCTCCTTGACTCGACTCATACACCACCCTATCCTTCCCTTGGTATCAAATAAATCGACACCTGGTACTCCCAGGCGAAGTGCTACTACGATAGTTCTGTGCGCTTGCAGAATCTCCTCTTGGTAGATTGCAATCTCTCTAGCTAGCTCCTACTAGTGTCGGGATTGACAACCCCGCTTGGCATTAGTAGATAGCTGCTTTAGCTTCACTCCTTTAGGTATAGTGACCGGACTTGCTTCAAGCACTTCTAATACCTTTGCCTGGAATAGATTCCATAGTGTGTTCCTAGTAATGATGTTGGCTAGTGTCAACAAGCATTTCTGGGCCGTTACCGGGGATAGTTGCCTAGCTCTATCTTTAGTGAAGCTAAGCACTACCAACAAGCATTTCTGGCGCCGTTGCCGGGGAAGGCAATCGGTGTATCGGTTGAGTCCGTGTCGAATTTATCTTCGCTTAAGCTCCCACTTAGCGAATCCCATCTTACCCCATTCTTTCTTTCCTTAGTCCTTCTTATCTTTTTCCTTCATCTTCTTCAACTTCTTTCTTTCTTATCTCATTCTATCTTCATGATGGCCAATAAGACCATTCGTGAGTTTTCTGCTCCTTCTGCTGCTAATGTAGCGATAGGACCAGACGTGATTGACGCCAACCTCAATTTTGAGTTGAAACCGGCTCTGATCATGATGGTTCAAGCTAGCCCGTTCTGTGGCAAAGCTCATGAGGATGCCAATGCTCACCTCCAACAATTCTTGGAGATTTGCGGCACCTTCACCATTAAGGGGATAACCCAAGAAGCCATCTGTCTTCGTCTCTTTCCTTTCTCTTTGCTAGGAAAAGCGAAGCAGTGGTTCTATACCAGTCGCAATGCTGTAGACACATGGGACAAGTGTTCCAATGCTTTTCTCGCCAAATTCTTTCTGTTGGGCAAGACGAATGCTCTTCGCAACAAAATCTCCAGCTTTACGCAACAAGCTGAGGAATCTATTCACGAGGCTTTGGAGAGGTTGCAAGAGTATGTCGCTGCTTGTCCGCACCATGGTATGAAGGACTGGCTATTGATCCAGAACTTCTACCATGGCTTAACCCCACTCTCTAGAAGCCATTTGGATGCCGCCGCCGGCGGTGCATTCTTTTCTCTGAATGTTGCAGATGCTAACGCTCTCATAGAGAAGATGGTGTCGAACCAAGGATGGAATGACGAGAGACTGCAGCCCCGTAAGTGAGGTATACATTCCCTTAAGGAGGCCGACATGATCATGGCCAAGATGGACCTGCTGGCAAAGAAGCTGGACAGCTGTGAGAAGATGAACCAACAAGAGAGTGTCCAATCTTTGGAATCCAACATGACTTGTGAAGTCTGTGGAGAAACCGGACATTCTGGGAGCCACTGCCCCGAGCTACATGAAGATTGGAACTTCATCAACAACAACAACGGTTTCCGTCAACAGAATCAAGGATGGAATCAGCCTGCAAATTCTCAAGGTAACAATTCATTCCCCCGCTCTAATTTTCAGAATTCTGATGATTTCTCGTTCTTAAAGAATCTTGTCTACTCTCAAGGTAGAACTACTGAATTTTCTAATAAGAAATTAATATCGAATGATAAAACCCTTCAGAATATAAATGCTAAATTGGAAGATTTCTCATCTGCTCTGAAAAATCAATTAAGCTATAATAAGATGTTAGAAACCCAATTAGCTCAACTTGCTGCTATCATACCATCTTTTGAAACTGGCAAAATTCCTGCTAAACCTGACATGGAAACTGCAAATATGGTTGAAATAAAATATTTTAACTATTATGAAGATCAAACCATGACTGTTAAAAAGGGTGATCCTGGTAGTCCCATAATTAGATGCTCAATCTTTGGTGAAGTCTTTAAAAATGCCATGTGTGATTTAGGATCGAGTGTGAACATTTTATCTAAAGATTTCTTTGAAAACTCGTTCTTTCCACCCATGTCATCCACATCTGCCTATGTTGTGCTAGCTGATCAATCCACTTGCTATGTAGAAGGAATAGTTAATGATTTACATGTTCATATTAGAGGTTCCTATGTTCCTGCTGATTTCATAATACTAGATATGGGAAATAGGAAAGATGTGCCTCTAATCTTAGGTAGACCCTTCTTGAACACTGTTGATGCTTGCATATATGTGGGAAGTGGTAAAATGCAAATGACATTAAGAGGGAGGAAGGAAATATTCTCCTTTTCCCGTGGTCCCGCATATGCCGCTAACATGCAGGTAGCAAAACCCGTTCGTACCAAGAAGAGGCGCCCAAGAACAAGGTGGAACATAAAGAAAGAACCACCTCCTCCTAAGTTGTATAGTTCACATAACAAAGGAGAGGTGCCAAAAGAAGAAGAACCTGATGAAGTACTGATAGAAGAAGTGCCCAAGGAAGAAGAAGACCCACCTGATAAGGATGAAATTCCATGGACCTAAGGTATGGTTTTATTTTCAATTTTTCCCTTCAATTTTCCCTTTTTCGAATAAATAACATATGTCATGCATGAAACTAAAAAAAATAAAAAATCAGTTATTATTAGTTATATGCATAGGTATATGTTAACTTAGCTAGAATAATAAAATATCATAATAGGATAGTTTCCCTTTTCACAACATTAAATAGTTTCCTTTTTAATAAAATGAGAACAAGAGCTCCGACTGAGAAGAAGAAGATTCTTCACCCAGCAAGAAGCCAGCTTGGGGGAGACTCCCGCTCTGATAAGGTATGTCTCAAGCCTACACTTTACATTCAGTTCTTAAATTCTATATCTTTTGAATGTCACATGCTTGCCTAAATAACCATTCCATGAATCAAATTGATAAAATCTGCTTAAACAAGTTGAAACCTGAATAAGATTTGAAATATGTCATGCAAATGCTATTGTTATGGTTTGAATAACTGGTCTTATCTAAGTTGTAGCTTTTGTGGGTTGCACATGCTTAAACTGAAATCATGCTTAGTGAGTAAAGTTAGTAAGAAATGGAGTAATTCTTTAAACTTGCTAAGGTGAAATTAGGACCTAATCTGGAGGATTTCTTTTAAAAATTATGAAAACTTTGCTAAAAGTTCCTCCTAGATTTTATCCCATCCCACCACCAGCCAAATATTTGTTAGTCAAAACCACAAAGAGCTTTGTCTGTGTTGAGCTTTGTTAGACCTCATAGATCTTAGTAGAGAAGCTTATCATATCTTTTGAATCAAGATTCACACACCCACCATAAATTGCCTACTTTCCACTTTGGAAGTTTGCAACCACCAAATAAATTGCTCATTCTTTACACCGGAGATATGCAATACCTTGCAAAACGTTCCATTGCTAGCCTTATGCTATTCCTACACTGGGAAAAAGCATTTCTCTCCCTTTCCCTACTCATTTCAAAAATCCTTTCCTATAGATATCTGGGGAAATCTAGAGCTAAAAAAGAGAGAGAGAGATACAAAAAAAAAGTGAGCAAAGTAGCTCAAGAAAGGACTATGTCCTAAGAAAAAAATGAGCAAAGTAGCTCAAGAGATGACTATATCCTAACAAAATGTGAGGACACATCTTTTGTCTACTCACTATGTATTAAAAAAAAAGAAGAAGAGAGAGAGAGAATTATCATTAGCTCTAGACCCCAGAAATTAACTAGGAAGGATTATGAAATATCCCTCTATACACTTCCACATAACCACACATGCACATCTTGATCAATTTTTATGATTTGCTGCTCCTTATGATCTGAGTGTCTAGCTCAGCAATAAACATCAGGCAATTTGCTCATGATTCTTAGCCTACCTATAACTCCACATATCATTCTTTAGAAGTAGGAAAGGCTACATTTTGGCCTAAGTGAGGATTTAAACACCATTGAGTGATTGAGTGAATCTTGGAGGACTTAAGCAAGTTGTTATCTTTTGAAAACCTTGAAAAACCTCCAGACAGAATCCTAGTGAAACCTAAGCGAGATAAAAGTTTCCTATCTACTGCTTTATTTCACTCTTGCATGTTTGAAGTGAAAAGCTATAAGCCCCACATTGCTATGATTAATGATATATACTAAGTTATTTCTCACTATACAATATGCACTTGTATACATCTTAAGTTGCTATCTATTTCATGCTCAATGCTTAAACCGCATTGTTGCTCGAGGACGAGCAACAGGTTAGCTTGGGGGAGCTTGTTGATGGTCCTTAAACACCTGTTTTACCATCAACATTTTACCCTAACATTCACCAAAAAGGCATGAAATGTAGTCAAATAGGTTTCAAACTAACCAAATTCCACATGTCCATAGATTTTTATTTGAATGCAGGATTTGGACCAAATTTGGAGAATGGACCCACCAGGAGACGAGCCCACTCACCAGGACCCATTTGGGCCCGAGTGGGGTGGCGCCCGCCGACCACAGGTGGCGCCCGCCACCCCAATGTGGCGCCCGCCACATGGAGAGGCCCAACTCTCCCCCTTTGCCACGTCACTGATCCGTGTGACCATCCCAAGGCCAAATCTTGGCCCTTGGTCACTGGGTCAGTGGCATCGAACGGCTCAAGAGAGAGTGGCGTGGATCAAGGCCGAATGGCGGTTACTTGGACATGCAACCGACCTACCAACCGCCTCTCTGGAGCTCCTGGATGCCGTTGAAGCAAAGGCGGTGCATCCTACGGTTGTGAAGGTGGCGGCCGCCACCTAGGGCTGGCGCCCGCCACTAGGATTAGCCCTAGGTCGGCTGGCTGCCCCCTATAAGTACCCCCCTCACTCCTCAAGACTATAAATACCCCCCTGGTGGGACCACTTCATTCGTACCATCCAGTACCACCACACCAAGAAGCAACACAAGCAAGAGAAGCAAGTGAGAGTTAGGTTAGAAGCTCAGAGAGCTTAGGCAAGTAGGTAGCTAGTACAACAAGGCATCTTTGCCCTCGCGGAAGCGCTGCTCAAGAGTAGAGGCGTGCGAGTGATCGGTCCTGGAGCTGGGAAGAGTCTTCCTTCATCTCCAGTTCAGGTTTTGCTCTTGTTACTCAAGCACTTTACTATATTCTATTTCATCATTTCAAGTATTACTTTATTCTACTTATCAGTATTGAGTGGTATACTTGATTGATTGCTTGAGTGCCTAGCTATCCTACAGATCAATTTACTTAGCCATAGTAGTTAATCTCTAGTGAGCTTAGTGTTTGATCTTTGCCAATAGGTTGCTTAGTTAGTTTAGTGTTTATCTTATTAAGTCAAGTATTTGCTCTGACGTCCGCCAGGGTGTGTCTATTCAAAGCTAGGGTAGAGATAGTTAGAATATAGTTAAGCGTGGTGCTTAGTTATAGACTTACCTTCAGATACGGCTGGACCCCCGGACAGCTGTGGTAGCAAGTAGGTGGTGACAGCCCTGTGCGCCTTGAATTCCACCACGTAATTGGCCCAGTTTAACAGTAAGGCTCGTTGTGCTAGCGTTCAACCTAAGTCAGTGGTAAAGGCTAGTACGCCTCGATACTTGATAAGATAGGAATAAAACTTTACTTAACTTAGTTGCTTTATTGACTTTTGCCTGTCTTGCTTCGTAGTTATCTTGATCTGTGGTTATCTAGGAGTAGTTAGTAGTTAGTAGTTATTAGTTAGTAATTAGTTAGTTATCCTTAGTTATCACATTCTATCTATTTATCTAGTTATCCACCTTACCTTACCACCCATTTCATCCTTACCTATCCTTCTTTCTAGCATTCCATCCCCTCTTTTTCCCTTCTCTCCTTTTCCCATTTCTCTTTTCTTCGACTCTCATCCCCTCCTTGACTCGACTCATACACCACCCTAGCCTTCCCTTGGGATCAAATAAATGGACACCTGGTACTCCCAAGCGAAGTGCTACTACGATAGTTTTGTGCGCTTGCAGAATCTCCTCTTGGTAGATTGCAATCTCTCTAGCTAGCTCCTACTAGTGTCGGGATTGACAACCCCGCTTGGCATTAGTAGATAGCTGCTTTAGCTTCACTCTTTTAGGTATAGTGATCGGACTTGCTTCAAGCACTTCTGACACCGTTGCCTGGAATAGATTCCATAGTCTGCTCCTAGTAACGATGCTGGCTAGTGTCAACAAGCATTTCTGGGCCATTACCGGGGATAGTTGCCTAGCTCTATCTTTAGTGAAGCTAAGAACTACCAACATCCACCTATTCGTAGGTCGTGAACTCACCGGTTGTTTGAGTCTTCTCTTTTGGGGTGATTTCCTGGGACAAGGGCCATCATTTCTCGAGAAGAAATTTGAGGCTCCCATTCACCCCCCTCTGGTCGCCAATTTGGTCCTTCAATTGGTATCGGAGCCAGTTAAGGATCTCTCTACCTTAACCGGTTCTGGATCCGCGAAGGCGACCTTTTGAGAGCGGTTTTGTTTTTGATTTTGCTTGTCGAGGTGTTGAGCTTTTGTTTGGCTAACACTAACGGTGCTTTTGGAAATAGCACCAAGTTCTTCTTGAAGTATGTCTTTGTCTTTTGGTTTGAATGTTTCCAAGGACGACATCTTGGGAAGAAGGAGTGCAGTTGATGAGAGGGATCGCGAGGTGAATGAGCTGTTGAATCTTCTACGTGATGATGAACTTTCACCAGAGGATCTTCTACATCAACTTGGCAAGGCCAAGAGAGGTACACTTGCTTGTGGTCTGGTGACCTTGCACAACCTATATGAGGCTTGCACTAGGAATGATGAGCTTTGTGCTATCTTGCTTAGAAAGAATGAGAAGATGAAATGCTCCATTGCTAGGTTGAAGTCTATACCCTCTTTGCCTTGCACCTCTTGTAGTGACATGGTTAGGAAAAATGATGAGCTAGGCTTTTCTCTTGCTAGCTTAAAATCTAAGAATGAATTGTCAAAATCAAATGCTTCCAAACCATGTTTAGTTTGCATTGACTTGCGCAAGGACCTCGATTGTGCTAAAACTAAATTAGCCTTGCTTAAGTCAAATGCTTCGTTACCATGTGTTTATTGTGAGTCTTTGTGTACTGAAATCGATGAACTAAAATTGACTCACATCACATGTGTAGATGAACTTGAGC
The DNA here is from genome assembly GCA_009763385.1 of Coix lacryma-jobi var. lacryma-jobi. NCBI lineage: Eukaryota > Viridiplantae > Streptophyta > Magnoliopsida > Poales > Poaceae > Coix > Coix lacryma-jobi. The sequence continues at coordinate 117,190,340 of CM019824.1, read as the reverse complement.
ATGCTAGGGCTGAAATTGTTCAATTAAATTCTAAGCCTTGTAGCTCATGCTCTGTGAATAAGAATGCTTGCCTTACTTCATGTGCTATTCATGATTCTTTGCTTGATGTGAATGGTGATGTTTCTTCCACCGATTTCATTTGCACATCTTGCATTGATTTAGAAAAAGAAGTTTTGGCTTTGAAGGTTTTGCGCGATTATATGAGCGCTATGTTGGTTGAGCACAATGATATGAGTGCTAACCTTGAGAAGGAGATTGAGCTCTTGCATACCACATATGCCGAGTGCATAGAAAAGGAGATGGAGAACTTGAGAAACACTCCTTGTGGTACTTGTGACCGCCTCATGTTTGAAAATGAGGTTTTGGCCAAAAGATGCAAGAGCCTTTGTGCTAAGTCATTTGAGTCACGCATTTTTTCCAACTCCGATGTTGATGTTTCCAAGTCTGCATCTTTGCAACCAGAGTTGAGTTCTTGTGTTGCGCGTGAGTCTTTTGACGTTGGCACTAGTGTCAAGGTTTCGGATAGCTCTTTCATAGCTATTCCTAACCTTGCTGTTTCTTTGAGTGATGTCCAAGGGACTTCTCTCGATAAGGGTGCTTCTCATATTTTTGGGACTCGTGCTCCCAATCCGATATTCCATTGCACCTTTTGCAAGAAGGATGGACATTCATTCGATTTTTGTTTTCGCCGTGTCAAGCACGAGTGGCGTATTCGAGCTAAGCCTTTTAGGAAGCCGCGTAGCCTTTCCCATGGCACGTGTGCTCCTAGCGTTGGCCCCAAGTTGAATGTTGATGCTTCTTGTTCTAAGTCCCAAGGGACTTCTCACTTGTCAGAGAATGGTGTGCCTACCAATAGGCCTTTGTACCATTGCTCTTTTTGTGAGAAAGATGGGCATCAAGAAATCTATTGCTATTGGCGTGCCAAACGTTTGCGCCAAGCTCGCTCTTCTAGGAAGATGGTGGTTCATAGCCCTTCTCATGGCATGAACGCTTGTGCTCCTAGTAAGAAGCCCCTCTTTGATGATAGGTTTTTTGACTCCTTTTCTAGTGGGATAGGTCATGGTCGTGGACATGCTTCTAGTGCTTCCTCTCTTGGTCCACGTCATGCTTTTCATGATGCTTCTATTGGTTTTTCTACAAAAACCTTGGAAGATGTTTGCCTCTTTTCCCGTGGTACGATTCGTTCTTGTCCTCGAGTTCTCATTTTGAGGAATGCTTCCAAGGGTGTTTCACAATTGCATTTGAACCAACTTTTGTATCATGCTAACCCATAAGATAAGTTGAGTTTTGTGACCAAGTCTTGGGTTCCCAAGTACATACTTGCTAACCCTTCGGGATCCAAGACTCGGGCTGCTTTGTCCTCTTGTGTGTAGATATGAGGACGCGGGGTGGAGAACATGCGCCTGATGGAGCTTGATCTTTCAGATGTGATCAAGAGTTGATGGTTCTCTACACCCGGCTTAGATTTGCCTTCAAAGAGGCTTTTGCTATCCGGTGAGCTTTCATATACACTCATACCTTGTACATCCATGATCTATGTCTTGTGGTATGAGATGATTCTTCATGTGCTCACTTGTATAGTTCTTGCATGTACATTTTCTTTTGTATCATGTTTTGTTTAGTCTAGCATGTGCTATCTTCTGTATCATATGTCATGCTAGCTTTGTGTATAGCCTGGTGGATTAGTCACTTTTCATGCTTGTCTGTGATCCTCATGAACTTTGTGTCATGCTTTACCATACTTCTTTATGAGCCTTACATGTAGAGGTATGATGTTCATTAGGTGTCACTTTTCAGGTGCTAGTTTTGGTTAGCTGCATGTACCCTGTTGACATGTTTAGTTTGAGCACTAGCCTTCACACAATTTTATCATGTTACATGCTTCTGGATCTATTGCTATCATTATCTTGCATTGTAGCATGTGTTGAGGTTTAGGCTGTGTTTGAGTTGATCATGTCTCTAGGTTGCATTTTGCTCCATAGTGCTTTATCCTGTTGCATGGTAGTCATGTCTAGTTTGAGTTTCGATCTCCTTGCGGTATCATTCATAGGTAGATCTCTTTTTGTTGAGAGTTCACCTTCTGCTTATTATGTGACTAACCATTTTCGTGGAGACCTTGAGGTCACACTGGACGAGACAATGCCTTGTGTTTCTTCTGCCTTTGAGTGTACAGGAGAACAGGAGCCTGGAGAGAGCATTTCGGCTCACAGACCCGATCCCACTTCTTCCACGACTTGGGGTGTCGTTCGAGCAGCTCTCTAGTGAGCACTAGCAGCACCTGTGGGAGCGACAGCATCAGGCGAGGGGGGGACGACTTCAGCGAGGCAGGTGCCCCAAAGATTATAGTAGTTTCAGGCGTCCCCTCGGGTATCACACAAGCAGGCGGTCATGCGCTTCATGAGGTACCTCCGACACACTTCTGAGTTCGGGTTTTGGTACTCTTCTTCTTCGACCTTTTTCTGTTGTGTGGTCTTTCTGATGAAGATTTTGCTGGCTGTTCGCTTGAGCTTTTGTTGGCTCTTCTCTTGTGAGTTTGGTGTGTGTTTCCCTTTTAGTTGGGGAAGCATTTTGCTTGTTGTATCTTAGTTGGACTTCTCCGATACCCTTTTTGTTTTGGGTTTTCCTTTTTAGGATAGTTTTGCTTGGTCTTTGATAGACTAGCTTTTGCATGCATTTCATCATGTATTTTAGTGCATTTTAGAGCTTCATGTTTAGAGCAATGAGAATGAGACTATGCTCTTTTTGGTATGCCCTGTTTATTCATGATGATGCTTGTAGCTTAGGCTCTTTTTGATCACTTGATACATGTTATGAGCTAAGCTATTTTTGGCAAATGGTGAACTTGACTAATCAACTATGAAACTTTTAATTTGTTCACCATTGAGAGTGGCAACCAGCATGGGTAGGATGTGTTGAGATCACTTGTGCTATCTTTTGTATGCTAGGTTGCTATGTCTCTTGCACTGAGTCATTCACTTGCTTGGATTGTTCATATTTACCTTGTGCTTAAAATTTGATCCAAGTCTAAGTGAAATGAAAAGTTTGAGATGAGACTGCATGTGTCAGCACCTCACGGTATCGAGACTGCTTCTCATTGCACAATTGAGTTAAACTTGAGCCGTGTAGTGTAAGACCGAAACCGGTGCTTTAAGCTTCTGATTCCTTTTATTGCATAGGCTTAGCCCGATTGAAAAGTTAGGCAATGACCATGCTTTTAACCTCTCGCAATCACATGCTTTTAATATGAACTTGTGTTAATACCGCTGCAATCTCCGATAAAATTTGAAAATAACACAAGTTTATGCTTCATTCTATGGCATGATGATTGAACTTTGCTAGGGGTAGTTCACCTTTTATACTTGAGTTAGCACTTGGTTGATTTCCTGTCTATTCATGCTATGTGCTATTTTAGTGGTGGACTCCTTTTCAAATGGCTTAAAACTGCTCATATGCTTAATTGTTCATATTTCGTATTCATTTGATCAGTTTGAGCCTTTGCTAGCATTTGTATTGATTGCTACACTTTCAGGGCAGCACCCTTTTGAGCATCTTTTCACTCAGATTGCTATACACTTGAAGCTGTTGCATTATGCATATCATGCATTTTTAGCTTAGTGTACATGCCCCCAGCTCCGATACATTTTGTGGTCACTTCAATGCTTTTCTTAGCCCCCATATGCTTTTGGTTGATGACTTGCCTTGTGTTTGTGTCAACTTTGTGAAAAATGTTCAAAACCCCTCAGCATGTTCCCTTTTGTCAAGGGGGAGCTTGAGTGTTGGCACAAAGGTCATGCATTTTGGGGAGAGCTTTGAGCTAGGGGGAGTTTAGCTCTTTTATGTTCTTCTTCAATTGGTATAGCTCTTTTATGTGTTTCAATTGGTATCCTTCATAGTGAGCTTTGGTGCATAGCCTTTGTGTGTAGGCTTGCCTTCAGGAGGAGTCATTTTTGCTTTGCTGCTTCTCCGCGTGCTCTGAATGTTTGTGCTCCATTTGGTTTTGAGCTTCTTTTTGTGTTTTCTCAGTTTGTATTGAGCCTGCTAGTTGTGTTGAGCCGTTTTGCCTCTATATTGAGGGACTAGTAGTTTTTGCTTGCTATGGAGCCTTCAGCTAGTTGTGTCGAGCCTCTGTGCCTCTGTCTTGAGGAACTAGCTGTTTTCACCAATTTTTGGCTGCTTGTGATTGGTATCGAGTCTTCTGCTAGTTGTGTTGAGCCTCTGTGCCTCCATCTTGAGGGACTAGCAGTTTCACATTCCAATGCGTTGTTCCAGCCTCAATTGGTATCGAGCGTTGAGCTAGTGGTGTTGAGCCATTTTTTGCCTTTTCTTGAGGGCTAGCTCATTTTTGACTTGGTTGCGTCGAGCCGTTGCCCATGTCTTTGGGAACCAAGTCTTTCGCTCTGTGTGATCGAGTTTTGCTCTTTGATGAGTTGTTGCTCCGATCCTTTGCTTGGTCACGTTGAGCCGTTGCCCGTGTCTTTGGGGACCAAGTTTTCAGTTTTGGCATCTCAAACCATCTCTTGTGCCTAGCTTTGGTCAATTCAATCATCAAGGGGGAGAAATTTCGGAACCCAAGTGAACCCAAGTGGATAAGTACCTTGGTTTCTTTTGTGATGATTGTTTGATAATTTATTTGAGACTGGTTTTCGAGTTCCTTTTGGGATTTCATGAAACTCTTGTTTCTCTTGACTCTTCGGTTTTGTGGAGGCTTTGCCCGCTTTTCCCGTTTCTTTCGGGACCGAGACCTTTTATTTGGAGTCTTCATGATCCTTCCTCATATCAAGTGGCCTTGTGTTTGCTTTTGCTTGGCTTTTGGGCAATTGAATGAGGATTGCCTTCAAACCCTTCCTTTGTGGTTTATTTTTATTCAATGCATTCATCAAAGGGGAGATTGAGAACATATATGATGAATGATTGACTTTTGATGAGGAAGGTTTGAGGCTTTTCCCGGTTTAGTCCATATCTCGCTATGTGCTTAATGTTTATGACTAACCCGGTGGCGTTGAGTTGTGGTGTTTCTGTGTTGGTGTGCGTGTGCAACATGTGTCTCTCGGCTGTGTTGATGTGCAGGTGTTGAGCTCGGATACAATGGTCGATGGCGAGGTGAAGGTCAAGTAGAGATGTGTCGTGCCGACGGACCGGGATCGGTGAAGGATGGGCGTGCCGTGCGGCGGACGTGCCATGCCGATGTACCTAGAGCGGTGAAGGGCGAACGTTAGGCTTGGACCGATGGACCAGAGGGCCAGAGGACCAACTGTGCTAGCTGGCACGTGGCATCGGCGAGCAAGAGCACATGGGGATGTGCGATGCATCGGCCGAGTCGGGAGGAAGACGATGGCGTCGTGGCACATGGCGGGAGGTCGGACACGGGCTTGCGTGCGGCGCAAGTGCCGTCGGCCAAGTCAAGAAGGAAGGCGAAGGCGTTGTGCCCAGCGTGGAGGCTGGACATGCATTGACATCGGTGCCGGTGGTCGGGTTGTGCGAACCACATCCCGTCTAAGGCGCGGGTTCGGTAGCTGAGCCTCAAAAAGCTACCCTCGACGGTTTCCGAGTTTGGGCCTCAAAACTCGGGTGGCCGGTTTCCGAGTTTGGGCCTCAAAACTCGGGTTGGACGGTTTCCAGGTTTGGGCCTCAAAACCTGGGCTCGCGGGTTTCCGAGTTTGGGCCTCCAAACTCGGGTGGACGGTTTCCAGGTTTGGGCCTCAAAACCTGGGCTGGCAGGTTTCACGGTTTGGGCCTCAAAACCAGGGGGAAGGTCCAAAAGGACGGTCGACGCGTGGCGGCACCGAGAGGCTTGCGTTGCGGCGAAGCTATCGGTGAGAAGGCGCAGCGGTCGACATGATGACATGTGGCGGCATCCGGGAGGTCGCGTCGAGGCGAAGCTACCGGATGTGCGGGCGTGGCCGTCAGATGAAAACCGCTAGGGTTGGACAGTTTTACCCCTGGGGGGTATTTGGGTTGAGTGCTTCATGTGAGGGCGTTTTGGTCTTCGGACGTGCGCCTATATATATGTGAAGGGGCTGCTAGGGCAGCCATCCTTGGAGGTGTCACTCTCATTTTGTTCATTTGAGAGGAGGCTAGGGTTAGAGAGAGGAGTGGCTCTTGTTCTTGAGCTTTTCGCCATCCACGCTTTGTTGTTGCGAGGAGTGGCTTGTAACCCGACACAGTGTGCTACACAATTCATCATCCCGTAGCAATCCAAGGATCAATTTCATACTCCTCTTGTGTTGGCTGAAATTTGGATCGATTCGCGTTTTTGTTCTTCGCGTTTTGTTTTTCCCCTCTCGGAGATTTGCCTCGTTCTCCCTCTTCGAGCGACGATTTGCGATTCCGTTTGAATCAAATTGTTCTATGTCGTGAGCTCCTTCTTTCCACTGAAGGATTTCTTCTCTAACCTCATGAGCACATAGATCGGGTCGAAATCGCGTTCGTTCTTCAATCTTCCCCCTTTTCTAGTGTTTTTCCGATTTCTCATGGATTAGTTGGTTTGGATTGATGATATCCTAGGATTAGCTTCCCAACACGTAGAAGAACACTTGGGAGAAGTTTGGTTGCAGCCCCGTTCGATTTGGTGAAGATCCAATCGATTTTGGTTTTGTCCCGAGCTGTTTTTGGGCTTTCTGGACAGTGGCGGACTGTCCGGGACTCATCCCCGGACTGTCCGTGGGTCGGGGCTGTTCACGAGCAGCGAGGACGCTGTTTTCATTTTTGAACGGCGGACTGTCCGGGACTCATTCCCAGACTGTCCGGGTTTCAATAGCGGGCAGTCCGCGGCTCACTAGCGGACAGTCCGCGACTGCACAGTTTTGCTGATTTCGTCCGTATCTTTTGGGTAGGAGCTCCGATTTGTGATCCGTTTGTTGCGTTGGTTTTATAACTTCTTAAGGATCATTCCAAAGTACTTTTTACACCATTGGTCAAAGTATTTTTGGTCGGACACTTCCTTTTTCTCCATAGGAGTTAAGTGTTCCTCTTTCGGAGTTTCGACGGTTCTAGCGTCCGTATCTTTTGCGTTCGAGCTCCGATTTGAGATCCATTTGTTGTGTTAGTTTCCTAACTTCATAAGGATCTTTCCAAGGTACTTTTTCCACCAGTTGGCCTAAGTATTTTTGGTCGAACACTTTCCTCTTCTCCATAGGAGTGGGGTGTTCCGTTATCGGAGGTTCGATTGTTCTAGGAGCTTGCTTGTGCAGTTTTTGCCCCGTTGCTTTGGCGCTTGGTTTTGGGGGTTCTTCGGTAGTTCCGCTGTACCTCTAGGACATCTCCTACGGTATCCACCTATTCGTAGGTCGTGAACTCACCAGTTGTTTGAGTCTTCTCTTTTGGGGTGATTTTCTGGGACAAGGGCCATCATTGCTCTAGAAGAAATTTGAGGCTCCCATTCACCCCCCCCCCCCTCTGGTCGCCAATTCGGTCCTTCAAAGTAAAGAAAGCAAGGCTAAAGCTAGAGAGCTAATAGCTTAGGATTTAACCAAGCTTAGGCAAGTAGGTAGCTAGTAGAGGAAGGCATCCTTGCCTCATTGCCCTCGCGGAAGTGCTGCTCAAGGCTTAGCTCAAGAGTAGAGGCGTGCGAATAATCGGTCCTGGAGTTGGGAAGAGTCTTCCTTCATCTCCGGTTCAGGTTTTGCTCTTGTAACTCAAGCACTTTACTATATTCTAGTTCATCATTTCAAGTATTACTTTATTCTACTTACCAGTATTGAGTAGTATAATTGATGGATTGCTTGAGTACCTAGCTATCCTACAATTCAATTCACTTAGCCAAAGTAGTTAATCTCTAGTGTGCTTAGTGTTTGATCTTTGCCAATAGATTTCTTAGTTAGTTTAGTGTTTATCTTATTAAGTCAAGTATTTGCTCTGACGTCCGCAAGGGTGTTTCTATTCTAGGCCAGGATAGACATAGTTAGAATATAATTAGGCGTGGTGCTTAGTTATAGACTTACCTTTAGATACGGCTAGACCCCCGGATAGTTGTGGTAGCAAGCAGGTGGTGACAGCCCTGTGTGCCTTGAATTCCACCACGTAGTTGGTCTAGTTTAACAGTAAGGCTCGTTGTGCTAGCGTTCAACCTAAGTCAGTGGTAAAGGCTACTACGCCTCGGTACTTGACAAGATAGGAATAAAACTATACTTAACTTGGTTGCTTATTTGGCATTTGCCTATCTTGCTTTGTAGTTATCTAGGAGTAGTTATTAAGTATTAGTTAGTTATATTAGTTATCATTAGTTATCTTATTCCCTCTATCTACGTGTCTATCCACCTTACCTTAACCATTCATTTCATCCTTACCTATCCACTCATAAATTCTTTCTAGCCTTTCATCTCCTCTCTTCTCTTCTCTACTTTTCCCTTTCTTATTCTTCGACTCTCATCCCCTCCTTGACTCGACTCATACACCACCCTAGCCTTCCTTTGGGATCAAATAAATTGACACCTGGTACTCCCAAGCGAAGTGCTACAATGATAGTTCTGTGCGCTTGCAGAATCTCCTCTAGGTAGATTGCAATCTCTCTAGCTAGCTCCTACTAGTGTCGGGATTGACAACCCCATTTGACACTAGTAGATAGCTGCTTTAGCTTCACTCCTTTAGGTATAGTGACTGGACTTGGTACAAGCATTTCTGGCGCCGTTGCCAGGGATAGATTCCATAGTCTACTCCTAGTAACGACGTTAGCAAGTGTCAACAAGCATTTCTGGGCCGTTACCGGGGATAGTGCCTAGCTCTATCTTTAGTGAAGTTAAGAACTACCAACAGTGGTCTCCCGTCTGTGTCGCATAGGACCCGTTTGGGAAGCGCACCTCAGTCAAATTGAACGCATCAATCACTTAATGGAGTAGGTTGGAGTACCTCCCGTGAAGCCGAGTAAGGTTATTCGAGCCGGTGATGGAGATGTCGACGCCTAACACCCAGGGCCTCAGATGTACCGTGGGCAACTATTCTGTGCAACCTGGCATGGTCCGTTGACAGGCGGGGCCTGACTGACCTGACTTGTGATGATGAGGATGAAGAGTTGGCTCTATTTGTCAAGAGATTTGGCAAATTCATGAAGAAGAAGGGCTACCTGGCAAGGAGGAAGAAGACCTCATACAAGAACAAGGATGAACCAAGGAGGTGCTTTAAGTGCGGTAGCAAGGACCATCTTGTTGCTCAATGTCCATACAATAGTGATAACGATGATGACAACAAGAAGGGCAAGAAGAAGGAAAAGAAGGAGAAGAAAGAGTTCATCAAGAAGAAGGGGCAATCATATATGGACACTTGGCATAGTGATGCATCCACTAGTGATAGTGATGATGATAACCGCAAGACAAGCAAGAAGAAAGCTCTTGCAAGCATTGCTATCAATGACAAGCCCTCTATCTTCGACACTCCATCATGCTTCATGGCTAAGGCCACAAAGGTACAATCCGATAATGATGAGAGTGATGATGATGATGAACCTACTGGAGATGAATTAATTGATATGCTTGATGATGCTAGAGTTCATTTGGACAAGAAAAGAAAGGAGTGCAAAGAATTGCAAAAGAAACTAAAAGCTCTTGAGCAATCCTTTGATGAGCTAAATGCATCTCATGAGAGGCTAGTGGAAGCCCATGAGGAGCTTGATGATGCTCACACTAAGCTTAAGAAAGCTCACTCCTCTCTAATTGATCAGGCTAAAATTGAGAAAGTAGAGGAGAAAGTAGAAACCAATGACATAGGCATAACATGTGATATTATTAGTGAATCATTCTATGAGCCTATTATTATTGCCTCCACTAATCCTTCATGTAGCACATCCACTACTACCTCATCTATGGATGATGGCTTCACATGTGATGCCTCACTCATCGTTGAGAATGAGACCTTGAAGAAGGAGGTAAATGAGCTCACTCACGCCCTAGGCAAAGCCAATGGTGGTGAGGCCCGCTTGCTTAATTGCTTGCGTAGCCAACGTTTTTATCTCAACAAAGAGGGATTGGGCTAGACCCCCAAGAATGGCAAAGCGGCTTTTGCTACTCAGAAGACTAGTTTTGTGAAGAGCAATGGTCGGTTTTGCACTAGATTCAAGCAAAGTGGGCATGTAGAGCAATATTGCAAGAACAAGAACAAGAATGCAAACATATCCTCTATTTAATTTGATTCATTGGTACACCTATTGTGGGCTCAAAGAAGAAAGCTATTTGGGTACCAAAGAGTTTGGTAACTAACCTTGAAGGACCCAAAAAGGTTTGGGTACCTAAAAAGAATTGATTTTCTATTGTAGGTCAATTACAAAGCCGGAGGAAGGCATTGGGTGCTTGATAGTGGGTGCACTCAACACATGACCGGAGATTCAAGAATGTTCAATTCAATCAATTCAAGTGGTGATCATGGGTTTGATTCAATCCCTTTTGGTGACAATGGCAAAGGCAAGGTCAAAGGGCTTGGTAAGATTGCAATATCCAATGACATGAGCATATCCAATGTGTTGCTAGTTGAGAGTTTGAACTTCAATTTGCTATCGGTTGCACAACTTTGTGATCTTGGTTTCAAGTGCATATTTGGAGTTGATGATGTAGAGATCATAAGTGTAGATGGCTCTAACTTGATATTCAAAGGATTTGGATATGAGAATCTATATTTGGTTGATTTCAATGCTAGTGAAACACAATTGTCAACTTGCTTGCTCACTAAATCTAGCATGGGTTGGTTCTGGCATAAAAGGCTTGGTCATGTTGGAATGAAACAATTGAACAAACTAGTAAAGCATGATCTAGTTAGAGGCTTGAAGGATGTGACATTTGAAAAGGATAAGCTATGTAGTTCATGTGAAGCCGGAAAACAAGTTGGAAATACCCATCCAAAGAAAAGCATGATGAGCACTAGTAAAGCTTTTGAATTGTTGCACATGGATTTGTTTGGACCAATCACACACACTAGCATTTGTGGAAACAAATATGGATTTGTGATTGTGGATGATTACACTAGATATACATGGGTGTTCTTCATTAGGGACAAGAGTGATACATATGATATATTCAAAACTTTTGTCAAGAGATGTCACAACGAGTTTGAAACAACAATCAAGAGAGTTACAAGTGACAACGGGAGTGAATTCAAAAATACTAGAGTGGATGATTTGTGTGATGACTTTGGAATTAGACATCAATAATCACCCACGTATACTCCTGTTGACACTTCTTAAAGCAATTGCCTATAAGAAACTTTAATGAACTGACTCTAGCAAAAGCCCTCAGAAATGTACAGGACACTCCTAGTATCACTTAAAGTTAAGTTGTCATCCCCAACATGATACTAGAAATGTAATTCATTAGTGACACTAGCTCAGAAGATATAAACAAATATTTATCCGCAAGCGCACAGGTAAATATACCTGTTGTAACAGCATTTCACCTAGGTTGTCTAGGTATCGTTATTTATATTTTACCAAAGATAACAGCGAAGCGGGGAACAAATGGATATAAATGTGATTCAAAGGTAGTGGATATTACTATTCATTTCATTCATTACTCACATGTCTAAACAGGGGTAAGACAAGGTGAAAGTAAATAATGGATAATAATGATAATAAGAATGGGAGTTCTAGAGATAGAGCGAACTACATGAAACAAGTAGAGAGTCAGGAGATTAATTAAGAGATTCGAATCCTAAGTTACTTCATATTTACTAAGCCTAGTGATCACTCTAGTTAATATACAATCATTTACAGCTAATTAATCTATCATCCATGATCAAGGGACATTACTAAATTAGAATCAAGAACAAAGTAATGAATTCTAACTTGCAACCGCGTCCTACTAAGATCTACACTCGTGGGGAGGACTACAAAGGACTCAACAGGATTGTCACTCTTGCGATCTACCTCTCGACCCGGAGCATAGGATGTATTCGCAGGTAAACTTAGCCTAAACACCATGTTTACACCAGTTTGACCACTTAACTCTATCTGGAATAAAGCTAAGTACTTTACGAACATGATCATAAACTCTATCATAATCAGATCTATATTAAATATATAACTTGAATAAACTCCAAAACTGAATAAACTGAAATATATTAAAGTAGCACAAAGTCTAATAAAGATACAAATTACCAAGTCTTCGACAATGATCCGGAGACTCAGACGAAGCTTCTAGCCAGATATGTCGACGAAGTCGCTTGCCTCTACTTGAATCTAGCTAGACTAAACTCTAATCTTGATGTAGAGCTCTAACTCTCTCTCTCTAGAAACCCTAATTCTCTGTCTTCTATCTTGTCTTCTCTTCTGATCTGATCTCTGATGATCTGGAGGGGCGGGGGGTTAGGGTCTGTTTATATAGCCATGGGCGTGGAACCGTGATCGTTGGATCAAACCGACTTAAGGTACGGTCGAGATGCATCCTAGAGGTCGGTGGAGGAAGGTTCTGGAAGGAGGAGTTGTGGGGGCCCTGGCCAGGACCGATCGGTGGGCCCAAGGGACCGGTCGGTCCCACAGGTCATCCTCCCGTGGTGCCTCGCCTCGTGGTGTCCTCTGGAGTCTTCTAGAAACTTCCTGACTTGGCGGTGGAGTAATCTGCGTCGGGTTCCTTCTTGGGGAAGCAATGTAGTTGGTTTTCCTGTTTAATCCCTGGAAAATGTAGAATCACCAAAACTCATGGAATTTGTTAGTTTAAACCTCCTATTTCTAAGTTGGCAATCCTTTTTGGCATTTATTCAAGTATTGTTGACGGTAAATAATGATAGTTAATAGACGTCAACAAACTCCCCCAAGCTAAACTTTTGCTAGTCCCTTAGCAAACATCGAGTTCTGAGAGTAAAACAGTAAACTACTTTAACACACAAGCCATCAACTGAAAACTTTCTTGAAAAGAATTTGGAAGAATTTTCACATGTTCCTTTCACCAATCTTTTACCTTAGTTCAGAATAATTGAAAGTTAGAAGCAATCAAATCAAGCACTATGTCTCAAATTCCTCATTTCAACTTTCCTCCGGAGTTTTGTAAGACTTTCATAATAACTCAGAGATCCTCTGTATGACATTTTTTTTAATAAACTTTAAGATTAAAAAGCACACTTTACTCAGTCAAAGTCCAGAGCTTAGGGAGAGAAATGTCATACCTTTAGATCAAGCACTTCAAAACTTTTTTGTTTTTGTGTCAACTCTTACTGGCATATTGTAATTAGAGGGACCATGGGCTATCATTCTTTTTCATATTTTTATCACACATTTTTCTCTTCTCTTCTTTTTTTTCTGAGGTAGTCGGACATTTGTCCCTTTTTCTTTCCTCCTAATCATATTTTTGCATAGCCCATGCCTCTAACACAATACTACTTCGGAAGAGTGAATCTTTTATAAAAGCTTGATCTTTGGAGCATGATAAACCTCTCTACCATAGATAAAAACTTAGAGCAGAGTAAGCAGCCTTAAAGTATGAATCATTTATTATCAGGCTTCAATTATTATGTCATACAGGTTCTCATCATATCTTTGAAGTTTTCAAAATTAAAATTCCAGAGATTCATTGAAACTAAGAACAAGATGAATAGTAGCTTAGACTTTTTCGTTTCTAATTCTTAACTATCCGAACTTTGGTTAAGATCATTGTTTTGATATTTTTCAATTAAAAATTTGAAAGGAGTTATTCTGCAGTTCAGGCTATATAAATCAGTTCTTTTTTTTATATTCTACTGCAAGATTATTTTATTTAAATACTAAACAAACACTAGCTAACAATACCGAACACAAAGCAAATAGAGGGGTACAGCATACTTACCTTGGGAATAGGGGGTCCTCCCCCAAGCTAGTTTCACTCGTACGGTGGTGGCGGCTGAGGTGGATTAATCCCCATGTGTCCGAAAAGGTAGTAGAAATTCTCATTTGTCTGTGCACCTTGATGATGTATCTCTTCAACAGTGTGGCGCATATCTTCTTGACCCGTCTCAAGATGAGTAAGATGAGTGTCGATTCCCTGAAAGTAAGGGTCTCTGTGGTACGGGAACTGATGGTATGGCTGGTGTTCTGGGTAACCATGGGTGGCATGGTAGGAGTATGGGTGATGAGTGGCATCATGAACGCCTCTCCCAGAGAAAGACATTCGTCATCCCTAGAAGTCATACGTCGTATCCTCTTCGCGATGTGGTGGAGTGTAATTGTGAAAGTTTCCTTGTCCCCATGAATCTTTTGGTGTATGTGGCTCGTAGGCAGTAGTATCTTCCTAGGCTTGATGGTGTGATGTGGATGGTCCAGCTCGTTCGAATCCTTGATAGTGAGTGTAAGCTGGCCTAGGTGGTGCAACATCTTATCCTTGATATCTTGGGGTAGTGTTTCTGGTGAATCTTGTGGAGGGGCTTCTTCCAACTCCCGCGCCAGGTCTCTACAAGTTAAGCAAAAAGGTTTCAACGACATACAGACCAAGTGGTCTGTTTGGCAACTCATATTCATTTGTATATCCTTTATATTGCATGTAGAGTTTGTTATTCCTCTTCTTTATGAGATGTGCTTGACTGAAGAAGTAGAAACCTATGACCGGTCGTGGAGTGGAGATGCACATAATATTTTCATTTAAGTTCATATTTCTAGCAAGACGAGTAACCCAAGAAGTGATAGATATATGGCCTTGTAGAGTGTGGCTGTAAGGCCAGTAGTCTACTAGGAGTTTTACGGGTGAGATTTTAGTTTTCTTAACCATTGCATACATAATCTTTAACTCCTCAATTCTAACAATACGACCTTCTTGCCTAGGAAAGAGAGTGAAACCTAGCCACTTGTGCATCACCCTTAATGTGGGGTTGTGTATATCATTAGTGCAAGGGTATTGATCTGTTTTCTTGCCCGTAATGTCCTCCCAAAAGCTATCTCTATCAAAGTTTCTTAGGGCAACATCTAAATCTATGGTGCAGTTTTCAGGAAAACCCAAATCTAGACTGAACTGTTTCCATGTGAGAGTTAAAGGTTCATTATGCAGCCTAAAGTAGACATATGTGTCATCTGATGAGAGAGTGCAAAGAAATTATAGAGTGAGCAATCTACAACCCTCTTCGGTGAGCTCCCAAGTGTTCTCCCACCCAATATTATGAAAGACTAGATCAAACTCACAGTCCATACCTGTGTCTCGGAGAAATTGTGAATCAAAGGTAGGAGTATGGGTGTACTCTTTATCGCGGTAATGCCTGAACAGGTCCTTCTCGTAGGCTGTCTGGAGCTTGATGTGCCTTTCATGAAGAAGATCACGTGGCTCGGACCGGCTCATGGTAGAGGATCGAGGCAGGGATGAGGTATCCATGTCCGAGCATCCTTGTGATGAGCCAGCTCGTGAACGGCTTCTCGTTGATCGGAAAGTGAGCGTGTTCTTTGCCTTTTTCAAAAAGTTGCTCATCTTTTCTACAAAAATAAGAGAGCACACAGACAAAACTAGTGGAACAAGTGAGGGTTAGAACAAATAAATGTAAGAGAGTTAGCGGTCCAAAAGTCAGTAGTCCAAGAGTCAGTCGTTGAAGTTGGCACTTTTATTTCAACTTCTCCTAGTTCCTTATCTAATTGGGCAGCACTTTCCCTCTCTTATTGATTTCTCTTGCTTGCTTTCACTATCCCTTTCTACTAGCTCAAAGCTTCCTCCTCTCTACTCTTGTATCTTCACTTACTCAGAAACTACCAAAATGAAGTGCTAAGTGAACTCAAAATTGGAATTTCGAATTTCGAAGTGAGGCTGGTGTTTCTGAAGAGTGGAGTGTGTGGAGAGTGTGAAGAATGCTTGCCAATTTATAGGGGGAGAGTGGGGAGGCCGGTCGGTCTAGCAGTGGGACCGACCGGTCCCCCATGGGGCCCACTTCTCTCCAACTTGCTCCCTCACCTACCTTGCTCAAGTTCCCACTCTTTGGAGTATATGCCGACGGTTGCATGTGGTGGTAGGTGAGATGAGTGGTTGAGAGTGCATGTTATAATTTGAAGTGATATGATGTGGGTCCCAGGTGTCTGTGGGTCCATATGTCTCCCGTATTTGTACAATGCAAGTATAAAAGAAAATTGCTTTTATGAAACTATAGAAAACAAGGATTCTAATGATGAAATTCTTATATATTTTTGTTACTGTAGTAAGTACTACTTACGAGGTTCGTAAATATTAATTACATGGGGCCAATTTTATGATGCAATGATGATGCTAGCTTTTATTTTATTTTTCCTATGCATTAGAAAATAAATATGAAATGCAAAAAGTAAATGCTGATAACTACCGAGTTACCTCCAGCGAAGGTTCGAGGTTTAAAGTCCACCAAATTGGACTCTCCAGTCTTCTTCATTCTTCTTGATGAGTCTCCACTACCAGAGACATCAGTTTTGTTTCTTGAGCTTTATGGTCTACTAAAGTTGAGCATTGTTCGGGCCGTGGTTTGAATGAGAACATTTATTTCTTTCCATTTATGGTGAATTTGATCTCTCCAGCTCTGACACCAATGTGGGCCTTGGCGGTGCTCAAAAATGGCCTTCCGAGAATAAGTGATACTTTTGAATCCGGGTGCATCTCTAGTACTACAAAGTCCACTGGTACGAAGAACTCTCTAATCTTGACTGGGATGTTCTCAGCAATTCCTATTGGGTATCTGAGTGATTGATCAGCTAGCTGAAGACACATTGGTGTTGACACAAGTGCTGAATGGTTCAGCTTATAGTAGACTGATGCGGGCATCACGCTAACACTAGCTCCAAGATCACACAGTGCGTTACTAAACCGTTGATTTCCAATGGAGCATTTAATAGTGCGGCATCCTGGGTCCCTCTTCTTCTCTGGTATTTGATTGAGGATAGCCGCACTACATTCTTCTGTCAGCTCGATTACTTCAATAGTTGGCTGTGGTCGTTTGTTGTTAAGTATATCCCTTACATACTTGGCATAGGTAGGTACCTGTAATGCATCTAGTAGAGGAATATTGATATATAGTTTCTGAATTACTTCAACAAACTTACTGAACTGCGCATCTAGCTTGGTGTTTCGATTTCTGCGTGGGAATGGTAGAACATTGGTGTCTTGAAAATCCATCGGTATTTCTTCATTTTGCACTTGAGTTTCTTGAACTTCATCATCTCTTTTTTCTGCCCTCGGGGGTGTTACTGGTGCTGTCTGTCTTCTTTGTGCTCCTTCTGGGTATGGCGGATCTCGAGTGGTCCTCCCACGTCTAGTGGTGATCCCCTTAATCTGCTCATGGTTAGTGGTAACAGGCAAAACATCAACTAATTGTGATAGTTGATTTTCTATTATTTTATTATAATTGAGTTGATTCTTAATGGCAGAAGAAAATTCATCCATCTTAGCATTTATGTTTTCAAGATTCTTATCATTTAAAGCAAGTCTTTTAGTAATGCTATCATTTATTCTAGCTTGTTCTAAAATTAGATCTTTTAAAGTAGGTTGCTTAAAATTGGAAGAATTGAAATTACTGGTGTACTTATCTGGTTTGGAAGGTTGATGTTGACGCAATCCTTGCTTGTGTAACGCAGTAGAGTTGTTGATGATATTAGCTTCTTCTTGATCTTCGGGCAATTCTATTCCCAAATACTCTCCACTTCTAGTTTGAGCATCAAATGCGTCTTGAATAGCTTGACGTTCTTCTTTGTAATCGGCTCTCTGAATGAGTCGATCTATAAGTACATCCATCTTGGTTGACAGTGCACACACTTCTTCTGGAATTTCTTCAATCTGGCGACAGCGTTGAGTAGTAACTTGTTTCCAGCTCTAATTCTCAGCTATCTTATCCATTAAACATTCTGCTTTTCCAATAGTGAGTGACATAAATGATACTTCAGCGGTGGCATCGAGTTTCTCTCGTATTCTTGGTAATAATCCGTGATAAAACAGTTGCATGAGCAATTCGTTCCCTATTCCATGATGTGGGCATCTTAAGATTTTCTCCTGAAAACGCTCCCAAGTTTCTGGAATGGTTTCACCTTTTTGTTGCTGAAAGTTGTAAATCTTTCCCCTTAAGATGTTGATTTTGCTAATTGGGAAAAATCTTGACAGAAAGGCCGTTGAACAATTCTCCCATGTCTTGATGTTGTCCATGTTTGAATAGAACCACTGCTTCGCTTTTCCTTTCAGTGAGAAGGGAAAAAGACAAAGAAGTATAATATCCTAGGGAACGTCCTTGATGCTGATGGTGCTTCCAATCTCCAAGAAATCTTGTAGATGGGCGGTTGCATCTTCTTCTTGCTTTCCACCAAATGTAGTAGCTTGCACCATGTTGATAAGACTTGGCTTGAGCTCGAACTCAAGGTTGTTCGTCTGGAGTGTAGGTCCGGTGCGAATGTTCCTGACACTTGGAGTAGAGAACTCCAGCAGAGTATTGTTGGCCATAGCTTGACTACTGATGTTGATCTTCCACACGGTCTAGTTGATTGCTGATTTGTAAGTGATGAATTACAATTGAACCTGTGTTACCCTGTATATGATTTAAACAAAGAAAGACAAGGGTAAGCCTGCCAAGACAGAGGTACAAGTGAATGAATGAATAATAATCTCCTTTGTTAAATTCCTAATAAGTTTTGTTTCCACTAATTTACTAGTTTTCATTTGGTTCCCGGTGGCTTCCGCTGCTTATCCCCGGCAACGGCGCCAGAAATGCTTGTTGACACTTGTTAAAGCAATTGCCTATAATAAACTTTAATGAACTAACTGTAGCAAAAGCCCTCAGAAATGTACAGGACACTCCTAGTATCACTTAAAGTTAAGTTGTCATCCCCAACATGATACTAGAAATGTAATTCATTATTTGTGACACTAGCTCAGAAGATATAAACAAATATTTATCCGCAAGCACACAGATAAATATACCTGTTGTAGCAGCATTTCACCCAGGTTGTCTAGGTATCGTTATTTATATTTTACCAAAGATAACAGCGAAGCGGGGAACAAATGGATATAAATGTGATTCAAAGGTAGTGGAGATTACTATTCATTTCATTCATAACTCACATGTCTAAACAGGGGTAAGACAAGGTGAAAGTAAATAATGGATAATAATGATAATAATAACGGGAGTTCTAGAGATAGAGCGAACTACATGAAACAAGTAGAGAGTTAGGAGATTAATTAAGAGATTCGAATCCTAAGTTACTTCATATTTACTAAGCCTAGTGATCACTCTAGTTAATATACAATCATTTATAGATAATTAATCTATCATCCTTGATCAAGGAACATTACTAAATTAGAATCAAGAACAAAGTAATGAATTCTAACTTGCAACCGCGTCCTACTAAGATCTACACTCGGGGGGGAGGACTACAAAGGACTCAACAGGACTATCACTCCTGCGATCTAACTCTCGACCCGGAGCATAGGATGTATTCGCATGTAAACTTAGCCTAAACACCATGTTTACACCAGTTTGACCACTTAACTCTATCCGGAATAAAGCTAAGTACTTTACGAACATAATCATAAACTCTATCATAATCAGATCTATATTAAATATATAACTAGAATAAACTCCAAAACTGAATAAACTGAAATATATTAAAGTAGCACAAAGTCGAATAAAGATACAAATTACCAAGTCTTCGACAATGATCCGGAGACTCAGATGAAGCTTCTAGCCAGATATGCTGACGAAGTCGCCTGCCTCTACTTGAATCTAGCTAGACTAAACTCTAATCTTGATGTAGAGCTCTAACTATCTCTCTCTAGAAACCCTAATTCTCTGTCTTCTATCTTGTCTTCTCTTCTGATCTGATCTCTGATGATCTGGAGGGGGGGGGGGGTTCAGGGTCTGGTTATATAGCCCTGGGCGTGGAACCGTGATCGTTGGATCAAACCGACTTAAGGTACGGTCGAGATGCATCCTAGAGGTCGGTGGAGGAAGGTTCCGGAAGGAGGAGTCATGGGGGCCCTGGCCATCAGGACCGACCGGTGGGCCCAAGGGACCGGTCGGTCCCACAGTTCATCCTCCCATGGTGCCTCTCCTCGTGGTGTCTTCTGGTGTCCTCTGGAGTCTTCTAGAAACTTCCTGACTTGGCGGTGGAGTAATCTGCGTCGGGTTCCTTCTTGAGGAAGCAATGTAGTTGGTTTTCCTGTTTTAATCCCTAGAAAATGTAGAATCACCAAAACTCATGGAATTTGTTAGTTTAAACCTCCTATTTCTAAGTTGGCAATCCTTTTTGGCATTTATTCAAGTATTGTTGACGGTAAATAATGATAGTTAATAGACATCAACAACTCCCCAATCAAATGGCATAGTTGAAAGAAAGAATAGAACTTTGATTGATATGGCAAGATCTATGCTTAGTGAATACAACCCATAGACATTGTGAATTCTTCTTGTAGCTAGTTAATATTCCTTATCTTGTGTATTTGTAATTGTTGTTGCTCACTTGCTCTTTTAGTTGTAAAGTAGCAACATAGACATTGTGTGATATAGAGATTATAACTTACTAGAATTGTGGTTAGGTGGCTTGCACTTTTGTAGAGCTAGCGCAAAACTTGCTTCGCCATTTAGTTGTCTAACAAACTTTGCTCAAGTGTTGTTGTAGAATTTTTATAGGCTATTCACCCCCCTCTAGCCATTTAGGACCTTTCACCAAGATCATCGAATTTCGAGTTTGGAGCTAAGAGTTATGGCCGTTCTCGTGGGAGGCTTTCTGGAGAGTGGCGGACTGTCTGCCATTTTAGTGGCAGACTGTTCGCGGGCCTCGGACGCACCGATGGGGATGCATCAGACGCAACAAGCTCACTGTTCTCGGGTTGATAGATGAACGACAGACTGTTCGGGCCTATAAGGCCGGACTGTCCGCCAGCTAATTTTTCGGAGAACAAGGTTGCTGGACAGGTTCTGTGTAGGTCATTAATTTTCAACGGTGGACTGTCCGGGGTGACCGTTGCAGCTCCTAACGGCTAGTTGCGTTATAAGGGTGGACTGTCCGGGGCTATAAGGGTGGACTGTCCGCAGTTCAAATTTCAGCACGCGTCCAAACGGCTAGTTTGAGCCATTCCTTTATAAATAGCGGTGGTGGCCAACCATTTGGTGAGTTGGGCACCTTGGGGACTTAGTGTCCTTGTGTGAGAGTGCTTGTGAGCCCTCCAACTCACTTGGGATTAGTGCTAATCATATCCGCTAAGTGAGAGAGCGATTCTAGTGTGGTGCATGAGAGATTGCAAGAGTTGGCACTAGGTGTTCGTGTTCAAGCCGGTGGTGCTTGTTACTCTTGGAGGTTGCCACCTCCTAGATGACTTGGTGATTGTGTCTCCGTCGTGAAGCCCTCAAGAAGATTGTGCGTGGCTCCAGAGAAGGCTTTGTGAGGGGCATTGTGCTTGCCCTGCGGGAGATCGTGAAGAGCAACTCTAGTGGAGAGAGGTGCGAAGAGCGCCAAGTGGTCTGGCCGGATCGGATGCTAGAGCTCCTGGTGAGAACTCCATCATGGAGAGTGTGACTTAGGGTCACCACTAGCAAGAGGATCGGCAGCAACCTGGGTCTTGCCTCAACGGGGACTAGCTTGGTGGCGACCAAGAGTGAACCTCGAGATAAAACTGTCGTGTCAACCATGTCCATCCTGTTGGTTTTCATTCCCCATACACAAGCTTGTATTTACTTTCATAAATATTGTGCTTGTGTAGTTGCTCTTGTAATTAGTTAGCTTGTGTAGCTTGCTAGTTACCTTCTTTGCTTGTGTAGCTTAGAAGTAGCTCTCTTGCGTGACTAATTGGCTTGAGTAGCCTTGTTAGTCACATTGCTTAGTTTGTGTAGCTAAGTAAGTTGAGCTCTCTAATTTGGCTTGTGTAGCCTTGTTATTGAGCATTGCTAGTGAGCTTAGGAGCTTTGTGCTTTGCTTACTAGATTGTGTAGGAGCTCCCCGGTGTTTGAAGTACTAGTTGCATAGGTTTGTGTGACCTTGCTACTAGAATTGGTTAGGTGAGCTCTAGCTGGCCCGACACCTTATTTGCATTGTTTATGATCTTTTGTAAGGTGTCATAGAGTATAAGTAGAGGGGTGTAGTCTTGGCTAGACCGATAGTTTTAATTCTGCATTGCGGATACATAGGTGTAAGCTGGATCTTGAGATGATGAGTGATTGTCAACTGGTATAATGTGCATTTTCTTTGGCTTGTGTTGTGCAGGTGTCGAGCTCGGAGACGGTGATCGAAGGCAAGGTGAATGTCAAGTAGAGACGTGCCGTGCCGATGGACCCGGAGCGGTGAAGGGCAGACGTGAGGCTTGGACTGACGGACCGGTGGTGTTGACACTGATTATCTATCACAATTAAAGGATAAATAAATATAAAAAGGGCATGAATTCAGTTTTGGTGAATTGTGATTCTGCAGGGACTAAACCAGGAAATCAACACAGATTGCTTCCCCTAGAAGGAAACCGACGGGATATAACCGAACCGACGCATCAGGAATATTCTAGAAGGATCTAGAGGATACCAGAAGACATTAGGAGGCCAGGCACCCCAGGACACAGCCAGGTGGGACCGATCGGTCCCACCACTAGACCGGTCGGTCTCCCCCGGGGCCCGCTGGACTCTATCTTCTGGAACTTTCCTCCACCGCCTATGAGGATGCATCTCAGCCGTACCTAAGGTCGGTTTGATCCAACGGCCATGGTTCCTCGCCCAGGGCTATATAAGCGGCCCCAAACCCCCCTCTCCAGATCATCAGGGTTTGATCAAGGAATCATTCATCACAATCAGATAAGACTATCACCAGAGAAGGAGATCAATCAGTAACTCTAGAACTACATCCACCTTGAATAGTTAGATAGAATATGATTAGAGGAGGCAAGCTTCGCTTGGATTCTGGATCTAGTCACGAGAAGGCTTGGTAAACCCAAGATCTTCTCTCTTGTATTAAACATTATGGATCTAATTCATAATTGCTCTTCTAGTTCATCATTGTTCATCATTGTTTATGTTCTAGTTCGTCGTCTAGTTCTAGTTCATAATCCAGTTCTAGTTCGTACTTTAGTTCTTCTCGATGATCTAATTCACCTTATTGTTCATCTCTATGTTCTAGATAGTAATACAATTGATATGACTAAGACATCAACAATTACATTCTTAATTATATTGCTTATAGTATGCTTTGATTATATATTTGGCATAGATAGTTCATCATTATGTTTATACTCATGTTCGTATAGCGCTCATCTTAATGATCATTGGGTGGGTGATAGATGTTGTGTAGGCGTGGTGCCTATACACTATTTATCTGCGAATGCGTCCTATGTCCCGGATAGAGTGGTATATCGCGGGTGTGATATTCCTGTTGAGTCCTTTGTATTCCACCTCCCGAATGTAGTGTTCAGTATGGCTCAGTTAACTCATGGTTTAGGGGTTACTCTGTTTGGCACCTTTACTATGGAGTTGCCTCTTGATTATAAATATGATATGACCTAGCCTATGATTGCCAAATATGTTTGCACTAATCAATGTATGCTATGACTTGTAATTAGAATAACTTAGGAATGTTTCTTATTAATGCCTATTCTAATCATCACTTGTTAGGAAGTACTATTCTAGGATTATCTTTGATTGATCTGCTCTCTGTTACCATTTATCATTTATCCTAATCATTTATTCTACTATCTGATCTCTGTTTAGAGTAATAAGTGTGTTATCAGTCTTTATCATAAGTGTGTGCCACATTAATTGTTGTTAAGTCCTCACTAGTATAATACCATCATACTTTGCATTGATTAGTCTCTAGGCTAAATATAAATAACGATACCTGAGACTAGCTTGGGTGAAATGCTTCTACAACGGGCGTATTTATCTGTGCGCTTGCGGGTAAATATTTATTTTTAAATCCAGTGCCCTGATATAATCACATTGCTAGCTTCATGTTGGGGATGACAACTTGAAGATAAGTGAAGTTAGTAGTGTCCCGTACACTTCTTAGTGCCTTCACTAGGTTATTGTTTATGAGTTTCGTTTTTAGAGTGAAGACGTTAAGAAATACCAACAGGTGGCCTAAGGATCAGCTGTGGTGGCTGACAGCCTGGGACAACGACAAGTTAAGACATGTGGGTGGACGGGGTGCATAGGCGGTGCATCCCTCTACGGCTTCGGTTTGGTGGTTGAGCCCCAGAAAAGCCACCGGGTGGATGGTTTCCAGTTTTGGGCCACAAAACCTGGGTGCTGGCCGGTTTCTGAGTTTGGGCCTCAAAACTCGGGCTGAGGACGGTTTCCAGGTTTGGGCCACAAAACCTGGGCGATGGCGGGTTTCTGAGTTCGGGCCACCAAACTCAGCCTGAGGACTGGTTTCCCGGTTTTAGCCTCAAAACCAGGGGGAGGTCCAGGAAAAGGACGGACAACGAGTGGTGGCACGTGGCGGCATCCAGTGAGGTCGTGTCGAGGCGAAGCTAGTTGATGTGCGGGCATGGCCGTCGGATCGACATCAACTTCGAGTTGGACAGGAATACCCTTAGGGTTGTCCTACTCGCTCATTAGCAGTAGGGGTAGAAGGGGAATAATTGTATTAGGCTATATTAAGAGAGGCAACCCATCCCTCCAAACTATCTCAGCCATTGATATTTTCACTCTAGGTTTTCTCGCCTCCCATTCGCTGCTGTAGCTACTGAGATCCGCAGAGACGGCTCAATCATACCTCTGTGTATTTGGATTTTGCTGAAACGGGATCGGATTCCCATTGTCTCCTCGTGGGGACGAATTTCGGCTGACAATTGAGATTGTGATTCGTGTTCTTGAGTTGTTCTTCGTGTTTTGCTTCTTGTCTCAATTTTCCCGTCGCTCGATCTCCCTCTACACTGCGTCTTTTTCAAATCCACTTGAATCAACTTGTTCTTTGATATGAGGAGAACATTTCCACTCAAGGAATTCATCTCAATCCTCACGAACAAGTAGATCGCGTCGATTCACGTTTCGTGGTGACTGTTTCGTTCCTACACCTTCCCTTTTGATTTCCCAGAGTTTGAGTTGATTTGAGCGGATGATTTCTTAGGGATAGTCTTCCAACTACCTAGTGATCATCTTCTCCAAGTTTGGGATCAAGGGATTTTGATTTGGATCGGATTTGAGGAGATTTGGATGAGAGGCGATCAAAGTCGCCCTCTCTGCAAGGTCGCGGACAGTCCGTCGCTAGAGGCGCGGACAGTCCGAGCGTTGGGATCCAGCCGGTTCAGTGGCTCTGTGTCTCAATGTGTTTGGGCTTGGGTGACCGGCGGACAGTCCGCCGTTGGGGAGCTGTTGGGTATTCCAGTGTATCGATTTCCACAGGGACATGAAGTGTACTAGAAGAATTAAGAATGTCCAAGAAAAGAATGGTAATATGGGTAGAGAGAGATATAGAGTTTTCTAAGCGGGTCTATTTAATTAAAGGCTCACTATACTTTACTTACTTCGTAGCAACAGTACCTTTCCGATTCTTGAAAAAGACTGGGAAAAGGGTAATCGGGAGAAGGCTGCCAAAAAGCTCTACGAAATCACCAATCCTAACGTGGTGGATTATAACAATCTACAAAGCTATCACCCCTGTAGCTACCACAACTATCCGGAGGATTGGGCGCAAACTCAGGTAAACCCTAGTCTAGACACCAAGTCTACACTAACGCTTACTACTCTAATCAGATATCATAATTAGAGCACTCAATACGAGCGGAGATCCAGTAAATAAAATAAAGTAAGAACTGAAATTAAATAGAATACTTAGAAGTAGTAAATGAAGAACCTGGAGATTACTTGAAGACAAACCAGATGTTGCACCAATACAATGTCGAGGAAGATCCGACAGATCCGGCTCCTCCTCAGCTCTCTCCTCCTCCTCTCTCTAATCCGACCTCTAATTACAAATAGATGAACTAGACATTGCGGATACATGGGTGTATGCCGAGTCTCGAGTGATGAGTGATTGTCAACTGGATAATGCGCATGTTCTTTGGCTTGTGTTGTGCAGGTGTCGAGCACGGATACAGCGATCGAAGGCAAGGTGAAGATCAAGTAGAGACGTGCCGTGCCGATGGACCGGGAGCGGTGAAGGGCGAACGTGAGGCTTGGACTGAGGGACCGGTGGCCTAAGGATCAGCTGTGGTGGCTGACAGCCTGGGACAGCGACGAGCAAAGATTTGCGGGCATGGTGTTGCTTGGGTCGAGGACCTGGGGACACGTGTCGGTGGACGAGGTGCACGGGCGGTGCATCCCCTCTACGGCTCGGTTTGATGGTTGAGCCACAGAAAAACAATCGAGTGGACAGTTTCCAGGTTTGGGCCTCAAAACCTGGGCGCTGATGGTTTCCGAGTTTGGGCCACAAAACTCGGGCCGAGGACGGTTTCTAGGTTTGGGCCTCAAAACCTGGGCGCTACGGGTTTCGGAGTTTGGGCCACAAAACTCAGGCGATGGACGGCTGGTTTCCCGATTTGGGCCTCAAAACCGGGGGTTGGTCGTGAAGGCTGGTTTCCCGGTTTGGGCCACAAAACCGGGGGCGAAGTCCGTGAAAAGGACGAGCGGAGCGGTGGCGGCACGTGGCAGCAATATGGGAGGTTGCGTCGAGGTAACGCTACCAGTTGTGCGGACGTGGCCGTCAGATCACCACCTTCCACGAGTTGGTCCAGAATAACCGTAGGGTTTAGCTGGTTCGCTCTGTAATTAGTTAGGGGTAGAGTGGGAACTAGAATTAGGATAAGTAGAGGGAGACACCCACCTCCCATCCTATCTCAGTCATTTTGCTATCTTGCCCTCTAGGTTTTCCTGCTCTCCCACATCCCTGCTGTAGCGAACTGAGATCCACAGAGAAGACAATCATACCTTTGTGTTCGTGAGATTTTGAGGAAGTGAGACCGTAATCTCACTGTTGTAGCGTGTGGTAGCCACACAGTTGCAAATTCATGGTAGGGATTTGCGTTTTGGAGTTGTTCTTCATGGGTTGCTTTTCTCCATGATTTTTCCGGAGATCGATCTCTTTACTCGGTACATCTTTTGCGATTCCATTTGAACTGAGTTGTTCTAGATCGTGAGGCGCATCTTTCCACTGAAGGAATTCACCTCTAACCTCATGAGCTAGTAGATCGGTCAATTTTCGTTTCGAATCGAGTTTTGTTTCCTTTCCCCCGAATTCTTCTGATTCACCGATTTGGAGTAAGGTTTGAGCCATGATCTCTTTGGGATAGCTCACTAACCTCCTTGGAACTCCTCATACAAAGTCTAAGCCTTAGAGCTTTTGATACGGAGGAGATCGGGTTGAATCCGTGGAAGAACAGTACAGTTTCAAGGGCATCGGACGCTCTGTTCGTGACCATCGGACGCTGAGTTCATATCAGCTGACGCGTCTGATGCCACGTGTCATCTGACAGTGTTTTTAAAGGAGCATCGGACGCTGACCATCGGAGCGTCCGTTGTCATTGGACGCGCCGGGGGTCTAGCATCGGACGCTAGAGTTTCACTGTAGCAGCGTCCGATGCCAGTACAGTATGGTTCCAGAACGTGCCATTTTGCATCGGACGCGTCCGGTGCTAGGCCATCAGACGCAGGCCAGCGTCCGATGCTGTGTCTTCAGGACGTTTTCATCTGCGGTTCGTTCGTTCGTTGTCGGTTTTGATTTCCAGCTTTTGCGTTGGGTTTCTAGAATTGTGTAGTGTCTCGCTGTGCTTCTCTGAAGCATCCACCCTACATCTAGGGTTGTGGACACTCGCAAGCTCTAGGTTTTCTCTTGGGGTGATTCTCAGGATAGTGGCAACAAGTTTCTAAAAAGAAATTTTGAAGCTCCCATTCACCCCCCCCTCTGGTCGCTTTCTGGTAGCACTTTTGTCCTTCAATTGGTATTGGAGCGGGTTAAGGATCTTCCACCTTAGCCGGTTCCAGATCCACAGAAGGCAACATGTATCACGGCGTGGGCAAACTGCCATTTTTTGATGGGACGAACTATGCGTATTGGAAGATACGTATGTCGGCCTATCTTCAGAGTATTGGTGCTTCCATCTGGGATATTTGCAACTCTACTGATTACGTGGTCTTGGCTGCTCGTGCCACTCAACATCAGATCGATGAGCACGATGCCAATAGCCGAGCCCAAAATGCTCTTTTCTCGTGTTTGAGCATGACAGAGTTTGATCGCGTTTCTCACCTCGCTACGGCTCGGGAGATTTGGGCTACCCTCATGCGTTTTCATGAGTGAACCACTCAAGTCAAAACACGTCTCTACGAATCATTCAAGCGAGAGTATGAGAACTTTCGACACATGCCTGCGAGAGCATAGAGAGTTTATTCGCTCGTTTTCAGGTGATTGTCAACAGGATGAGGGCTAACAAGGAGTTGTTGCCTTTCGATGATCATGAGAGGGCTTTGAAGCTTTTACACACTCTCGATCGGTCGGTCTGGGAGTCGAAGGTTCAGGCGATCATCGAATCACCTAACTATGAGACCCTCACATGCGACGAGCTCTTCAGTAAGCTTAAGTCAAGTGAGATTGATGCCATGGCGAGGGCTTCTTATGGAAATCCTTTTGGCCCGTCGATGGCTTTACTTTCTGGCTCTTCTGCTAACCCCTCTGGAGGATTTGCACTTTCTTCTCTTCTTTCTGTCACAGAGGAGCAGTTGGAGTTCATGGGAGACGACGAGTTGGCTTTGCTTGCCAACCGGTTCTCGCGGTTCCACAACAACCGCATAAACCGTCGTCGTGGAGGAGGATGCGCTGGGTGCTTTGAGTGTGGTGACCCGGACCACTTCATCGCCAACTGCCCCAAGAAGAACAAGCAAGTGGCGGGCAAGGGCGATCGTGGCCACAAGTACGACTCCGGCCGGCGCAAGGAGAAGTACACCCCTCCCAAGTACAAGAAGAAGGGTGGCTTCAACAAGGAGTACATCAAGAAGAAGTACATGGAGAAGGCCCAAGCCGAGCAACGTGCTTTCTTCACCACGCTCAGCGACGTCGACGACTCGGATGACGACTCCGCTTCCTCAAGCGACGACGAGTTCGAGAAGAAGAAGAAGATCGAGGACAAGCTGAACGGCCTCTGCTTCTTCACCGACAACGAGGGTTTTTGCACCATGGCCCTCGGCAAGGATGTTGACAGTAAGCTGAAGGAGACCCCTCGGAACGACAATGACGACAACGACACCTCTCAGGTATCTCAGACCCCCGACGAGCTTTCTGCTGAGGTTGAAAAACTTACTTCCACCCTTCTTAGTCAAGACAAGCTGCTTAGGCATGCTGCTAGAGAGCGGAAGGAGTTTAGGCAGAAGTGGGAGGATACGGTGAAGGAGCTTGAGTTTGCCAAGTCAACCGTAGTTGTCTCTGAGGAGGGTCAGTGCGAGATGTGCACCACACACATGACTGATCTTCTCACTTTGAGAAGTAAGTATGCTGTGTTGGTAGGAGAGGTGGATGAGCTTAGAGCTAGATCTTCGGTGCTTGGTGCGTGCAAGTCTTGTGCAGGCTTGCAATCCAAGTTGGCAGAGAAGAATGCCAAGATTGTGTCTCTTGAAAAGGCCAGCTCGGGTAGCACTTGTGTGTCTAGATGCGCTTTGTGCGAGGGCTTGGAGATGAAGATAGGCAATGTGAAGCATGACAAGATGCAAACCGACGAAGAAAACACATACCTTCGGACCATCTTGTCATGGGTGTCTAGTGGTGAGCCGCAGCTTGGGATGATGATTTCCCAATTCAAACGTGCTGCTGGAGGTCCAGGTGTAGGGTTTGCTCAGGGTGTTGAGTGCGCTTCATCCTTTGGCAAGATTGGAGAGTCGAGTGGTCTGAACCCATGTGAGAAGCCCAACTCCACCACTACTCCCAAGCTTACCAAGATTCCACCCAAAGAGCCTCTCAAGCCTAACACAAAGGATGGGGTGTTTGTTGAACTTCCGAGAGCTCCACCCAAGAAACCAACATGGGCTCCCAAACCAAACCACCTCAAGAACACACTAGACACCATGCCACCTATCCAAGAGGAGCTCATGCCACAGAAAGGCAAAGTGATCCATACCCAATACCGTGAGTACCAACAACCCCCTATGAGAGCGGTGAGGTACCATTGTGAGCACTATGGGAGAGATGGACACTTGAGGGAGTTTTGCTTTCGGCGCAAGAGAGATGAGCATCGTGCAAAGGAGATGAACAACATGGACATGTACCATCCTTTCCATGATGTACATGTGCCGAATGTTCAGAGGCGTGCTGCTAGGCCTAGAGGTCCAATGCCTCAGGTTCCTAGGCCTAGGCCGCGAGGAGGTCGTGCCCGGTGGGAGCCTGCAGTTGTGGGCTATGGACACCATGGCAGTGGCTTTGTAGTTGAGCGTTTTCCCCCATCGCGTTTTGAGTATCGTGATGGACGCTCTTCCCTTAGCGGACCACATTTTCCTCTACGTGGTGACCGCTCCTCCCATTGGCGTGCTAGGAATGGTTTTTCTACTAACCGTTCTTTTGAGTAGCCGGCCCAACACTGGTATTCTTCCTACTTCACTAACCCAGTGTTGGACCGTATGCTCACCCTATGTCTTTTTATTGATGTAGGTAAAACCATTGGAGAACGTTTGGTTGGTGGATTCCGGTTGTTCGAGGCACATGACCGGAAACGCCAAGTGGTTCTCCAGTCTTAGTCCGGTCGCCGGAAAGGAGTTTATCACCTTCGGCGACAATAGCAAAGGTAAAGTGTTGTCTCGTGGGTCGGTGCGAGTTAATGAGCACTTTGTGTTGCGCGATGTTGCTCTTGTTTCTAACTTGCACTTTAACCTTCTTTCTATTTCGCAACTCTTTGATGATGACTATGAGATTCATTTTAAACTGAATCTCAGTCGTATTTTGGATCCTCAGGGCAATCTTGTTTGTTTCATTTTGCCCTTTGGGAAAGTCTTTCGTGCGAATTTCTCGGAGTGATTTGGAATTTCTCATTGTCTTTTGGCTGGACCTTCCTCCTCTATTCTTTGGAAGTGGCATAGGAGACTCGGTCACCTGACCTTCGACTTGCTTGCAAGACTTAGCTCACTTGGCCTAATCCAAGGATTGCCCAAGTTTTCCATGGAGAAGGATCTTGTTTGTCATTCTTGTAGACATGGGAAGATGGTAGCTGCTCCCCACCATCCAGTGACTCAGGTCATGACTAAGCGCCCTGGAGAGCTTTTACACATGGACCTTGTTGGTCCGGCTCGGGTGAGCTAGGTTGGGGGGAAGTGGTACGTGCTTGTTGTTGTTGACGATTTTTCGAGATATTTGTGGGTTTTCTTTTTAGCTGAGAAAACCGAGACTTTCTCTTTTGCTCGCAATCTGATTTTGCGTCTTCAGAATGAGTTCCCCTTGAACTCAATGCAAGCTATTCGTAGTGATAATGGTTTGGAATTCAAGAATTCGGACTTTGAGAAGTTTTGTAACTCTTTGGGTTTAGAGCATCAGTTTTCTCCCCCCCTACACACCGCCACAAAATGGTGTTGTAGAGAGGAAGAATAGGACCATTGTAGAGATGGCCAGGACGATGCTCGATGAGCATAGGACTCCTAGGCGATATTGGGCCGAAGCTATGAACACTGCATGCTATATTTCCAATCGCATTTTTCTCCGAGCGTTCTTGAAAAAGACTTCTTATGAGTTGCGTTTTGGAAAACAACCCAAAGTGAGTTATTTTAGAGTTTTTGGTTGCCATTGTTTTATACTCAAGAAAGGCAACTTGGACAAATCTGAGTCTCGTTCTTCTGACGGTGTATTTTTAGGTTATGGCACTGTTGACGGTTCTTAACAACATATTTCTACCGCCAACATGACCCATAAAAAGGAAGAAAGTCACATATTCTACTCACATATACCTTTACCGCTAACCAATTTCCACATGTATTGCAAAAGTATGTTTTGTAGACCATAAACTTGTATACAGGTGGAAAGCGGATAAAAAGGCGCAATTCGACACGATCAAATGCGCAAAACAACAAGAGGAATAAAAGCCCATACAAAAGTGCTACAAAATTCAATCGGAAACCAACTCAGAAGGCCAAAAGAGAGGCCCAGGAGGAAACCTGGGCCAATGTGGGCCAGCCCTGGGGTGGCCGCCCCCTGGGTCGGCCGCCCCCTGGAGACGCCACGTGGCCACCGCCTTTGCAGAGGCGGTGCAATCAATGCCCCTAAGGCGGTTGTCGGTGCTTTTTGCAGAATGCCCCCTCCGAAACCGACCTCAAGGCACTATATAAGGAGGGGGGGAGGAACATCAACAATTCATCATTCCTTCATTCCTCAAGATGTAGTCCACATCAAGATACAAGAGAAGAAGTAGAGAGGAAGAGCTTCACTCATATCCTTAGCCTCTAGGTTAGGAATAGAATAGGGAGCGAGATAGAGAGTAGAGTAAGAGAAGTAGCAAGTGACCGGCTCCATCCCCTAGTTGCACTAGTCGGGAGGCCGAAGTGATGACTACTTCCTGCGCTGTACCTCTACAACCCGACTTACTACATTGGAGTAAGAAAAGGTTGAGTTCTACTTTTGTTCTAGTAAGTTCTTGAGCATTGTTATCTTGTTCTTACAATCTTGCGGGTTCGTTGTCCATCTTTTGGTGGATACTCTAGTAGAGGAACCTCTGAATCATTTGGAGGGGTTCCTGGCCAACGCTAGAGTAGTAGCTAATAGCGTAGACGTGGTGTCTAAGCTAAGAACTACCCTCGTTTGCCTCGTATCCCACGGGTGAGGGGTCGGCGGCAGGTGGTGACAGCCCTGTTTGCCCTTAGTTTCCCTCACGTTCGGATACGGCGTAGAGCTATAGGCCGGAGTTACTTGGCAGACCAGGTATAAGCCGGTGCCCGAAGTAAGGTTGTGAAAACACGTTACCTTGTTCGAGGCTTCTAAGCATTAGAAGAACCTCGCTACCCAAGTCATTCCCCTCTTTTCTCTCTAGGGTTTATTAGATCCGTGACATTGAACACTTCCGTTCCCTGAGAAATTACGATACCCTGTATACCACCGGGTGAAATGCTACAACGGTATTTCCGTGCGCTTGCGGACTTTGGCTGCTTCGCTAAGATTTACCAACTATCGTGCGGTATATGCTTGGCATATCACAAGGCAATGGCGCTATCCTTGTGGCATGTTAAGAAATACCGACACGACACTTCTTGGCGCTTTTGCTGAGGATAGCTTAAAACCCTATCTTCTGTGATTGCGTTAAGAAATGTCAACAAGCATTTCTGGCGCCGTTGCCGGGGATGGATCGTAAGGTCCATTCTTAGTAACGACGTTAGTAAATGTCAACAAGCATTTCTGGCGCCGTTGCCGGGGAACGGTTGTCGTTTTTAGTCTCTGAACCAAGTTGCCCATGTATCCTTGTGTTGAAAAAAAAATCTTTATCTTTTATCCTATGAAACACAAATACCATTCCCGTAAACCTACCACCATGAAGCTGGATTCAAAGCCAAACCCTTTTTGCTTCATTAGAGGAGTTCCTGATTGAATTCAAGGATTATGGCAGAACCTTGACCTTACCTTGGCACGAAAGGAACACGTTCCTTTTTAGGGAAGTTTCTCCTAACACGTAACCTTCAAAGGAGTGGTTAATGGAGGCGAAATGTTCTTCTAAAGCAATTTAGATTCTTTCACCTTCCATAACTACAACTTATTCGTTTAGGGGAATTTCCATAGAAGCCCTTCACAACATAGAAGTCAGGACTAATTTCATTTCTTGGCAGAATCCCTATTGGGCAACATGCCGCTAGTCCCGACTAACATGCTTTTCAAAGGTCCGCCAGGGCTCTTTTTTTTGCGTGTTGTTGGATTGCTAGGGCCGTGCCATTGGAAATAAATGAAACCATGGTTCACTTAGAATTTCATATCTATGCCATCCTTGACTTTGATCTTATGTTAGGCTTCCCGCTAGACCAACTCTCACCATATAATGGGATCCTAGCTGAAAAGTTGGGAATGGCTGCTTCCGCTAACCCTAACCCTTGTCCTGAACATCAAGTGGTGAAGTAGCAACCCAACCACACCTTGTTTGAGGAGGCAAATTGCTTTTTCTCGTTCACTTCACACTTGGGTGAAATTGAACGACCTTTAACCTCGCTCAATCCAAAGTCATGTCCCTCTGGCCTAACAATTGTTGTTCTCGATTGTGGCCGAGAATCAACAAGTGGTTCTGCATGACACATCTTTGGAGAATAAAAACTCCCCTGGCCAAGGACATGCCCGAAACAACAACCCTAGAGACCAAACCAGATTCCACTTTTGAGCATGTTAACCTTACTTTTGAAACGTCTCATGTTTCATGCTCACCCATGGAGTCTCTAGAGTTTGTTTTGTTTCGGACCATATGCATCTATGTGGATCACAACCATTCTTGATTCTTGTTGTCTAACTATTCGAGAGGACGGTTGTGGATGCCTATGTTTTTCATAGACATTGCAAACCCCGTAGTCGCATGATGGTGTTGACCTTGCAGCTTGAACGCTTGTGCTCATTGTTCGGTGGTGTAGGTGGGAACTACACCACCATTAATTGCTGCAAGACGAGATTCCCATGGTCAAGCTTATGACCCTAATCAAAGCACTGCCGGGAGATACCCCGGATTATCATAAAAAAATAGTTATCATGCATAAATTCCTTCTAAAAAATAATAATAAAAACTTGCAAAAAAAAAATAATAAAATATGAAAAAGAAAAAAAATCTCTTATATTGCTTTTGCATGAACTCTTGCAAAATGGGTTTGAAAACTTTAAAATAAAAAGAGGCATGCATTTAAAATAAAATATAATAAAATAAAGTAAACACCACCTTTCCTTTTTAAATAAAAGCAAGTTTATATTATCAAGTTAGTATGCACCTTCGGGTATTCTTGTCACTAACCATTTCAGGTGGAGACTAAGAAGAACAAGGATGCATACAAACAATAAGGAGCTACATCAACCTTAACCTTGGATGACCCTCGGTGATGGAATGCACTTAAAGGAAACCCTAACTCAACACTCAGCTTTTGCACAAAAGTTCAAGTGTGGGGGAGGACGACAAGAACATCATAAACACTAAAGGTTATGCTAGCTCACCTTGCTAAAAAAAAGGGAAGAAGGAGAAGGACTTGGGCCATCACAAACGCCCATGTGCCTTCCAAAAAAAAATGAAAAAAAAAGAGATTGAAAAAAAATATATTTATATATCTAAAAAAAAGAGAATGGGAAAGGAAGGAGGAGCAGAGTGGTCTCATCATGATCCACCTGACTCCACCTCGTGCATACAAGTCTTGGTACACTTATCATCTCATACAAGACTTGCATCGCCATATTCCACGACCTTTGCTGATGACATCAAGGCCCATGGTCTATACACATTACTCGTGTATGTGTGTGTGACCAAAGCCTTGGTGCCCACCTGAGTACGATCTTCAAAACACCGCTACAGCTGGTTCAAAATTCAAGACTACAGATGCTGCCGATAAAACACACTCAGGTATGCAAAGGTAATAAATGTTCACCAACCCATTTGCTCATATTTGTCCCTTTACTTTTAAAATTCATGCTTCCTTTTCTTATGCCATATGCTCTAGTTTGGATGGATTCCAACGATACATCCATAGGCTCTTTAAATTAAGCATGGTGCTTAGGTTAAACTAGCCTCCTTTAATCAAGTTTAAAGATGGTGTTTAATTTTGATTAATGAACTTTGAGTTGTTGACATAAATAACAGAAATAATTCTTTTGCTAGAGATAAACCAAGGCTAGATTTGTGCAGCATGCTTTACCTTAGCCTTGTTTGAGTTAAAGAAGCTTGGTGAACAAATAAACTCTTGAAAAAAAACTCTCTTGCTTTCTCTTTTCAAAATAATGGCAACCTTTTTTGATCCATGTTCTTATGAGCTTTGTGTTTGTCAATTTCCCTTAAGCATGGATATGTTCTTTCTCTCTGTTGCTATCAAAAAAAAATTATGATGATAATAATAATAATAAAATAATAATAACTTTAGCCAATAAAAAAATTAAAATTTTGGGTTCTCGATAATCAAGCCGATAGAACCTTTGCTTGTTGTTGTTTGTTTTTGTTTGTTTAATAAAGACAGGTACAGGCACAAGTGTGGGGGAGATCTCTCGAGCATAAACTCACACGAACTCGAGATCTCCCCAACACAGTGCACAAACACCATCTGAACCATCATGCGAAGGACAAGTATGAATTCAACTTTTACAAAACTCCTTCATCTTCAACGGTGGTTTGTGCAACTCTACTCTCATATTGTTCCTAAGTTTTTAATTTTAAAATAAATAAAATTAAAGATGCAAAACTTTTGGACATCATACAAATTTCACTCTTATATGTGATGTAAGATATGAGCTTCTTCCTCGTTGAAATGATGAATAGTTGCTCTGTTTTATTTCTCACCTATGCCTAGCTTATAACTTAGTT
The DNA here is from genome assembly GCA_009763385.1 of Coix lacryma-jobi var. lacryma-jobi. NCBI lineage: Eukaryota > Viridiplantae > Streptophyta > Magnoliopsida > Poales > Poaceae > Coix > Coix lacryma-jobi. Next base: position 117,154,089 of record CM019824.1, on the reverse strand, counting down.
TCCACCAAGATTTGGGTTTATTGGTAAATAGCTCACTTAAGAACTTGAAACTGGTGGGATGCATATGCTTACTCTAGTCTAAAGTTGTTGCTAGTTATGACTTGGTATAAACAGAGAATTGCTATGACTTTGTTTTAAGAAAAGCGTGACATCCGGTGAATTATTTCAAAAAAAAAACTTAAAATTCAAAAGTCCTCATATGCTGCTTATACTCACATTGAACTTTGTCAAATTGTTGTGACCAATGTTGTAGATTGTTGTCATGTACTTATGATTTGAGATTCACGCACACTTGTCATCCATCAAATAAAACTCTTGTCAATTTTTCTTTCTCAAAAAGAATTCAAGAAGGAGCTATGGGCTATGCAAAAAAAAAATGATGAATATCCATGCCAAAAGGCATGTTGGAAAAAATGGGCAAGTGCCCGCTGTAGAATTAGGGGTATGCAAATACCCACAGAAAAAAAATGAATATCCATGCCAAAAGGCATGTTGGAAAAAATGGGCACGTGCCCGCCAAAGTAGAATTAGCCGAAAAGATAGCCCATACTCTCAAAGGAATTCTAAAAGAGAAGAGACTTGACAAAGAGTTCAAAAAGAACAAAAATATACCACGCACTTGCACATCTCAATCAAAAGTTTATGACTTGCATCTCCAATGGTTCGGTTTTTGACTTAGCAATAAATGTGAAACATTTGAAGAACTTACTTTGATTTTCAAAAAAGAAAAAGAAACTCCGGATTAAAAGCTGCTGTAAGAACAAAAGAAAAGCATCTCTGTGAAAACCAGTCTGACATGCAGCAACCAAGGATTGGAGGAGGCTAACAAGCCCCACAGGTAACAAGGTACAAGGGTGAGTAATCAACCAGTATATTCAAACCCTGGTAGACACTTTGGTATAAACCTGGCATTAGTGAAAAATAACCGGCATGGAAGCAACTCCTGATCAACAACCATATCCTTAGCTTTTGCTCGAGGACGAGCAAAGGGTAAGTGTGGGGGAGTTTGTTGACGGTTCTTAACAACATATTTCTACCGCCAACATGACCCATAAAAAGGAAGAAAGTCACATATTCTACTCACATATACCTTTACCGCTAACCAATTTCCACATGTATTGCAAAAGTATGTTTTGTAGACCATAAACTTGTATACAGGTGGAAAGCGGATAAAAAGGCGCAATTCGACACGATCAAATGCGCAAAACAACAAGAGGAATAAAAGCCCATACAAAAGTGCTACAAAATTCAATCGGAAACCAACTCAGAAGCCAAAAGAGAGGCCCAGGAGGAAACCTGGGCCAATGTGGGCCAGCCCTGGGGCGGCCGCCCCCTGGGTCGGCCGCCCCCTGGAGACGCCACGTGGCCACCGCCTTTGCAGAGGCGGTGCAATCAATGCCCCTAAGGCGGTTGTCGGTGCTTTTTGCAGAATGCCCCCTCCGAAACCGACCTCAAGGCACTATATAAGGAGGGGGGGAGGAACATCAACAATTCATCATTCCTTCATTCCTCAAGATGTAGTCCACATCAAGATACAAGAGAAGAAGTAGAGAGGAAGAGCTTCACTCATATCCTTAGCCTCTAGGTTAGGAATAGAATAGGGAGCGAGATAGAGAGTAGAGTAAGAGAAGAAGCAAGTGACCGGCTCCATCCCCTAGTTTCACTAGTCGGGAGGCCAAAGTGATGACTACTTCCTGCGCTGTACCTCTACAACCCGACTTACTACATTGGAGTAAGAAAAGGTTGAGTTCTACTTTTGTTCTAGTAAGTTCTTGAGCATTGTTATCTTGTTCTTACAATCTTGCGGGTTCGTTGTCCATCTTTTGGTGGATACTCTAGTAGAGGAACCTCTGAATCATTTGGAGGGGTTCCTGGCCAACGCTAGAGTAGTAGCTAATAGCGTAGACGTGGTGTCTAAGCTAAGAACTACCCTCGTTTGCCTCGTATCCCACGGGTGAGGGGTCGGCGGCAGGTGGTGACAGCCCTGTTTGCCCTTAGTTTCCCCCACGTTCGGATACGGCGTAGAGCTATAGGCCGGAGTTACTTGGCAGACCAGGTATAAGCCGGTGCCTGAAGTAAGGTTGTGAAAACACGTTACCTTGTTCGAGGCTTCTAAGCATTAGAAGAACCTCGCTACCCAAGTCATTCCCCTCTTTTCTCTCTAGGGTTTATTAGATCCGTGACCTTGAACACTTCCGTTCCCTGAGAAATTATGATACCCTGTATACCACCGGGTCAAATGCTACAACGGTATTTCCGTGCGCTTGCGGACTTTGGCTGCTTCGCTAAGATTTACCAACTATCGTGCGGTATATGCTTGGCATATCACAAGGCAATGGCGCTATCCTTATGGCATGTTAAGAAATACCGACACGGCACTTCTTGGCGCTTTTGCTGAGGATAGCTTAAAACCCTATCTTCTGTGATTGCGTTAAGAAATGTCAACAAGCATTTCTGGCGCCGTTGCCGGGGATGGATCGTAAGGTCCATTCTTAGTAACGATGTTAGTAAATGTCAACAGGCACTCATACTCGCGCATATCGTGTACTTAACCTTGATTCTAACCGAGTCATGGAGACATCCGACATCACATTCGACGAGACCATGGTTTGTCCTTCTTCTCGTTTTGAGCGTGCAGGTGATCATGAGGTTGGTGAGCCTCTTTTTGATGACGAGGACGAGGGTGCTAAAGTGATGGATGATCCAGCACTACCTCCACTTGCTGTGCCGCAAGTATCGGCTTCTACTACGACGACTCACGGCCCCAACCCCTCTTCATCGACTACTTGGGGGCTGTGGGATCCGCCACCTCGAGCGGTACCTTTTGTACCCGAGGAGGCACCAGCTGCTGTTGAGGGGGAGATCTCTTTAGCTCGGGAGGCGCCACGACACATCCAGCGCCAACACCCGCCTCAACAGATGATCGGCAACATCGGCGAACGTGTCACTCGGTCAAGGTCACAACAAATCTCTCACTTTGCTCATTCTGCATTTGTTGCTCATTTTGAACCCCGAGATGTTGGACATGCTTTATCTGATCTAGATTGGGTCAATGCCATGCATGAGGAGCTAGAAAACTTTGAAAGAAATCGGGTTTAGGTTTTGGTTCCACCTCCTCCTGAGTGTCACCCTATTGGTACAAAATGGGTTTTCAAAAACAAACAAGGAGAGGATGGCCATGTTGTGAGAAACAAGGCCAGACTTGTTGCCCAGGGGTATAGTCAGAAGGAGGGGATAGACTATGAGTAGACTTTTGCTCCTGTAGCTCATTTGGAGACTATTAGGATACTCTTGGCTTTTGCTGCATCCAAAGGGTTTAAACTTTTTCAAATGGATGTCAAGAGTGCCTTCTTAAACGGCTACATAGAAGAAGAGGTGTATGTAAAACAACCCCCCGGTTTCAAAAATCCCAAGTTTCCAAACCATCTTTTTAAACTTCACAAAGCCTTATATGGTTTGAAACAAGCCCCTAGAGCCTAGTATGATAGGTTGAAAACCTTTTTGCTTGTTAAGGGTTTTAAAATGGGATGTGTGGATAAAACGCTTTTTCTCCTCAAGCAAGGCAATGACACTCTCTTGGTCCAGATTTACGTGGATGATATCATTTTCGGTGGTTCTTCTCACGCTTTGGTTGCCAAGTTTGCAGACACTATGAGCAGGGAGTTTGAGATAAGCATGATGGGCGAGTTGACGTTTTTCCTTGGGTTGCAAATCAAGCAATCTCAAGAGGGAACATTTGTGCACCAGGGTAAGTATACCAAGGATGTTCTGAAGAAATTCGATATGGGTGGGGCCAAGCCTCTTCCAACACCCATGTCGACCACGATGGCACTGGATGCGGACAAGGATGGGGAAGCTGTGGACCAGAAGGAGTACCGGAGTATGATCGGGTCGCTGCTGTACCTGACGGCGACACGCCCGGACATTCAGTTCACGGTGTGTCTTTGCGCGCGATTTCAGTCGTCGCGGCGCACCTCCCACCGTCAGGCGGTCAAGCGCATTATGGGGTACTTATGCTTCACTCCACCCTCTTCCTTTGCGGTTATTCTGATGCCGATTTTGCTGGTTGTCGAATTGATCGCAAGTCCACTTCTGGGACTTGTTAGTTTATTGGTTCTTCTCTTGTATCTTGGTCTTCTCGCAAGCAGTCTAGCGTCGCCCAGTCTACCACAGAGGCTGAGTATGTTGCTGCGGCTAGCTGCTGCTCTCAATTGCTTTGGATGATGGCCAGTTTGCGTGATTTTGGTCTGAGCTTTTCTCGCGTTCCTTTGCTTTGTGACAGCACGAGTGTGATTAGGGTTGCTAAGAACCCCGTGCTGCATTCAAAGACCAAACACATTGATGTGCGCTTTCATTTTCTGCGAGACCACTATGAGAAGGGTGATATCGACCTTCGCCATGTCGATACTCATCATCAGTTGGCAGATATTTTTACCAAGCCTTTGGACCAATCAACGTTTGCTAGGTTGAGAGGTGAGCTTGGTGTGTGTTTCCCCTTTTAGTTGGGGGAAACATTTTGGTTCTTGTGTATCATAGACTAACTCTTCTCTTTTAGCTTGTGCATTTCATCATGCAGCTTTACCTTTTGAGCTTCATGTATATAATCCTTAGAATGTGATTATGCTCTATCTAGTTTTGCTCCGATGCTATATGATGATGCTTGTAGCTTATGCTCTTCCTGATCACTGATATATGTTGTGAGCTGAGCTATTTTGTAAATGGTGAATCTGCTTAATGAACATATAAATTGAAATTGTTCACCATTGAGATATGCAACTAGCATGTGTAGAATGTGCTGAAATCACCTGTGCTTTTCATATATGCTAGGTTGCTATGTCTCTAGTTCTGAGTCATTCACTTGCTTGGTATGTTCATATTCTGCTTTAAATTTAAACCAAGTTAAGTGAATTGGAAAGATCAAGATGGGTTTGCTTGTTAGCACATCACAGTATCGAGACTGTTTCTCATTGCACGTTGAGCTAAACTTGAGTTGTGTAGTGTATGACCGAAACTGTTGCTTTAAGCTTCTGATTTCTTCTGCATAGGCTTCGCACAGTTGAAAAGTTAGGCAATGACAAGCTTTCAACCTCTCGCAATCACATGCTGAAATTTGAACCCTCTGATAAAATTTGCAAACACAAGTCTATGTTTCATTCTACAGCATGATGATTGAACCTTGCTAGGGGTAGTTCGCTTTGTATACATGTTTAGCACTTGTTTGACTTCTTGTCTATACATGTTTAGTGCTATTCTGATGGTGAATACATTTTTGGCTGAAAACTACTCACTTTGCTCAAATGTTCATATTTCGTATTTAGTGATCAGTTTGAGCCTTTGGCTGCATTTTGTGCTTAATATTGAGTCATCGGATCAGCACTTTGTCGAGCATCTTCATATTCTATCGACTATATTCCTGAAGCTGCTAACTTGCATTTTAACTCATATGCATTTTGAAGGGGAGACACTTGATAGTGCATTTTCAACTAAGGGGGAGAAATTCTTGCCAAATCATAAGGGGGAGAAATCATAAAATCATATCTTGGTTGTGTGCACTATTGGAGGGGGAGTTTGAGTTGGCTCGGATTTTGAGGATTTTGAATTTTCCAATTGGTTCGGAGCTTTTCTGCTAGTTGTGTTGAGCCTCTGTGCCTCTGTCTTGAGGGACTAGCAGTTTTGCCCTTCGATGGGCATTCAGCTGATTGTGCTATTCAGTTGATTTTGCATAATTTGATGTCGAGCTCTCTTGCAGTTCAGCTGTCACCATTCGAGTTGGATTTTAGTGATTTCAGTTGATATTGAGCTTTCTCGCTAGCGGTGTTGAGCCTGTTCTACCTCTTCTTGAGGGCTAGCTTTGCTTTGCTTGGTTGCGTTGAGCCGTTGCCCATGTCTTTGGGGACCAAGTTGTTTTGCTCTTTCACTTGACCTTCTTCTGGCTTTGATATGCTTCTGGGTCATTTGGACGGGTTCTCTCCTTCTCCTTCTTCTTCCTTCTTCTATTCCATTATGATTTGTCTTGGTAGTTGACAATGCACTCATCAAGGGGGAGATTGCGGATTCATGGGTGTATGCCGAGTCTCGAGAGATGAGTGATTGTCAACTGGGATAATGCGCATGTTCTTTGGCTTGTGTGGTGCAGGTGTCGAGCACGGATACAGTGATCGAAGGCAAGGTGAAGGTCAAGTAGAGACGTGCCCTGAGGCTTGGACTGAGGGACTGGTGGCCTGAGGTGGTTGACAGCCTGGGACAGCGACGAGCGAAGACTTGCGGGCATGGTGTTCCTTGGGTCGAGGACCTAGGGACACGTGACGGTGGACGGGGTGCACGGGCGGTGCATCCCCTCTACGGCTCGGTTTGATGGTTGAGCCACAGAAAAACCGTCGAGTGGACGATTTCCAGGTTTGGGCCTCAAAACCTGGGCGCTGATGGTTTCCGAGTTTGGGCCACAAAACTCGGGCTGAGGACGGTTTCCAGGTTTGGCCCTCAAAACCTGGGCGCTGCGGGTTGCTGAGTTTGGGCCACAAAACTCAGACGATAGACGGCTGGTTTCCCGGTTTGGGCCACAAAACCGGGGGCGAAGTCCGTGAAAAGGACGAGCAGAGTGGTGGTGGCACGTGGCAGCAATCGAGGAGGTTGCGTCGAGGCAACGCTACCAGTTGTGCGGGCGTGGCCGTCGGATCACCACCTTCCACGAGTTGGTCCAGAATAACCCTAGGGTTTAGCTAGTTCGCTCTGTAATTAATTAGGGGTAGAGTGGGAACTCGAATTAGGATAAGTATAGGGAGACACCCACCTCCCATCCTATCTCAGTCATTTTGCTATCTTGCCCTCTAGGTTTTCCTGCTCTCCCACATCCCTGCTATAGCGAACTGAGATGCATAGAGAAGACAATCATACCTCTGTGTTCTTGAGATTTTGAGGAAGTGAGATCGTAATCTCACTGTTGTAGCGTGTGGTAGCCACACGGTTGCAAATTCATGGTTGTGATTCGCGTTTTGGAGTTGTTCTTCGCAGGTTGCTTTTCTCCACAATTTTCCCGGAGATCGATCTTGTAACACCCCGGTGTTAAGCAATCCCTAAATGCATAATTTGGCATGGCATAAGCATAGTATCCCATCATTTCATGTGCATATGTTTGCTGAAGTGCTTAAGTCCTTGTGTAGTGTCTAAGTGTAACCTTGTTTGCTTTCTGTTTCTGACCAAGTGCCTTATAACAAAGTTGTAGATCTCGATGAAGGGAACAACTTTGCTTTACAGCACTTTCTCAGAAAAAGCTTTTAAAATGTGATTTCTTGCATTAGAAAAATGGATTAGAAGTAAATTTCTTTTTCTAAGCAGAATTTGGACTTGAGCCTTAAAGATGATTTGTTCCTTACAAAATTCTAAGCAACTTTGCTGTTAGGACCTTTTCCTAATTCAGCTTAGTTTAGGAGTTATAGAGCATCCAAGTTTTTAATCAAACTTCTTTAGTTTAATCCCAGTGGACCCCGCCTGGCAGTCTCTCCTTCTTCTCCTTCGCGGACGCCGCTCCCTCCGCGCCGGCAGAATCCGCCCGCAGCCGCGAGACCGCCTCGCCGGCCGGCCAAACCGCCAGCACCGCCGCCCGTGGTTTGCGCCCGAAGTCGCCACGTCGCCCATGCACCCCGTCCCCTCTCGCCGCGTGGAGCTCGACGCCTGACGCCGCCGCGTCCGGTCGGAAGTTCCCCCGACGGGAACTGGCCAGGTGCAATGCACCCAGGCACTTGTTCCTTCTGTCTTCGTCCACCTTGCGCTTGCAAGCCAGAAAGCATTCGCTCACCAGCGCGCCAGCCACTCCACCATCTTCTCCAGTTCGCCCAAACCGCCATTGCCGCCGAACTCCGGCGAGCGATTGCTCGCTACTCGCCGCACCGCCGTTCGATTCCTCCCGCCAGTTTCTCCGCCCTAATCTCCTCCTTCTCCGGTAAGGGTTGGTTTCCCCTCTCTCCCTCTCTAGCTGCCGGAACAGCGGACGCCACCCGCAAGCTCCCGCCATGGCCGCCACCGTGACCTTCACGTGGACCGGTCATCTCCGGCCATGCTACCCTGAGCTGAGCCATGTTCTAGTCTTCTCTACCGTCGTAGTAGCTTAGAGTCAGATGGAGACCTCTCTCGTGTCCTGAGTTCGCCGGACCGCGGGCCAGTCGCGCTGTGTCCGCCATGGACCGCCGCCGTGCATCGCGCCGGACAATGCCGGGGATGCCGAAGCCCGAGAGTTGCTCCAATAGGTCGCTTAGGTCTTGCTTGGGCTAGTGCTAACCTCGCCGAGTCGCAAGCCGCCGGGAAGAGTTCCGCCGCCGAGTCGCAGAGCCGCCGCTCCGCCATGGCCGCCGTCGAGCTTGCTCCGGTATCCCTCTGTCTCAGCGAGTCGGTTAGTTGTGTTCGCCTCGCAAACCCGCACCCAGTGATGGTCTCAGTGTCGCCGGAAGCCTCGCCGCCGGTGAGCTAGGGCCGGTCAACGACCACGGCGCAAAACTCCGCCGTTGACCGCCGAGCCTGGCCTCGCGCGGTAACGTGCCGAGCTTGGCCTCGGAAGCTTGGTCACCCTGACCAGCGGGCCCCGACTAACAGTAAGGAAGAGAGAAAGGGAAGAGCTTGGGTGCCGTAGGCCTCGGTAAGTCGGATGCACCGAGCCTTCGCCTCGAGCCTCGATCGGGTCGGTTGTGTAAGCCTCGGTCGAGTCGAGCCAAGTCAAGTGCTCGGTGGAGTCAGCTAGTCTCGGTTGAGTCAGTTAGTCTCGGTTGGGTCAGTAGCCTCGGCTGTCAGTGAGCCTCGGCCGAATCGGTAAAATGCGTCGAAGCCTCGGACGAGTCGCGCCGGGTGTGCCGAAGCCGTGTCCTGTGCCTCGGCCGAAGTCCGTACGTTAGGGTTGAGTTTCTTTTAATATGTGTTTTGCAGAATTCATGTAAGGCTTCAAAAATTCATACAAGGCTCATTTTATGTCCAAATCCTGTGAAACAAATTTTGTTAGGTCAAGCATGTTTAGATCTATCAGTAAAGTTTGTTGAATGCATTCTTGGTGATATTTTTATGGGTAGCTTTATTTACATTAGAAAAGTGCTGATAACTTAGAAAATGCATAACTAATTATATATCAGTCAGAAAAATGTGATTCCAGTTTTGTTAGGTTTGTATGAGGGTGTAGTTTCAGAGAAAAATATAATATGAGGTTGTTCTGTGAATTAATTTGACAGTAGCTTTTAAAATGGTTAATTGTCGTTCCTTGTTTATTTTTGTAGTAATTAAAATATGAGGAATATGAACCTGAGAATTTAAGCACATTGCTCTTGTACTAGGAAGCACAGCAGAAAAATAAGAAATCTGTTGTTTGACACTTTTTGCTAGGGTGTGTAGTTCAAAGCACCTTTCCATGATAGAATTTGTCTTTTTCATAGAGAATGGAGTTTAAGTCCAAATGAGTTGAAATTTGGATAGGGAGCTAGATTAGATGTTGTTAACTCCCAGTAATTTCTGTAGATTTTTCTGAAGCTGTCTAGGTTAGGTTGCTGTTTAAAGCACGTGTAAATAGATTTATTTCAGCAAGTAATTAAAGGGTAATAAGCTCGCTAAGTAGACTGTGATGTGGTGACAACATCGCTTAACAAGTTGATCTTGATAGGTTAAATAGTTGGGATGATGTTGACTACCTTGTTGAAGAGAATGCAGTAGATGACATGTGCTTATCTCCTGATTGCTGTAATCATGTGCATCACATATGCATTCTATGTGCATTCATCCTATTCATGCGCATTATGCATCATACAGGATCAGCGGAGGAGATCCAGACCCAGTCGATACTGGAAGAGCCCAGTCCGGAGGAGAACTTGACAGAAGAAGCCGGAGGGACCGACGCCGACGAGTTGCCCGAGTGCCGCGATCACCGTCCGTCGGACTTTGAGAAAGGCAAGCCCCGGAGCATTCTAACTCCTACGGTTTGCAAATGTTTTCTAATTTAACCTGATGATGGATGTTGCATTAGGTTATAGGAATTGATTGCTACCGTTGATGCATTATTACTTATCCTTGTCCACCTGCAATATATCTTGATATCCCTGTTTAGGTCTAGGCTCGTTATATGCTTAGCCCTGCTTAGACCGGTAAAAGTCGAGTGATTCCCTGTCTCCCGCAATAGGTGGATACTGATCATGTTTAGCCTGTGCTACCATGAGATAACCATGTGATAATTAATCTGAGACGGAGGCGGGATGTAAGAGCAGCAGGACGTGGGTTCTGTGTGCTAGTAGGCTCCCGTCTGTGTCGCATAGGACCCGTTCGGGAATGTCCCTTCAGTCAAATTGAACGCGTCGATCACTTAACGGAGTTGGTCTGAGTACCTCCCGTGAAGCCGAGTAAGGTTATTCGAGCCGGAGATGGAGATGTTGACGCCTAACACCCAGGGCCTCAGCTGTACCGTGGGCAACTATTCTGATCGACCTGGCATGGTCCGAGGGCAGGCAGGGCCTGATCGACCTGGTATGACCGTGGGCAGTTATAGGTTGAGCGACCTGGCACTGAGATAACCCCCGGTGTAGAAGGGCCCATGGCCGTCCCGCGCTTTGTGTTCTCGAATCTCCTGACTGGCGGCTTACGACTGCCGTAGCCGGACGTGCCGGGCGAGTGTGAGACATTTTATCCCCAGCTGGGTAGAAATCGATTATAATCGCCATCGCTCCTGGTTAGTGAGCAGTTGACTTTAGATCATCTCCCGTAGAACTTATGGAACTAAAATGGTTATGGAATCTGAAAGGCTATTGATGAAATAGTCACTCTTGATTGATTAATTAGCAAGTGCTTGTTTAGTACAGGTGCAAATCTAGTAAGGTAGAGTTAATGACTAAAAGCAATTGCCAACATTGGAAACTGGGTTTTATTACTAAAGCTTTCATGCAAAAGAGTATGTACAGCCAACCCCACCCCTATAGCCTACATAGTCCTTGGAGTCTCATTATTTTTGGTTTATGACGGGTAAGTCTAGCTGAGTACCTTCTCGTACTCAGGGTTTTATTTCCCTTGTTGTTGCAGATGGCCAGTGTTTTTATGGTTACTGCGAGAACTGCTTGTACCCGGTAACGGGTGATGACTAGACCAAGGGCATGGTCAACACTTATCTCATCTGTTGCTTTTGTGGACCCGGTCAACTGATGGCACCGTATCTATGAACAATCCAAACTTATGTTTTAAAGATTATGTTGCTTCCGCTACTACTACAAATTATGGTTTGTAATATTATTTCATACTCCGATGTAATTTGAACTATGTGCGACTGTGTTGTAACCCGTGAGCATGTTCGTGGAACAAGTACGATCTTGGTTGGATGTCGTTGAATGATTTGAAATCCTTCGAGATTTCCAGACTACTGGGTTTGTACGAGCTTAAGTACTCGATGATTTCTGCGAGAGCGGAGGTTTCAGTGCTTAATCTGGTGCAAATTGGTCGGTTCTGTTACAGCTGGCATCGGAGCAAGTTCTGCGTTACTGTTCATGGGTGTATTTAAAAACAATATTTTTATAAAAGATAAAGCTATATTGCCAACTTATAGTTATATTAGGATTTGGAAAATCTTAAGGTTTAAAGCTAAGGTGTGCCAGTGACCAAGTCCTTATGCCCAATAGGAATCTAGGTGGCTATTTAAGTACTAACTTGGGGGTTGTGCATCATATTTAATTTCTGTTATTCTGTCGTCCATACGGCAAGGGTGAAATTGTATGGGTGCTATTCTTCGGAATAGTAATGTATGGATCAATTGCCTCTACGCCAAGGTAATAAGTGAGTTGTGAGAGCATGATTGGACAACCGCCAATCTAGGGGAGTGCTTGAATGATGCTGACATGTATACCTGTTGCACACAAGTATATGTGAAAGTATTAATTGTGGGAGTAATACGTTTTTGATAGGTGCATATACTGCTTACGTGTATACTGGGTGTGCATCTAAGCCAGTATTAGATTTAATTTCGGCAATGCATGATATTCATATTGTAGGCAGGGCTGAAATGAACTTTCTGCAGGTACACTAACTTGCGAACGTATAGTACGCTAGTTAAGCGCTATGAGTGAACGTTGTATGCCACCGTCTAACCGTTAGATTGTTAGGCAGTGAGGACGTATGTTACACTCATGCATCATGATCCTATAATCTTGCATTAATTACTTCCTTCCTTATGTTATCCGTCCCGATCTTAAATAAAAGTTGTTCTCAACTAATTAAAAACTGTGTGGATACACTTCTTTCAGATGGCCCGCACTAAGCGTACCGCCCGCAAGTCGACTGGAGGCAGGAGGCCCAATTACATGCTGGGTCCTTGGACCGAGGAGGGATCCGAGGATTTTCTGGAGGAGTTCGGCATGCCTACTCTTTTGTGGAGGGTGCTGCACTTAGTCGGATACCAGGAGGGCCAGGAGCCGCAGTATGAGTGGCATCGAGTTTAGTTCTCAGAGGATCGCTACATGTACACAGTTGAGGTGGACGTGCCCAGCCGTGATCCGCAGGATCATGTGTGGTGCCGCAGAGTGTTTGCTCTTCAGGGCAGGACTCCTTGGGATGGAGCCAACCAAGTTGCGTACACTGTTCTTCGGGATATCATGGAGGATCATCCAGAGGTAGTTGCCCAGGCCACAGCCGGTGTCTTCCCTACAGCAGATCCGTACCAGTCCGTGTGGCGTTAGCCGGGTGCCACGGTATTGGGGGCTAGTTCTTCAGAGCGTGAGCACTGCGCAGGGCCAGCTAGGAGTGCGATGGCTGCACTCATGGCTACCTACGGGTGTCTGTCACGTAGCTACGACCACCTGGACCACATCCTCAGTGAGGAGATAGCTGCACATCACCAGGGTCAGGAGGCGCATGCTACAGAGGTCGACCTTCTTACCACTCAGCTAGCTCATTTGACCATTGAGAGAGACCAGGCTCGTCAGAGGGAGCAGGAGACGGCACAACAGCTTAGTGACCAGCAGGGTATGACGACCTTCTTATCCACCATCATGGCCGAGACTGAGGAGTCGCTACGTCGTGTTTGTCTCGAGGGTATGCGTGCGACTGAGCAGAACAGGCTTCTCAGGCTACAAGTGGGAGATTTAGAGCTGCAACTTCATCATCTCCAGGACTACAATGATCGCCTACATGAGGAGATTCATCGCCGTGAGAATGAGAGGAACCCTATCCTTCCTCAGGAGGACCCGGATTCTCATGCTTCGTCCAGTGGTTCTTCGGACATCTCGAGTGATGATGATGACAACGACGATGATGACGAGGGTGCCATTAGGGAGTAGACTAGTTAGTGTTAGCGAGTAGTGATTTTGTCTCATGTCCTAGTGCTTGATCTTTTGGGGTTATCACGTGGATGTAAGGATGTGTGTTGGACCTATATGCATATGGCGCAAGACCTTGAAAAGTCCCATATGTATGGGCACCTATGGATGTTATGTTGACTTTTGTATGTTATGTGATGAGCACTTTTTATCATGTGATGATGCGTTGTGGATCGAAATTTATTATGCCTCTGTAATTGTTTGGCGAATTTATTTTCCGAATAATTTCTGTTGGCATGGTTTATTGTTCTCCGCAATTTTGGCAACGTCTTTAATGATTATTGCTATCGCTACATGCAGATGACGACGACTCGTAGTGGAGCGGGTGGTAGTGGTGGTAATAATGATAGCAGAGAGAACCGCAATCCACCACCTCCTCCACCACCCACGGCCGAGCAACTCTTTGCTCAGTTCTTGGGAAGCCAACGCAACATCGAGGCGCTTCTGCGAGAGAATTTAGTGCATAACAACCAACGCCCTGAGCCGAATCAGTACAGCTCGTTCAAGGATTTTCTGGACACAAGGCCGCCAATTTTCAAGGAAGCCACAGAACCTCTAGAAGCGGAAGAATGGCTGCATACAATAGAGCAGAAGTTTCGACTGCTCAGGCTTACAGAAGAATTAAAGGCAGAGTATGCTGCACATCAGCTACAGGGGCCAGCCGGGATTTGGTGGGGACATCACCGTACCACTTACCCAGCTCGTACACCTGTCACTTGGAGACTGTTCGCGGAAGCTGTTCGCTGGCACTATATTCCGCCAGGCTTGACTCAGATGAAGATGGCTGAATTCATGAGCTTAACTCAAGGAACACGGTCAGTGACCGAGTATCATCACTTGTTCAACTCTTTATCTCGCTATGCACCAGATTTTGTTGATACCGATGCTAAGAAGATAGCTAGCTTTAAGAGAGGACTGAATACTAAGATGGGAAAATCAGTGGGTACTTCATCCCGCACAGTTTTCAATGACTTCATCAGTGACTGCCTGATCCAGGAGAATCACAACAACAAGCATGCTACAAGCAAGGCTAGGAAGAGGACCCTGGAATCTGGATCATCTCAGTTTAGAGGACCACCAGCCCAGCGTTCTCAATACCGACTGTTGGAACGCACTTGCCCGACCTCCGCACTTGTGCAGGGGAAGGAGCGAAGGCGGCCAAGTGTCGGATGCAGTAGCGAAGGTTAGACAGAAGTAGAAAGTGCTCAAATTCTCTAAGAAGTCGTCCCTTACACTGTTCACCCCCTTGGTATTTATAGGGAATGCCAAGGGGCACGGGCCAAATTACAAAAGGGTACAGCAAAGATTCCTCGCCTCCGCGCAGGGAGGAAGGGCAAAAGCGTAAATACACAGCTGAAGCGGAAACCCTTATCGGTCACACCCCAGCGCGCCGCCACCTGGCCCTTGTTCGCCTTCGGGGAGTGGCGCGGCGGTCTTGACCTTCGGCCGCGCTCGCCCTTGGGCCCGCGCGCCTCCGCCATCTGCCGGACCTCCGGCTCTGCTTGCTTCCGGGGAAGAAGAACGAAGGTTTGACCTCCGGCCGTGCTCGCCGGACCTTCGGCTTCGTTTGCCTCTGGGGCGACGCACACTCGCCGCTTGCCCGGACCTTCGCTCCTAAGCGAAGGTGACGTCGTGGTTCAGCGAAGGTTTCCTGCAGTGCGACCATCGCCTTAGACCTGCACGGAAGCACAACAAAGCGACGAGGGTTGGCCTCGCATCCGGGGTCAGGGTAACGGTCTCCAATAGGAGAGGGACCTCGCAAGCACACCAGGCGTTACGCGAGGGCTAACTTTGAGCACCAGTTCGGGCGGCGCTTTTGCCGAGGGTCCCTTCCCCCAACAGTAGCCCCTCGTTGTCTTGGATCTAAAAGAACATGTTTAGGCCCAAGCAGCGCCTTTTAATGGGGACAAAAACGGGGCCCTCGGCAGCGACGCCCGCGGCTGCTTTGGGCTGGGCCGTTGTGGTGTTGTTTTATACTATTGAAGCCTGTTTCGTTTTTTGCGCCGCGTTCTTTGGTTGTCGTGCCGACTTCGTTGGGTGAGGGGCTTGTCTCCCCGGCCTATAAATGGCACGAGTAGGTGGGGAGTTTTGATTGTGCCCTTTGTTGTTATAGCCATCCTGTTGTTGCAATTTGCTTGTAGCGAAGGTTTGTTTGAGCTTGTCTGCGAGGGTTGAGACAGGCGTTCGTTGTTCGGTAGTGTTAGCAGTTGAAGAGATGGCTAGGTTGAAGCAAACTGCTCGTGCTGTTTCCCCCACAGCCGCGGATGAGGGGATTACCTTCGAGTTTGGTTTGAGCCGGGTTTGTGCGAGTGAGATTGCATCTTACGTGCGGTGGGGCTGGATTGAGGAAGGCAAGGCGAGGGCCAGCAGTGGGGAGACCGTGCCGAAGCCGGATGCGGAGGAGGTTGTGGTGTTTGAAGAGTTCTTTTCGGCTGGCCTTCGCTTCCCAGCTGACTCCTTCGTGACTTCGGTCCTGCGGAGGTTCAACCTGCGGTTTCATCAGCTTACGCCTTCTTGCTTCACAAAGATGTCGGTCTATGTCTGGGCCTGCAGGTCTCAGGGGGTCGTCCCTCATGTCGAGGGTTTTGTTCGCACTCATCGCGTTCACATGCAGCCTCGCAAGATTACGGACAGCGAGGGCAGGACCAGCCTTGGACAATTTGCGGTGTACACTTTTTGCCATCGCGCCGGCGCGGAGCTGCCGGTGCAGGCGCAGAAAAACAAGTGGAGCAGCGGGTGGCAGGAGTCCTGGTTTTATTACAAACTCAGTGACAGCTCCGAGCTTTGCGGCGAGCTTCCGTTGCTTGGAGATGTGGGCGCCGAAGCCAAGATGAGCATCGAGGCCCATGCTGCTGTTGATTGCCTGAGGGTCATTGCGCGCTCTCAGTGCGCGCGTGATTTGGTGGAGGAATATTGCTGCGCCAAGATTTGGCCTCTTGGCCGAAGGCAGGCTTGGTTCGTTGTGGAGAATGACCCAAGGTACGAAGGTAGGGGCTTGAAGAAGCCTAGTTTGGATCTGGAGAAGGTCTGGGAAAGAACTCTTAAGAAATTTCCGAGGCGCGAGGATGGGAATGAAGCTGTTTTCAAACGAGTTCAGCAGTGGACGGACGAGCTCGTGGGGAAGCTTTCCCCATTGGAAGTGAAGGCTATCCATAGCTTGATGGGCGGCGAAGGTCGCGTGAACAGAATGTTTGACATTCTTGGCGTTCGGTACGCCGACTGGCCGGTTCCTTCGAGCGATGACGCGCCGAAGAAGAGGAAGCGTAAGGCTTCGGGAGGAACGGAGATCGTTTCTCGGCCGAAGAGAGGCCGTGGTCGAGGCCGCGGGGAAGCTGGTGGCCGAGCGAAGGTGCTGGCGACAAAGGTCACTGCGGGCTCGGTTGCTGCGGGCACTTCTTTGGCCGCGGCCCGGAGCGGCCGGGGTGCCAGTTCAGTCGGGGGACGCATGCCTCGCGTTGGAGGGATCGGTGCTTTGGTCCAAACTTCGGGCGACGAGGATGAATCTGATGATGATGAGGTGGAGAAGAACGCAAAGGAGGGGGAGACGGGAGAGGGCTCGTCTGATGAGGGTAGCGAGGGTTCTACTGAAGGGCATGACACGGATGAGGAGGTGTCCATTGGAGGCGGAGCCTCGCCGGTTGTTGGTGCGATGGTTACCCAGGGCGCAGATGAGCTTACACGAGATATTGAGCCAGGTAGCCATCGACGAGGTGCGGTTCCCAGCTTCGCGGGCTCACACCTTTGGGTGGAGGGGTCAGAGTTTGATGGGGAACTTGACTCTGCGCGGTCCCGGGGAAAAAGACCGTTTGGCGAGGCTAGCCGGTCGAGCCTTCCGGAATATGCCAAGAAGCTTGGGGTTTCTGATCCGGCCACTGCGCTGTTCACCAGTCCGGACCTTCGGGATTGCCACTTGCAGTGTAGCCCGGAGGAAAGGCGTTTTTTGGGCCGGATCTTCGGCCGCATTTGTGTGCCGGAGGCGGAGGTTCTTCTTGCAGATCAAGCGGTTGGCGACACCTTCGATGACGTTGACGTCAAGTTGGCGGAGCTGATGCTCTTGAACCGCTCGGCGAGGCGGAAGGTTAGCTCCGACATGGAGTTTATGAGGAACCATATGACTGAACTTGAGAAAGAGAACAGCAAACTGGCGCGGAGCCTAGAGAGCAAAGAAAATGAAATGAGAATTGCTTCGGAAAAGGCCGCGAAGGCTCGAGAGGAGGCGATTGAGCTGGCGAAGCGTAATGCTGATCTGATTGCCGTGGGCAAGGAGAAAGACAAAGCTTTGGCCGAGGCCGAGGGTCGGCTAGTTGCTTTGAAGGAATCTTGGCGAACGAGCATGGAGAACGTCAAGCGCAAACTTGATTGTTGTCTGACCGAGGCTGGGGGCTCAGCCGGAGAGCCATTGCCTGCGGCTGACGCAGAGGCCTTCGAGGGCTGGCTGGGCAACAAGCTTGATGTGTTTAGCTCGCTGGTTTCCAACGCAGCTGATTTTGGTGGCTACGCCGGGGCCTTGGCAATGGCGAGCACGCTTCGACTGGCGGATTGTGATCATCTTCGCAAGGTCAAAAGGCCGAGCCATGTGTTTCCGACGGTTGAAGAGGTTCGCCAGATGAAGGTTGATGATGCAGAAGTCCGGAACTGGGCGATGCGTTTGCTTCGCAAGTTTTGGATCTCCGGAGGTGGCCGGGCTCTCGCCTTCGAAGAAGCTGCCGAGGCTACGCGCCAGGTTCGCACCTTTGTTTAGGTTTTTTTTTTTTTTTTTTTAGAGGGGTTGTTTGTTGATTTTGGTGAGGTTTGTCTTTTGTTTTGCTTGTAGGCTCGACGAGATGCAATGCCCTCGCCGCCTGCGGAAGATGCAGCGAGGGGTGACCCCGAAGCCGCCCCTGAGCCAAGCTTTGCGGGGGTTACGCTCGCCGAGATCGAGGCGTTGACCGGGAGCGGGCCGATCGTGGAAGGAGATGCTGCGAAGGAAAACACGGCGGAGGAGGCGTCAGCTGGGACCTCGACTGCCACCGTTGGCGAGGGTGTGGACATCCATCGAGGGGAAGCTGGGCAGGTGTGATGCCTGGGTTTGTTAGGGCGGGGGAGGCCTTTTTGTAAGTACTATGGTTGTTTGTAAGGACTTGGCGAGGCTGAGACATCTCGTATTTTTGTGCAACAAGCAGGTTCCTGACGGAACCGTGCTAGACGTATTCGACGTGACCCCGCTGATGTTGAACTACCAAGATGTTTTTATAACTGGTGAATCATGGGCTCGCGCTAGATTTAAATATCCTTCGCTTTCCTTTGAACGTTTTTGGTGGTCGAAGGTGCGGAGATATGATTTAAAGAATAGTAGGTCGAGTCGATTTTGGCGCGAGACAGACTATACAGATCGCCAAGCCGGTCGTTATTTGTTTGGGTCTTCGTCGACCTCGCAAGCTGGCGGTGATGATGATATTGACGAGAACACAGCTTTGGAATATTTGTTCGGTCGAAGGGAGCTTGAAGTTGGTTCGGATGGGGCGCTTGTGATCCCGAAGGAGGAACCTTCGGAAGTGGAGACGAGGCATAGGTACATGTATAGGGCGAGGGTTTTGCCCGGGGAGCTGCCAATTTTCCCAGCAGCTCCTTTGTTGTGGGGACCCCTGGTTCCAGTGGAGGGGGGGTTTGAGATGGAGGCCGAAGGTTTGGATGATTTGGAGTTAATTGAGGGGAGCGGTGGTCCCTTGTAAAGATTTTTTATTTTGGGATATGTTCGTTGTTGTAACATTGTTTTGTAACGGTATGAGGAAAAAACGTATGGGTTGTGTGCCACATTTGCTGTGCTGTTTTGACGTTTCTTATGTTGTTTTAACGGCGACGCCCTGGTTGATTCTTAGCGAGGCTTCGCGCCCTTGCTCGTGTACGCTTGTTTTGAAAAAACAGCGACGACCCCTTTTCCTTTTAGCGAGGCTCGCGCACTGCTTTTGTACGCTTGTTTTGAAAAAACAGCGACGCCCCCTTTTTTCTTTTAGCGAGGCTCGCGCACTGCTTTTGTATGCTTGTTTTGAAAAAACAGCGACGCCCCCTTTTTCTTTTAGCGAGGCTCGCGCACTGCTTTTGTACGCTTGTTTTGAAGAAACAACGACGCCCCCTTTTTCTTTTAGCGAGGCTCGCGCACTGCTTTTGTACGCTTGTTTTGAAAAAACAGCGACGCCCCCTTTTTCTTTTAGCGAGGCTTGCGCACTGCTTTTGTACGCTTGTTTTGAAAAAACAGCGACGCCCTATTTTTCTTTTAGCGAGGCTCGCGCACTGCTTTTGTACGCTTGTTTTGAAAAAACAGCGACGCCCCCTTTTTCTTTTAGCGAGGCTTGCGCACTGCTTTTGTACGCTTGTTTTGAAAAAACAGCGACGCCCTCTTTTTCTTTTAGCGAGGCTCGCGCACTGCTTTTGTACGCTTGTTTTGAAAAAACAGCGACGCTCCCTTTTTCTTTTAGCGAGGCTTGCGCATTGCTTTTGTACGCTTGTTTTGAAAAAACAGCGACGCCCCCTTTTTCTTTTAGCGAGGCTCGCGCACTGCTTTTGTCGTGTTGATGTGGCCCCGCCCGAGGCCTGGCTTGGAGGGCTCGGGCGTGACGGGGAAAGTGGGCCCGCCCGAGGCCTGGCTTGGGGGGCTCGGGCGAGGCGGAGAAAGTGGGCCCGCGCCGAGGCCTGGCTTGGAGGGCTCGGGCGAGGCGGAGAAAAGTGGGCCCGCGCCGAGGCCTGGCTTGGAGGGCTCGGGCGAGACGGGGAAAGTGGGCCCGCACCGAGGCCTGGCTTGGAGGGCTCGGGCGAGGCGGAGAAAGTGGGCCCGCGCTGAGGCCTGGCTTGGAGGGCTCGGGCGAGGCGGAGAAAAGTGGGCCCGCGCCGAGGCCTGGCTTGGAGGGCTCGGGCGAGACGGAGAAATGTGGGCCCGTCCGAGGCCTGGCTTGGAGGGCTCGGGCGTGACGTGGAAAGTGGGCCCGCCCGAGGCCTGGCTCGGAGGGCTCGGGCGAGGCGGAGAATGTGGGCCCGCGCCGAGGCCTGGCTTGGAGGGCTCGGGCGAGACGTGGAAAGTGGGCCCGCCCGAGGCCTGGCTTGGAGGGCTCGGGCGAGACGGAGAAATGTGGGCCCGTCCGAGGCCTGGCTTGGAGGGCTCGGGCGTGACGTGGAAAGTGGGCCCGCCCGAGGCCTGGCTCGGAGGGCTCGGGCGAGGCGGAGAATGTGGGCCCGCGCCGAGGCCTGGCTTGGAGGGCTCGGGCGAGACGTGGAAAGTGGGCCCGCCCGAGGCCTGGCTTGGAGGGCTCGGGCGAGGCGGAGAATGTGGGCCCGCGCCGAGGCCTGGCTTGTTTGGGCGAAGACGGGGTGAAGTTTGATTTTTTGCGAGCCCCTGTCGTTTGTGCCAGGGTGCTCGACTTTCCTCCCCTTATCTTAGGCGGAGGTGAGTTTGCTTTTGCGAGCCCCTGTCGTTTGTGCCAGGGTGCTCGACTTTCCTCCCCTTATCTTAGGCGGAGGTGGGTTTGTTTTTGCGAGCCCCTGTCGTTTGTGCCAGGGTGCTCGACTTTCCTCCCCTTATCTTAGGCGGAGGTGAGTTTGCTTTTGCGAGCCCCTGTCGTTCGTGCCAGGG
The DNA here is from genome assembly GCA_009763385.1 of Coix lacryma-jobi var. lacryma-jobi. Taxonomy (NCBI): domain Eukaryota; kingdom Viridiplantae; phylum Streptophyta; class Magnoliopsida; order Poales; family Poaceae; genus Coix; species Coix lacryma-jobi. The sequence continues at coordinate 117,133,167 of CM019824.1, read as the reverse complement.
TGCTCGACTTTTTCGACCTCCCCTTGTCTTAGGCGGAGGTGGAAATTGCTTTTTTGCGAGCCCCTGTCGTTTGTGCCAGGGTGCTCGACTTTCCTCCCCTTATCTTAGGCGGAGGTGGAGTTGCTTTTGCGAGCCCCTGTCGTTTGCGCCAGGGTGCTCGACTTTCCTCCCCTTTTTAGGCGGAGGTGAAGTTTGCTTTGAAAAGAACAGGAACGTTTTTCAAAGCAATCTTAGCAGGTTTTCATCGAATGTAGCGCTCTTGAAAGAGATCCGCTTTTTCGATGCTTGGAAGTAGAAAGCTGGAGATTTTGCTTTTTTGGGGGTTCTAGCCTGTATTTATGCTTTGGATACTGCCTCGTTAAAAAACCTTACGCCCCTTCGTAAGGAAAAAGAGTGCAGCTCCTGTGTTTGTTAAGTACATGAGAGTAGATAACATAGAAAGTGACAAAGATTACATAACGCGAGGGCTCGCTAAGGCTCCGCTAGGGGTAGAATTTGCGAAGGTCGTCGATGTTCCAGGTGTGCGGTAGGATGTTACCTTCGCTGTCGGAGAGGTGGAAAGAGCCTGGGCGATTGCATTCTGCGATCAGGAACGGGCCTGTCCACTTGGGCTGGAACTTTCCGGCCATGCTGGCGTTTTGTTTACGGATGAGGACGAGGTCACCCTTCTGCAGGTTCTTGATTCTGACCTTTTTATCTCTCCACTTCTTGGTCTCTTCCTGATATTTGCGAAGGTTGTGAACTGCGCTGCATCTCATTTCTTCTAGCAAGTCCTTGTCAGTTAGCATGGCTGGCTCATCAATTGCGAGGGTTGTTCTTGGTGAAACGTGTTTTAGCTCCTCTGGTAACACGGCTTCTTCGCCGAACAAAAGTTTGAAGGGTGTGAACTTGGTTGCTCTGCATTCGGAGGTATTGTGAGACCAGGTGACAGCGGTTAGCTCGTCTGCCCATTTGCCTTTGGGTCTGCCTTGCAATTTTTTGGATATGGATTGGAAGATTGTTGCGTTGGCTCTTTCCACTAGGCCGTTGGACTGCGGGTGTCGGACTGAGGCAAAGCATAGAATTGTTCCGATTTGTGTACAGAACTCTTTGAAAACCTCGCTGTCGAACTGGGTGCCGTTGTCGACGGTTAGATGTTGGGGGACTCCGAAGCGACAGACTATCTGCTGCCAGAAAAACTTTTTTACTGCGAGGGAGGTTATGGAGGACAGCGGTCTTGTTTCGGTCCATTTGGTGAAATATTCCACGGCTACCACCGCATATCGAAGGTTCCCCGGAGCCGTCGGGAGTGGGCCCACGAGATCCATTGCCCACCTTTGTAGAGGCCAGGTTGGGCATATGAGGGTTGTGGGAGCCCCTGGGGCGTTTTGGTTTTTTGCTGTCAGTTGGCAACCTTCGCACTTCTTGACGATGGTTTCAGCGTCTCTCAGCGCAGTTGGCCAGTAGAAACCTTGCCGGAAAGCCTTTCCTACCAGTGCCCTCGGGCCATTGTGTGAACCACATATACCTTCGTGGATGAGTTTGAGGATGTCGTTACCTTCGGACTGTGACACGCACTTGAGCCAAGGTGAGGTTACCGAAGCTTTGAACAAGGTGTTATCCACAATCTTGTACCCTCGCACTCTTTGCTTTAGTCTGTTCTCTTCTTCTTTGGAGCTGGGCTCGTGGAGTCCTTTGATGTAGGCCATGATAGGTGCTCTCCAATCCTCGCACTGGATTGTGTTGATAAGCTTGATGCTGATTTCGGAAGCTTCGAAAGCTGACCGAGTGGAAACCTCGTAGAACACGTCCGGAGGGAGCTGTAGCTACTGTGCGGCGGCTTTGGCTAAGCAATCTGCTTCGCTGTTTTCAGTCCTCGATATCGCTTTTACGGTTATGCCGAGGAAGAAGGATTCTAACCTTCGCACATACTGAAAATACTTCTGAAGCTCTGGATCTTTTGCTTTGTAGTTCTTTTCAATGTGCCCCGCAATGACTTGAGAGTCTGTGTTGATGAACGCCCTTCGGACTGATAACGATCGCAACCTTGAAAGTGCCAGAATCACAGCCTCATATTCAGCGGAGTTGTTTGTGCACTTGAAGTCCAGCCTTCGTGCGTATCTCAGCTTCGACCCGGAGGGCGAGATTAAGATGGCCGAGGCACCGGCTCCGGTTGCGCCCCAGGCCCCGTCGACGTAAACGATCCAAAACTGGTCCTGCTGCAGCTCACCGGGGCGAGGGTCGGGTGTCCATTCTGCTATGAAGTCAGCCAGCACCTGCGATTTGATCGCTGTTCTGCCAACGAAGGTTATAGCATAACTATTAAGCTCCACTGCCCATTTTGCTATTCTCCCCACTGCTTCGCTGTTTTTGAAAATGTTCTCGAGGGGGTACGACGAAGGTACTTGGATCTCGTATGCCTGGAAATAGTGTTTGAGCTTTCTTGATGCCATGACGACTGCGTATGCTATTTTCTCAAGCTCCGAATAATTTCTCTTTGGGCCCTCGAGGGTTTCTGAAACATAATAGATTGGGGCTTGTCTGGTCTTGTTGTTTTCGCGGAGCTCCTTGATGAGAACCGCGCTTGCAGCGTGAGGCGAGGCTGCGACGTAAAGTAACAATGAATCTCCCTTGTTTGGGCTGGTTAATGCAGTCAAGCTGGTCAGATACTTTTTTAACTCCTTGAAGGCCTTTTGTTGGTGGGGGCCCCAATTGAATGGAGCGTTGCTTCTGAGTGTTTCGAAAAAGGGTAACCCTCGCTCTGCGGATCTTGAGATGAATCTGCTAAGTGCTGCCAACCGACCGGTCAGACGCTGAGCTGCTTTCTTGGTTGCCGGAGGTTCCATGTTCATGATGGCGTCAATCTTCTCAGGGTTAGCTTCGATTCCTTTGACTGAGACGATGCAGCCTAGCAATTTACCTTCGCTTACCCCGAAAACACATTTTTCTGGGTTTAGTTTCAGTCCGGCGGACCGGAGGTTGCTGAATACCCTCGATAGGTCTGATGTGGTTCTCTTTTAGTTGCTTTGAACGACTAGGTCGTCGACATAGGCGGAGACGCATGCTCATCCTTGAAAACTTCGGAGGTCATGCGAGCGAAGGTTGAGCCTGCATTTTTCAAACCTTCTGCCATCTTCGGAAGCAAAAGGTGCCCGAGGGTGTGATAAAGCTTGTTTTTTCTTCGTCTTCTTCATTCATCCAGATTGGTGATAGCCTGAGAAGCAATCAAGGAGGGATAGCATTTGGCAGCCTGCCGCTCTGTCGACCAGGGTGCTTATGTTTGGGAGGGGAAGTCATCCTTCGGACAGGCTTTGTTCAAGCAAGTGAAATCGACGCACATTCGCCATTTTTTGTTCTTCTTTTGGACTAGGACCACATTTGAGAGCCAAGTTGGGTATTTGACTGGGCGAATGACGCCTGCGTCCAGAAGCCTTTTTACCTCAGCCTTCGCTGCCTCCTTTCTTTCTTCTGACATCTTGCGAAGCTTTTGTTTGATTGGGCGATAACCTGTTTTGATGTTCAGGCTATGCTCGATCATTGATCTGTTGACTCCTTTTAGGTCTTCCGGACCAAGCGAAGGTGTCGGAATTTTCTCTGAGGAAGGTGACGAGGTTGCCTTCTGATGAGGGTCTAGATTGGCTGATATGATCACCTTTCTTTCTGTTTACCCTCGAAGAGTTGGACTTGTTTGGTTTCGTCCTTTGGGCCGCCTTCACTTGTCATTGCAGACTCGCCCACTCGCTGATACCGGGGGTTTGAGGTTTGACAAATTGTACATTGCGTTGCCCCGGGGCTACGTTCCTTCAGCTGTCCTTGCAATGTCCTGGTCCCCAATACTGCGACCACACCCTTCGGAGCGGGAAGTTTCATGCATAGGTAGGCGGGATGGATACCGCATTGAACGCGTTTGTGACCCCTCGGCCAAAATGGCATTGTATGGGTAGAACATGTCGACGACATCAAATGTTATGTGTCCGTCCTGCAGTTGATTTGGTCGCCGAAGGTCACGGGCAGAGAAATTTTCCCGACGGCTCTCACTTGTTGACCACCGAAACCGTATAGGGGGTTGTCGGCCGGTTGCAGAAGATTTCTGTCAAGCTTCATGCTGTCGAAGGTTGAAGCGAACAAGATGTCAGCGGAGCTTCCTGTATCGACCAGTATTTTGGTGACAGTCCACCCAGCGAGGTTGGTTTCGATCACCATGGCATCTGTGTGAGGGTAATCTCTTAGCTTCATGTCACTGGAATCGAAGGTTATGGGGATGTGAGACCACGACCGAATTTATGTGGTCCTTCGACGGCCACGTGGTGAACGCGTCTGGCATGTTCCTTCCTCTGCCGTTTGTTCCATGGTCTTCATTTGAACCTCCGGTGATAGCTAGAATCACACCGAAGGTCGATGTTGGATTGTTGATGGTCGTTTGGCTCGAGGCTTCGGCTTTCACAGGTTGTGGTGCTGGTAACGCGGGGATTGGCGGTGGTGGTGGCAGAGCGCTGGTGGCTTGGTGGGTTGTTGGAATTTGGTTTTGGGGGGTAGCTGGGTATGTGACTGTGTAAGGTGGGTTTTGGCGTTGTGGGGTGGTGGTTGGCTGATAATGGGTTTGGTTGTAGAGTGGGTGGTGGGTGTAGGGGGTTGTTGCGAAGGTAGGCCGTAGTTTATGGGGGTATAGTGGTATGTTGGATTTGGTGGGTGGAAGCTTGGTTTCCTTGTGTGGTTTATGGTTCGGGGGTCTGACGAGCAGGTTTCCTGGATTCCTGGAATTCTTTTCCCTTGGCGAAGCATTCGCATTGCTTTGTTGTGTGCCCCTTTCCCATTCCACAGAAGTGACAATACATTTTGGCAGGATCTCGCTGCTGGTAGCGCTGGTTCGGCGGAGGTGGCAAAACCTGCGGGGCTTGGCTGCTCGGGTTGAGCGTCCCGTGTTTGATGTTCATAGTTTGTTGCTTTGTTGATTGCACCGACGTTGCTTTGCTCTTGGCGAAGGTTGCTTTCTCTCGGTTGAGGCCTCGGCTGTGGCCTCTGCTGAGACCTCCGAGCGTCGGACTTCGCTCTGAAATCCATATCAGCTCTACAGTATCTTTCCATTGTTTCATGCAACTCCTCGATTGAGTTTGCCGGTTTTCTGGCAAATTTTGAGGAGCATGGTCCTGGGCGCAGGCCACTGACTGCAGCGAGGATGACAGCCTCGTCAGATATCCCAGGGGTCCTTGCTCTGATTTGAATGAACCTTCGCCAGTAATCTTGGAGCGGCTCGCGTCTCTTGCTTGCAATTGAATAGCTCGATGGGGTTTAACGGGGCTGGAGTGATGCCCTTGAAGTTTGTACACAGCTTGTCTCTGAGGGAGGCCCAGGAATCCACAGTTCCGGGGCGAAGGTTGCTGTACCAAGTTTGTGCGATGTCTCGCAGAATGATGACAAAGGATTTTGCCATTGTTGATTCGTCACCGCCTGCTGCGGCAACCGCTGCTTCGTAGCTCATGATGAACTGGCGAGGGTCGGAAAGTCCATCATAGCGGGTAGGTTTTGTGGATTATAGCATGGTGGCCAGGGCTGGGTTTGGAGTATTTGGGAGAGTGGTGACTTTGGATCGTACGGCATTTGGTGTTGCTGATGCCTTCGCTGAATGCGAAGGTTTTGCTCTCTCTCATCTGGGTAGAGTTGGCGGAAGTTTGGGTGTCTCACAGGATATGGCTCTGGGTGTACTGGTGGTGGTGGGGGTGGTGGATGGTGACGAAGGTTGTCTTGATTTGGCTCCTCATTCCCCTCTCGCAACGGGGGTATCTCCTCATTGTCCCAGCCTTCTTCGGCTTCTGCCGCGGCGAGGGATTCCTCCATGCGGCGAAGCTGCTCCCTGGCCTCGTCTGCCCTCTGTCTGATCGAGCGCAGTCGGTTATGCCTCTCAAGCTGTTCCAGGCGCCTCTTCTTCTCTTGCAGCTCAGCCTCGAGCCTTTCAAGGGCCTCGAGGCCCACCTCTCTCTTCCCTTCTCCTTCTCCCGAAGTGTGTGGGTGCGGCTGCGTCGCTCGGGCCTGGGGGCCCAGGGATTGGGGTTCCGGGGTGACATTCTCCCTCCCGAGGGCTGCAATTTCCTCAGCAGGCGGGACCACCGCTGCCGCCTCTCTAGCAACGCGCTGGTCCCTCGTCGAAAGTGCTCTCCTGTTTCCCGCCATTTCAGACTTACTTCGTCCCCACGGACGGCGCCAAACTGTTGGAACGCACTTGCCCAACCTCCGCACTGTGCAGGGGAAGAGCGAAGGCGGCCAAGTGTCGGATGCAGTAGCGAAGGTAGACGGAAGTGGAAAGTGCTCGAATTCCCAAAAGTCGTCCCTTACACTGTTCATCCCCTTGGTATTTATAGGGAATGCCAAGGGGCACGGGCCAAATTACAAAAGGGTACAGCAAAGATTCCTCGCCTCCGCGCAGGGAGGAAGGGCAAAGCGTAAATACACAGCTGAAGCGGAAACCCTATCGGTCACACCCAGCGCGCCGCCACCTGGCCCTTGTTCGCCTTCGGGGAGTGGCGCGGCGGTCTTGACCTTCGGCCGCGCTCGCCCTTGGGCCCGCGCGCCTCCGCCATCTGCCGGACCTCCGGCTCTGCTTGCTCCGGGGGAAGAAGAACGAAGGTTTAACCTCGGCCGTGCTCGCCGGACCTTCGGCTTCGTTGCCTCTGGGGCGACGCACACGCCGCTTGCCGGACCTTCGCTCCAAGCGAAGGTGCGTCGTGGTCAGCGAAGGTTTCCTGCAGTGCGACCATCGCCTTAGACCTGCACGGAAGCACAACAAAGCGACGAGGGTTGCCCCGCATCCGGGGTCAGGGTAACGGTCTCCAATAGGAGAGGGACCTCGCAAGCACACCAGGCGTTGCGCGAGGGCTAACTTTGAGCACCAGTTCGGGCGGCGCTTTTGCCGAGGGTCCCTTCCCCCAACACCGACCACCAGCACCTGGGGCTCGTTTCAGGCCGCCTCAGAAGAAAGGGCAGCAACAAGCTCAGCGTGGTCAACGACCATACAAGGTGGCAGCAAGTCAGGCTCGAGCAGGACAAGGCAGCTCAACTGGGACCAAGCCAATAGTTCGGGGGCCGTGCTTCAATTGCAATCAGGATGGGCACTTTGCAAGGTATTGCCCACACCCCAAGAAGCAGCAGGCTAATTATCCAGCGCGTCTGCATAACATGACTGCTGAAGAAGCTCGTGCAGGAGAGCCCGTGACTGCTGGTATGTGTCTTGTGAACCATCATCCTGCAGTTGTTTTATTTGATACTGGATCATCGCATTCTTTTATGAGCAAGGCATTTGCACAAAAGCATAATCAAGAAATCTCTGAAATGGATTATGGGTTTCGCGTGAGCTCCGTAGGGAGTAGCGTGTTATCTAGGCAGATGGTGTGTAATGTGACCATCGATATTGGAGGGCATAAATTTGGAGCCAACTTAGTAATTTTGCCGGGACTAAGCATGGATGTAGTCTTAGGCATGAGTTGGATGACCATGTGGAGTGCGGTGTTAGACACTGCAAACAGGACTCTTACCTTATCTGATAGTCGGACAGGTAACAAGCTTCGCGTATCTCCTCGAGGTGCCGATCTTGTCGACTTATCTTGTACTTTTGCTATAGAAGACCTCTCCAAAATTCCAGTTGTTAGGGATTTTCCGGACGTTTTTCCAGATGAGTTACCAGGGTTACCACCGAAGAGAGCAGTGGAGTTCGTGATAGAGTTGTTACCAGGAACTGCACCAATCTCTAGGAGACCGTATCGAATGCCGCCCAATGAGCTGGCAGAACTCAAGACCCAGATCAAGGAACTCTTGGACAAGGGATTCATTCAACCCAGTGTATCAGAATGGGGTTGTCCAGCTTTCTTTGTCAAAAAGAAGGATAAGTCCTTGCGCATGTGTGTGGATTATCGTCCACTCAATGCCGTGACTGTTAAGAAAAGTATCCGTTACCTAGGATAGACATCCTTTTTGATCAGTTATCAAGGGCCAAGGTGTTTTCTAAGATTGATCTAAGGTCAGGGTATCATCAGATTCGAATCAGACCGCAGGATATTCCAAAGACCGCTTTCTCAACCAGATATGGGTTATACAAGTATCTTGTTATGTCCTTTGGATTAACCAATGCTCCAGCAGATTTTATGAGTTTGATGAACTCCGTGTTCATGCCAGAATTAGACAAGTTTGTGGTAGTGTTCATTGATGATATTCTGGTTTACTCGAAAAATGCAGAAGATCATGCAGAACATTTGAGGGTTGTCTTATCTAGACTTAGGGAACACAAGCTCTATGCTAAATTTAGCAAGTGCGAGTTTTGGATGAAGAAAGTACAATTTCTTGGTCATATCCTGTCAGAAGCAGGAATCTCAGTAGACCCTAGTAAAGTACAAGAAGTCATGGACTGGGAAGCTCCTACTTCGGTTGGTGAGATTCGTAGTTTCTTGGGCTTAGCAGGATATTACCGCCGTTTTATTCCAGATTTCTCAAAGATTGCAAGACCAATGACCAGTTTGTTGCAAAAGAATCAGAAATTTGAATGGACAGAGAAGTGCGAAACTGCTTTCTGTACCTTGCGGAAGCTGTTGACCACTGCTCCTGTTTTAGCTCAACCAGATATTGAGAAACCGTTTGATGTCTTCTGCGACGCATCGAAAGTTGGTTTAGGTTGTGTTTATGCAAGAAGGCAGAGTGATTGCTTATGCTTCGCGGCAATTGCGAAAGCATGAAGTGAACTTACCCGACCCATGATTTGGACATTAGCTGCAGTTGTACATGCTTTGAAGATTTGGAGGCACTATCTGCTGGGAAATGTCTCAATATATGTACACCGACCACAGAGTCTTATAATATATTCACCAGCAGAATTTGGAATATGAGGCAAAGAAGATGCTAGAACTATGATTTAAGGATATAATCTTCAACTTACACTATCATCCAGGCAAGGCGAATGTTGTGGCCGATTTTCTCTTGGCCGTGGAAAATTCACACTATAATGCTAGAAGCTTCTGCCAGAGGATGAGTTAGCTTAACACTGCTTGCAGTGCTACATGATTGAAGTTGCGCAATGTGTTAGTCGACAATTATAGAGACCAGAAAACTGATAGGGGATCTGTCATATTAAGGAAAGGCTCAAGGATGAAAAAGAGGCGATAAAGCATTTCGAGTTGCCGAAAATGGAGTTCTATGGTTTAAACAGCGATAGTGGTGCCTAAGGATAGAGAACTCGGAATCGATCATGGATGAAGCACATTTGTCCAAATTATCTATTCATCCTGGAAGTACAAAAATGTACCAAGATTTGCGTCCGAGATTTTGGTGGACCAAAATGAAGAAAGAAATTGCTGCTTATGTGGCCAGATGCGATACGTGTTGTCGAGTAAAAGCTATTCACTTGAAACCAGCTGGAATGCTTCAGCCATTAGCTATACCTGAATGGAAGTGGGAAGAAGTGAGTATGGACTTTATCGTTGGTTTACCCACGACCCAGAAGGGTAATGATTCAATTTGGGTAATTGTGGATCGTCTCACAAAGACCGCACATTTCATTCCAGTCAAGACCAACTATAAGGCCCCAGATTATGCCGAGATCTACATAAGTCAGATTGTGCGACTGCACGGTGTACCAAGGGTTATAGTCTCGGTCGTGGACCGCAGTTTACTGCACCATTTTGGGAAAAATTTGCAGAAGGAGCTAGGCACGGATTTAGTCCGAAGCTCAGCCTATCATCCGCAAACATCAGAGCAAACAGAGAGAGTGAATCAAGTTTTAGAGGATATGTTAAGAGCCTGTGTTTTATCGGCAAAAGGTTCTTGGGAAAAAATGGTTACCATTAGCGGAATTTGCTTATAACAACAGTTATCAAGAAAGTATACAGATGGCTCCTTTGAAGCTCTATATGGTAGAAGATGCAGGACGCCGATATAAACTGGGTAGAACCAGGGGAACGTCGATACTATGGTATTGACTTTGTGAAGAAGCAGAAGAACAAGTAGAACGATTCAGCAACATATCGCGTCTGCACAATCTCGCCAGAAAAGCTATGCTGATAAACGAAGGAACCGCTTGAGTTCAAAGTTGGTGACTATGTCTATTTGAAGGTTTCACCAATGAAGGGTGTAAAACATTTTGGAGTCAAAAGGAAGTTAGCACCAAGGTCGTGGTGACCTTATAGAATTGTACAAAAGAAGGGAGAAGTGGCTTATCAACTGCAATTACCAGAGCATTTGAAGGCTATTTTTCCAGTATTCCATGTCTCTCAATTGAAGAAATGTCTTCGAGTACCAGAAGAAGAGGTACAACCAGCTCGTATCAAGTTACAATCTGATCTCACTTACTCAATTATACCATGTCGAGTGCTCGATGAAAAAGAAAGAGCGACCCGCGGAAGAATCGTGAAGCAATATAAGGTATCTTGGAGGTGAGCAAGATGACCGGGATGCTACCTGGGAGACGGAGACTATCTAAAGGACGTATACCCACACTTTTATAAGAAATGGTTCGTAATCCAAATCTCGGGACGAGATTTCTTTTAAGGAGGGGAGGGCTGTAACACCCCGGTGTTAAGCAATCCATAAATGCATAATTTGGCATGGCATAAGCATAGCATCCCATCATTTCATGTGCATATGTTTGCTGAAGTGCTTAAGTCCTTGTGTAGTGTCTAAGTGTAACCTTGTTTGCTTTCTGTTTCTGACCAAGTGCCTTATAACAAAGTTGTAGATCTCGATGAAGGGAACAACTTTGCTTTACAACACTTTCTCAGAAAAAGCTTTTAAATGTGATTTCTTGCATTAGAAAATGGATTAGAAGTAAATTTCTTTTTCTAAGCAGAATTTGGACTTGAGCCTTAAAGATGATTTGTTCCTTACAAACTCTAAGCAACTTTGCTGTTAGGACCTTTTCCTAATTCAGCTTAGTTTAGGAGCTATAGAGCATCCATGTTTTTAATCAAACTTCTTTAGTTTAATCCCAGTGGACCCCGCCTGGCAGTCTCTCCTTCTTCTCCTTCGCGGACGCCGCTCCCTCCGCGCCAGCAGAATCCGCCCGCAGCCGCGAGACCGCCTCGCCGGCCGGCCAAACCGCCAGCACCGCCGCCCGTGGTTTGCGCCCGAAGTTGCCACGTCGCCCATGCACCCCGTCCCCTCTCGCCGCGTGGAGCTCGACGCCTGACGCCGCCGCGTCCGGTCGGAAGTTCGCCCGACGGGAACTGGCCAGGTGCAATGCACCCAGGCACTTGTTCCTTCTGTCTTCGTCCACCTTGCGCTTGCAAGCCAGAAAGCATTCGCTCACCAGCGCGCCAGCCACTCCACCATCTTCTCCAGTTCGCCCAAACCGCCATTGCCGCCGAACTTCGGCGAGCGATTGCTCGCTACTCGCCGCACCGCCGTTCGATTCCTCCCGCCAGTTTCTCCGCCCTAATCTCCTCCTTCTCCGGTAAGGTTGGTTTCCCCTCTCTCCCTCTCTAGCTGCCCGGAACAGCGGACGCCACCCGCAAGCTCCCGCCATGGCCGCCACCGTGACCTTCACGTGGACCGGTCATCTCCGGCCATGCTACCCTGAGCTGAGCCATGTTCTAGTCTTCTCTACCGTCGTAGTAGCTTAGAGTCAGATGGAGACCTCTCTCGTGTCCTGAGTTCGCCGGACCGCGGGCCAGTCGCGCTGTGTCCGCCATGGACCGCCGCCGTGCATCGCGCGGGACAATGTCGGGGATGCCGAAGCCCGAGAGTTGCTCCAATAGGTCGCTTAGGTCTTGCTTGGGCTAGTGCTAACCTCGCCGAGTCGCTAGCCGCCGGGAAGAGTTCGCCGCCGAGTCGCAGAGCCGCCGCTCCGCCGTGGCCGCCGTCGAGCTTGCTCCGGTATCCCTCTGTCTCAGCAAGTCGGTTAGTTGTGTTCGCCTCGCAAACCGCACCCAGTGATGGTCTCAGTGTCGCCGGAAGCCTCGCCGCCGGTGAGCTAGGGCCGGTCAACGACCACGGCGCAAACTCCGCCGTTGACCGCCGAGCCTGCCTCGCGCGGTAACGTGCCAAGCTTGGCCTCGGAAGCTTGGTCACCCTGACCAGCGGGCCCCGACTGGCAGTAAGGAAGAGAGAAAGGGAAGAGCTTGGGTGTCGTAGGCCTCGGTAAGTCGGATGCACCGAGCCTTCGCCTCGAGCCTCGATCGGGTCGGTTGTGTAAGCCTCGGTCGAGTCGAGCCAGTCAAGTGCTCGTGGAGTCAGCTAGTCTCGGTTGAGTCAGTTAGTCTCGGTTGGGTCAGTAGCCTCGGCTGTCAGTGAGCCTCGGCCGAATCGGTAAAATGCGTCGAAGCCTCGGACGAGTCGCGCCGGGTGTGCCGAAGCCGTGTCCTATGCCTCGGCCGAAGTCCGTACGTTAGGGTTGAGTTCTTTTAATATGTGTTTTGCAGAATTCATGTAAGGCTTCAAAAATTCATACAAGGCTCATTTTATGTCCAAATCCTGTGAAACAAATTTTGTTAGGTCAAGCATGTTTAGATCTATCAGTAAAGTTTGTTGAATGCATTCTTGGTGATATTTTTATGGGTAGCTTTATTTACATTAGAAAAGTGCTGATAACTTAGAAAATGCATAACTAATTATATATGAGTCAGAAAAATGTGATTCCAGTTTTGTTAGGTTTGTATGAGGGTGTAGTTTCAGAGAAAAATATAATATGAGGTTGTTCTGTGAATTAATTTGACAGTAGCTTTTAAATGGTTAATTGTCGTTCCTTGTTTATTTTTGTAGTAATTAAAATATGAGGAATATGAACCTGAGAATTTAAGCACATTGCTCTTGTACTAGGAAGCACAGCAGAAAAATAAGAAATCTGTTGTTTGACACTTTTTGCTAGGGTGTGTAGTTCAAAGCACCTTTCCATGATAGAATTTGTCTTTTTCATAGAGAATGGAGTTTAAGTCCAAATGAGTTGAAATTTGGATAGGGAGCCAGATTAGATGTTGTAACTCCAGTAATTTCTGTAGATTTTTCTGAAGCTGTCTAGGTTAGGTTGCTGTTTAAAGCACGTGTAAATAGATTTATTTCAGCAAGTAATTAAAGGGTAATAAGCTCGCTAAGTAGACTGTGATGTGGTGACAACATCGCTTAACAAGTTGATCTTGATAGGTTAATAGTTGGGATGATGTTGACTACCTTGTTGAAGAGAATGCAGTAGATGACATGTGCTTATCTCCTGATTGCTGTAATCATGTGCATCACATATGCATTCTATGTGCATTCATCCTATTCATGCGCATTATGCATCATACAGGATCAACGGAGGAGATCCAGACCCAGTCGATACTGGAAGAGCCCAGTCCGGAGGAGAACTTGACAGAAGAAGCCGGAGGGACCGACGCCGACGAGTTGCCCGAGTGCCGCGATCACCGTCCGTCGGACTTTGAGAAAGACAAGCCCCGGAGCATTCTAACTGCTACGGTTTGCAAATGTTTTCTAATTTAACCTGATGACGGATGTTGCATTAGGTTATAGGAATTGATTGCTACCGTTGATGCATTATTACTTATCCTTGTCCACCTGCAATATATCTTGATATCCCTGTTTAGGTCTAGGCTCGTTATATGCTTAGCCCTGCTTAGACCGGTAAAAGTCGGGTGATTCCCTGTCTCCCGCAATAGGTGGATACTGATCATGTTTAGCCTGTGCTACCATGAGATAACCATGTGATAATTAATCTGAGACGGAGGCGGGATGTAAGAGCAGCAGGACGTGGGTTCTGTGTGCTAGTAGGCTCCCGTCTGTGTCGCATAGGACCCGTTCGGGAATGTCCCTTCAGTCAAATTGAACGCGTCGATCACTTAACGGAGTTGGTCTGAGTACCTCCCGTGAAGCCGAGTAAGGTTATTCGAGCCGGAGATGGAGATGTTGACGCCTAACACCCAGGGCCTCAGCTGTACCGTGGGCAACTATTCTGATCGACCTGGCATGGTCCGAGGGCAGGCAGGGCCTGATCGACCTGGCATGACCGTGGGCAGTTATAGGTTGAGCGAACCTGGCACTGAGATAACCCCCGGTGTAGAAGGGCCCATGGCCGTCCCGCGCTTTGTGTTCTCGAATCTCCTGACTGGCAGCTTACGACTGCCGTAGCCGGACGTGTCGGGCGAGTGTGAGACATTTTATCCCCAGCTGGGTAGGAATCGATTATAATCGCCATCGCTCCTGGTTAGTGAGCAGTTGACTTTAGATCATCTCCCGTAGAACTTATGGAACTAAAATGGTTATGGAATCTGAAAGGCTATTGATGAAATAGTCACTCTTGATTGATTAATTAGCAAGTGCTTGTTTAGTACAGGTGCAAATCTAGTAAGGTAGAGTTAATGACTAAAGCAATTGCCAACATTGGAAACTGGGTTTTATTACTAAAGCTTTCATGCAAAAGAGTATGTACAGCCAACCCCACCCCTATAGCCTACATAGTCCTTGGAGTCTCATTATTTTTGGTTTATGACGGGTAAGTCTAGCTGAGTACCTTCTCGTACTCAGGGTTTTATTTCCCTTGTTGTTGCAGATGGCCAGTGTTTTTATGGTTACTGCGAGAACTGCTTGTACCCGGTAACGGGTGATGACTAGACCAAGGGCATGGTCAACACTTATCTCATCTGTTGCTTTTGTGGACCCGGTCAACTGATGGCACCGTATCTATGAACAATCCAAACTTATGTTTTAAAGATTATGTTGCTTCCGCTACTACTACAAATTATGGTTTGTAATATTATTTCGTACTCTGATGTAATTTGAACTATGTGCGACTGTGTTGTAACCCGTGAGCATGTTCGTGGAACAAGTACGATCTTGGTTGGATGTCGTTGAATGATTTGAAATCCTTCGAGATTTCCGGACTACCGGGTTTGTACGAGCTTAAGTACTCGATGATTTCTGTGAGAGCGGAGGTTTCAGTGCTTAATCTGGTGCAAATTGGCCGGTTCTGTTACAGATCTCTTTACTCGGTACATCTTTTGCGATTCTGTTTAAACTAAGTTGTTCTAGATCGTGAGGCGCATCTTTCCACTTAAGGAATTCACCTCTAACCTCACGAGCTAGTAGATCGGTCGATTTTCGTTTCGAATCGTGTTTTGTTTCCTTTCCCCCGAATTCTTCTGATTCACCGATTTGGAGTTAGGTTCGAGCCATGATCTCTTTGGGATAGCTCACTAACCTCCTTGGAACTCCTCATACAAAGTCTAAGCCTTAGAGCTTTTGATTCGGAGGAGATCGGGTTGAATCCGCGGAAGAACAGTACAGTTTCGGGGGCATCGGACGCTCTGTTCGTGACCATCGGACGCTGAGTTCATATCAGCTGACGCGTTCGATGCCATGTGTCACCTCACAGTGTTTTTAAAGGAGCATCAGACGCTGACCATCGGAGCGTCCGTTGTCATCGGACGCGTCGGGGGTCTAGCATCGGACGCTAGGGTTTCACTGTAGCAGCGTCCGATGCCAGTCCAGTAAGGTTCCATAATATGCCATTTTGCATCCGACGCGTCCGGTGCCTGGCCATCGGACGGAGGCCAGCGTTCGATGCTATGTCTTCAGGACGTTTTATCCACGGTTCGTTCGTTCGTTGTCGGTTTTGAATTCCGGCTTTTGCGTTGGGTTTCTAGAATTGTGTTGTGTCTTGCTGTGCTTCTCGAAAGCATCCACCCTACATCTATGGTCGTGGACACTCGCAAGCTCTAGGTTTGCTCTTGGGGTGATTCTCGGGACAGTGGCAACAAGTTTCTGAAAAGAAATTTTGAAGCTCCCATTCACCCCCCCCCCCTCTGGTCGCTTTCTGGTAGCACTTTCGGTCCTTCAGACATCTAGAACTAGAACTAGAAGAACTAGGACTAGATCCAATTCTAGATGAACTAGAGGAGATTCATCTAGAGGGACCTCTACTTCTAATTGAAACCCTAGTTTCTGATGTGGAGATGAATAATGAAGATGGAGATGCCTGGAGAGGGGGGTCTGGGTCAGGTTTTATAGCCCGGAGCGTGGAACGTGAGTCCTTGGATCAAAACGACATCAGGGACGGTGGAGATGCATCCTAGGAGGCGGTGGAAGAAAGTTCCAGAAGGCAGAGGTGAAACGGCCTCCGTGGCCGACCGGTCGGTCATGGGGTGGGACCGGTCGGTCTGGCCCAGTGGGCCCCCGTGGTGGGCCGCCTTGTGGTGTCTTGTGGTGTCTTCTAGATCCTTCTTTTGTAGATTTCGTTGCGAAATTAATATCTTTTCATCTGGGACTCCGAATATAGCAAATGATATGTCCGTTTCGATCGTCTCGACGAGCTCTTCGTAATGGTGCACTCCAATTCATCACTTGAGATACTTTTATATGGTAAAAACATGGATGTCCTACAAAACAAGTGAGAGCACCAAAACTCGTGGAACTTGTTAGTTTCAAGCCCTACAACTATGCTTTATGGTTCATTTTAAATCATTCTATGCATTAGTTGATGGTATAATATTGGCATTAAGGACCGTCAACAAGTTTCCCCAAGCTTACCCTTTAATAGTCCCTTAGCAAAGTTAAACCCAAAAGTGGATCAGGAGTTGCTGCAATATCTTTACTTCCAACAAGTACACATGCATTCAAACAAAAGTTCTCATAAAGAAATCATATTTTTTGTCACGGGGCTTACTACTTTACCTTGAATCTTGAGTAATTGAAAGATAGAACGATCAAATCAAGCACTATGTCTCTAGTTCTTTCACTTCACCTTTATCCCAGAGTTTTATAAATTTTCAGAAAAGCTTAAAAACCTATGTTGTCAAATTAAACAATGAATCCAAAGAGAAAGTCAACCACACCATTGAATCGAGAAGTGCATGTGTATGGAAAATGGAGGCGGATGCTATTTTGAATATATCACTCTCTTCTATTTATCAGAGACACATGGCTATAAGGCTAATTCTACTGGCGGGCACATGCCCATTTTTTTTAATATTCATTTTTTCAATATTTTTTCTTTCGAGGTTCTGGACAGTTGTCCCTTTTTATCTCCTCGGGATCTTTCTTTTTGAGGTTTCGGACACTTGTCCCTTTTTATTTCCTCGGATTTTTTTCTCTTTTTTTCTTTTTTTCAATAGCCACATGCTTCCAATAAACTTTTGAGAGGATTGGAACAAATAATCATGAGCATTTATGTGGAAAATGGATGGAATGTGTAAGTGATCTCAATTCAATAGAACGATAACTTCTCATAGGGTCAACAAAGCTTAATTTAACTCAATGCAATTATTAGTCATATTAATATTGGAAACTCTCCGGAACTCTAGTGTTGTTTAGAACAAGATAATAGCAGCTCAGATCATCAGATGTCATATCTGTCAACTACCTAGACTCTAGATCAAGCATTTGATAGCCATGCATTTAATTTTATTTTTAAGCATCATTATTAATTAGGAGAACTTATGTTTTAAAGGCTAGGTACTTCAAAGAAATTAGATAGAGCAACTATTCATCATTTCCTTGTAAAAGATTAGAGAGAGAGTTCTTCTTTTATTATTAACTTCTTAAACAAACTAAGCAAACTTAACACACTATTTATTTAACCTAACACACACTTATTATAAATAACTAAGATAGTGAATAATACATACCTAGATTACGAAGATAACAGGGGTGCGTCTCCCCCAAGTCGGTTCCCTTAATAGCGTTGAGCCTTCAGGTGCCCATATATTTTTTCTTTTTAATTAATGGTGAGCCTTCGTGTGCCCACATATGTTTTTCTTTTTGTTTTATATTTTATTTTCATTTATGTATAGAAGGAAAACTTAAGACAATATGGATACTTACCTGGATACACGGGGGTGTTTTCCCCCAAGTTGAATGCTGACGTAATCGTTCGATCTTGCAATGTAGCGGATGTAATCGTTCGATCTTGCAATGTAGCGGATTGGCAGTGAACATGTTCTTCCTCTATCAGAGCATTGATTATCAGTTGATGGTTGTGGAAACAGTGCTCCAACAGTGGATAGAACATCCACTTGCTCGTCAGCTTTTCTTGGTCTTTTAATCCTGTGAAACTCAAATAGACAACAAGACTTGTCGAACAGATTAAGCGTTAGTGGTTGGCCACTTAAGCCTTAGCTGTCCAAAACTTTTGAGATTATTCTTGATGCTTTCTAAGCTGAGTTTCAGCAAGATCTTTCTTTAATATTTTTGTATTTTTATTTTTATGATGCAATGATAGTCTAACAAAATGAATGCATTTTTATTTTTATGCCACCACGGTGAATATTCTTGCGGGTTTTTACACACTATAGAATTATTTACATGGGGCTTTAGATTTTATAATGAAATGTAATAAGTAAAATATTTTTATTTTATTTTTTTATGCAATGTTAATGAAGAAATGTAAACATGCTATGGAGAAATGATTATGTAAATGATGGAAAGTAAACATGCAAAAAGAGAAATTAATGCAGAAAAGATAAATATAGATAACTACCGATTTTACCTTTCGGCGAGGGTTCAATGTTTTATGTCCTTTGAATAGGACTTCTCACCATGTTCATTCCTGAGGTGCATCATTTGATCTCGATAGGTAGACCTTGATAACTACACCTCTTGATATGGTGTCACCCATGTTCTTCGTTGGCCCAGCAGTTTGAAGTGAAGCATTAGTTGTTGAAGCTGGCAGCATCTTGCTTAGTGTGCATGTTCTTATAGATCTAGGACCTTCACTCTGTAGAATATGGGAGTTGACAAACTTTTCCTTGTTTTGCTCAAGAGTGTGTCCTGCTCATAAAGACAAGGTAGAGATCAAGTGCATGGGTTCTGTTGGTGGAAAAACACCAACAGAACCAAAAGTTTTATTTCATTCCTCTCTAACCTTAGGCACATCAAGCAAGACAAACTTGTTATTTATGTGTTTTATTCAATCTTAATATGAGTGATAGGATCCAAAGATGATGAGCATGAAAGTAACAAATTAAAATATTTAACAGATTAGATTACTTAACCCAAGGAAGGATAATCTATGCATAATGTGTCGATATTTTCATGATTGTGATATATTATCTTCAAAGGTTAGATGCATAAAATTTTAGCTCATTGGTTAAGTTATTGAGATCCAAGAGAGTAAGGCTAGGAACAAAGAGTAAAGAACTGAACATGTTCAGTTGATTAGGTTGGATCAAGTGAGGTGCAACTTAAACATGTTTGGTTCTTTATTTATGCATACCAGAATCAAAGAGAAGCTTTTAAAGTGATGGTCACTTACCTTAAAATGTTGCTTTATCATTGAATAGTGATTGTGTCAAACCACCTTATGGAAGCTTCTCTTGTCTAGCTGGTTGTTGTTCATGAATGACTTGTCTTCTCTTGCTCATCTCATAGTGGCCTGAGTGATGGGAGCTTGAGAGGAGGAAGGACATAGTGGGATCGTCTTTAAAGAGATCAACCTTCCTTCTCTATGCGTTGACCTATCAGTGAAGGTGTGTTGTTCCTCAGGTCCGTACCAGGACCTCTCTCTTTTAGCTTGTGTTTGTACTGTCTGATATGAGAGATGAGGATTCAAGTGCCCGTACGATGGTCTCTGTCTTCTAGTGGCCCAACTCAGACTTGTTCACCTATTTCCATGGAGTGAGTGCTTTGATTGTAGGTATTGTTTTGTGGAACTCATCTTCTGTCTTGTTCTACAGATATCACTTCTCCATGATTAGTGAGTTGTGTCTCCCTTGCGCAAGTTGTTGAAGTTCATCTGTCTCTTCATCTCCAGTGTGGGTTCATCTCAGGACTTTCCCAAATTGATATTGAAAGTTTTCTTGCAGTGTAACGTCCCAAAATTTGCATCAATTTAAAAATAGGCAATATGATTTAATATTGCATTCTTATGTGTTGCATGAAACCTAGTTAATAAATTATTTGCAAAAGCTAAAATAAATCCTAGGCCAAAGACCATGATGAAGCATACATGCTGGTGCATATCTTATTTTTGTGATGTTTGGTTTTTGCTCAAAACTTGTTTGAATTCAATTTGGATTTCTTTTTGCTTTTGAAATCAACTTCTGAAAATTGGAAAAACATTTTCCCTCTCCCTCCTCCTCCTTTCTCTCTTTTGGCCCGAGCCAGCTTGGCCGGCCCGCTCCCTTCCTCCCGCTGGCCTGCCTCCCTTCCCATTTCTTCACCCGCGCGGCCCAGCCGCCGGCCTCGGCCCAGCCCTGCGCGCGCGCTCTCCTTTCTCCTGCCTGGCCCAGCGTCGACCGCCTTTCCCCCCCCCCCCCCCGCTCCTCTCCTTGGGCCGCCCCCGCGCCCCGGCCCATGGACGTCGCGCGCTCGCCAGCCGCGTGCGCATCGCCGCTCCCGCGCTCGCTCTCGCTGACAAAGCGTCCCACCTTGTCAGCCCTTTCTCCCTCATCTCGCAGCCGACCCGGACTCGAGTCCGCGCCGATGCCGACCGGGGCACGCGGCCTCGCTTGCCAAATTGGTCAAGCCAACCCCCTTATAAGATCCCCAGGAACCCGCCGCCTCTTCTCACGCGGAAAGCCCACGCTCTCGTGCCCTAATTCGCTCCCGCGACGAACTCCGCGGCCGCCGAAGATCCGCCGCCGTCGACCCGATGCTTCATCGAGTTCTAGTGCTCACAAGAGGTTCCTAGAGCTTCTCCTTGATCTCTCGAAGCTAACCGAGTGATTTCCCCTCTTTTTCCTCTTCGTTTTGGTGCCCTAATCCCTCGCCGTCGTTGCAGAGCCCCCGCTGTCCGCCTCGCCGTGCAATCCGCCGTCACAGAGACTTCACCGACGCCCTCATCACCTCGGGTGAGTTCGCTTTGATCTCCTCTTTCGATTGGGCCTACTCCCGAGGTCTCTACCGCTCTATCGAGCAATCCCGAGCCGCGCCGCCGTTTTCCGGCCATGGCGCCGCCGCACTCCCTCCTCTCCGGCGACACAGCGCCGCCAGCCCCTCTCAGATCTAATCTGAGCCATCCATCTGGGAATCGACGATCTCCATCAGTCGGTACCCCTTCGCCGGTCATTTTACAGAAAGGCCATTACAATTTTTCGAGCCTCAACCCGCCGTCCTTTTGAGCACTGTGCTCTGAGTCTGTGGAAACTTGCTTTGAAGTCCCTGCGTTTCTTCCAAATTGAGGCACAGTCCAATCTAATCTAATATTCGTTTTAAATCAGATAAATTCAAAATTCAAATTCAATTTATTTACAGTTTTGCCACCAGTTTCAAATGCTTATAACTTCTACGTTTTTAGTCCGATTTAGTCCGTTCAAGTTGCGTTAGATTCATTTCGAAAAGATCTATCTGTCTGCATGAAAATCTATACTGTTTTCAGTACTTAAAGTTTGAGTTAGGTTTAATCTACTAACTAAGGTTTTATAACTGGTGTAGCTCATAACTTTTGCGTTATAACTCCGTTTTTCGTGATCATCGCGTTTATGTGATCGTGATGGATCGTAGTTTCTGTTTTCAAACTTTTTATATTATTTTCTTGTTGTTGGTGTAATGTTCTAATTATAGCTTGTTTGCTTTGCATGATTGTTGTCCCGATGATTGTGTGTTGATGTGGTAATCGAGTATAGACGGTGAGACATACGCTGGTGATCAGGAACCCTTCTACGACAACCAAGAGCAACCAGAGTTCGCTGAATCAGGCAAGTATAGCATGGGATCCTCCTTGATGTCCTAATAACCATAAATCACTATAAACATCATATGCATGTGTCTACCTTGAAGCCTATTTAGACATATCTTAGTCGTTGATCTTGTGCCTTGTTAAACTTGGTATGCATTGGGTAGAACTATGCTAGTGCTCAAATTAAACTCTGATCATGTAAATCTGAACTTAATGGTATATGCAACTTGGTAAAATTGGCTTTTATAGCAACATGGTTTAGGAGCTACTATAAGGGATCACCCGGGACAACAGTGCAACCATGAGAGTTATATGGCTCTGACCTTAGCTCAGTATAAGGACCTTTTCTAGCTGGTTAGAGGTTACCCGAAAGGGCGCATAAGGCGCTTGACGAGCTGGATTTAGGGCGGCTACTTTCACTTTGCCTGCGTGCCGCAAGGTTGAGAGACCCTTCTTCCCCTTGCCTTAAGACCTAGCGGCCCTAACTTGTTAGACGAACCTTTGAAAGGCTTTGCGTGTATCCTGCCCGCTCACCTCGGAAGTGTTATGGGAGTAATTAACCCGGGCATCTGGATATCACGACTCATCGGGTAAAGTGTACAACCTCTGCAGAGTGTAAAACTGATATATCAGCCGTGCTCACAGTTACGAGCGACCTGGAATTCTTATGGTATAGTTGTTGCTTTAATTAATGTTTTAAATTAATGTTTCTATCTCTTCCAATGGTTTCATGTTCACATTGATCACATGTTTAATTGGGATGGTTATTATTGATGCTATCTAATGCTAAAATGGTGCCAACTAAAAGCTACTGCAGTTTAACCAGTGTCAGCCTTTTTGAGCCTCATGAACCCCATGTTACACTTGTTAAGTACGAGATGTACTTATGCTTGTTTATTTTCTTTCTACTTGGATAAAAATCCCGGATGGGTAACAGATTGCTATGGTAACGACGACTTCCCTGAAGAGTTCTAGTCTTGCTGTCAACCAGTCATCTTCCCTGTGATGGAGCTACCGCGAGAGACACTTTATTTATCCGCTGCTATGTAAAGACTTTGAATAATATTCGCTATGTAATAAACATATGTGATGGTACTTCTTAATTTGTGGCTTATGTGTGTGATTGATCTCTGGGCACACATGAGTTATTGCATTCAATTTTGTTCTTAAAATTGGGTGTGACATGCAGGGATTAGTCCAACAAAATATCCAACATCCACTATAGCATACTATTAGTTCAAAAATCAACCTAGACATCATGTCTAATTTGATTTAGGAAGGCATTTTAAGCTAAGCATGCTTAATTTAAAAACCTTTGAAAGCAAGATCATCACTCCTAAACTAGGCACCATGCTCAATTTAAGAGATGTATGAAAGTACTTCAAACCTGAACATATTCTATAGTAGATGAAGGTAGCATTAAAACATTAAAGAGATTTACTCAAATGGTGATGAAACAGCATGATTAGTGTATAGCACATGAGCATGTCTTAAAGGTAGGGACAACCAAAATAGCAACATGTTAAGAGATGTTCTTACAAAGTGTATCCCCCAAGCTTAGATTTGCAAAAATCAAGATTGGATGAATGTAATTCAATGTTGCATGATGATTAGTTGGACATACATTGTGTTTATCTTTCCTTTGAACTTTTCGCTACAGACCTGCAAAGGTTAGTGACAAGAATACCCGAGGGAATATTTTAACAATTATATCCTTATGCTCATTAAACAAGGCAGTGTAGCAGGACAGTGAACACTGATCTAAAAAGTGCTTGTTTTAGGACACTGAGCTTGTCTTTGGGAAACCCTCAGAATGAGATTTGGTGAAGTGGTTTCCCCTCCAACACCAACTTAAGAGCACAACAAGATCTACAAAATTTGTGATAAACAAATGCATCGACAACAACCCTTTTGAAGTTCTTGTAAACAAAAATTGTGAGGGGGTTGAAAATCTCGAGTGTGGCAATGTTAGACAAACCACTTGAATCAAGAGATGTCTCATATGAGCATAGATTTAAAAAGGTGTTTATGAAGTAGCTTCCATGCTCTTTGATATCATCATCCTCGATTTCAGAGAAGAACACCGAAGGATGGGGTTCATAATTTTCTAAAGTGTGGGGTGTTTTCTCTATGGGAGGTTCTGTGACAACCAAATTATTAGAAGGATTTGAAGGAATTTCAAATTTGGTTGTGTGTTCCTCCTCGTGTTGGTCGGGGTTGGGCTCGGCTTCTTCTGGGAATTCGTCAAAAGTGCAAGTGTAAGGAGTGCTTTCAAGGATTTTCTCTAGGATGTCTCTTCCTTCACTAACAAGTTTATGTGGGAATGATCCTCCAGAAGCTAAATCGAGATGTAGAGCAGTTTCCTTGTTCAGACCACGATAGAAGTGAAAGTGTAGGACATGGTCAGGTAAGGAAAGATTTGGGCCAGAATTGGTAAGGCATTTGAACCTAGCCCAAGCTGCTTCTAGCATCTCCTTCTCTTTTTGTTTGAATGTAAGAATTTCGATTCTAAGATCAGAGATTCGAAAAGAGGGAAGAAAGCAAGACAAAAGTTGTCCTGAAGTTCATCCCAATTTCCATTTACGCCCTCTACGGAATGATTATACCATTTTCTCGCTCTTCCCAAAAGGGAGAACGGGAATAGTTTCCATTTAATGGTCTCTTGTGTCATGCCAGCTATAGTCTGACAAGAACACAACTCCTCAAATTCCCAAAGGTAAGTGTATGGATCTTCGTCTTCTGACCCAGAGAAGGATTTCTCTCGAACCATGGCTATAAGAGTAGGGCGAAGCTCATAGCCATCTGTAAGAATGCGGTGTCATGATGGTGGAGGCTCCAACAAGTCACCCTTTGGAGCAAAGAATTTAAAAATAGGAGTGAAATCCATGTGGTAAGAAGTGTGGTGGTGAGGTAATGGTGGCGGTAAAAGAAAAAGGTGGTAAAAGAAAAGAAACACAGACGAACTTGATACGATTCGAGAACAGCTACCGTTCCCCGGCAACGGCGCCATAAAGCTTGTTGGGTATTTTAAACGCACACAGAAAAATCTGCAAGCGCACGGATACCGATGTAGCTTTCACCCGAGAGTATTCCAGGGTATAGAATTCCACAGAGAACATGAAGTGTACTAGAAGAATTAAGAATGTCCAAGAAAAGAATGGTAATATGGGTAGAGAGAGATGAGTTTTCTAAGCGGGTCTATTTAATTAAAGGCTCACTATACTTTACTTACTTCGGAGCAACAGTACCTTTCTGATTCTCGAAAAAAGACTGGGAAAAGGGTAATCGGGAGAAGGCTGCCAAAAAGCTCTACGAAAACACCAATCCTAACGTGGTGGATTATAACAATCTACAAAGCTGTCACCCATGTAGCTACCACAACTATCCGGAGGATTGGGCGCAAACTCAGGTAAACCCTAGTCTAGACACCAAGTCTACACTAACGCTTACTACTCTAATTAGATATCATAATTAGAGCACTCAATACGAGCGGAGATCCAGCAAATAAAATAAAGTAAGAACTGAAATTAAATAGAATACTTAGAAGTAGTAAATGAAGAACCTGGAGATTACTTGAAGACAAACCAGATCTTGCACCAATACAATGTCGAGGAAGATCCGATAGATCCGGCTCCTCCTCAGCTCTCTCCTCCCCCTCTCTCTAATCCGACCTCTAATTACAACTAGATGAACTAGACATCTAGAACTAGAACTAGAAGAACTAGAACTAGATCTAATTCTAGATGAACTAGAAGAGATTCATCTAGAGGGACCTCTACTTCTAATTGAAACCCTAGTTTCTGATGTGGAGATGAATAATGAAGATGGAGATTCCTGGAGAGGGGGGGTCTGGGTCTTGTTTTATAGCCCGGAGCGTGGAACGTGAGCCCTTGGATCAAATCGAATTCAGGGACGGTGGAGATGCATCCTAGGAGGCGGTGGAAGAAGGTTCCAGAAGGCAGAGGTGAAACGGCCTCCGTGGCCAACCAGTCGGTCATGGGGTGGGACCGGTCGGTCTGGCCCAGTGGGCCTCCGTGGTGGGCCGCCTCGTGGTGTCTTCTGGTGTCTTCTAGATCCTTCTTTTGCAGATTTCGTTGCGAAATTAATATTTTTTCATCTGGGACTCCGAATATAGCAAATGATATGTCCGTTTCGATCGTCTCGACGAGCTCTTCGTAATGGTGCACTCCAATTAATCACTTGAGATACGTTTATATGGTAAAAATATGCATGCCCTACAAAACAAGTGAGAGCACCAAACCTCGTGGAACTTGTTAGTTTCAAACCCTACAACTATGCTTTATGGATCATTTTAAATCATTCTATGCATTTGTTGATGGTATAATATTGGCATTAAGGACCATCAACAGGAGCGCGGACAGTCCTGGCCCGAGCATGGGGTATTCAGTAGACTTGTTGTTTTTCTCTTTTGGCCGACGGACAGTCCGACACAGGGCAGACAGTCTGAGACTGAGAGTCCGGACAGTCCGGGAGTCTGCAGTCAAGCACTATTTAGTGCATTTGCTCTCCTGGCTCTTCCGCTTCATTTCCGGACTTCTCGTTTGCTCCTAGAGTTCACCTAGGAACCTCTCTAGGTATCTTTGCTACTTGTTAGCATAGGTATTTAGAGGAATCCCGACGTAGCCTTCCATCTACGTTCCGTGAGTGGGTTTTTGGGAAGAACGCTACTCGGAGTTCGTGAGTTTTGGTTTGTTCTCGTTTGGTGGTGCCTCGCTGTGATCCTAGGGATCGTCCACCCTCTTTCCGAGGGTCGTGGGCATCACGCTTGTGTCCAAAGCTTTTGGGGCTAATTTGTTGGGACAAAGGCTGAAGTTTTGAAAGAATATTTTAGGCTCCCATTCACCCCCCCCCTCTAGTCGCCTTTGGTAGCATTCTCGGTCCTTCAATTGGTATCGGAGCGGGTTAAGGATCTTCCACCTTAGCCGGTTTCAGATCCACAGAAGGCGACATGGATCGCGGTGTGGGCAAACCGCCGTTTTTTGATAGGATGAACTATGCGTATTGGAAGATACGCATGTCGGCCTATCTTCAGAGCATGGGTGCTTCGATTTGGGACATTTGCAATTCTGCTGATTACGTGGTCTTGGCTGCTCGTGTGACTCAACAGCAGATCGATGAGCACGATGCCAATAGCCGAGCCCGTAATGCTCTTTTCACCTCTTTGAGCATGTCTGAGTTTGATCGCGTTTCACCTGAATCTACAAGAATACGTGCACTAACAAGATGCTGCCAGCTTCCGAAACTAATGTTTTACTTCAAATTGTTGGGCCAACGAAGATAAAAATAAAAATAAGTGTATAGAAAGAGTCCTGAATCTTTCTATACTGTTGGTATTTCTTAACGTCACTACTAAGAATAGAGTTAATCTATCCCCGGCAACGGCGCCAGAAATACTACACTCCTTAATGGAATCACTCTAAGAATGAGCCACATAAAATATTAAACTAGTGAAGGCACTAAAGAGTGTACGGGACACAACTAACTTCACTTAACGTCAAGTTGTCATCCCCAACATGAAGCTAGCAATGTAATTATATCAGGGCACTGGATTTAAAGATAAATATTTACCCACAAGCGCACAAATAAATATACCCGTTGTAGAAGCATTTCACCCAAGCTAGTCTCAGGTATCGTTATTTATATTTAGCCTAGAGACTAATCAATTCAAGGTATGATGGTATTATATTAATGAGGACTTAACAGCATTCATTATGGCACACACTTATAATAAGACTGATAACACACTAATTACTCCAAACAGGGATCAGGTTACAGAGTAATTAGAACAGGTATTAATAAGAAACATTCCTAAGTTATTCTAATTACAAGTCATAGCATACCTTTATTAGTGCAATTATATTTGCCAATCATTGGCTAGGTCACATCATATTTATAATCAAGAGGCAACTCCATAGTAAAGGTGTCAAACAGAGTAACCCCTAAACCATGAGTTAACTGAGCCATACTGAACACTACATTCTGGAGGTGGAATACAAAGGACTCAACAGGGTTGTCACACCCGTGATCTACCACTCTATCCGGAACATAGGACGCATTCGCAGATAAATATTGTATAGGCACCACGCCTACATAGCATCTATCACCCACCCGTTGTACTTTAAGATGAGCGCTATACGAACATGAGTATAAACATAAATATGAACTATCTATGCCAAATATATAATCAAAGCAGACTATAAGCATTATAAATAAGAATATAATAGTTGATGTCTTAGTCATATCAAATGTATTGCTAACTAGAACACGAAGATGAACAATAAGGTGAATTAGATCATCGAGAAGAACTAAAGTATGAACTATAACATGAACTAGGACAAGATTATGAACTAGAAGATGAACTAGACGATGAACATGAACTAGACGATGAACATGAACTAGACGATGAACTAGAACTTAAACAATGAAGAACAATGATGAAGTAGAAGAACAATTATGAAATAGATCCATAATGTTAATACAAGAGAGAAGATCTTGGGTTTACCGAGCCTTCTCGTGACTAGATCAGGAATCCAAGCGAAGCTTGCCTCCTCTAATCCTATTCTATCTACTAATCTAGGTGGATGTAGTTCTAGGGCTTCCGATTGATCTCCTTCTGATGAATGCCTGATGCTCTGATTGATGATTGTTAACACCAGATTTTCGCACGCACGAGGATATGACAAGTGGGCCCGGCCTGCGGAGAAGAAAGTATTCGACAAGCAATCGGGCGACTATTTGGTCCTCAGGGTTTCGGTGAATGCCTGTGCGGTCGGCTATTCTACAAAGTGGTGGCTCCATTCGGGAGATGGATGTTGC
This sequence comes from Coix lacryma-jobi var. lacryma-jobi, assembly GCA_009763385.1. NCBI lineage: Eukaryota > Viridiplantae > Streptophyta > Magnoliopsida > Poales > Poaceae > Coix > Coix lacryma-jobi. The sequence goes on along the minus strand of CM019824.1, from coordinate 117,104,777 downwards.
AAGTAAAGCCGGCTTGCACAAGAGGACGCGTGACGCCGAAGAGATTAGGAATAGGATTTGTATCTTTCCATATTTTATTATGCAGATCGTAATCGTCTAGGACTCGTTTTTCATCCAGGGTATAAATATAAGCCCTCGACCATTGTAAAATTGTTCACAACCACATCATTACAAACCGGCCCCGTGCCACCTTCGAGTCCTTAGTCGTGTCGTCGAGTTCTTCGAGAGGAACCATCGATCCGTCGACCTCCGTAAGTCCCAACAACCTTGCTATCATGTCTAGTATCATGCGGTGGATTTAGATATGATGCAAGTAGTCTCGTTCGTTAAGCTTAGTATCGTGCGGCAGATTTAAGCTTATGACGGGAGGTTTTTGCTTGTGCCTTGTATCGTGCGGCGGATTAAGTCACGGGTAAAAATAGTTAACGGCTCTATTAGATTTGGCAGATCTAGTAGATTCATTAAGTTATCATGTGTTATGTGTTTTATTTTATTTAATTCTTGTAACAATCCTTTGCCCAATCTAGATTGATCTTTGTTCGGCCTTGTTCCACAAGTTTGCTTGTGCTTTGCTAATCATAAGATCATGATGGCCGGATCAACTTTCAATCCAGATTGTTACATGTTGCGGGTTCATGCATGTTAATTACGATTAGACTTTGATAAAACTAGGTATCGTGCGGCAGATGCAGGTTTTAGATCAGTTTGATCGTGCTTGCTTGTTTGTTCCTTCTTCATGGACCCCAATTCGGCTGGTTTGCCGATTTTGGTTAGGCTTACATGACTAATGAGCTTTTATAGATCTGTTCAAATATATGCATGCTTTTAGCTTGTTATAATTAGATTGTATCATGCGATGGATTAATCTAATTATAAGAAGTGGTGTAGACTTATAGCAAGTGGTATTATGCGGTGGATTAGCTTCGCTTGAGTATATGCTCGACGGGTTTATGAAGACTAAACGTGCGGCAGATTAGCTAGATTAGCCTATGCATGTGTTATTTGAATAGATCTATTTTTGCAAGTTACCTGTTTATAATATCTTTAATTTGTTCAAGCATGTCTTTCTTTACATATGCATTCGGCAGTTAATATGCTTTACATACTCTGTTCTCATACTTGCCGAATGACTTTATAAACATGCTTTGACAGACAGGTTCTATAGTTGTGTGTCGTCGTGATTGGCTTTCAAAGCCGTACATATGGAACTGTCTGGTCTCACCCGGCATGTTCCAGAGGTATTCTCACGTTTTTATCCCTTGTTGGTTTTCAGGTCAAACCGACTGGCACGTCTCCGGATTCAACATACTCCGGGCACCCGTTTGAAGCTAGCTTTTCGGCTTGCTGTGTGCTTGGCGCGAGGTGTCACGTTTTGCGTCAACAATGATGTCTAATGATCAAACCTTGATTTCCCTGGAGAGGGGGGTTAGGGGCTATTTATATAGCCCTGGGCGATGAACCGTGGCCCTTGGATCAAACTGACTTAAGGTACGACCGAGATGCATCCTAGAGGTCGGTGGAGGTAGCTTGCAGAAGACGGAAGCCAGCGGGCCCAGGGGGGACCGGTCGGTCCCACTAGTCAGCCTCTCGCGGTGGTCGACCTCCTGGTGTCTTCTTTCGTCCTCTGGAGTCTTCTAGAATAATCCTGACGTGGTGGTGGTGTTATCTCCCGTCGGTTTCCTTCTATGGGAAGCTATTAGTGCTGATTTCCTGGTTTAGTCCCTGCAAAATCATAGTTCACCATAACTCTTGGAATATTGTCAGTTAAAACCCTAAACTTTTTTTGGTGATCAAATTCTTGCCCTTTTTATATTTATTTATCCCTTAATTATCATAGATAACGAGTGTCAACAACTCCCCCAAGCTTACCTTTTGCTAGCCCCTTAGAAAATATTCATGATGAATCAGGAATTGCTACTATGCTTTCACATCTCAAAGGTACATATGTTTAAACAAAAATCTTCCCTTGGGTTTAGAATTAACTATTCTCAGTTTCTCATATTACCTTTAACTATGGAGCTTTTTCCTTCACCTAAATCTTTAAACAATTGAAAGAACAATCAAGTTAAGCACTGTATATCTCTAACTCTTTGAACAACCTTCATTCTGGAGTTTTTATATATTTTCAAAAATAAAGATCAGAGATTTTACTGTATGACACTCTCAAATGACTCTTTTATATTTTATGATTCCTCACTGATGCATTTTCCTTCCTTCTATGGGTATATATATCTGGAGCTTTTTTAAGAAGTGAAAAACATACCTTACCAAGTCAAAGTTCAAAGTTTAGGGAGAAAGATGTCATACTCATAGATCAAGATCTTAGAACATTTGAAATTTGTCATCTCTTGCTGGCATATTGTAATTAGAGGGACCATGGGCTATCATTCTTTTTCATACTTTTATCATAACTCTCTCTCTCTTTTTTCCTTTCTTTGAGGTAGTCAGACACTTGTCCCTTTTTATTTCCTCCTTTTATACTTTTGCATAGCCCATGCCTCTAACACAATACTACTTCGGAAGAGTGAATCTTTTAATAAAACATTCTTGATCTCTAGAGCATGATAAATTTCTCAACCATAACTAAAAACTTAGAACAAAGCAAGTAGCCTTAACTTAAGATCATATTAATGGCTCTAGGTAGGAATTTATGTGATGTCATACAGGATCTCATCATGTGTTTTTAATTCTTTTTAAAGTGTAAATCTCCAGAACTCTAGTATCTCTAGGAACTAGATAAACAGTGGCTCAACCCTTTTTATATCATATCTCACAATTATCTAGACTTTAGATCAGGTATTTGCATCCATAGGTTTTAGGTTCAGAGTTTATTCAGAACAGCTTTGTCTAAAACTCAAGAAAATTTAAGTTTAAACACTAGGTACTTAAAAGGAATTACGGCAGAGCAATTGTTTATCATTTTCATCATGAGCAAAATTAAGTTTATATCTACCTAGACATTTATTCATTATATAATATCTTTATTTGGTTTTGTAATAGTTATTCATCTTTTTAGGGGTTCCTAATCTAACTAAACTGGATTAATAGTAATAGATAAAAAGCTGTGATACTTATCGTGATAACTGAGGGTGCTCTCCCCCAAGCTGGATCTTGACGAGGTCTTTTTCCAGAAGACGAGTAGACTGTTAGTGATTTCTTGAGTCCTTCTCTTCTTCTCTTTCTGCTGAATTCAAAGATAGACAACACAACTAGTGGAACTTGATTCAGCGTTAGTAATAAATATTTCTCCATTTGTCTAGTTGTCTTAAAGCTCTTAAGATTATTTGTGTTCTTCCTTTCCACTAAGCAGAGTTTCAGCAGTGTTTCATGGTGTCTCTTTCTAGATTTTTGTTTTTATAGATGTATGCAATGCAGAAGTAAATGTGCAAATGTATATTTATTTTTATGCCTCCACAGAAAGTATAATACTCTCATGGGGCTTAGAGTTTTTTTTCATATTTTTATTTTGTTTTTTGATGCAGATATAATTGCTAGGAAGTAAATGATACTAATAGTAAAATGATCATGCTAAATCTACTAATTATGCAATGATGAATTTAATGCTAGTGATTATGAATAACTATCGAGTTACCTTCCGGCGAGGATTCAACGTTTATAGTCTATCGAACAAGACTCCTTGTATGCTCTTTATTCTTCCTTGGGTGCATCATCAGATCCTGAGGAGGACCTTGATGATTGCACGTCAGTAGAACTCTCTTTCTTTCTCCATACTTGTTTGACTGGTAGACTTGTCTCTTTTACTTCATCGTGCTTCATTTCCTTTAATGGGATGTCTTCACTCCTGGTAATTTCTTCTTCATAGTCAGCCCATCCATCCTTGATTGGTCGATTCTTGTTGTTTTTGGATGTCCAGCGCCTCCTTTTTGAGTGATTCTTCTTTCCCTGTACATTAGTGGCATAACTATTGAAGTAACAGTGTACCTTCTCTCTGAAGAACTGGAAGTGGATCTCTCCGGATCTCATGTAGATGATGGCGCCAGTGGTGTTGAGGAAGGGTCTTCCTAGGATGATGTGAATATCGTGTTCTCTTCCCATGTCTAGTACTATGAAGTCGGTGGGAACATAGTGGTCTTTAATTTTGATCATCACATCCTTTACTATTCCCTCCAGAAATCGATAAGTTTGGTTCACCAGCTGCAGCTGCACATATGTTTGATACATAGGTCTATTTTTATATAAGTGTTCATATGTTACCTTAGACATTATGTTAACGCTTGAACCGATGTCGCAGAACGTTTTGTGGAATGTACTTCCCTCGATCTTGCAATCGATGGTGGGTACGCCTGGGTCATCTCTCTTGGCGAGGTATGGTGATGGAAGAAGGTGGTTGTATTCTGTTCAGACAGAGTTGACCATCCATACTGTGTCTTGATGCGGTTGTGTAGCCTAGTTCTTCCTTCTTCTGTTCCTATTCTTCTTCTTTGATGATATAGTGTTTGTGTCTTCATAGGGCATCTGAGGGTGGACTTTGGTAGTGAGTGTACGTCTCTTGAAACTGAATCTTTCTTTGTTGCCTATGATTGTGAAACAGATCTTGGTGCTGTCCGCGTAAATGATGGCTTTTGTTGAGCTTAGGAACGGGCGTCCAAGAATGATGGGTACACTTTTGTCTCCACCTGTTTCGACGATCATAAAGTCTACACACACATACGAGCGTCCCACTCGTATACAGATATCTTCTAGAATTCCCAATGGGTAGCACAGTGTCTGATCTGCAAGCTGCAAACACATACTTGTATATAACAGAGGTGCACCATGCATTTGTTCGTATATTACCCTTGGCATAATGTTGATGCTTGCTCCAAGGTCGGAGACTGCTTCTTCAAAACTGTGAGGTCCAATATGGATTGGAATCACAGGTCTTCCTGGATCTCCTTTCTTCGGGGCAATGGAGTCATCCATCCATTCCTTCGAGGGTCTGGGTATGAGATGTCCTGCATCAAAGATGTCTACAAGATTTGCAGTCTCTAGCTCTTTCGGACTTCCTGGAATCTTAACTTTTTCAGCCATAGGGACTGAAGCTGCTAACTGCGATAACTGAGATTCTATCATTTTATTAAAGCTATGTTGATTCTTTATGGCAGAAGTAAAGCTATCCATTCTTGTATTAATATTTTCAAGCAGTTTATCATTGGAAGCTATCTTCTTAGACATATTATCAATAATTTTATTTTGACTAGATATCATCTCTCTCAAAGGTGGTTGGTTAAATGTATTACCTTGGTAGTTACCTGAGTAATTAGGTCTTGATTGCTGGTTCCATCCTTGAGTTTGTTGAGGACGATAGTTGGTGTTGTTGTTGATGTACTTTGCATCCTCTTGAATCTCAGGGCAGTTGCTCCCTGAATGACCAGTGCCTCCACACTCTTCACATGTCATGCGAGATTCGTAGATTTGCTTGACGTCTTCCTTCTTGGGAGTGTGTTCATCAAACTTCTTCATGAGTAAGTCAAGTTTGGCAGACAACATGTCTACTTCCTTTAGTTGATGTATTCCTCCCCTCTTGCGTGGTTGAGAGCGTTCCTCGTTCCATCCTTGGTTAGAGGCCATCTTTTCTATGAGTGTAGTAGCGTTGTTTATTGTGAGTGATAAGAATGATCCTCCAGCAGCGGCATCCACATTCTCACGGGTACTCGAAGTGACCCCGTGGTAGAAGGTCTACATGAGTAGCCAATTCTCCATCCCATGGTGAGGGCATTCTGATATGTAGTCTTGAAAGCGTTCCCAAGCCTCTGGGATTGATTCATCGTATTGTTGCTGAAAAGTTGAAATCTTGGCACGGAGGGCATTCGTCTTGCCCACTGGGAAGAACTTTGCTAGGAAGGCGGTTGAACAGATCGCCCACGAGGTGTTTTTGTCTTTGTTGGCATAGAACCATTGTTTTGCTTTTCCCAAGAGTGAAAATGGGAACAAGCGAAGTAGAATGGCATCCCTTTCGACTCCTTTGATGGTGAAAGTGCTACAAATCTCCAGAAAGTGTTGGAGATGAGCGCTTGCGTCTTCATGTGCCTTTCCGCAAAACTGATTAGCTTGCACCATGTTGATCAAAGCTGGCTTGAGCTCAAATCCTTTGTCTCCCACATTGACTGTTGGTCCAATCCTGATGTTGGCAGTGGTTGGTGCAGAGAACTCACAGAGTATCTTGTCGGCCATAGTGTCCAACACTGGTGTTAAGCTTCTTCTTATCTGGCTAACTTCTGGAAGTGGTTGTGAGGGTCTCTTGAGTTTGCGTCTTGTTTTCCTTAGTAAAGCTTCAGGATCCTCAATGTAGTTTTTCGGAAGTTAGAAACCAGTCATACATCACACCCTGCATAAGATAAAAAGATAAACAAAGCCAGGGTAAGCCTGCTTGAGTAAAAGTAAATAATCAGTGCATTATCACATGTGTGTAAGTAAAATGATATGTTCTAGCTACCGTTTTAAAATGCTGCTAATGCAATGTCCTATTAGTGTTCATAAAGATTTAATGAAAAACCCTAGGTACCATCCCTAATTGAATTGATGTGTTCCCCGGCAACGGCGCCATAAATGCTTGTTGGTATTTCTTAACATCGCTACTAAGAATAGAGTTAATCTATCCCCGGCAACGGCACCAGAAATACTACACTCCTTAATGGAATCACTCTAAGAATGAGCAACATAAAATATTAAACTAGTGAAGGCACTAAAGAGTGTACGGGACACTACTAACTTCACTTAACGTCAAGTTGTCATCCCCAACATGAAGGTAGCAATGTAATTATATCAGGGCACTGGATTTAAAGATAAATATTTACCCGCAAGCGCACAGATAAATATACCCATTGTAGAAGCATTTCACTCAAGCTAGTCTCAGGTATCGTTATTTATATTTAGCCTAGAGACTAATCAATTCAAGGTATGATGGTATTATATTAATGAGGACTGAACAACATTCATTATGGCACACACTTATAATAAGTCTGATAACACACTAATTACTCCAAACAGGGATCAGGTTACAAAGTAATTGATAATGATAAATGATAAATGATAAATGATAACAGAGATCAGATCGATCTAGGATAATCCTAGAACAGTACTACCTAGCAAGTGATGATTAGAACATGTATTAATAAGAAACATTCCTAAGTTATTCTAATTACAAGTCATAGCATACCTTTATTAGTGCAATTATATTTGGCAATCATTGGCTAGGTCACATCATATTTATAATCAAGAGGCAACTCCATAGTAAAGGTGTCAAACAGAGTAACCCTTAAACCATGAGTTAACTGAGCCATACTGAACACTACATTCGGGAGGTGGAATACAAAGGACTCAACAGGGCTATCACACCCGCGATCTACCACTCTATCCGGAACATAGGACGCATTCGCAGATAAATATTGTATAGGCACCACGCCTACATAGCATCTATCACCCACCCGTTGTACTTTAAGATGAGCGCTATACGAACATGAGTATAAACATAAATATGAACTATCTATGCCAAATATATAATCAAAGCAGACTATAAGCATTATAATTAAGAATATAATAGTTGATGTCTTAGTCATTTCAAATGTCTTGCTAACTAGAACACGAAGATGAACAATAAAGTGAATTAGATCATCGAGAAGAACTAAAGTACGAACTAGAACATGAACTAGGACAAGATTATGAACTAGAAGATGAACTAGACGATGAACATGAACTAAACAATGAAGAACAATGATGAACTAGAAGAGCAATTATGAAATAGATCCATAATGTTAATACAAGAGAGAAGATCTTGGGTTTACCGAGCCTTCTCGTGACTAGATCAGGAATCCAAGAGAAGCTTGCCTCCTCTAATCCTATTCTATCTACTAATCTAAGTGGATGTAGTTCTAGGGCTACCGATTGATCTCCTTCTGATGAATGCCTGATGCTCTGATTGATGATGTCTAATGATCAAACCCTGATTGCCCTGGAGAGGGCGGTCAGGGGCTGTTTTTATAGCCCTGGGCGATGAACCGTGGCCCTTGGATCAAACCGACTTAAGGTACGGCCGAGATGCATCCTAGAGGTCGGTGGAGGTAGCTTGCAGAAGACAGAAGCCAGCGGGCCTAGGGGGACCGGTCGGTCTCCTGGTGGGACCGGTCGGTCCCACCAGTCAGCCTCTCGCGATGGTCGACCTCCTGGTGTCTTCTTTCGTCCTCTGGAGTCTTCTAGAATAATCCTGACGTGGTGGTGGCATTATCTCCCATCGGTTTCCTTCTATGGGAAGCTATCAGTGCTGATTTCCTGGTTTAGTCCCTGCAGAATCATAGTTCACCAAAACTCGTGGAATATTGTCAGTTAAAACCCTAAACCTTTGTTGGTGATCAAATTCTTGCCCTTTTTATATTTATTTATCCCTTAATTATGATAGATAACCAGTGTTAACATATACATAAATAAAAATAAAATAAAATAAACCCCTATGCCAAACAAGAGCAAGTCAAAAAACCAAAAGCTTTGGCTCAAATTCAACCTCAAAAACCGACTCCCTAACGTAGATGGACGGCTACTTTTGGAAATCTTCAAATACCGATGCTAAAAAGTAGCAAAGATATCTAGAGAGGTTCCTTGGTGAACTCTAGGGCCAAACGAGAAGTCCGAAAACCAAGCGGAAAAGAGAGGAGCAAACACACTAAAATGCAAGCTTCAGCCAAATCCCGGACTGTCCGGACTCCCAGTCCCGGACTGTCCACGCCAGAGGCGGACTGTCCACGGTCCCCTGGCGGACTGTCCGCCGGCCAAAATCGAGAAAAAACACTGCTGCTGAAAGTCCCCTAGACGTTCCCGGACTATCCGCGAATCCCAACAGCGGACTGTCCGCCGGTCAAAACTGAGCACTATGCACCGCGACGAACAGCCACTGCTCGGCTGAGTCCCGATGCCCGGACTGTCCGCGCCCCAAACGGTTGACTGTCCGCGGCTGTGCAGAGAGGGCGATTTTGGTCGCCCTTCTCCCAAATCTCCTCCAATCCGAATTAAAGCGAAATCCCTTGATCCCAAACTTGGAGCAAATGATCACAAGATAGTTAGGAGACTATCCCCAAGAAATCATCCGCTCAAATCAACTCAATCAACGGGAATTCGAAAGGGGAGGAGTATGAATCGAAAAAGCGCCACGAAACTTGAATCGACCTGATCTACTTGTTCGTGAGGGTAGAGATGAATTCCTTCGGTGGACATGTTCTCCTCACTTCAAAGAACAAGTTGATTCAAGTGGATTCGAGAAAGACGCAGCGAGGAGGGAGATCGAGTGATGGGAAAATCATGGAGAAACGAAGAATGCGAAGAACAAGTTCAAAACGCGAATCAAGACCATGAATTGTCAGCCGAAATTTGTCCCCACGAGGAGACAATGAGAATCCGGTCCCGTTTCCGCAAAATCCAAATACACAGAGGTATTGTTCACTTTCTCTGCAGATCTCAGTAGCTACAACAGGAAATGGGGAGCAGGAAACCCTAGAATGAAAATAGCAATGGCTGAGATTGTCTGGAGGGAGGGGTTGCCTCTCCTTATATAGCCTAATACAATTATTCCCCTTCTACCCCTACTGCTAATGAGCGAGCAGGCTAACCCTAAGGGTATTCCTGACCAACTCGAAGTTGATGGTGATCCTACGGCCACGACCGCACATCTGGTAGCTTCGCCTCGACGCGACATCACCGATTGCCGCCACATGCCGCCACCGCTCTGCTTGTCCTTTTCACGGACCTCCCCCTGGTTTTGAGGCCGAAACCGGGAAACCTGGGCCATCCCCCGGTTTTGAGGCGAAACCAGGAAACCTGTCCTCCGTCGCCTGAGTTTTGTGGCCCAAACTCAGAAACCTGCCAACGCCACGGTTTTGAGGCCCAAACCTAGAAACCATCCTCAGCCCGAGTTTTGTGGCCCAAACTCGGAAACCGGCCGCACCAAGGTTTTGAGGCCCAAACCTGGAAACCGTCCACTCGGTGGTTTTTCTGTGGCTCAACCACCAAACCGAGCCATAGAGGGGATGCACCGCCCGTGCACCCCGTCCACACGCAAGTCTTCACTTGTCGCTGTCCCAGGTTGTCAGCCACCACGGCCGATCCTTAGGCCACCGGTCCATCAGTCCAAGCCTCACGTTCGCCCTTCACCGCTCCAGGTCCATTGGCACGACACGTCTCTACTTCACCTTCACCTTGCCTTTGATCACCGTATACGTGCTCAACACCTGCACAACACAAGCCAAAGAACATGCGCATCATCCCAGTTGACAATCACTCATCATCTCAAGATCCGGCATACACCCATGTATCCGCAATCATCCGCTCAAATCAACTCAAACTCCGGGAAATCAAAAGGGAAGGTGTAGGAACGAAAAAATCACTACGAAACTTGAATCGACCCGATCTACTTGTTTGTGAGGATTGAGATGAATTCCTTCGGTGGAAATGTTCCCCTCAAATCAAAGAACATGTTGATTCAAGTGGATTTGAAAAAGACGCAGCGTAGAGGGAGATCGAGCGACGGGAAAATTGAGACAAAAAGTAAAACACGAAGAACAACTCAATAACGCGAATCACAATCTCAATTCATAGCCGAAATTCATCCCCACGAGGAGACAAAGGGAATCCGGTCCTGTTTCCGCAAAATCCAAATACATAGAGGTATGATTAAGCCATCTCTGCGGATCTCAGTAGCTACAGCAGGGAATGGGAGGCTAGAAAACCTAGACTAAAAGTAGGAAATGGCTGAGATATCATTTGGATGGAGGGCCTGGCTCTCCTAATATAGCCTAATACAATGATTCCCCTTCTACCCCTGCTGCTAATGAGCGAACAGGCTAACCCTAAGGGTGCTCCTGACCAACTAGAAGTGTAGTCGATCTGACGGCCACGCCCGCAATCCGTTAGCTTCGCCTCGACGCGACCTCACCTGATGCCGCCACGTGCGCCATGCATGCGCCGTGGCCCATCCTTTTCACGGACCTCCCCCCGGTTTTGAGGATGAAACAGGGAAACCTTTCGTCCATCGGCTGAGTTTTGTGGCCCAAACTCAGAAACCCGCCAGCACCCAGGTTTTGAGGCCCAAACATGGAAACCGTCCTCAGCCCGAGTTTTGAGGCCCCAACTCGGAAACCGACAGCACCCAGGTTTTGAGGCCCAAACCTGGAAACCGTCCACTCGGTGGTTTTTCTGTGGCTCAACCACCAAACCGACGCCGTAGAGGGATGCGCCGCCCGTGCACCTCGTCCACCCACATGTCTTCACTTGTCGCTGTCCCAGGCTATCAGCCTCCACAGCTGATCCTCAGGCCACCGGTCCGTTAGTCCAGGCCTCACGTCCGCCCTTCACCACTCCGGGTCCATCGGCACGGCACGTCTCTACTTGACCTTCACCTTGCCTTCCATCACCGTCTCTGAGCTCGACACCTGCACAAACACAAGACAAATAACATGTGCATCATACCAGTTGACAATCACTCATCATCTCAAGATCCGGCATACACCCATGTATCCGCAATCTCCCCCTTGATGAGTGCATTGTCAACTACCAACACAAATCATATTGAAATAGAAGAAAGGAAGAAGAAGAAGGAAGCGAACTCAACCAATCGACCAGAAGCGAAGCAACGCCAAAAGAAGTCGAATGGAGTGAGCAAGACAACTTGGTTCCCAAAGACATGGGCAACGGCTCGACGCAACCAAGCAAAGCAAAACTAGCCCTCAAGAAGATGCAAAACAGGCTCAACACCGCTAGCGAGAAGTTCAGAGCAAAGAAGCCAAAGCTTGAGTAAATTTGCGAGTCCCTCCAGAAAGAGGCAAAGGCTCAACACAACTAGCTAAAAACTGCTCCAAACCAATTGAAAACTCATCAAGCGAGCAAACTCCCCCCCGAGCAAACTCCCCCTTGACATTAACTCCCCCTTCAATAGTGCACACAACTAGGACATGATTTGTAAAATTTCTCCCCCTTAGTTGAAAATGCACAATCAAGCAAGTGCATATGAGTAACAAATGCTGGTTAGCAGCTTCAGGTATATAGTCTATAGTGTGAATAGAGGCTTTAAATAGTGCTGATCCGACTACTCAACAACAGTATAAATGCCAGCAAAGGCTCAAACTGATCACAGAATACGAAATATGAACATATGAGCATAGTGGGCAGTTTGGAGCCATTCTGAAAGGGTTCACCATCAAAATAGCACTAAACATGCATAGATAGGAAGTCAAGCAAATGCTAAACATGTATACAAGGTGAACTACCCCTAGCAAAGTTCAATTATCAGGCTATAGAATGAAACATAGACTTGTGCTTTCAAATTTTATCGGAGTTGCAGCGATGATTATAAACAAGTTTGAATTTTCAGCATGTGATTGCGAGAGGTTGAAATCTTGACATTGCCTAACTTTTCAACCGAGCTAAGCCTATGCATAAGCAATCAGAAGCTTGAACCAACAGTTTCGGTCTTACACTATACGGCTCAAGTTTAACTCAATGTGCAATGAGAAACAGTCTTGATACCGTGATGTGCTGTCAAGCAACCCATCTCGATCTTTTCAATTCACTTAGACTTGGTTCAAATTTAAGAGAATATGAACATACCAAGCAAGTGATAGACTCAGAACTAGAGACATAGCAACCTAGCATATAGGAATAGCACAAGTAACTTCAACACATTCTACATATGCTAGTTGCCAATCTCAATGGTGAACAAGTTTCAAAATTTTATGTTGAATTAAGCATATTCACAATTCTGAAAAACAGCTCGGCTCACAACATGTATTAGTGATGAAGAAGAGCCTAAGCTACAAGCATCATCATATATCATCAGAGCATACACTAATCATAGCATAGATTCATTCTAGAGATTATAGACATAAAGCTCGAAAAAGAAATAAAGATGCAAAGATGATGAAATGCAAATACTAAACAAGAACAAAACAAAAGAAGTCTGTCTATGATACAATAACCAAAATGTTCCCCCAAACTAAAAGGGGAAACACACACCAAGCTCGCCTCTCAACCTAGCAAAGTTGATTGGTCCAAAGGCTTGGTAAAAATATTTGCCAACTTATGATGAGTATCGACATGGCAAAGGTCGAAATCACCCTTCTCATAGTGGTCTCGCAAGAAATGGAAGTGCACATCAATGTGTTTGGTCTTGGAGTGAAGCATGGGGTTCTTAGCAACGCTAATCGCACTCGTGCTATCACAAAGCAATGGAACTCGAGAAAAACTAAGACCGAAATCACGCAAAGTGGCCATCATCCACAACAACTGGGAACAACAGCTAGCTGCAACAACATATTCAGCCTCTGTGGTAGACTGGGTGACACTAGACTGCTTGCGTGAAGACCAAGATACAAGAGAAGAACCCAAAAACTGACAAGTTGTAGATACATGGGTGTATGCCGGGTCTCTGAGTGATGAGTGAATGTCAACTGGGATGATGCGCATGTTCTTTGGCTTGTGTTGTGCAGGTGTCGAGCACGGATGCAGTGATCAAAGGCAAGGTGAAGGTCAAGTAGAGACGTGCCGTGCCGATGGACCGAGAGTGGCGAAGGGCGGATGTGAGGCTTGGACTGAGGGACCAGAGGCCCGAGGATCAGCTGTGGTGGCTGGCAGCATATGGCAGCTACAAGTGAAGACTTGCGGTCATGTGTTGCCTGAGTCGTGGACTTGGGGACACGTGTCGGTGGACGGGGTGCACGGGAGGTGCATCCCATCTACGACGTCGGTTTGGTGGTAGAGCCAGGAAAAACCATCGGTGGACGGTTTTCCAGGTTTGGGCCTCAAAACCTGGTGCGATGGTTTCCGAGTTTGGCCACAAAACTCGGGCTGAGGAGGGTTTCCAGGTTTGGGCCTCAAAACCTGGGCGCTGCGGGTTTTGCTGAGTTTGGGCCTCAAAACTCAGATGCTTAGTGGGCTGGTTTCCCGGTTTGGGCCTCAAAACCGGGGGTTGGCTGGAAAAGGCTGGTTTCCCAGTTTGGGCCACAAAACCGGGGGTGCAGAGCGAGGGTGGCACGTGGCGGCAATCTGGAGGTTGCATCGAGGCAACGCCACGAGTTGTGCGGGCGTGGCCGTCGGATACACCTACCACCGAGTTGGTCCAGAATAACCTTAGGGTTTAGCTGGTTCGCTCTGTAAGTAGTTAGGGGTAGAGTGGGAATTAGGAATAGTTAGAATTAGGATAACTAGTGGGAGACACCCATCTCCCTTCCCATCTCAGTCATTTGCTCTTTGCCTTCTAGGGTTTCCTGCTCTCCCAATCCCCTGCTGTAGCTAGCTGAGATCCGCAGAGAACCATACCTCTGTGTACTAGAGATTTTGCGGAAGTGAGGCCATAACCTCACTGTTGTAGCGTGTGGTAGCCACACGGTTGCAGATCGATGTGTTGATTCACGTTTTGTTCGTGTTCTTCGCGTTCTTCGTTTCTCCGTGATTTTCCCGTCACTCGATCTCTCTCTCCCGTGCGTCTTTGCAAAATCCGTTTGAATCATCTTGTTCATATTTGAAAGGAGATCACTTCCACCGAAGGAATTTATCTATCTCCTTACGAACGGGTAGATCGGGTTGATTTCATTTTCGTGGTGCTTTTCGGTTCATCCTCCTCCCCTTTTTGATTTCCCGGTGTTTGACTCGATTTGAGCGGATGATTTCTTGGGGATAGTCTCCTAACTACTCCGTGATCATCCTCTCCAAGTTTGGGAACGTGGGATTTTGATTTGAATCAATTTGGGATTGATTTGGGTGAAGGGCGAATAAAATCGCCCTCCCTGAGTGACCGCGGACAGTCCGCCACTCAGGGCGCGGACAGTCCGCGCATCGGGATTCAGCCGAGCAGTGGCTGCGTGTCTCGGTGAATATTGCTGAAACTTGACCGGCGGACAGTCCGCCGTTGTGTTTGGCGTCCAGGGACTTCGCAGCAACCTTGCTGTTTGACGAGTTTTGCCGGCGGACAGTCCACCACTCGCCCGCGGACAGTCCGGCACTACTGTAGACAGTCCGGGACCGTACCGACGGACAGTCCGGGATTTGGCTGTGTCTTCCGGTTTAGTGCGTTTGCTCTCCCGGCTTGCTCACTTGGTTTCCGGACTTCTCGTTTGGCCCTAGAGATGACCAAGGAACCTCTCTAGGTATCTTTGCTACTCGTTAGCATAGGTATTTAGGAGTTTCTCGACGTAGCCGTCTATCAATGTTCGAGACTTGGTTTTTGGGGTTGTGTTCGAGCCGGAGCTTTGGCATTTGGTTTGCTATCTTCTTGTGGTGCCTCGCTGTGATCCTAGGAATCATCCACCCTCTTCCAAGGGTCGTGGGCATCACAGTTTCGGTCGCAGTTTTCGGGGGTTGATTTTGGGACATTTGGCCAAAGTTTCGAGAGAAATTTTTGAGCTCCCATTCACCCCCCCTCTGGTCGCCTGCTAGTGCTTTCTCGGTCCTTCAATTGGTATCGAAGCGGGTTAAGGATCTTCCACCTTAGCCGGTTCCAGATCCACAGAAGGCGACATGGATCGCGGCGTGGGCAAACCACCGTTTTTCGATGGGACGAACTATGCGTATTGGAAGATACGCATGTCGGCCTATCTGCAGAGTTTGGGTGCTTCCATCTGGGATGTTTGCAACTCTGCTGATTACGTGGTCTTGGCTGCTCGTGTCTCTCAGCTTCAGATCAGTGAGCACGATGCCAATAGCCGAGTCCGTAATGCTCTTTTCTCATGCTTGAGCATGAGTGAGTTTGATCGCGTTTCTCACCTCGCTACGGCTCTGGAGATTTGGGCTACCCTCATGCGTTTCCATGAGGGAACCTCTCAAGTCAAAACCCGTCTCTACGAGTCGTTCAAGCGGGAATATGAGAACTTTCGACATATGCCTGGCGAGAGCATAGAAAGTTTATTCGCTCGCTTTCAGGTGATTGTCAACAGGATGAGGGCTAACAAGGAGTTGTTGCCTTTCGATGATCATGAGAGAGCTTTGAAGCTTTTGCATACTCTTGATCGATCGGTGTGGGACTCCAAAGTTCAGGCGATCATCGAATCACCTAACTATGAGACCCTCACGTGCGACGAGCTCTTTAGTAAGCTCATGTCCAGTGAGATTGATGCCATGGCGAGGGCTTCTTATGAGAATCCTTCTGGCCCGACTATGGCTTTGGTTTTTGGCTCTTCTGCTAACCCCTCTGGAGGCTTTGCTCTTTCGTCTCTCTTTTCTGTCACAGAGGACCAGCTGGAGTCTTTGGGGGATGACGAGTTGGCAATACTCGCCAACCGGTTCTCGTGGTTTCACAACAACCGCATGAACCGTCGTCGCGGAGGAGGACGCTCAGGATGCTATGAGTGCGGCCACCCCGATCACTTCATCGCCAACTGCCCCAAGAAGAAGCATTCATCTGGGAAGGGCGATCATGGGCACAAGTACGACTCTGGCAAGTGCAAGGAGAAGTACGTCCCCGCGAGGCACAAGCAGAGGGGCGGCTTCGACAAGGAGTACATCAAAAAGAAGTACTTGGAGAAGGCCCAGGCTGAGTAGCGTGCGTTCTTCGCCACGCTCAGCGACGTCGACGGCTCGGATGACGACTCCGCTTGCTCAAGCGATGACGAGTCCGAGAAGAAGAAGAGGATCGAGGACAAGCTGAACGGTCTCTGCTTCTTCGCCGACGATGACGGCCTCTGCACCATGGCCCTCGGCAAGGAGGTCGAAGGCGAGCTGGTGAACTCCCCTCGGAACGACGACGACGACGACACCTCCCAGGTAGCCGTGACCCACGATGAGCTTTCCGCTAAGGTCGAGAAACTTACTACCGCGCTCCTTAGTCAAGATAAGTTGCTTAGGCGAGCCGCTAGAGAGCGCAAGGAGTTTAGGCAGAAGTGGGAGGATACGGTGAAGGAACTTGATTCTGTCAAGTCCACCGTAGTTGTCACAGATGAGGAGGAGTGCGAGGCGTGCACCACGCACATGACTGATCTTCTCACTTTGAGAAGTAAGTATGTTGCGTTAGTAGGACATTTGGATGAGCTCCATGCTAGACCCATGCTGTTGGGTGCGTGCAAGACCTGTCCTGTCTTGCAATCCGAGTTGGTAGAGAAGAATGCCAAGATTGTGTCTCTTGAGGAGGCTAGCTCGGGTAGCACTTGTGTGACTAGGTGCGCTTTGTGCGAGGGTTTGGAGATGGAGATTTCCAATGTGAAGCATGACAAGATGCAAACCGAGGAGGAAAACACATACCTTCGGACCATCTTGTCATGGGTGTCTTGTGGTGAGCCACAGCTCGGGATGATGATCTCCCAATTCAAGCGAGCTGCTGGAGGTCCTGGTGTAGGTTTTGCTCCGGGTGTTGATGTTTCTGCTTTTGGGAAGATTAGAGAGTCGAGTGTTTGAACCCGAGTGAGAAGCCCAACTCCACCACTACTCCCAAACTAACCAAGCTTCCACCCAAAGAGCCTCTCAAGCCTAACACCAAGGATGGGGTGTTTGAGGAACCTCCGAGAGCTCCACCCAAGAACCAAGTGTGGCATCCCAAACCCAACCACGTGAAAAACAAGCTTGATGCTATGCCACCTATTAGCGAGGAGCTGTTGCCACAGAAGGGCAAGGTGATCCACACCCACCACCGTGAGTACAAACAACCCCCTTTGAGAGCGGTGAGGTACCACTATGAGCATTGTGGGAGAGATGGACACTTGAGTGAGTTCTGCTTTCGGCGCAAGAGAGAGGCGCGCCATGCAAAGGAGATGAACAATACGGACATGTACCATCCTTTCCGTGATGTACATGTGCCGAATGTTCAGAGGAGAGCACCGAGACGTGCTGCTAGGCCCAGAGGTCCAGAACCTCAAGTTCCCAGGCCTAGGCAGGAGAGAGCTCCGAGGAGAGACGCTAGGCCTAGAGGTGTTGAACCTCAAGTTCCTAGGTGTAGGCCTCGTAGAGAGCGTGCCCGGCGGGAGCCTGCTGTTGTAGGCCATGGACCCCGTGGCGGTGGCTTTGTAGTTGAGCGTTTTCCTCCACCGCGTTTTGAGTATCGCGGTGAGCGCTCCTTCCCCAGCGGACCACATTCTTCTAAACGTGGTGATCGCTTCCTTCGTAGATGTGCTAGGAATGGTTTTTTCACTGACCATTCTTTTGAGCAGCCGACCCAATACTGGTATTCCCCTTACTTCACTAACCCCAGTGTTGGCCCGTATGCTCACCCTATGTCTTTTTATTGATGTAGGTAAAACGATTGGAGAACGTTTGGTTGGTGGATTCCGGGTGTTCGAGGCACATGACCGGAAACGCGAAGTGGTTCTCCAGTCTTAGTCCGGTCACCGGAAAGGAGTATATCACCTTCGGCGACAACAACAAAGGTAAGGTGCTGTCTCTTGTGTCTGTGCGAGTTAATGAGCACTTTGTGTTGCGTGATGTTGCTCTTGTTTCTAACTTGCATTTTAACCTTCTTTCTATTTCGCAACTTTTCGATGATGACTATGAGATTCGTTTTAAACCGAATCTCAGTCGCATTTTGGATCCTCAGGGCAATCTTGTATGTGTGATTTCGCCCTTTGGAAAAGTCTTTCGTGCGGATTTCTCGGAGTCGTTCGGAATTTCCCGTTGTCTTTTGGCTGGACCTTCCTCCTCTGATCTTTGGAAGTGGCATAGGAGACTAGGTCACCTGAGCTTCGACTTGCTTGCAAGACTTAGTTCACTTGGCTAATCCGAGGATTGCCCAAGTTGTCCATGGAGAAGGATCTTGTTTGCCATTCTTGTAGACATGGGAAGATGGTAGCCGCTCCCCACCATCCAGTGACTCAGGTCATGACTAAGCGCCCTGGAGAGCTTTTACACATGGACCTTGTTGGTCCGGCACGGGTGAGCTCGGTGGGGGGAAGTGGTATGTGCTTGTTGTTGTCGATGATTTTTTCGAGATATTCGTGGGTCTTCTTTTTAGCTGAGAAGACCGAGACTTTCTCCTTTGCTCGCAATCTGATTTTGCGTCTTCAGAATGAGTTCCCTTTGAACTCTATGCGAGCAATTCGGAGTGATAATGGTTCCGAATTCAAGAATTCGGATTTTGAGAAGTTTTGTGACTCTTTTCGGTTAGAGCATCAGTTTTTTTCCCCCTACACACCGCCTCAGAATGGCGTTGTAGAGAGGAAGAATCGGACCCTTGTAGAGATGGCCCGGACGATGCTCGATGATCATAGGACTCCTAGGCGATATTGGGCCGAAGCTATGAACACTACATGCTATATTTCCAATCGCATTTTTCTTCGAGCTTTCTTGAAAAAGACCTCTTATGAGTTGCGTTTTGGAAAACTCCCCAAGGTGAGTTATTTTCGAGTTTTTGGTTGCCATTGTTTTATACTAAAAAAGGGCAACTTGGACAAGTTTGAGTCTCGTTCTTCTGACGGTGTGTTTTTGGGTTATGGCACTCATACTCGTGCTTATCGTGTACTTAACCTTGACACTAACCGAGTCATGGAGACATCCGATGTCACCTTCGATGAGACCATGGTTTTGTCCTTCTTCTCGTTTTGAGCGTGCAGGTGATCATGAGGTTGGCGAACCTCTTTTCGATGATGAAGAAGAAGGTGCTGAAGGGATAGATGACCCAGCACCTCCTCCAACTGCTGTGCCGCAAAGAGCGGCCTCTACGATGACTCATGGCCCCGACACATCGTCTTCCTGGGGGCCGTGGGATCCGCCACCTCTAGCGGTACCCTTTGTACCCGAGGAGGCACCAACTGCTGTTGAGGGGGAGGCCACTTCGGCCAGGGAGGCGCCACGACACATTAGCACCAGCACCCGCCTCAGCAGATGATCGGCAGCATCGACGAGCGCGTCACCGGTCAAGGCAAATATCTCACTCATTCTGCATCGTTGCTGATTTTGCCGCGCGAGGCTTGTGGACACGCTCTGACGGATTCGGATTGGGTCGATGCCATGCATGAGGAGTTAGAAAACTTTGAGAGAAATCGGGTTTGGGTTCTAGTGTCTCCACCTTCTGAATGTCATCCAATCGGGACAAAATGGGTTTTCAAAAACAAACAGGGAGAAGATGGTCATGTTGTGAGAAACAAGGCCAGACTCGTAGCCCAAGGATATAGTCAGAAGGAGGGGATAGACTATGAGGAGACGTTTGCTCCTGTAGCACGTTTGGAGGCTATTAGGATACTCTTGGCTTTTGCTGCATCCAAAGGTTTCAAACTTTTTCAAATGGATGTCAAGAGTGCCTTCTTAAACGGCTACATAGAAGAGGAGGTGTATGTTAGACAACCCCCGGTTTCGAAAATCCCAAGTTTCCAAACCATGTCTTTAAACTTCACAAAGCTTTGTATGGCTTGAAACAAGCCCCTAGAGCCTGGTATGATAGGTTGAAAACCTTTTTGCTTGCTAAGGGTTTTAAAATGGGATGTGTAGATAAAACGCTCTTTCTCCTCAAGCAAGGCAGTGATACTCTCTTGGTCCAAATTTACGTGGATGATATCATTTTCGGTGGTTCTTCTCACGCTTTGGTTGCTAAGTTTGCAGACACTATGAGCAGGGAGTTTGAGATGAGCATGATGGGCGAGTTGACGTTTTTCCTCGGGTTGCAAATCAAGCAATCCCGGGAAGGAACGTTTGTGCACCAGGGCAAGTACACCAAAGATATCCTGAAGAAGTTCGACATGGGTGAGGCCAAGCCTCTTCCAACACCCATGGCAACCACGACGGCCCTGGATGCGGACAAGGAGGGAGAAGCAGTGGACCAGAAGGAGTACCGAAGTATGATCGGGTCGCTGCTGTACCTGACGGCGACACGCCCGGACATCCAGTTCGCGGTGTGCTTCTGCGCGCGCTTTCAGGCGTCGCCGCGCACCTCTCACCGTCAGGCGGTCAAGCGCATTATGAGGTACTTATCCTTCTCTCCAGAATTCGGGATTTGGTATTCTGCTTCCTCCACCCTTTCCCTTTGCGGTTATTCCGATGCTGACTTTGCTGGTTGCCGTATTGATCACAAGTCCACTTCTGGGACTTGCCAGTTTATTGGTTCTTCTCTTGTTTCGTGGTCTTCTCGCAAGCAGTCTAGCGTCGCCCAGTCTACCACAGAGGCTGAGTATGTTGCTACGGCTAGCTGTTGTTCCCAGTTACTCTGGATGATGGTCACATTGCGTGATTTTGGTCTGAGCTTTTCTCGTGTTCCATTACTTTGTGACAGCACGAGTGCGATTAGCGTTGCTAAGAACCCCGTGCTGCACTCGAAGACCAAACACATTGATGTGCACTTTCATTTTCTGCGAGACCACTATGAGAAGGGTGATATCGACCTTCGTCATGTCGATACTCATCATCAGCTTGCTGATATTTTTACCAAGCCTTTGGACCAATCAACCTTTAATCGGTTGAGAGGTGAGCTTGGTGTGTGTTTCCCCTTTTAGATGGGGGAAACACTTTGGATTTTGTATGATACACTGACTTTTTGGTTTCAGTTTTTTTACTTCTTTTTGATTTCTTCATGCATCTTTGGCATTTCAGCATACGCTTTTACATTCTAAGCTTCATGTGTATAATCTGAAGAATGTAACTATGCTCTGTGTAGTTTTTGCTCCGATGCTTTATGTTGATGTTGTAGCTTATGCTCCTTCTGATCACTAGTGCATACTATGAGTTGAGCTATTTTTGAATGGTGAATTTGATAATGAACTTAAAACTTGAAAATGTTCACCATTGAGATATGCAACTAGCATGTGTAGGTTGTGTTGAAGTCACATGTGCTTTTCATATATGCTAGGTTGCTATGTCTCTAGTGTTGAGTCATTCACTTTCTTGGTATGTCATATTCTGTTTAAACTCTGAACCAAGTGAATTGGAAAGATCAAGATGGGTTTGCTTGTTAACACCTCACAGTTTCGAGACTGTTTCTCATTGCACTTTGAGTTAAACTTGAGCTGTGTAGTGTATGACCGAAACTGTTGTTTTAAGCTTCCGATTGCTTATGCATAGGCTTCGCATAGTTGGAAAGTTAGGCAATAACGAGCATTCAACCTCTCGCAGTCACATGCTGTTTTCTGAACTTGTGTAATGTCACCGCTGCAACTCCGATTAAAATCTGAAATCACAAGTATATGCCTAAAATTGGTATCAGCATGATGTTTGAACTATGCTAGGGGTAGTTCACCTTGTATACATGATTAGCACTTGTTTGACTTCCTGTATATACATGTCTGTGCTATTTTGATGGTGAATACCTTTTCAGCTACAAACTGCTCTTTTGCTCTCATTTCAGACTTAGTGATCAGTTTGAGCCTTTGCTAGCATTCTGTGCCTTTTTCTGAGTCATCGGATTAGAACTCTGTAGAGCATTTTTGCACTCTTTTGAAGTATACTCCTGAAGCTCCTAACTTGCATTTTGCCTCATTTGCATTTTGGAAGGGGAGAGTTCTGCGTGTTGGCAATTTTTGTTGGTGCATTTTCCTAGGAGGAGAAATGTTTTTTGATTAGTGCATTTTCAACTAAGGGGGACAGATTGCAAATCATAACAACCCTTGCTTGCACTATTTGAGGGGGAGTTTTTCTTGCTTCCTGTTGGCCATAAGGCGTTGATATCGAGCTTTCTTTGCTAGTTGTGTTGAGCCTCTGTGCCTCTGTCTTGAGGGACTAGCATTTTTGCTTTGATATTTTAAATTGGTTTTTGCTAGCGGTGTTGAGCCTGTTCTACCTCTTCTTGAGGGCCAGCTTTGCTTTGCTTGGTTGCGTCGAGCCGTTGCCCATGTCTTTGGGGACCAAGTTGTTTTGCTTCTTCCACTTGACCTTCTTCGGCTTTGCTATGCTTTTCGGTCATTTGGTCGAGTTCTCTCTTCTCCTTCTTCCTTCTTCTCTTTCTATTATGATTTGTGTTGGTAGTTGACAATGCACTCATCAAGGGGGAGATTGCGGATACATGGGTGTATGCCGGGTCTCTGAGTGATGAGTGATTGTCAACTGGGATGATGTGCATGTTCTTTGGCTTGTGTTGTGTAGGTGTCGAGCACGAATGCAGTGATCAAAGGCAAGGTGAAGGTCAAGTAGAGACGTGCCGTGCTGATGGACTGAGAGTGGCGAAGGGCGGACGTGAGGCTTGGACTGAGGGACCAGAGGCCCGAGGATCAGCTGTGGTGGTTGGCAGCCTGTGGCAGCTACAAGTGAAGACTTGCGGTCATGTGTTGCCTGAGTCGTGGACTTGGGGACACGTGTCTGTGGACGGGGTGCACGGGAGGTGCATCCCATCTACGACGTCGGTTTGGTGGTACAGCCAGGGAAAAACCATCGGGTGGACGGTTTCCAGGTTTGGGCCTCAAAACCTGGGTGCGGATGGTTTCCGAGTTTGGCCACAAAACTCAGGCTGAGGACGGTTTCCAGCTTTGGGCCTCAAAACCTGGGCGCTACGGGTTTTGCTGAGTTTGGGCCTCAAAACTCATATGCTTGGTGGGCTGGTTTCCCGGTTTGGGCCTCAAAACCGGGGGTTGGCTGGAAAAGGCTGGTTTCCCGGTTTGGGCCACAAAACCGGGGGTGCAGAGCGAGGGCGGCACGTGGCGGCAATTGGGAGGTTGCGTCGAGGCAATGCTACGAGTTGTGCGGGCGTGGCTGTCGGATACACCTACCACCGAGTTGGTCCAGAATAACCTTAGGGTTTAGCTGGTTCGCTCTGTAAGTAGTTAGGGGTAGAGTGGGAATTAGGAATAGTTAGAATTAGGATAAGTAGTGGGAGACACCCACCTCCCTTCCCATCTCAGTGATTTGCTCTTTGCCTTCTACGGTTTCCTGCTCTCCCAATCCCCTGCTTTAGCTAGCTGAGATCCGCAGAGAACCATACCTCTGTGTACTGGAGATTTTGACGAAGTGAGGCCGTAACCTCACTGTTGTAGCGTATGGTAGCCACACGGTTGCAGATCGATGTGTTGATTCGCGTTTTGTTCGTGTTCTTTGTGTTCTTCGTTTCTCCGCGATTTTCCCGTCACTCGATCTCTCTCTCCCGGGCGTCTTTGCGAAATCTGTTTGAATCATCTTGTTCGTATTTGAAAGGAGATCACTTCCACCGAAGGAATTTATCTATCTCCTTACGAACGGGTAGATCGGGTGGATTTTGTTTTCGTGGCGCTTTTTGGTTCAGCCTCCTCCCCTTTTTGATTTCCCGGTGTTTGACTCGATTTGAGCGGATGATTTCTTGGGGATAGTCTCCTAACTACTCCATGATTATCCTCTCCAAGTTTGGGAACGTGGGATTTTGATTTGAATCGAATTGGGATTGATTTGGGTGAAGGGCGAATAAAATCGCCCTCCCTGAGTGACCGTGGACAGTCCGCCACTCAGGGCGCGGACAGTCCGCGCATCGGAATTCAGCCGAGCAGTGGCTGCGTGTCTCGGTGAACAGTGCTGAAACTTAACCGGCAGACAGTCCACCGTTGTGTTTGGCGGACAGTCCGGGAACGTCCAGGGACTTCGCAGCAACCTTGCTGTTTGACGAGTTTTGCCGGCGGACAGTCCGCCACTCGCTCGCGGACAGTCCGGCACTACTGCGAATAGTCCGCGACCGTACCGGCGGACAGTCCGGGATTTGGCTGTGTCTTCTGGTTTAGTGCGTTTGCTCTCCCGGCTTGCTCACTTGGTTTCCGGACTTCTCGTTTGGCCCTAGAGTTGACCAAGGAACCTCTCTAGGTATCTTTGCTACTCGTTAGCATAGGTATTTAGGAGTTTCTCGACGTAGCCGTCTATCTACATTCGGGACTTGGTTTTTGGGGTTGTGTTCGAGCCGGAGCTTTTGGCATTTGGTTTGCTATCTTCTTGTGGTGCCTCGCTGTGATCCTAGGAATCATCCACCCTCTTCCAAGGGTCGTGGGCATCACAGTTTCGGTCGCAGTTTCTCGGGGTTGATTTTGGGACATTTGGCCAAAGTTTCGAGAGAAATTTTTGAGCTCCCATTCAGCCCTCCTCTGGTCGCCTTGCTAGTGCTTTCTCGGTCCTTCACAAGTCCCAGAAGTGGACTTGCGGTCAAGTCGACAACCAGCAAAATCAGCATCAAAATATCCGCAAAGAGTGAGGGTAGAAGAAGCAGAATACCAAATCCCCAACTCTGGAGTGAAACGAAGGTACCTCATTATGCGCTTGACCGCTTGACGGTGAGACGTGCGCGGTGACGACTGAAATCGTGCGCAAAGACACACCGTGAACTGAATGTCCGGGCGTGTCACCATCAGTTACAACAGCGACCTAATCATACTCCGGTACTTCTTCTGGTCCAAGGCTTCTCCCTCCTCATCCGCATATAGGGCCATCGTAGTCGACATGGGTGTTGGAAGAGGCTTGGCCTCACCCATATCAAACTTCTTCACTATGTCCTTGGTGTACCTGCCCTAGTGCACAAACGTCTCTTCTCGGGATTGCTTGATTTGCAACCCAGAAAAGAAGTCAACTCGCTCATCATGCTCATCTCAAATTTTCTGCTCATTGTATCTGCAACTTGGCAACCAAAGCATGAGAAGAACCACCAAAAAAGATATCATCCACGTAAATCTGAACCAACAAAGTGTCATTTCCTTGCTTGAGGAGAAAAGAGTTTTAGCCACACATCCCATTTTAAACCCTTAGCAAGCAAAAAGGTTTTCAACCTATCATACCAGGCTCTAGGGGCTTGTTTTAAACTATATAAAGCTTTGTTAAGTTTTAAAACATGGTTTGCAAACTTGGTAGTTTCGAAACCGGGGGGTTATCTCACATACACCTCTTCTTCTATGTAGCCGTTTAGGAAGGCACTCTTGACATCCATTTGAAAAAGTTTGAAACCCATGGATGCAGCAAAAGTCAAGAGGATCCTAATTGCCTCCAAACAAGCTACAGGAGAAAAAGTCTCCTCATAGTCTATCCCCTCCTTCTGACTATACCCCTGGGCTACAAGTCTGGCCTTGTTTCTCACAACATGGCCATCCTCTCCTTGTTTGTTTTTGAAAACCCATTTTGTCCCAATAGGGTGACACTCAGAAGGAGGTGGACAAGAACCCAAACCCGATTTCTCTCAAAATTTTCTAACTCCTCATGAATGGGCAGTGTTTGTTGAGATCGGTATAATCAACACACATTCTCCATTCTTTATTCTTCTTTTGAACTAAAAGGGTTGGCGAGCCACTCCGGGTGATACACTTCTTTTATAAAACCGGCAGCTAACAGCCGGGTAATTTCTACCCTAATAGCCTCCTTCTTGTCGTGAGCGAACCGTCGTAGCTTCTGCTTGATTGGTTTGGCGGTCTTCGAAACGTCCAACGAGTGCTCGACCAGCTCCCGAGGTACACCGGGCATGTCCACGGGTTTCCACGCGAAGACGCTTACGTTGTCCCTCAGAAAGCTGACGAGCGCGCTTTCCTTTTTGGGGTCGAGGTCGATCCCGATGCGCGCCGTCTTGCTGGAGTCTCCTTCGACCAGCTCCACCTCCTGGAAGTCCTTGCTCCTGGTCGCGGCACGCTTGGCTTCCTTGATTGGGATAGACTGCTCCTCTGGAGCCACTTTTACTGCATCCACGCGGGTTTCCTCCATGCGGATTGACAGGTCATGGGCTTGAGCAGTCGCGAAGCTCTCCTTTTCACATTCATAGGCCGTGGAGATGCTCCCCCTAATGCTTAAAACGCCGTTCTCAGATGGCATTTTTAGCAGGAGGTAAGTGTAATGCGGAATTGCCATGAACTTGGTAAGGGCGGGGCGACCCAACAATGCGTGGTAAGATCCCTCGAAGTCTGCCACGATGAAGTTGATGTAGCAGATGCGATGGCGCTCCTTCGTTCCAAACTGGACTGGTAAGGTGATTTGGCCCAATGGCTGAGACCTGGGATGGTAGGATCCCCCAGAAAGGGGCATCGTATGGTTCCAAGTCGCCTATCGCGATGCCGAGCTCTGGTAACGCATGCTTGAATAATATGTCGAGGGCACTGCCACCGTCAACCAATACCTTCTCGAATCCTACTCCATCGATGTGGGGTCAACAACAAGTGGGAAACGACCAGGTTCAGGAACCCTGGCCCACTGATCAGCTCTGCTGAACGAAATCTCTTGATGTGACCAGGCCAAATAGTTGGGGTCTGAGATTCTTTCGTCAACTCGGTCGACGGAGTAGACTGCTCGCTCCATTAGCTTGCGGATTCTCTTGTCAGCCAGGATTGCTTTGCCGCCGAATATGGTGCGTACGGACTTTTCGGCTTCTCTGAAGCCGCCGTGCTTCGGGTTTCTTCCCGGATCCTGGTCATCCTCATTATCCTCTTGAGGGCCCTTTCCTTCACATCTGGTCGAGGGTCCGTCCTCGGTATCAGGGCGCTGCTTCTTCTTCGAGCCATTGCGGAATATGGCTTTGAACCCTCTACATTCCTCCATCGTATGTCCTATGCCGGGGTGCGCTGGGCAGTCCTGCTTCAGATTTTGGAGTAGGCTGAGTCATAATTGCGCTTGGCTCCCGCCTTGGTGTTATTAACTTCATTACCCGGTGCTCGGCCAGGGTTTGGTTGTCTTCTTCTTTCGTCACGGCTGTCGTACCTTCGGTTAAAGCGGGGGTTATCCCTGAACCTTTCACGGCGGTCATCTTGGGCTTCGTCGTGTCGGTCGCCACGGTAGTCATTGCGCTGGCGGTCGTCATGACGGGGCCTCGGTTCCCGGTGGTCATCCACGAGCTGAGTATTATATTCTTCTGCTTGGGCCAGCTCTGGGCTATATTAAGGAGTTCCTCAACTGTTCGTGGCTCTTTTCATAGCAGCTTGTTCCTCAGCCCTTCATGGTGGTGTAACCCTCTGATAAAAGCCGAGATGGACTCGTCGTCCGTGACGTTAGCTACCCGAATGCGGGCATCAGAGAATCGGCGGATGTAATCTCGCAAGAGTTCGCCGGGCGGTCTCTGATGCGCTCTAGATCATATTTGCTAGCGGGCTGTTGACAAGTTGCTTTGAAGTTGGATATGAACGCCTTTTTCAGGTCGGACCAACTATCGATGGAGTCTGAAGGTAAGCTCAGGAGCCACTGGCTTGCAGCTTGGTTGAGGACGACTGGCAAATAGTTAGCCATAACATCTCCTCCTCCGCCAGCTGCTCGGACCGCAGTTTCATACAGCATGATCCACTGGCGGGGGTTCGCCTTTCCATCGTACGACCTCAGGTCGTGGATCTTGAAACCTCTAGGCCAGACGACAGATCGGAGTCTTCTCGTGAATTGTCTTGGACCAGTGAGGGTTTGATCAAGAGAACATGCTCGCGATCCCATCTGTTACGCCTCTCCATCTCTTGACGGAGCCTCGTATCTTTGGAGTCTTCGATGTAGTTGCGCAGGTCAGACCTTTCATTAATGTGTTCGCACAAGTCTCGAGGCTCAGCACTTGGATTGTTTCCAGCACGCTGGTCGGGCCCGCCGCCTAGGCGCCTTCTGTGGTTATCGCGCTGGTCCTGGTTGCTGCTGGACTCTGGGTGGGGTCTGGTTTCTCTACGGCTTCTCCGAGATCCAGTGGGAGCAGCGTGGGACGGTCCCGCCATCTAGTCTTGGACCTAAACCAGAGATGCCTTTAGATATGCTCCGAGCAGCTCGAGTTGAGGTGTGACTGGGAGATTCTCGACCAGGTTCATGGCCATAGCCAGATTAGCTTGCGGTGTCGATGTACTTGGTGGTTTGCCGCACATGTCGAATGCGTCGTTTAGTTGCGCTGTATGCCGGCCCCTCTAGGAGCTTCGGCTGCTCTCCGAGTAGCTCTGTCAGCATTCCTGGCCAAACGCTGGGCTTTGGCCTCGTCTGTCTCACCATCGACCGCTGGCTCGTCATGACTCACAGCAAATACCGAGCCCCGTAGCGCGGGAGGGGTCCGAAGCCTGGGGGATAATCCGGCGTCTGATCTGGTGAATTGGATCTGGTCGATCCAGCGCTTGAGGCTGAGGCGGTGGTTGCAACGGAAGTAATGATCGCCATGCAAGCGTTGGTGCCAGGTTGCTTGAAGTTTGGCGGCTGCTCCTCAGGAGTGCACCGGTCCTTGGTGTTATCCTGAAGAGTCCCATGACTTGCTCCTCATACGCCGAGGCCGAGTTCGTTAGCCCATGAGGGAAGGTAGGAACAAAAGGCTGTGTTTTTCGTCCTACTCGGTTCAGACTCCTGAGGAGGGCAAAACGTGACAGAGCGACCCGTAAGGAGCGGAAGTGATGACCAGCCGGTTTGAAGTTGCACGTGTCTCTTGGCACGAAGCCGGTCGTCGAGGTTGCTGCCACTCTCCTTCGTCATGCTTGAGCTGAGGCGGACGATCTCCGATCGCATCTACCAAAGCAAGGGTTTCGGTGATGCTTGTCGTGACCCGATCGATAGATTCGATCAGATCAGAATTGCCGGGGCGCCGTCCTTGGTAGCGAGAAAGCGCCGTTCTGCTTGAGGGCTCCGATCTTGGCGTCGATGCTCCTAGTAGCTGAGGTGTTTGGGGTGCCTCCATGTTCCTGATCGCTGGGTCACCTCCGGTAACCCACGAAAAAGACCCGACAGTGATCGTCAGGCCCGCCGGAAGGTTCATGGAAACCGAAAAAGAAACCATCCGAGTCGTCATGACGTCCGCACGCACACTCCCCATGGTGGGCGCCAGCTGTCGACGGAATATAGTCGATAGCCCACCTAGGGGTATGCCCGGGGTGGTAGATTAGCGAGGAAGGCGCGTGGAACGACAATATGGACGTGACGCAGGGACGAAACTAGATGAACACGGGGGTTTTATCCAGGTTCGGGCCGCCGAGTTCAGCGTAACACCCTACGTCCTGCGTCGAGTTGTCTACTCTGTATATTGATGAACGTGTCTTTGAGAGGGGGTCCCTGCTCGCCTTATATAGCCATGGGGAGCAGGGTTACAGATCCTAGTAGATCGGACCTCATGATAAAGTAAGGAAACCTAGTCGATTACAATCCCGTATCGTAGAGAACACGATATCTTTCCTAACCGACTACGCTTCCCTGTCAGAGAAGGCTCCTATGCCGCCATCCGACCAGCTGGGTCGCCTGCCAGACCAGCTGGGCCTCGACGCCACGGTCCTTCACATTGAGTTGGGCCGGCCTTCATGAAGCAGCCCAAGTCTAGCCGTGAGGACACCTGGGTTTTATACCCCCACAGTGACGCATTCGTGGATGTTGTCGATCATCTGTTGAGGAGGGTGTTGGCACTGGATGTGTCGTGGCGCCTCCCTTGCTAAAGTGACCTCCCCCACAACAGTAGTTGGTGCCTCCTTGGGTATCACTGGCAAACCCGAGGTGGTGCATCGACCAACCCCCATCTAGTGGAGGAAGATGGGTTGGGGCCGCGAGCAGTCGTGGTCGAAGTCGATCCCAAAGGAACAACAGGTGGAGGAAAATCTGGGTCATCCATCTGTTCAGCTCCATCTTCCTCATAATCAAATGGAGGCACACCAACCTCATGATCACGTGCACGCTCAAATCTAGAAGAAGGATAAAGCATGGTCTCATTGAAGGTGACATCAGATGTCTCCATGACTCGGTTAGTATCAAGGTTAAGTACACGATATGCACGAGTATGATTACCATAACCCAAAAATACACTGTCAGAAGAGCGAGACTCAACTTGTCCAAGTTGCATTTCTTAAGTATAAAACAATGGCAACCAAAAACTCTAAATAACTCACTTTGGTTGCTTCCCAAATCGCAATTCATAAGAAGTCTTCTTCAAGAAAGATAGTGTGGATACATGGGTGTATGCCGGATCTTGAGATGAGGAGTGATTGTCAACTGGTATGATGCGCATGTTCCCTGGCTTGTGTTGTGCAGGTGTTGAGCTCGGATATGGTGATCAAGGGCAAGGATGGTCAAGTAGAGACGTGCTGTGCCGATGGACCCGGAGCGGTGAAGGGCAAACGTGAGGCTTGGACTGACAGACTGTTGGCCTGAGGATCGGTCGTGGTGGCTGACAGCTTGGGACAACGACAAGTGAAGACTTGCGGGTGGATGGGGTGTACGGGCGGTGCATCCCCTCTACGGCGTCGGTTTGGTGGTTGAGCCACAGAAAAACCACCGAGTGGACGGTTTCCAGGTTGGGGCCTCAAAACCTGGGTGCGGCCGGTTTTCGAGTTTGGGCCACAAAACTCGGGCTGAGGACGGTTTCCAAGTTTGGGCCTCAAACCTAGGTGCTGGCGGGTTTCTGAGTTTGGGCCACAAAACTGAGGCGACGGACGACAGGTTTCCCGTTTCAGCCTCAAAACCGGGGGATGACGTCGGTTTCCCAGTTTCGGCCTCAAAACCGGGGGGAGGTCCGTGAAAAGGACGAGCGGCGCTTGGCGGCACGTGGCGGCATCCGGTGAGGTCGCGTCGAGGCGAAGCTACCTGATGTGCGTGCGTGGCCGTCGGATCAACATCAACTCGAGTTGGTCGGGAATACCCTTAGAGTTAGCCTACTCACTCATTAGCAGTAAGGGTAGAAGGGGATAATTGTATTAGGCTATATAAGGAGAGGCAGCCCCTCCCTCCAGACTATCTCAGCCATTGCTATTTTCATTCTAGGGTTTCCTTCTTCCTGTTCCCTGCTGTAGCTACTGAGATCTGCAGAGACGGTGAATCATACCTCTGTGTATTTGGATTTTGCAGAAACGGGACCGGATTCCCGTTGTTTCCTCATGGGGACAAATTTCGGCTGGCAATCATGATTGTTGTTGGTATAAATTAACGCACACTCTACTTTATCCGCAAGCGCACAGATAAAATCTACCATGTAGCACTTCACCGGAGTAACCCAATTTTAATATCGAACCCAAAGGAACGGATAGTGTTAAGTCTTAAAGTCTATCCCCTGAGTAGCTAACAAGGACGGAGAATCTAGAAGTATAGAGGGGATCACTAAGGCTGTCTAATTCCAATTTAAGAGTGATATGTTTATATTATTCTTAGTGGGGAAGTTGCCATAAAAGGTTACAAACAGAGTTTGAGTCTTTTATGCAAATGTATAATCCTACCGAGCCTACACATGGGTAAGTGGACTATAGCAGAATCAACAAGGCTATAAGAGTCACCCTTGCGAACAACCACTACTACCGGCGTTATAGGAGGCATTTATGATGAGTTATCAAGTCTAAGCACCATGCTTACACTATCCAACTACTTTAACTCTAGAGCAACTTAGAATTAAAGTTCTCAAAGAGAGTCACAAACCTTAAGAATAATAAGAACAATGGCTCAAACTTAAATATAGACGTTGATTACCAAAACAATCGCCGAAGCAAGTTGAAGATGAACTTGAATCCGCAGGTACAAGATGGAGAAGTTGATTCGACAGGCCGGAGCTCCTTCTTGATCTCTTCCTCTCTCTCTCTCTCTTCTAGTTCTAGTATAAGACTAGGTTCTAAACCTAACTAGAGGGTAACTAGTCTTCTACTTGATAGCTGGCTCTTGATTACAACTAGATGAACTAGATTTATTCTAGATGAACTAGAAGAGATTCATCTAGAGGGACCTCTACTTCTAATTGAAACCCTAGTTTCTGATGTGGAGATGAATAATGAAGATGGAGATGCTTGAGAGGGGGGTCTGGGGTTGCTTATATAGCCCGAGGTGGAATAGGGGCAAGGAACGTCGCCATGTCATCGATCCGCGTCACGTTTATCGCCCACCGTTGGATCAAACCGACTTCAGGGACGGTGGAGATGCATCCTAGGAGGCGGTGGAGGAAGCTTGCAGAAGACGGAAGCCAGCGGGACCGGGGGGAGACGGTCGGTCTCGTGGTGGCACGGTCGTCGGTTCCAACCTGGCAGGGTCCGCGGTGCCCGACCTCCTGGTGTCTTCTGTTGTCCTCTGGAGTCTTCTAGAATATTCCTGACGTGCCGTTGCGTTATCTCGCGTCGGTTTCCTTCTAGGGGAAGCAATCAGTGCTGGTTTCCTGGTTAGTCCCTGCAGAATCACAATTCACCAAAACTCGTGGAATATTGTCAATTAAAACCCTAAACCTTTGTTGGTGATTGAATTCTGCCCTTTTCATATTTATTTATCCTTTAATTTAATAGATAACCAGTGTCAACAATTTCCCCAAGCTTACCTTTTGCTAGTCCCTTAGCAAAACCAAAACTTAACAATGGATCAGGAGTTGCTACAATATCTTTACTTCCAATAAGTACACCTGTTGTTAAACAAAAATCTCTCCGAAACATATCATGTTATTCTTCATGGGGCTTATTATTTTTACCTTAGATCTTGAATAATTGAGAGATTGAATGATCATATCAAATACTATGTCTCTAGTTCTTTCACTTCACCTTTATCCCGGAGTTTTATTGATTTTCAAAAGCTTTAATACATGTGTTGTCAATTAAACAATGGATCCAAAGAGAAAGTCAACCAACCATTGAATCAAGAAGTGCATGTGTATGGAAAAATGGAGTCGAATGCTTTTGAATGTACTCACTCTCTTCTGTTTGTCAGAGACATATGGCTATTAGGCTAATTCTATTGTCGGGCACGTGCCCATTTTTTCTGAATTTTTTTTCTTTTACTTTTTTTTTATTCGAGGTTCCGGACACTTGTCCCTTTTTATTTCCTCGGGATCTATCTTTTTGAGGTTCCGGACACTTGTCCCTTCTTATTTCCTCGGATCTCTTTTCTCTTTTTCTTTCTTTCTTCTTTTTTTCATAGCCCACATTTTCCAACAAACTTCAGAGAGCAACAGATAATTATGAGCATTTATGCGGAGGATGGATGAAATGTGTAAGTGATCTCAATTCAATGGCAAGATAACATCTCACAGGGTCACAAAGCTTAATTTAACTCAATGCAATTATTAATCATGTTTTATTTAGAAATCTCCGGAACTTTAGTGTGTTTAGAACAAGATAATAGCAGCTCAGATCATCACATGTCATATCCCAATTACCTAGACCTTAGATTAAGTATTAGCCATCCATGTATTTAATTTTATCTTAAGGCATCATTATTAATTAGGAGAACTCATGCTTTGAAGACTAGGTACTTGAAAGAAATTAGATAGAGCAACTATTCATCATTGCTATTGCAGAAGATTAGAGAGAGAGGGTTCTTCTTTAGTCATCAACTTAAAACACACTATTTTATTTATTTTATCTAACACACTTTAAGATATAAAATAAAAGCTAATAATATAGTGGTAGTAATAATAATAAAGACATACCTGAATCGCGAAGGATAATGGGGTGCGTCTCCCCAAGGCTGTTCCCTTAATAGGCGTGAGCCTTCATGAGCTCATATATTTTTTTTTCTTTGTTTTTAATTAATGGTGAGCCTTCATGTGCCCACATATTTTTGTTCTTTTCTTTTAAGGGTGAGCCTTCATGTGCTCACATATTTTTGGGGTTTTTATTTTAAGAGTGAACCTTCATGTGCTCACATATTTGGGGTGTTTTGAATTTGTTATGGAATGAAAAACTTAAGAGGATAAGATACTTACGTGGATACATGGGGGCGCCTTCCCCCAAGCTGAATGTTGACGTAGTCGTTTGATCTTGTAATATAGCAGACTGCCAGTGGATATGTCCTTCCTCTATTAGAGCTTTGATTGAGGTTGATGGTTGTTGAAACAGTGCTTCAGTAGTGGATGGAACATTCACTTGCTTGTCAGCTTTTCTTGGCCTTTTAAATCCTGTAAAACTCAAATAGACAGCAAAACTTGTGGAACAGATTAAGCATTAGCGGTTGGCCACTCAAGCCTTAGTTGTCCAGAATTTCAGTAAGATCTTTATGTTTTTATATTTATGATGCAAGAGAAAATGCAACAGGATGAATGTATGCATATTATTTTCAGTATTATTATATTATTATATATTTTTTTTTATATGCCACCACGGTAAATATTCCTGTGGGTTTTACACACCATAGAATTATTCACATGGGGCTTCATGGTTTATGATGTAGTGTAACAAATGCAATATTTTCTTTTCTAATGCAATGCAGAAATTAAAATGTTTGTGAATTAAATATGATGATGCAATGATTAAATATGATGATGCAATAAATAACTAAGAATAAATATGAGAAATATGCAGGAAAATAAATATGAGGATAACTACCGATTTTTACCTTTTGGCGAAGGTTCGGATATTTAGGTCCGATGAACCGGACCTTCCCTTGGTTTAGACCTCCCAAGGTATGCCAGACGTTTGGAAAGTTGTTATTGATTGTACCTCTGAGGTGCAGACTTTTCTTTCATACTTTCTTGGTCTGAGTCTTCACTTCCTGTGGTTCACTGTTCTTGAGGTTTCTCTTGTTCTTTCTTTTCTGGGACAGTGTCGATAGCTTCTTCTTCGTGATTGGCCTCTCTATTCTTGATAGTTTGTCTTTCTTGGCGTTGAGAGCGGTGTCTTTCACTTCTGTTCTTCTTGGGTGCTTCATTGGGTATGTAGTTGTGAAGTTGCATCGTGCCTTTCTCCAGGGAAGTGAGAATGGATTTCCTCTTGTAAATGATTGTACTTGTAGCGTAGAGGAATGGTCTTCCTAGGATGAGGTGGACATCAACGTCTTCTCATGTCGAGGATCAAGAAGTCTGTGGGGACTTGATGACCTCTAATTCTGACTACGACGTCTTCCATCATTCCTTCTTGTTTATACCTCTTGATATGGTGTCACTCATGTCATTTGTTCGTCAGTAGTTTGAAGTGAAGCGTTAATTGTGGACGCTGGCAGCATCTTGCTCAGTGTGCAGGTTCTTGTGGATCTAGGACCTTCACTTTATGGAATTTGGGCGTGATAAACTTCTCTGTGTTTGCTCAAGAGTGTGTCCTGCTCATAAAGACACGGTAGAGATCAAGTGTATGGGCTCTGTTGGTGGAAAAACACCAACAAAACCAAAAGTTTTGTTTATTCCCTTTAACCTTTGGCACATTGCACAAGACAAACTTGTTGTTGTTTATATGTTCTATTCAATCTTTATATGAGTGATAGGATCACAGGATGAGCATGAAAGTAGCATCTTAAAATATTTAATAGATCAAATTACTTAACCCAAGGAAGGATAATCAATGCACAAAGTGTTGATCTTTTTATAATTGAGATATATCATCTTCCAAAGGTTAGATGCACAACATTTTAGCTCATTTAGTTAAGTCAGTGAGGTTCAAGATAGTAAAGCAAAGATCAAAGGACAAAACATGTTGAGTTGATTAGGTTGGATCAAGTGAGGTGCAACTTAAACATGTTTTGTTCTTTATTTATGTTCATACCAGAATCAAAGAGAAACTTTTTAAGTGATGGTCACTTACCTTGAAATATTACTTTGTCATTGGAAAGTGATTGTGCTGAACCATCTTATGGAAGCTTCTCTTGTCTAGCTGGCTTGTCTTCTCTTGCTCGTCTCACAGTGTGATTGAGAGGAGGAAGATCATAGTGGAATCATTTAGAGGTATCGATCTTTCTTATCTTGTGTCGACTTATCAGTGAAGGTGTATTCCTCGAGTATGCTGACTAGGATCCTCTCTCTTTCTTGTATAATTCTGTACTATGAGGATGTTGGACAATTTTGCATTCTTCTCTTGTCAACCTTTCTTCTTTTCCTTTTAGTTATTGGGTTGACAAGAGACTTGAATTAGAGCTGCTACTCGAGTGCCTCTATGATAGTCTTTGTCTTATATTGTCACAACTGAGACTTGTCCCCTCAACATTATCTTATGATGGAGATCTTATCGGCTGTTCTTCTTGATTTGCTAACTCAGGTAATTTCTTCATCTTCTAACTCTTGTGGTGCAGTGGCTTCATCCTTCATGATGCCCTCCTCAATTCTTGGCAGTTGGCTCTCCCTTTAGGTCTTCTCTGGTTTCTCTTTGGTTGCTCATGAGTAATGTAGAAGTTGAAGATGCAGCGAAAAATCCAAAAGTTGACTTCTCCAGGTCGCAAAGATGATAACATTGATGGTGTTCAAGAAAGATCTTCCAAGGATGAGTGGTGGATATATTCTTCTTTTCGACTGGGACAGTGGTCTAGTGGTTTGTACTGATTAAAGTGGTGAGTAGGAGATCAATATGTCTTTGAAGTGGTTTTCTCCTTCCTCTTTTTGATTGTGAAAACACATCTAGACAACGGAATTGTCTCTTCGAGGCTGGCTTGTGATGTAGATGGACTCCCAACAACATGTTCATGTGTTTGACTTGTAGATCTTGCTATGTTGTAGTGGTACCATCTTGTCTCCAAGCTAGCTCTTGATTAGAAAAGAGGATAACTTCTCACTTCTTGTCTTGATGTCTTGGATAATAATGATGATTGCAGGCATAGGTTGTCTCATATGAGGTAGGTTGCATCCTATTTGTCATCAGTGCCCAAG
Organism: Coix lacryma-jobi var. lacryma-jobi; assembly: GCA_009763385.1. Taxonomy (NCBI): domain Eukaryota; kingdom Viridiplantae; phylum Streptophyta; class Magnoliopsida; order Poales; family Poaceae; genus Coix; species Coix lacryma-jobi. The sequence goes on along the minus strand of CM019824.1, from coordinate 117,067,540 downwards.
CAAGACTCAAAGCTAGGCTAGCACCGTTTGTGATCTGAGAGTAGGTTTGTGTCTATGGTTTGGGTTTTGGATCTTCAATGTTCAGACAAACCATGGATGAACAAAATCTCTCTCCTGCGTAACGTAGTGGATACATACCTAAAGAATTGCAAGAAATTGAAGCATGGGTTGTTGTCCACAACATATGTGTTTTGCATCTATTCTAATAAGGAGATTTTTTTAGGATTATTTTAGCATAGACTAGTATTTTATGCGTGGCTGCACTTTAACATGATTCAAGGCAAAAGATAACTTGCAGTAGAAGACATAAAATAAACTTTGATACTCACATTCTTTCATCCATGTTGAAGAGCTGAGTTCATTGTGCAAAGTTGTTGAAGTTCATTGTACGCTTGCTCATCTCCAGTGTGAGTTCATCTCCAGACTTTCCCCAATTGTTATTGAAAGTTTCCTGCAGGGGTTAGTCCAACAAAATATCCAATATCTACATAGCATAATATCAGTTCAGAAATCACACCTAGACACACACATCTAATTTGATTTAGGAAGACATTTAACCTAAGCACCATACTTAATTTAAAAGCCTTTAGAGGTAAATCAGCACACCTTTAGCTCAAGAATCAAACCCGACCATGTCTTACTTTAATTCATGAAAACAGTTAAAATAAGCTCCATGCCTAATTAAAAGGTGTATGATAATACTTCAAAACCAAAGTATATACTATAGCAAATAAAGATAACATGAAAGCATTTAGAGATTATTCAGATGGTGATGAAAGAGTATAATTCGTATATGAGCATATCCTAAGGTAGGGACATCCAACATAGCAACATGGCAAGAATATTCTTAGAAAGTCTATTCCCAAGCTTGGATTTTGTAAATCAAGATTGGATTGATGTAATTCATGTTGCATGATGATTGGTGGGACATACCTGTATTTGTTGTTCCTTCGTTCTTTTCTGCTCCAGACCTGGAAGGAAAGGTTAGTGACAAGAATACCCGAAGGAATATTTCATAATTATAGTTCTATGCTCATTACAAGGACAGTGCAAGCAGAAAGGTAGGCATAGCTCATAACAGGTATTATGATGGGGTCGGTTATAACTTGCGTTCATGGTTGGGGTTTAGTCGGTGATAGGTAATAGATAAGAGTGGAATTCAAAATAAACATTCATAAGAATGAAAACAAAAATAACGAAAAGACTGGGACAAAAAAGGAAAAGATAAAAGTATGATTACAAGGTTTACTAAGACTTAAGAGGATTACCGTTCCCCGGCAACGGCACCAGAAATGCTTGTTGGTGGTATAAATTAACGCACACCCTGTTGATGCTCACTAAGTGTCATATTCTTAGCATCAACAAGGTCATATAACGCAACACAAAGGCCTAAAATCAACCAAAAACCTTTTATAACTAACGATTTCCACTTGTCCTTCAGTTTTATTTGAATGTAGGAAATTGCAGGGTTTTGAGCAAAATGACCAAGAGGACCCACCAGGAGGCGAGCACACTCACATGGGCCACTTTGGGCCAAGGTGGGGTGCGCCCGCACCCATCACTAGCGGCCGCCAGGGGAGTGAGGCCCAAACTCCTCCCCTGCCATGTCACTGATCCAGGGGAGGCAGGCCACACTCATTTGCAGCCATTGATCAGTTAGGTCATTGCATCCAAGGGCCAAGAAGGGATGTCACATGGATCATGACCCAATTGCCCATGTGACGGTTATTTGGACATGCAACCGACCTTGGAACCGCCTCCCTGGAGCTCCTGGATGCCGTTGAAGCAAGGTCGGTGGATCCAATGGCCGGAGGGAGGTGGCGGCCGCCACCTAGGCTGGCGCCCGCCACCACACTCACCCCCCTGACCTAACCCTAGGTCCATAAGTTACTCCCTAGGTCCCTTAGGCTATAATAGGACCCCCCCCCCCCCCCCGAGCTCATTTGCACTCAGACCTCACCTCATAGTCCCACTCTCTTGTAAGCAAAGCTCTGGTGAAGGAACACTCTAGTTGAGAGACTTAGAGTGAGAGCGAGAGTGAAGAAGAGAAGAGCTGGAGTTGTAATAGAGGATCTTCCAAGTCTCTGGTATAATTCCATGTCTTTCTTCATTTATCTTAGTTCTTCTACTTTCAGCATTTACTTTAAGTTTTACTTATTGTTCTTGTTGAGTGCTTTCGATCATAGATAACTTAGTATTTAGTTTGTATCTAGTTGGGTTCTTCGCTGAGTAATCAGTGCTCTAGTTTGGACGCAAGATTAGAGTAGTATATATTAGTGTAAGCGCGGTGCTTAGACTAGTTATACCTTAGTTTGTGGATAGCTCCCCGGATAGCTATGGTAGCAAACAGGTGGTGACAGCCTGGGAGCCTTGAATTCCACCACGTAGTTGGTTAGTTCTTAAATCATAAACCTCATTGTCCACGTCTAAGGTAAATAGTCCAGAGGGTGTGTACGGTTCGAAGAACTAGATAAACTCTTTATTGCTAAGTTAGTTGTGTTCGTAAGTGTGTAAGAAAACATTAATCTGTTCATCGCCAGACCCCGCCGATTTAGTTTAGTAGTATTTAGTCTTTCTTTCTTTTCTTTTTAGTAGTAGTAGAAACCAACCCCCATTCATACATTTCGATCAACCCTGCTAGAATCACTAGTTGTTCATAGCGGTCCTAGTGTTAGTTCTGCCATAGTAGCTTCCCTGTGGAAATAAATACGATACTCGGTTACTCCCAGGTGAAGTGCTACAATAGACTTATTCTGTGCGCTTGCGGAACCTACCAATAGTCATACAAATAGTTAGTTATACTTCTTACATTCAGGAGTATCAACAAACCTTTCTGGCGCCGTTGCAAGGATAGATTCCATAGTCTACTCCTAGTGACGAAGTTAGCAAGAGTCAAACACACCCTACTTTGTCCGCAAGCGCACAGATAAATCTACCGATGTAGCACTTCACCGGAGTAACCCAGTTTTAATATCGAACCCAAAGGAACGAATAGTGTTAAGTCTTAAAGTCTATCCCTGAGTAGCTAACAAGGACGGAGAATCTAGAAGTATAGAGGGGATCACTAAGGCTGTCTAATTCCAATTTAAGAGTGATATGTTTATATTATTCTTAGTGGGGAAGTTGCCATAAAAGGTCACAAATAGAGTATTGAGTCTTTTATGCAAATGTATAATCCTACCGAGCCTACACACGGGTAAGTGGACTATAGAAGAATCACAAGGCTATAAGAGTCACCCTTGCGAACAACCACTACTACCGGCGTTATAGGAGGCATTTATGATGAGTTATCAAGTCTAAGCACCACGCTTACACTATCCAACTACTTTAACTCTAGAGCAACTTAGAATTAAAGTACTCAAAAGAGAGTCACAAACCTTAAGAATAATAAGAACAATGGCTCAAACTTCATATAGACGTTGATTATCGAAACAATCGCTGAAGCAAGTTGAAGATGAACTTGAATCCGCAGGTACAAGATGGAGAAGTTGATCCGATAAGCCGGAGCGCCTTCTTGATCTCTTCCTCTCTTTCTCTCTTCTAGTTCTAGTATAAGACTAGGTTCTAAACCTAACTAGAGGGGTAACTAGTCTTCTACTTGATAGCTGGCTCTTGATTACAACTAGATGAACTAGATCTAATTCTAGATGAACTAGAAGAGATTCATCTAGAGGGACCTCTACTTCTAATTGAAACCCTAGTTTCTGATGTGGAGATGAAATAATGAAGATGGAGATGCCTGGAGAGGGGGGTCTGGGTTGCTTATATAGCCCGAGGTGGAGTAGGGGGCAAGGAATCGCCATGTCATCGATCCGCGTCATGTTTATCGCCCACCATTGGATCAAATCGACTTCAGGGATGGTGGAGATGCATCCTAGGAGGCGGTGGAGGAAGCTTGCAGAAGACGGAAGCCAGCGGGCCCGGGGGGGAGACCGGTCGGTCTCGTGGTGGGACCGATCGGTCCCACCTGGCAGGGTCCCGCGGTGCCCGACCTCCTGGTGTCTTCTGGTGTGTCCTCTGGAGTCTTCTAGAATATCCTGACGTGCCGGTTGCGTTATCTCACGTCGGTTTCCTTCTAGGGGAAGCAATCAGTGCTGGTTTCCTGGTTTAGTCCCTGCAGAATCACAATTCACCAAAACTTGTGGAATATTGTCAATGAAAACCCTAAACCTTGTTGGTGATTGAATTCATGCCCTTTTCATATTTATTTATCCTTTAATTTTAATAGATAACCAGTGTCAACAATTGTGATTCACGTTTTGAACTTGTTCTTCGTGTTCTCTTTTCTTCACGATTTTCCCGTCACTCGATCTCCCTCCTCGCTGTGTCTTTTTCGAATCCACTTGAATCAACTTGTTCTTTGATGTGAGGAGAACATTTCCACCGAAGGAATTTATCTCTACCGTCACGAACAAGTAGATCGGTCGATTCAAGTTCGTGGCAACTTTTTTGTTCCTACACCTTCCCTTTCGATTTCCTGGAATTTGAGTTGATTTGAGCAGATGATTTCTTGGGGATAGTCTCCCAACTACCTCATGATCATCTTCTCCAAGTTTGGGATCAAGGGATTTTGATTTAGATCGAATTTGGGGAGATTTGGGAGAAGGACGATTGAAATCGCCCTCCCTGAGTGGTCGCGGACAGTCCGCCACTCAGGGCGTGGACAGTCCACGCATCGGGGCTAAGCCAGACCAGTGGCTTGGCGCCTCGGTATCTTTGGCTCGAAAAACCGGCAGACAGTCCACCGTACTGAGCCGCGGACAGTCCGGGACTGTTCAGGGAGACTTCAGCAGCAGTGCTGTTTTTCGGTGTTTGTCGGCGGACAGTCCTCCAGTGGACCGCGGACAGTCCATAGTAGGTGCGGACAGTCTGGCACCAGGTGCCCGGACAGTCCGGCAACCTGTTGTAGGTTGTGATTTAGTGCGGTTGCTCTCCCGGACTTTCCGCTTGGTTTCCAGACTTCTCGTTTGGCCGTAGAGTTCATCAAGGAACCTCTCTAAGTATCTTTGCTACTTGTTAGCATCGATATTTGGAGATTTCCTGATGTAGCTGTACATCTATGTTCGGGGGTTGGTTTTTGGAATTGAACTTGAGCCAGAGCTTTTGAGTTTTGGTTCGCTCTCATTTGGTGGTGCCTCGCTGTGATCCTCGGGATCATCCACCCTCTTCGAAGGGTCGTGGGCATCGCGTTTGCATCTGAAGCTTTGGGGGTCGACTTGTTGGGACAAAGGCCAAAGTTTCGAAAGAAATTTTTAGGCTCTCATTCACCCCCCCCCCTCTGGTCGCTTTCTGGTAGCGTTTTTGGTCCTTCAATTGGTATCAGAGCGGGTTAAGGATCTTCTACCTTAGTCGGTTTCAGATCCACAGAAGGCGACATCGATCGCGGCATGGGCAAACCGCCATTTTTCGATGGGACGAACTATGCGTATTGGAAGATACGCATCTCGGCCTATCTCCAGAATATGGGTGCCTCTATTTGGGATCTTTGCAACTCTGCAGATTACGTGGTCTTGGCTGCTCATGCTACTCAACACAGATTGATGAGCACGATGCCAATATCTGAGCCTGTAATGCTCTTTTCTCCTGTTTGAGCATGTCTGAGTTTGATCGCATTTCTCACCTCGCTATGGCTCGGGAGATTTGGGCTACCCTCATGCGTTTTCATGTGGGAACCACTCAAGTCAAAACCCGTCTCTACGAGTCGCACAAGCGAGGATAGAAACTTTCGACACATGCCTGGTGAGAGCATAGAAAGTTTATTCGCTCACTTTCAGGTGATTGTCAACAGGATGAGGGCTAACAAGGAGTTGTTGCCTTTCGACGATCATGAGAGGGCTCTCAAGCTTTTACACACTCTCGATCGGTCGGTGTGGGACTCCAAGATTCAGGCGATCATCGAATCGCCTAACTATGAGACTCTCACGTGCGACGAGCTCTTTAGTAAGCTCAAGTCCAGTGAGATTGACTCCATGGCGAGGCTTCCTATGAAAATCCTTCTGGCCCATCGATGGCTTTGGTTTCTGGCTCTTCTGCTAACACCTCAGGAGGCTTTGCTTTGTCATCTCTTCTTTCTGTCATAGAGGAGCAGCTGGAGTTCCTGGCGGACGACAAGTTGGCCCTGCTTGCCAACCGGTTCTCGCGGTTCCAGAACAACCGCATGAACCGTTGCCGCGGGAGGAGGACGAGGTGGTTGCTACGAGTGTGGACGCTCGGACACACTTTATCGCCAATTGCCCGAAGAAGAACAAGCAAGCTTTCTGCAAGGCGGATCACGACCACAAGTATGACTTCGGCAAGCGCAAGGAGAAGTACGTCCCCGCAAGGCACAAGCGAAGGGCGGCTTCAACAAGGAGTACATCAAGGAGAAGTACTTGGAGAGGGCCCAGGCTGAACATCGTGCTTTCTTCACCACGCTCAGCGACGTTGATGACTCGGATGATGACTCTGCTGCATCAAGTGACGATGAGTCCAAGAAAGAAGAAGAAGATCGAGGACAAGCTGAACGGCCTAGTTTCTTCACCGACAACGAGGGCTTCTGCACCATGGCCCTCGTCGATGAGGTCAACGGCGAGCTGGAGGAGATCCCTCGGAACGACGACGACGACACCTCCCAGGTATCACAGACCCCCAATGAGCTTTCTGCTGAGGTCGATAAACTTATTGCTGCCCTCCTTAGTCAAGATAGATGCTTAGGCGTGCTGCTAGAGAGGGAAGAAGTTTAGGCAGAAGTGGGAGGATGCGATGAAGGAGCTTGAGTCTATCAAGTCCACCGTTGTCGTAAATGAGCAGGATGAGTGTGAGATGTGCTCCAAGCATATGACTGACCTTCTCACTTTGAGGGGGAAGTATGTTGCTTTGGATGGAGGGATGGATGAGCTGAAGGCTAGACCAGGGTTGCTGGGTGCGTGCAAGTCTTGTGCAGGCTTGCAATCCGAGTTGGCAGCAGAGAAGATGCCAAGATTGTTTCTCTTGAGAAGGCCAGCTCGGATAGCACTTGTTGTCTAGGTATGCCTTGTGTGAGGGTTTGGAGTTGGAGATTGCAAACGTGAAGCATGAGAAGAAGCAAACCGAGGAAGAAAAACACATACCTTCGGACCATCTTGTCATGGGTGTGTTGGGGTGAGCTGCAGCTTGGGATGATGATTGTCCAATTCAAACGTGCTGCTGGAGGTCCTGGTATTGGTTTTGCTCAGGTGTTGTTGGTGTGCTACATCTTTCGGGAAGGTTGGAGAGTTTAGTGGTCTTAAGCCGAGTGAGAAGCCCAACTCCACCACTACTCCCAAACTGATCAAGATTCCACCCAAAGAGCCTCTCAAACCTAACACCAAGGATGGAGTGTTTGTGGAACCTCCAAGAGCTCCACCCAAGAAACAGACATGGGCTCCAAAACTAAACCACCTCAGGAACAAGCTAGACACTATGCCACCAATCCATGAGGAGCTCATGCCACAAGAACCGAGTGATCCACACCCAATACCGTGAGTACCAACAAACCCTATGAGAGCGGTGAGGGTACCTGTGAGCACTGTGGGAGAGATGGACACTTGAGGGAGTTTTGCTTTCGGGCAAGAGAGAGGAGCGCCGTGCAAAGGAGATGAACAACTCGGACATGTACCATCCTTTCCATGATGTACATGTGCCGATGTTCAAAAGAGGGGTGCTAGGGCTAGAGGTTCAATGCCTCAAGGTCCTAGGCCGCAAGGAGGTCGTGCCTGGAGGGAGCCTGCTTTTGTGGGCTATGGACACCGTGGCGTTGGCTTTGTAATTGAGTTACCCCCCACCGCGTTTTGACTATCGCGATGGACGCTCTTCCCTTAGTGGACCACGTTTTCCTATACGTGGTGATCGCTTTGCTCGTAGGCGTGCTAGGGATGGTTTTTCTACTAACCGTTCTTTTGAGCAACCGACCCAACACTGGTACAATTCCCATTTTACTCACCCCAGTGTTGGACCGTATGCTCACACTATGTTTTTTATTGATGTAGGTAAGGCAATTGGAAAACATTTGGTTGGTGGTTCCGGGTGCTCAAGGCTTATGACCGGAAATGCCAAGTGGGTTCTCCAGTCTTAGTCCAGTTGCCGAAAGGAGTTTATCACCTTCAGCGATAATAGCAAAGGTAAAGTGTTGTCTCGTGGGTCGGTGAGAGTTAATGAGCATTTTGTCCTTCGTGATGTTGCTCTTGTCTCTAACATGCATTTTAATCTTCTTTCTGTTTCGCAACTCTTTGATGATGACTATGAGATTCGTTTAAGCCGAATCTCAGTCGTTTTTAGATCCTCAGGGCAATCTTGTATGTTTGATTTTTCCCTTGGGAAAGTCTTTGTGTGAATTTCTCGGAGTCTTTTGGCATTTCTCGTTGTCTTTTGGCTGGACCCTCCTCCTCTGATCTCTGGAAGTGGCATAGGAGACTTGATCACTTGAGCTTCGATTTGCTTGCAAGGCTTAGTTCACTTGGCCTAATCCGAGGATTGCCCAAGTTGTGCATGGAGAAGGATCTTGTTTTCCATTCATGTAGACATGGGAAAATGGTAGCCGCTCCCCACCATCTTGTGAACCAAGTTATGACCAAGCACCCTGGAGAGCTTTTGCATATGGACCTTGTCGGTCCGGCTCGGGTGAGCTCGGTTGGTGGGAAGTGGTATGTGCTTGTTGTTGTTGACGACTTCTCGAGATATTCGTGGGTTTGTTTTTAGCTGAGAAAACTAAGACTTTCTCTTTTACTCGCAATCTGATTTTGCGTCTTCAGAACGAGTTCCCTAAGAACTCGATGAGAGCTATTTGTAGCAATAATGGTTCCGAGTTTAAGAACTCGGATTTTGAGAAGTTTTGTAACTCCTTGGGTTTAGAGCATCAATTTTCTTCCCCTACACACCGCCGCCAAATGGTGTTGTAGAGAGGAAAAATCGGACCCTTGTTGAGATGGCCAGGACGATGCTCAATGAGCATAGGACTCCTAGGTGGTATTGGGCCAAGGCTATAAACACTGCATGCTACATTTCCAATCGCATTTTCTCCGAGCTTTCTTGAAGAAAACTTCTTATGAGTTGCGATTTGGGGAGGAACCTGTTTATACTCAAATGATTTTAGAGTTTTGGTTGCCACTGTTTTATACTCAGAAAGCCAACCTGGACAAGTTTGAGTCTCGTTCGTCTGACGGTGTATTTTTGTTTATGGTAATCATACTCGTGCATATCGTGTACTTAACCTTGATACTAACCGAGTCATGGAGACATCGATGTCACCTTCGACGAGACCGTGCTTTGTCCTTCTTCTAGTTTTGAGCGTGCAGGGTATCACGAGGTTGGAGAACCTCTTTTTGATGATGAGGAAGAAGGTGCTGAGGGAATTGATGATCCAGCACTACCTCCACCCGCGGTGCCGATTGGTCGACTTCGACCACGACTGCACGTGGTCCCGACCCGTCTTCTTCCACTACATGGGGGCCGTATGATCCAATACCTTGTCGTACCACTTGTACCCGAGGTGGCACCAGCTACTGTTGAGGGGGAGGTCACTTCAGCAAGGGAGGTCCATGACACATTCAGCGCCAACACCCTCCTCAACAGATGATCGGCGACATCCACGAACGCGTCACACGGTCTAGGTCACAACAAATCTCTCACTTTGCTCATTCTGCATTTTTGCTAATTTCGAACCCCGAGATGTTGGACATGCTTTATCTGATCCGGATTGGGTCAATGCCATGCATGAGGAGCTTAAACTTTTTGAGAGAAATCAGGTTGGGTTCTTCTTCCTCTTCCTCCTGAGTGTCATCCTATTGGGACAAAATGGGTTTTCAAAAACAAACAAGGAGTGGATGGCCATGTTGTGAGAAACAAGGCCAGACTTGTAGCTCAGGGTATAGTCAGAAGGAGGGATAGACTATGAGGAGACTTTGCTCCTATAGCTCTTTTTGAGGCAATTAGGATCCTCTTGGCTTTTGCTCCATCCAAAGGGTTTAAACTTTTTCAAATGGATGTCAAGAGTGCCTTCCTAAACGGCTACATAGAAGAAGAGGTGTATGTGAAAAACTCCCAATTTCGAAAATCCAAAGTTTTCAAACCATGTTTTAAAACTTCATAAGCTTTGTATGGTTTGAAAACAAGCCCCTAGAGCCTAGTACAATAGGTTGAAAACCTTTTGCCTTGATAAGGGTTTAAAATGGGATGTTTGGATAAAACTCTTTTTCTCCTCAAGCAAGGCAGCAGTGACACTTTGTTGGTTCAGATTTATGTGGATGATATCATTTTCGGTGGTTCTTCTCATGCTTTGGTTGCCAAGTTTGCAGATACAACGAGCAGGAGTTTGAGATGAGCATGATGGGCGAGTTGGCGTTTTTCCTCGGGTTGCAAATCAAGCAATCCAGAGAGGGGACTTGTGGCACCAGGGCATGTACACCAAGGACATATTGAAGAGTTCGATATGGGTGAGGCCAAGCCTCTTCCAACACGCATGTCGACCACGACGGCCCTAGATGCGGACAAGGATGGAGAAGCATGGACCAAAAGGAGTACCAGAGTATGATTGGGTCGCTTGTTGTACCTGACGGTGTTGACACTTCTTAATGCAATGCCCATAATAAACTTTAATGAACTGATTTTAGCGAAAGCCCTCAGAAATGTACAGGACACTCCTAGCATCACTTAATGTCAATTGTCATCCCCAACATGATACTAGAAATGTAATTTATTTGTGACACTAGCTCAAAAGATATGAACAAATATTTATCCGCAAGCGCACAGATAAATATACCCATTGTAGCAGCATTCACCCCAGGTGTCTAGGTATCGTTATTTATATTTACCGAGGGGAAAGTGAAGTGGGAAGCAATTGGACATTGTTGGCGCGAATATGACACCTTACGCCTAACACACAGCAAGCCGAAGAAAGCTGGCTTCAATCGGGTGCCCGGAGTGTTGAATCTGAAAACGTGCTAGTCGGTTGAACTGAAACCAACAAGGGAATATAACTGTGAGAATACCAATGGAACATGCGAGGTGAGACCAGACAGTTCCATATGTATGGCTTTGAAGCCAATCCGACGGTAGACACAACTATAGAAGCTGTCTGTCAGAGCAGTTTATAAAGTCATTCGGCTAGAATGAAAACAGGGCATGTAAAGCATGTTAACTGCCGAATGCACATATAAAGAAAAGACATGCGTGAACAGATGAAAGGTATCATTAAAACATTGTAAACAGGTAACTTGCAAATATAAATCTATTCAAATAACACATGCATAGGTTAATCCAACTAGTCTGCCGCACGTCTAGCCTTCATAGACCCGTCAAGCATAAACTCAAGCGAAGCTAATCCACCGCATGATACCACTTGCCATAAATTTTACACCACTTCTTATAATTAGATTAATCCACTGATGATACAATCTAATTATAACAAGTAAAAGCATGCATGTATTTGAACAGATTATAAAAACTCATTACTCGTGTGTAAACTTAACCAAGATCGGCAAACTAGCCGAGTTGGGTCCATGAAGAAGGAACATACAAGCAAGCATGATTAAACCAATCTAAAACCTGCACTGCCACGATACCCAGTTCTATCAAAGCCTAACCGTGATTGACATGCATGAACCCATAGCATGTAACAATCTAGATAGAAAATTGAATCAGCCGTCATGATCTTATGATTAACAAAACACAAGCAAGCTTGTAAAACAGGCCGAACAAAGATCAATCTAGATGGGCAAAAGAGGTTACAAGAATTAAATAATAAAACACATAACACATGATAACTTAATGAATCTATCAGATCTGCCAAATCTAATAGAGCCGATAACTATTTTTACTCATGACTAATCCGCCGCACGATACAAGGCATAAGAAAAAACCTCCCGTCATAAGCTTAAATCCGCCGCACGATACTAAGCTTAAAGAACGAGACTACTTGCATCATATCTAAATCCACCGCATGATACTAGACATGATAACAAAGTTGCCAGGACTTACGTACGGAGTCGACGGATCGATGATTCCTCTCGAAGAACTCGACGACACGACTAAGGACTCGAAGATGGCACGGGACCGGTTGTATTGATATGGTTGTGAACAGTTTTACAATGGTCGAGGGCTTATATTATACCCTGGATGAAATACGAGTCCTAGATGATTACGATCTGTATAAGAAAATATGAAAGATACAAGTCCTATTCTTATTCTTCTCGGTGTCCTTCAACGTTACGTGCCTTCTCGTGCAAGCCGGCTTTACTTGCCATATCCATTTACCGAATGGAGTCGTTTCCTTGCAAGATACCCGACCGCATAGGCATTTACCCGAAACTTCTGAGGACCAAATATTCGCCTGATCATTTGCCGAATCCTCTTGCTCACTGCTGGCTGGGTCCATTTGTCATATCTTGGTGCGTGCGAAAATCCAGTGTTAACACATGCCCCCTAATTTTGGGACAAATATTTATTCCAAAATTCCTTTTCTTTGTGCATCAACATGACGCCTTTGGAAGTATCCACCTTCACACGCCCTAATCGTTGAACTTGTCGGTTCATCTCTCGATGCTCCTTGGGATCCTTTAGAGTCCCCTTTCACTCTGTTTCGGCTCGTGCATTCTGAACTCCCCTGCTTCAATCTCAAAACAGAAAACCCTCTTTTCACCTGCCATCTTCAATCTAGAAGATGATTCTGAAGAGAGCCGTCATAGCTCTGAGCTTGTGAAGGACCGAAAATGCTAAAGCAAGGCGACCAGAGGGGGGAGGGGTGAATGGGAGCCTAAAAATTTCTTCCAAAATTCTGGCCTCTGGCCCAACAAAATCAACCCTAGAGCAAAGCCGACACACGTGATGTCCATGACCCAAGAGAATGGGTGGATGTTCCCTAGGAACACAGCGGGCCACCACAAAAGCTCCCTCACTCAAATCCACGTGAGTCAACTAGTGACACGATGGATTTAGGCTTTTCGCAAAGCGAGAAGCCCGGTTTCTATAGAGCACAGAGTTGGGAATCCAACGCAAAAAGCGGATCTCAAATCGGAGCTCGAACGTAAAAGATACGAACGGAAAACGCGCGTTGTCTGCACTGAACGGACTCACTGGTGCGTCCGGTTGAAAAGCATCGGACGCGTCCCGGTCCAGTAGCTGATCAGCGTTCTGGGAGCTCTTGTTCATGACTGGACTCACTGGTGGTGAGCGTCCGTCACACCTCAAGCGTCCGGTCACAAGAAAACGGGCACAATGAACAGTGCAAGCAGGTGCGTCCGGTCACGGCAGAGCAGGTGCGTCCGGCCACTAAAAACGGTCTCTGGAGTTGACCGGACTCAGCACGGGGTGCATCCGGTCGTTCCAGGCCAGCGTCCGGTCACAACGCGTGAACTGGACTGCGTGTGTGTTCAACGACGGACTCTCCCAAGGTGCGTCCGGTCGCTTCGATGCAGCGTCGGTCACCCCGACCAGCCCTCTGTTCGTCCACCAAATCGACCCGATCTCCCTCAAATCAATAGCACTAGGGCTCAAATTTCATGTGAGGGATCACAAGGATGTTAGTGAGCTACTCCTAAGAGATCATGGCTCGAACCTAACTCCAAATCGGTGAATCGAAGAAAACGATGAAGAGCGGGCAAGAACTTGATCCCAAAACTAAATCCGACCGATCTGTGAGTTCGTGAGGTATTAGAGAAATTCCTTCGGTAGAAAGAGGACTCTCATGAAGCTACACAAGATGGCTCAAACGGATTTGCGAATCTTCCCTCGAACAAGAATTCTCGTGAAGATTGAAAGAAGGGAAAACGTGCAAACGCGAAGAACAAAATCGCAAGACAAATTTAAGCACGAATTTGATCATTGAATCAGCGGAAGTGGATGATTGATTAAGCACTCGGTGTCGGGCTACAAGCCACTCCTAGCAACACAAAGCTTGGATGGCGAAATGCTCAAGAACAAGAGCCGGTCTCTCCTCTAACCCTAGCCTCCTCTCACAGGAACAAAATGAGAGTGACACCTCCAAGGATTCCAAGGGATGGCTGCCCTAGCAGCCTCCTTCATCTTATATAGGCGCACGTCCGAAGACCAAAACCGCCCTTACATTAAGCACTCACCCAAATACCCCCCAGGGCTAAAACTGTCCAACCCTAGCAGTTTCATCCGACGGCCACGCCCGCACATCCGGTAGCTTCGCCTCGACACGACCTCCCTGATGCCGCCACGTGCCGTCATGTCGACCACCGCGCCTCCTCATGGATAGCTTCGCCGCCGCACGAGCCTCTCCACGCCGCCACGCGTCGACCGTCCTTTTGGACCTTCCCCCGTTTTTGAGGCCCAATCTGGGAAACCCGCCAGCCCAGGTTTTGAGGCCCAAACCTGGAAACCGTCCACCCCGAGTTTTGAGGCCCAAACTCGGAAACCCGCAAGCCCAGGTTTTGAGGCCCAAACCTGGAAACCGTCCATCCCGAGTTTTGAGGCCCAAACTCGGAAATCGGCCACCCGAGTTTTGAGGCCCAAACTCGGAAACCATCGAGGTAGCTTTTTGAGGCTCAGCTACCGAACCCGCGCCGTAGACGGGATGTGGTTCGCACACCCCGACCACCGACACTGATGCTGATGCATGTCCAGCCTCCATGCCGGGCACAACGCCTTCGCCTTCCTTCTTGACTTGGCCGACGGCACTTGCGCCGCATGCAAGCCCGTGTCCGACCTCCCGCCAAGTGCCACGACGCCATCGTCTTCCTCCCGACTCGGCCGATGCATTGCACATCCCCATGTGCTCTCACTCGCCGATGCCACGTGCCAGCTACCACAGCTGGTCCTCTGGCCCTCTGTGTCGTCAGTCCAAGCCTCACGTCCACCCTTCGCCGCTCTGGTCCATCGGCATGGCACGTCCGCCGCACGGCACGCCCATCCTTCACTGCACCCGGTCCGTCGGCACGACACGTCTCTACTTGACCTTCACCTCGCCATAGACCACTGTATCCGAGCTCAACACCTGCACATCAACACAGCCAAGAGACACATGTTGCACACACACACACCAACACAGAAACACCACAACTCAATGCCACCGGTAGTCATAAGCATTAAGCGCATAGCGACATATGGACTTAACCGGGTAAAAGCCTCAAACCTGTGACACCCTAGTGTCAAGCCCTGCATTAGGAACTACATTAGCTACTAAAATGCATAGGCAATGCATTGCATCATTTCATGGGCATGAAAGTGTTTTTGGCTTTTGCTTGTTTAAATAGATTTTTGGTTTCTTTTGGACTTGGTTGTTTGAGTGACTTTCTGACTTGGCAAATAGTTTTATAAAATAGAGAATAATGAGGCTAGTACTTTTCATGTTGACACCTTGATTAAGTTCAAAATTATTTATCAAATAAAAATGGGATAAACAAAATGATTTATGTCTCAAAATTGGCTTTCTTTCTGTGGAGGTTGTAAAAATAGTTTTCAGAAAAAGTGTCCTATATGAAAGTTGTAGAGAAAATTATTTTGAGCAACTTTTATTTTTGGGTCAAAGCCTAGTTTGGAGTTTTTGAAACTGTTTTGAATGATCAAAGTTTAAAAAGTTTTTGGGAAAAGAAAAAGGAAAAGATTTTTTTTCCCGCGCCCTCACATCCGGCCCATCCGGCCTTTTCCGGCCTAGGCCCACGCCCGCGCACCCCGCGCCGCGCGCTCGCCGCGCCGCTCGCCCGACCCGCGGTCGCGCCGTACGCCGGCAACACGGCCACGTGGCCGTTCTTCCCTGCCGAGGATCCGCGCCCGCCTATCATCGCCCGATCTTCTCCGCCTGATCACGCAAGCTATCTCGCTTGCCCTCTCGCGCGCCACCCTCGCCTGCCGAGCCGCCTGCCATCGCCTCGCCCGCCGCGCCGCCGGGTCCCGCAACGACCGCCGGAGCACCCGGGCGAGCCAAAAACCGCGCGCCGTCCTCACACCACTCCCTCACTCGCCATTCGCACCTCCTCGCTCTCGCTCTCACTCCCTCTCCTGTACGCGAATGCAAGGCCGAGCGCTCGACTCGCCTTGGCCACCGCACGCCACCGCAAGAGCACCCTCGCCGTTCCCACCTCCCTAGAGCCCCTCGGCTCGATTCCTTCCGCTCGCCACTCCACCTTCATCCCGCACACACGGTGCGCACCTCCGCACCACCCCTCGAGCCTCACCGTCGCCAGAACGCAGGAAGCGCCGACGTGGTCGCCATCTGCTCGGAGCCCGGAGCCGTTCGTCCTCAACCTAACCTCCGCCAAGTCCCCTCTTCTCCGTCGAGCTCCGTCACACCAAGGCAAGGTGAGAACACTGGTTCGCGAGCTCTCTACCACCCCGTAGCTCTCCCACCACCTCTGACCGAGCACCATGGCCGCCGCCATGGCCGTGCACGAGGCCAGGCCCTACCAGAGCTACACCGGCCAAACCAAGTCCTCCGATAGCCTCCCTAGGGTTCACTTAAGCTTTTGCCTCCATCGATTTCACCGGCGACCACCGGAACCGGCCAAGCCGAGCACCGCCGCCGCCGCCGTCCGCCAGTCCGCCATGGCTCCTCGCTGGCGAGCTACGGTCGCGCGCTGGCCAAACCAACCGCACCACCCGATTCGCCTCGTCAAGGGGAACCCAGCGAGCCTAGCCTCGCCGCCGGCGACCTCACCGTCGGCGAGCAGCGGGCGGTCAACCCCGTCCCCTGCTTTTCTTTCACTGGCCAGTGGACCCCGTTGACCAGCGAACCCCGCGCGTCAGCCTCACCCGGTCCATGGACCAAGTTCACGCAGGCCCGGCCGGGAGATTCAAATGATTTTTTCCTTTTGTTTTATTTTCCAGAAATGCTTATTATTTTTGTGTAGCTCGTTTTAAAGGTCCAAATGAGGTGCTTTCAGTTTTGATAGTTTGTTTATAAGTAGATCTACCATGGAAAAATAGGAAAGTCATTTTGGTAGAAGTTTATTTCACAGTTTTTATTTAATTTAGTTTATGTGCTTTTGTTTGGATAAATGGAAATAAGTGTTTTCTTGTTGAGATAATTCATGGAAAATTTTGTGTAAGTTTCTTATCATGTCATGCACCTGTGAAAAATGTATGAGGCACTGTTTATGTGGAAAAAGTTTCTGTTATAGTTTAAAGTCCTTTTTGGCTGATTTCTTGGAATAAGTGTTAAGGTGTTTTATGTGTCAAAATAAAATGTGGGAAAATTTGTGCAGTCTCTGTGCGTGATGTTCAAGCTAAGAAAAATATTAAGTATAGATTGTTGTATGGAAAAATGTGAAGTTACTTTACAAATGTGCTTTTCTGTGTTTTTCTTTAAACATTCATGTAAGGAATAAGATAATGTTTTTGTTCATGGAACTTTCTTGATAAATATGAAATGTGGAGTAGAATCTGGGAAAAATATGAAACTGAGTTGAGCACCCTTTTTCAGTAGGGTTGTAGTTCAGTTGGGTTATTTTGGAATAGATTTGTTTATTTTGTGTAGGCTTGTGTGTTTATGTCCTGGCAGTAAATTTTCTACAGTAGAATGTTTATGACCAGATGAAGCTAGAAAAATTATGAAATCTGCCGTTTGACACTTTTGTGTGAAAAGTTAGTTCAAAGCACCTTTTGAGCAGTTTATTTGTTCTTTTTATATCTGTTGTTCTGTATTTATTTCTGGCTGAAAATTATTCAGAGAAGTCCAGCATGTGTTAATTGCCTTCTGGAATTTTTGTGGATTTTTCTGAGTTTAGAAAAATACACTTGCAGTTCAAACCTGAGTTCTTTTGAATTATTAAATAAATAGGTGAATTAATGGATTTTGTTTTATGAGATAAATAAGTATTTACCTCAATGTCAAAAGTGGTTCAACAAGTTGGTTTTGTTGGTTTGCAAGAAATGTTACTTTTCATACCACCACATCTCGCACCCCGCTTATTTATTTATTTATTACTCGCCGCATGCAATAGGATCGACACTCCCGGAGCCCGACCAGGAGCAAGAGGCAAGCGTCGAGCAGGAGATCCCGGAACTTCATCAAGCCGAGGAAGTCGACCCCGCAGCGGAAACTAACCTGCCCGAGTGCCCCTCCCACGAGGCCTCGCTCTTCGCTCAAGGCAAGCCCCGAAGCATTCTAAGTCTCCCAGTATTTACAATTAAATTACTTGAGTCATTTGAACTTGTGATGCATTAGGTTAGGAGTGGATTGAATCCTACTTGCTGCATTACCATTCCTTGATTATTGATTAATATCTGCCTTGTTATCCTGTTACTTATTTATATGTAGAATTGCTTAGTCTGCTAAATAAAAGTAGTAGTTAAGGATGTTCCCGTAATACACCTGGTGGGTATTTACCGGATCACGGTCGGCTATATTTGCTATCGTGGAAAAGAACCTGAGTAGTAACAAAATACGGTCAACTGGAAGGCAAGGCACAAGTTTGGAAACTTGGGGCAGTCCGTCCGTTGGATCATGTAGGTTTGTATCGATGTTGGCCCTCGTTCATTTTTGAACGCGCCCTTTTACTTAGGGATAGGTCCGTGCTGTAATCATCGACCTCAAAGCCAGTTAGAAGCTGTTCGGGCCGGTCTCAACCCGTGTTGCGCCCTCTAGTATGGAAATGCGATCTGCCACGAGAGGCCGTCGTCAGGTTCTAATTGGGCGGTCCGTGCTGTGAGCCGCGACGATTACCACCACGAACAAGCGTCAAGCGGTTGCCCAATGCATGGACCCTACGGGGAAAGTGTGGGCGGGTATTAAAGGTCTTTCACCAGCTGGTTTGGAATTCGATTCGAGTCGCCGTCTCCCCTGGTTAGTGGGAAACTATGGCGAGCTTCACCACGATGCAACTCCACGTAATGTCTTAAAGGTTCAACTAAAATGTGGATAAGTCAACTGGATATGGTTATAATATTGTTTGTTAGACTGAAGTGTGTGTTATTGTTCAGGTGCAAACCTAGAATAAGGAATAGGTCTAAAAAGTGACCGCTCATCAATATCATTAATTACTCACTTATCTGAATTGAGCTTTTCGCAACTAAAGATCCTAGCTCCACCGAAAAAGGCCTTGCATACCCTTGGTGTCTTTATTTTCAGTTGGACGGGTAAGTCTAGCTGAGTACATTCCCGTACTCAGGGTTTATCCCGTTTGTTGCAGATGGCCAGGTCTACTATGGCTATTGTATGCACTGCCTCTACCCAGTGGAAGGTGATGAGGAGTAGGCCCAGGGCAGGGTCGTCCAGAAGCTTCCCCTTTTCTCTTGTTGGTCTGAGACTACTGATGGCACATTACTTAAAAAGGGAGGAGTGAGTTGTGTTGAGTTGGAGTTTCAAACAATGTTTTATTTGGACCACATGTGTGGTGGTCGTGTTCCAAAACTTATTTAAGCTTCCGCACTTTAAATTCGGTATTGTAATAACTCTATCGTAATTTCGCACTCTGATGTTTTAATTCCGGTTTCGTTATCTATGATGTATCCTTGCGAATGTAATTCTTGAACAATGCGATCCTGTATGTTGTATGATGATAGAAATCCTTCGAGATTTCCGGACTACCGGGGTTATATGGGTTCAAGTATGAGTCGATGTCAGACGGTACTTGAGCTCTTATAATCAGGACGGTTCCGCCACAGCTGGTATCGGAGCATGATTCAAGTTATTGCATCCGCAAAAAGCTATTTCTGAACTAAAATGGGTATTACAAAACTATTTTCAAAACTATTTTCGATTACTAAGTGTGCTCAGTCTCGTCCTTAAGCCTATACTAGGAATCAGGTGGCTTAACTGCTAACAGGGTTCAGGGTTTTGCTTCATGCTGGATCTTTATTTGCTGGTCCATTCTCGGGAAAAAGAGAATGCGTTGATCGCGAGAACATGCATAAAATGATTTTGTGAGATATGAGAGCATGACCGTCCAACCGTCGGTCTAGATGAGAGTTCTTATACCAAGTATGTGCGAGCTTCACGCAGACACATACGAGGGTATCAATGTTTTGACGGTGTTTTCTCTTTTGGTGCATAGTGTTTAGTGTTGGCTTCTATGCATTTTGCGCATATTAGCCAATACTCAGTTGTTTTATCATTGGGAATTGCTTTGGGCTGAAATGAATCTTCTGCAGGTACACTAACTATGCGATCGAGTAGAACGTGTAGATAACGCATGAGAGATCGTTCTTGCCACCGACTAGAACGTTAGGACTTACGAGTAATGTTAGTGAGTGAGAACGTAAGTACGATCATGCATCATGTTTAAATTCTTGCATTTACATTACCTCCCCTTAATTAAAAGCTGTCTCTTTTCTATAAAAATTTGCCAACTTAATATCCGTCTCACGAGAGTTCGAAACCCTTTTGTTTCTACAGATGGCCCGGACTAAGCTGACTGCTCGCAAGGCCACCGGAGGAAGAGGAGTTCTGCGTCATCGCTTGGCCACTAAGCTGACCCGGAAGACGTTCTTGACCTACTTCGGGTTGCCGACTATCCTTTGGAGGATTCTGCAGGCCGTGGGCTATGAGGAAGGATAGGAGCCCAGGTACTCATGGTAGAAGGAGATCTATGGACAAGATTCATTGGTCATGGTGGAAATCAAAGTCAAAGCTTTGCCCGCCAAGCCCCACTGGACAGGATGGACAGAGATCACCAGAGGCACATGTGCCAAGGATGGAGCCAACAGGGCAGCGTATCTTGTGCTGAAGGATATCATCGCCCATTTTCCCGCTGACCTAGCTAGTGCTATGGCAGGAGTGTTCCCCCGTGGATCACTTTTTCCATTGCGCTGGAAGCAGACTTTGGAGTCAGTCTTGACAGGGAGCCCAGAGGAGAGGTTCTACTGTGAGACGCCTGCGATGAGTGCCACCGGAGCTTTGTTAGGTGTATGTGAGAGTTTGGAGCACACTCTCGAGAGCGTGTCCTTCACCCTCACCGCCACCTACCAGAGCAAGAGGAAGCTGCAGGAAGAATTTGACGCCGAGGTAGCCCGTCTTCAGGAGAAGATTCAGCAGATCACCCTTGAGCGTGACGACGCCCGTGCTACCGCAGGTGCAGAGACCACCGCCAGGACCATCGCCGAGCAGATGTACCTGACTACTGCTCTTCAGAGGGATGAGGCCCGCACCGCACTCGACCAGCTCAGAGAGGGAGCTCACCTTTTGATACAGCAGGCCCATGGACAGCAGGCCTATATCGACCAGCTCCACAAGGCAGTCCATCAGATGCATCACGCCGCACAGGAGGCCACCGTCCCAGCCGCTGCCGAGGTTCTCGCAGCCGAGGCCCAGGATCCCCAGGATGGAGAGGTCCTTGGTCCTGACGCCCCACCGGAGGAGGATCACGCTGACGAGCCGATGATCGACGCCGACGCAGAGGACGCCGCATCCGCCGCTGGAGACGCCTGAGCGTTAGATTCGCTAGGAGCCGTTTTCTTTTGTATAGCTTGAGCATGCTCGCTGATGATGTAACACCCTAAACATGTGTTGGTTTTATGTTTTAGATGTTTGATGGCATGTATGGCTTTTGGACAAAGTCCAGACTTCGATCTGGCATCTTTTATGGAGATCCGTCGTTTGCATGTCTAATTTCGAGCAATTATTCTGTGATGTTGTATGGAAATGAGTAATCATACTTGGTCGTGTGCTAAATTTTTGAATTACGTACAGCGCGGTATTTATTCATGATCAATGTGACATCACCGAATGGTTGCTTATTAATGGGATATGCAGATGCCGGCACACACTCGCAGCCAACGCGGACACGGGGCAGGACAGGAGGAGAACTTGCCACCTCCCCGACCACCGCCGATGACACCAGAGGCGTTTTTCGGCTAGTTCTTGCGCAGCCAAAGGAACATGGAAGAGATGCAGAGGCACATGGAGGCCACCTTCCGCAACATCGCTAACAACACCGCGCAGCAGCATCAGCAGCGCCAAGGCCCGGAGCCCAACCAGTACAGCTCCTACCGTGACTTCTTGGACACCCATCCCCCGGTGTTCAAGGAAGTCACTAAACCGCTTGAGGCTGATGAATGGCTCAACTCCATCACCCAGAATTTCGTCTGCTTCGTCTGACAGAAGAGCTCAAGGCGGAGTACGCCGCCCACATGTTGGAAGGACCCGCAGGTTTGTGGTGGGCCCAGTACCGTGCATCCTTGCCTGCAAATGCACGTGTTACTTGGGATTAGTTCTCGACTGCTATGCGCAACCACAATATCCCTAGTGGTCTGATGGAAATGAAGATTGCAGAGTTCATGAGGTTGTCTCAGGGAACCAGGTCTATGTCCGAGTATCTGCACAGCTTCAACAACCTAGCTCGCTACGCTCCAGACTTTGTCAACACAGAGGTCAAGAAGATCGCAAGCTTCAAGCGTGGCATGAGTGCCTCCATGCTTTCCAAGATGGGCAACAGTCACCGCACTACCTTCAGTGACTTTGTCAGTGACTGCCTAAATCAAGAGGCCAATGACAGCAGGCTGGCGTGAAGGACCGAGAAGCAACCAGAAAGCGACCAGAGGGGGGTGAATGGGAGCTTCAAAATTTCCTTTCGGAAACTAGTAGCCACTGTCCCGAGAATCACCCCAAAAGACAAACCCTAGAGCTTGCTACTGTCCATGACCCTAGATGTAGGGTGGATGCTTCCAAGAAGCACAGCGGGACACTACACAACTCTAGAAAGCCAACGCAAAAGACGGAAACCAAATCCGACAACGAACGAACCACCGGCGAACGAAAACGCGCAAACCAGTCACGACCGGACTCTGGGCAGCGTCCGGTCAGTGAGCACCGGACGCGTCCGGTCGTGCGAAATCCGTTCTAGGACCTTACTGTTCCCAACCGGACTCTGGTGAATAGAGTGTCCGGTCACAAACTGTGCGTCCGGTCACAAAAGTCAAGCCGAGTGAACAGTGCGATGAGTGAGTCCGGTCGAACAAGAAACCCAGCGTCCGGTCAGCTAGAGAAAACTGATATAGGGGGTGTGTAGGGGGAAGAAAACTGATGCTCTAAACCCAAAGAGTTACAAAACTCCTCAAAATCCGAATTCTTGAATTCGGAACCATTATCACTCCGAATTGCTCGCATCGAGTTCAAAGGGAACTCGTTCTGAAGACGCAAAATCAGATTACCAGCAAAGGAGAAAGTCTCGGTCTTCTCAGCTAAAAAGAAGACCTATGAATATCTCGAAAAGTCATCAACAACAACAAGCACATACCACTTCCCCCCAACCGAGCTCACCCGAGGTGAACCAACAAGGTCCATGTGCAAAAGCTCTCGAGGGCGCTTGGTCATGACCTGAGTCACTGGATGGTGCGGAGCGGCAACCATCTTCCCGTGTCTTCAAGAGTGGCAAACAAGATCCTTCTCCATATGCAACTTGGGCAATCCTCGGATTAGGCCAAGTGAACTAAGCCTTGCAAGCAAGTCGAAGCTTAAATGTCCAAGTCTCCTATGCCACTTCCAAAGATCAGAGGAGGAAGGTCCAGCCACAAGACAACGAGAAGTGCCAAAAGACTCCGAGAAATTCGCACGAAAGACTTTTCCAAAGGGCGAAATCAAACACACAAGATTGCCCTGAGGATCCAAAATACGACTGAGATTCGGTTTAAAACGAATCTCATAGTCGTCGTCAAAGAGTTGCGAAACAGAAAGAAGGTTAAAATGCAAGTGAGAAACAAGAGCAACATCGCGCAACACAAAGTGCTCATTAACTCGCACCGACCCGCGAGACAATACCTTACCTTTGCTATTGTCGCCGAAGGATATGTACTCCTTTCCGGCAACAGTGCTAAGGCTGGAGAACCACTTGGCGTTTCCGGTCATGTGCCTCGAGCAACCAGAATCCACCAACCAAATGTCCTCCAACCGTTTTACCTACATCAATAAAAAGACATAGGGTGAGCATACGGTCCAACACTGGGGTTAGTGAAGTAAGGGGAATACCAGTGTTGGGCCGGCTGCTCAAAAGAACGGTTAGCAGAAAAATCATTCCTAGCACGTCTACGAGAGGAGCGATCACCACGTAGAGGAAAACGTGGTCCGCTAAGGGAGGAGCGTCCATCGCGATACTCAAAACGCGGTGGGGGAAAATGCTCAACTACAAAGCCTCCGCCACGGGGTCCATAGCCTACAACTGCAGGCTCCCGCCGGGCAAGCTCTCTATGAGGCCTAGGACTAGCAACTTGAGGCACTGCACCTCTAGGCCTAGCATCTCTCCTCGGAGCTCTCTGCTGCCTAGGCCTGGGAACTTGAGGTTCTGGACCTCTGGGCCTAGCAGCACGTCTCGGTGCTCTCCTCTGAACATTCGGCACATGTACATCATGGAAAGGATGGTACATGTCCGGGTTGTCCATCTCCCTAGCACGGCGCGCATCTCTCTTGCGCCTAAAGCAGAACTCGCTCAAGTGTCCATCTCTCCCACAGAAGTCACAATGATACTTCACCGCACGCAAAGGGGGTTGTTGGTACTCATGGTTGTGGGTGTGGATCACTTTGCCCTTTTGTGGCAACTCCTCCTGGATAGGTGGCATTGTATCCAGCTTGTTCTTAAGGTGATTGGGTTTGAGATGCCATACTTGGTTCTTGGGTGGAGCTCTCGGGGGTTCCTCAAACACCCCATCCTTGGTGGTAGGCTTGACGGGCTCTTTGGGTGGAAGCTTGGTCAGTTTGGGAGTAGTGGTGGAGTTGGGCTTCTGACATGGGTTCAGACCACTCAACTCTCCAACCTTCCCAAACGCAGAAAGATCAACACCCGGGGCAAAACCTACACCAGGACTTCCAGTAGCTCGCTTAAATTGGGAGATCATCATCCCGAGCTGCGGCTCACCACAAGATACCCATGACAAGATGGTCCGAAGGTATGTGTTTTCTTCCTCGGTTTGCATCTTGTCATGCTTCACATTGGCTATCTCCATCTCCAAGCCTTCACACAAAGCACACTTAGCCACACAAGTGCTACCTGAGTTGGCCTCCTCAAGAGACACAATCTTGGCATTCTTCTCTGCCAACTCAGATTGCAAGACAGGACGAGTCTTGCACGCACCCAACAGAGAAGGTCTAGCCTTCTGCTCATCCACCTCTCCTACCAGCGCAGCATACTTACCTCTCAAAGTGAGAAGGTCAGTCATGTGCGTGGTGCACATCTCACACTCAACCTCCTCCGACACGACCACGGTGGACTTGGCAAACTCAAGCTCTCTCACCGTGTCCTCCCACTTCTGCCTAAACTCCTTGCGCTCTCTAGCGACATGCCTAAGCAGCTTATCCTGACTAAGCAAGGCGGCAGTAAGCTTCTCATTCTCTGCAAAGAGCTCATCGTGGGACATGGATACCTGGGAGGTGTCGTCGTCGTCGTCGTCGTTCTGAGGGGAGTTCACCAGCTCGCCGTCGACCTCCTTGCTGAGGGCCATGGTGCAGAGGCCGTCGTCGTCGGCGAAGAAGCAGAGACCGTTCAGCTTGTCCTCGATCCTCTTCTTCTTCTCGGACTTGTCGTCGCTTGAGCAAGTGGAGTCGTCATCCGAGCCATCGACGTCGCTGAGCGTGGCGAAGAACGCACGCTGCTCAGCCTGGGCCTTCTCCAAGTACTTCTTCTTGATGTACTCCTTGTCGAAGCTGCCCCTCCGCTTGTGCCTCGCGGGGACGTACTTCTCCTTGCGCTTGCCGGAGTCGTACTTGTGCCCATGATCGCCCTTCCCAGATGAATGCTTCTTCTTGGGGCAGTTGGCGATGAAGTGGTCGGGGTCGCCGCACTCATAGCATCCTGAGCGTCCTCCTCCGTGGCGACGGTTCATGCGGTTGTTGTGAAACCGCGAGAACCGGTTGGCGAGCATCGCTAGCTCGTCATCCCCCAAAGACTCCAGCTGGTCATCTGTGACAGAAAAGAGAGATGAAAGAGCAAAGCCACCAGAGGGGTTAGAAGAGCCAGAAACCAAAGCCATAGTCGGGCCAGAAGGATTCTCATAAGAAGCCCTCGACATGGCGTCAATCTCACTAGACTTGAGCTTACTAAAGAGCTCATCGCAAGTGAGGGTCTCATAGTTAGACGATTCGATGATCGCCTGGACCTTTGAGTCCCACACCGACCGATCAAGAGTGTGCAAAAGCTTCAAAGCCCTCTCATGATCGTCAAAAGGCAACAGCTCCTTGTTCGCTCTCATCTTGTTGACAATGACCTGAAAGCGAGCGAATAAACTTTCTATGCTCTCGCTAGGCATGTGTCGAAAGTTCTCGTACTCCCGCTTGTGCGACTCGTAGAGACGAGATTTGACTTGAGAGGTTCCCTCATGGAAACGCATGAGGGTCGCCCAAATCTCACGAGCCGTGGGGAGGTGAGAAACACGATCAAACTCGGACATGCTCAAATAGGAGAAGAGAGCGTTACACGCTCGGCTATTGGCATCATGCTCATCCATCTGAAGCTGAGTAACACGAGCAGCCAAGACAATGTAATCGTCCCTGTTGCAAATCTCCCAAACAGAAGAGCCCATGCTCTGAAGATAGGCCGACATGCGTATCTTCCAATACGCATAGTTCGTCCCATCAAAGAACGGCGGTTTGCCCACGCCGCGATCCATGTTGCCTTCTGTGGATCTGGAACCGGCTAAGGTGGAAGATCCTTAACCTGCTTTGATACCAATTGAAGGACCGAGAAGCAACCAGAAAGCGACCAGAGGGGGGGGGTGAATGGGAGCTTCAAAATTTCCTTTCGGAAACTAGTAGCCACTGTCCCATGAATCACCCAAAAAGACAAACCCTAGAGCTTGCTACTGTCCACGACCCTAGATGTTGGGTGGATGCTTCCAAGAAGCACAGCGGGACACTACACAACTCTAGAAAGCCAACGCAAAAGACGGAAACCAAATCCGACAACGAACAAACCACCGGCGAACGAAAACGCACAAACCAGTCACGACCGGACTCTGGGCAGCGTCCGGTCAGTGAGCACCAGACGCGTCTGGTCGTGCGAAATCCGTTCTGGGACCTTACTGTTCCCAACCGGACTCTGGTGAACAGACCGTCCGGTCACAAACTGTGCGTCCGGTCACAAAAGTCAAGCCGAGTGAACAGTGCGATGAGTGAGTCCGGTCAAACAAGAAACCCAGCGTCTGGTCAGCTAGAGAAAATCGCCACGCGACATTCAACCACCGGACGCGTCCGGTCAACGCGAGAACAGCGTCCGGTCACCCCGACAGCAGCCTGTTCGTCCACCGATTCGACTCGATCTCACCCAAAACGAATCCTCTAGGGATCAAACTTGGTGAGAAGAGTCAAAAGGAGTATAGTGAGCTATCCCTAAGAGATCATGGCTCGAACCTATCTCCAAATCGATGAATCGAAGAATTTCGGGGGAAGGGAGAAAACTTTACCCGAAACGAAAATCGATCGATCTCCTAGACCGTGAGGTTAGAGGAGAATTCCTTCAGTGGAAAGAAGTGCCTCACGATCTAGAACAACTTGGTTCAAACGGTTTTGCAAAAGATGAATCGAGCAAAGAGATCAAGCGATGGGAAAATCGTGGAGAAAAAGGATTCCGCGAAGAACACGAATGAAACATGAATCACAACCACGAACTGCAACCGTGTGGCTACCACACGCTACAACAGTGAGGATACGGCCTCACTTCCTCAGAATCAACAGTACACAGAGGCAAGTCTCTCGGCGGATCTCAGCTAGCTACAGCAGGGGATGGGAGAGTAGGAAACCCTAAGTGCGAAAGAGCAAATGACTGAGATACCGAGGGAGGAGGGAGTCTCCCGACTACTTATCCTACTACTAGCCTAAGTCTAATTCCTACTCTACCCCTCTCTATTCTAATTACAGAGCAAACCAGCTAACCCCTAGGGTTATTCTGGACCAACTCGGTGGTAGGTGTATCCGACGGCCACGCCCACACAATTCGAAGCGTTGCCTCGACGCAACCTCCAGATTGCCGCCACGTGCCGCCACCGCTCTGCACCCCCGGTTTTGTGGCCCAAACCGAGAAACCAGCCTTTTCCAGCCATCCCCCGGTTTTGAGGCCCAAACCGGGAAACCAGCCCACCAGCTTCTGAGTTTTGAGGCCAAACTCAGCAAACCCTCAGTGCCCAGGTTTTGAGGCCCAAACCTGGAAACCATCCTCAGCCCGAGTTTTGTGGCCAAACTCGGAAACCATCCGCACCCAGGTTTTGAGGCCCAAACCTGGAAACCGTCTACCCGATGGTTTTTCCGTGGCTCTACCACCAAACCGACGTCGTAGAGGGGATGCACCGCCCGTGCACCCCGTCCACCGACACATGTCCCCAAGTCTACGACTTAGGCAACACATGACCGCAAGTCTTCGCTCGTCGCTGTCCCAGGCTGCCAGCCACCACAGCTGATCCTCCGGCCTCTGGTCCCTCAGTCCAAGCCTCACGTCCGCCCTTCGCCACTCTCGGTCCATCGGCACGGCACGTCTCTACTTGACCTTCACCTCGCCTTTGATCACTGCATCCGTGCTCGACACCTGCACAACACAAGCCAAAGAACATGCGCATCATCCCAGTTGACAATCACTCATCACTCAGAGACCCGGCATACACCCATGTATCTGCATGGCGACAGAGACCCGTCGCCGTGCGAACGAAGGATGTTCGTCCCAACAGAGAACCCCTTTCGGAGCACGCACCCCGTATCGCCCGCTAGTGGCTGGAGCAAGGTTCCCACCCCCGCAAAGGAAGATCACCACCAACCATCCCCGTCCCGGTTTCCAGAAGCCCTACACCGCTCCTTTGATGCAGAACAAGGCTAAGGCAGGAAGTGCAGGAGGCTCCAAGACCCCATATGTGATTGGAACGTGCTACAACTGTGGTCAGACTGGACATTTGTCATGTCAGTGCCCTCGCCCAAAGAAGCAGTACACTCAGCCTCCACCTCGCGCATGTCATGTGCATTATACTACCGTGGAAGAATTGCCTGAAGGAGAGCCTGTCACCGCTGGTACGTTTCTTGTTAATCAATACCCCGCAGTTGTGTTGTTTGATTCTGGAGCATCGCATTCCTTCATAAGTGAGAACTTTGTCATAAGAAGTAATCTTGAGTTGGTAGAGTTAGATCGGGGATATCAGATAAGTTCCACCGGAGCTGTTCTCTCCACGCGTAAAATGGCTAAAGGAGTAGAAATGACTTTTGGGAATAAGAAGGCCATAGTGGATCCCATCGTAATCCCTGGTCTGGGCTTGGATGTGATCTTGGGTATGGGTTGGATGAAACTCTGGAAAGTCAATCTTGACGTCGCAGAGCGAGTAGTTTCTATGGTTAGCCCTCGCAGTGGGTCAACCTTTCGGTTTAAGTTACCCCGAAACCCTCATGAGATCGGAGTGTTGTTCAATATCACGGCAAAGCAGATAGCCGAGATCCCGATAGTGTGTGAGTTTCCAGATGTTTTTCCTGATGAGTTGCCTGGACTACCGCCGGATAGGGATGTAAAGTTTGCTATAGAGTTAATCCCTGGAACGGCACCCATTTCTCGGAGGCCGTATAGGATGCCAGCTAATGAGTTAGCAGAGCTCAAGGCGCAGTTGCAAGAGCTTTTGGATAAAGGGTTAATTCGTCCTAGTTCGTCGCCTTGGGGATGTCCCGCCATCTTCGTAAAAAAGAAGGATAAAAGTTTAAGGATGTGTGTGGACTATAGGCCGCTTAATGCGGTAACCATAAAGAATAAATATCCCTTACCCCGAATCGATGTCTTGTTTGATCAGTTATCAAAGGCAAAAGTGTTCTCCAAGATCGACTTGAGGACAGGATACCATCAGATTAAGATCAGAAGAGAGGATGTACCAAAAACAACTTTCTCCACCAGATACGGACTCTATGAGTATCTAGTTGTGTCCTTCGGGTTAACCAATGCACCGGCACATTTCATGTACCTGATGAATTCAGTCTTCATGCCCGAGCTGGATAAGTTTGTTGTGGTGTTTATCGATGATATCTTGGTCTACTCTGAAAATAAAAAGAAACATGCAGAGCACCTACGAGTCGTCTTAGCTCGACTTCGAGAGCACAAGTTGTATGCTAAGTTTAGCAAGTGCGAGTTTTGGTTAAAAAAGGTACCTTTTCTTGGACACGTCCTTTCAGAGGAAGGAATTTCTGTGGATCCCACGAAGGTACAGGAAGTCATGGATTGGCAAGCACCCACTAACGTACATGAGGTACACAGCTTTCTAGGATTGGCCGGGTACTACCGTCGGTTCATTCCGGATTTCTCAAGGATCGCAAAACCTATGACTCGTCTAACTCAGAAAAATAAGAAGTTTGAATGGACTCCAGAGTGTGGGGCAGCTTTTCGCACTCTGCGAACTTTGTTGATTTCGGCGCCAGTTTTGGCACAACCAGATTTGGAAGAACCTTTTGATGTGTTTTGTATCACATCCAAGATTGGACTTGGATGTGTGCTTATGCAGAATGGGAGAGTTATAGCATACGCTTCACGCCAGTTGAGACCGCATGAAGAAAATTATCCCACTCATGACTTGGAATTGGCAGCCGTAGTGCATGCACTTAAGATCTGGAGGCATTATCTTATGGGTAACCTATGTCATGTGTACACCGATCATAAAAGTCTGAAATATATCTTCACTCAGCCAGAGTTGAATATGAGGCAGAGAAGGTGGTTAGAGTTGATTAAAGATTACAACCTGGAAGTGCATTATCACCCCGGAAAAGCGAATGTTGTAGCCGATGCCTTGAGTCGCAAGACTCATTGCAACGCTCTACGACCACTTTCGGAAGATGGATTCAACCTTATGCACCCCGTTATGCTAAACAATATCACTCTTCAGTGCACCTTAGAAAGTGACATCATCAAAAGACAAAAGACCGATGAAGAGATCTGTCAGATTATGAAGAGGTTGGAAACTGATAGCTCGTTGAACTTCAGAACCGATGAACAGGGAATTCTGTGGTATAATCAAAGAGGTTGGTTGTTCCTAAGGATACGGAGCTGAAAGAAAGAATTCTGAATGAAGCTCATAATTCAAAGTTGTCTATCCATCCAGGAAGCAGTAAGATGTACCAAGATCTGAGAACAAGGTTTTGGTGGTCAAAGATGAAGAAAGAAGTCGCAGCTTATGTTGTAAGGTGTGATACTTGCTGTAGGGTAAAAGCTATACACCTCAGACCTGCCGGATTGTTACAACCGTTGTCCATCCCCGAATGGAAGTGGGAAGAGATTAGTATGGATTTCATCACAGGTCTTCCCACCACTCAGAAAGGAAACGATTCTATCTGGGTTATCGTGGATCGGTTATCTAAAGTGGCTCACTTCATACCAGTTAAGACTACCCACCGACCGCATCAGTATGCAGACTTGTACATTCAGAACATCTTGAGGTTACACGGAGTTCCAAAACGGATTGTCTTTGATAGAGGACCCCAGTTCATAGCGCGTTTTTGGGAACAGTTGCACAAGGAACTAGGGACCAAGCTGGTAAAAAGTTCCGCTTATCATCCCCAAACCGCAGGACAGACAGAAAGAGTGAATCAAATTCTAGAGGATATCCTCAGAGCTTGTGTTTTATCCTCCGGAGAGTCATGGGAAAAGTGGTTACCCCTCGCCGAGTTCTCTTATAACAATAGCTACCAGGAAAGTATAAAGATGGCACCTTTTGAGGTTTTGTATGGACGAAGATGCAGAACCCCGGTAAATTGGGTTGAATCAGGAGACCGAGGATTTTATGGGTCAGATTATGTAAAGGATGTTGTAGAGATTGCGCAAACAGTGCAACAACATATCAAAGCAGCACAGTCCCGACAGAAAAGCTACGCTGATACACGAAGGAGGCCCCTGGAATTTCAAGTAGGAGATTATGTTTATCTCAAGTTCTCACCTATGAGAAAGGTCCAACGTTTTGGAATTAAGAAGAAGTTAGCACCTCGATATGTGGGACCATATCAGATCGTGGCTAAAAAGGAAGAAGTAGCCTATGAAGTGCAGTTACCCCCAGAGATGAGCGCAATCTTCCCAGTGTTCCATGTGTCCCAGTTGAAGAAGTGTCTTCGAGTTCCAGAACGGGAGGAACTTCGGATCCTGGATGTCTCCATCAGATCAGATCTGGAATACTATGAACAACCTCAAGAGATATTGGATACCAAGACTCGAGAGACTTGAAACCGAACAGTGAAGACTTACAAGATTCTCTGGAATAATCACGGACCCAACGATGCAACTTGGGAAACCGAGGAATACTTGCGTGTAAACTATCCCGCTTTTCTTTAAGGGGGGAAGGGCTGTGACACCCTAGTGTCAAGCCCTGCATTAGGAACTAAATTAGCTACTAAAATGCATAGGCAATGCATTGCATCATTTCATGGGCATGAAAGTGTTTTTGGCTTTTGCTTGTTTAAATAGATTTTTGGTTTCTTTTGGACTTGGTTGTTTGAGTGACTTTCTCACTTGGCAAATAGTTTTATAAAATAGAGAATAATGAGGCTAGTACTTTTCACGTTGACACCTTGATTAAGTTCAAAATTATTTATCAAATAAAAATGGGATAAACAAAATGATTTATGTCTCAAAATTGGCTTTCTTTCTATGGAGGTTGTAAAAATGGTATTCATAAAAAGTGTCCTATATGAAAGTTGTAGAGAAAATTATTTTGAGCAACTTTTATTTTTGGGTCAAAGCCTAGTTTGGAGTTTTTGAAACTGTTCTGAATGGTCAAAGTTTAAAAAGTTTTTGGAAAAAGAAAAAGGAAAAGATTTTTTTCCCGCGCCCTCACATCCTGCCCATCCGGCCTTTTCCGGCCCAGGCTCACGCCCGCGCACCCCGCGCCGCTCCCGCGCGCGCCGCGCGCTCGCCGCGCCGCTCGCCCGACCCGCGGCCGCGCCGTACGCCGGCAACACGGCCACGTGGCCGTTCTTCCCTGCCGAGGATCCGTGCCCGCCTATCATCGCCCGATCTTCTCCGCCTGATCACGCAAGCTATCTCGCTTGCCCTCTCGCGCGCCACCCTCGCCTGCCGAGCCGCCTGCCATCGCCTTGCCCGCCGCGCCGCCCTGTCCCGCAACGACCGCCGGAGCACCCGGGCGAGCCAAAAACCGCGCGTCGTCCTCACACCACACCCTCACTCGCCATTCGCACCTCCTCGCTCTCGCTCTCACTCCCTCTCCTGTACGCGAATGCAAGGCCGAGCGCTCAACTCGCCTTGGCCACCGCACGCCACCGCAAGAGCACCCTCGCCGTTCCCACCTCCCTAGAGCCCCTCGGCTCGATTCCTTCCGCTCGCCACTCCACCTTCATCCCGCACACACGGTGCGCACCTCCGCACCACCCCTCGAGCCTCACCGTCGCCAGAACGCAGGAAGCGCCGCCGCGGTCGCCATCAGCGCTGCTCGGAGCCCGGAGCCGTTCGTCCTCAACCTAACCTCCGCCAAGTCCCCTCTTCTCCGTCGAGCTCCATCACGCCAAGGCAAGGTGAGAACACTGGTTCGCGAGCTCTCTGCCACCCCGTAGCTCTCCCACCACCTCTGACCGAGCACCATGGCCGCGCGCCATGGTCGTGCACGAGGCCAGGCCCTACCAGAGCTACACCGGCCAAACCAAGTCCTCCGATAGCCTCCATAGGGTTCACTTAAGCTTTTGCCTCCATCGATTTCACCGGCGACCACCGGAACCGGCCAAGCCGAGCACCGCCGCCGCTGCCGTCCGCCAGTCCGCCATGGCTCATCGCCGGCAAGCTACGGTCGCGCGCTGGCTAAACCAACCGCACCACCCGATTCGCCTTGTCATGGGGAACCCAGCGAGCCTAGCCTCGCCGCCGGCGACCTCACCGTCGGCGAGCAGCGGGCGGTCAACCCCGTCCCCTGCTTTTCTTTCACTAGCCAGTGGACCCCGTTGACCAGCGGACCCCGCGCGTCAGCCTCACCCGGTCCATGGACCAAGTTCACGCAGGCCCGGCCGGGAGATTCAAATGATTTTTTCCTTTTGTTTTATTTTCCAAAAACGCTTATTATTTTTGTGTAGCTCGTTTTAAAGGTCCAAATGAGGTGCTTTCAGTTTTGATAGTTTGTTTATAAGTAGATCTACCATGGAAAAATAGGAAAGTATTTTTGGTAGAAGTTTATTTCACAGTTTTTATTTAATTTAGTTTATGTGCTTTTGTTTGGATAAATAAAAATAAGTGTTTTCTGGTTGAGATAATTCATGGAAAATTTTGTGTAAGTTTCTTATCATGTCATGCACCTGTGAAAAATGTATGAGGCACTGTTTATGTGGAAAAAGTTTCTGTTATGGTTTAAAGTCCTTTTTGGCTGATTTCTTGGAATAAGAGTTAAGGTGTTTTATGTGTCAAAATAAAATATGGGAAAATTTGTGCAGTCTCTGTGCGTGATGTTCAAGCTAAGAAAAATATTAAGTATAGATTATTGTATGAAAAAATGTGAAGTTACTTTACAAATGTGCTTTTCTGTGTTTTTCTTTAAAAATTCATGTAAGGAATAAGATAATGTTTCTGTTCATGGAACTTTCTTGATAAATATGAAATGTGGAGTAGAATCTGGAAAAAATATGAAACTGAGTTTAGCACTCTTTTTCAGTAGGGTTGTAGTTCAGTTGGGTTATTTTGGAATAGATTTGTTTATTTTGTGTAGGCTTGTGTGTTTATGTTCTGGCAGTAAATTTTCTATAGAAGAATGTTTATGAGAAGATGAAGCTAGAAAAATTATGAAATGTGCTGTTTGACACTTTTGTGTGAAAAGTTAGTTCAAAGCACATTTTGAGCAGTTTATTTGTTCTTTTTATATCTGTTGTTCTGTATTTTTGTTAACACCGAGTTTTCGCACTATGACAAGTGGACCGGCACTATGATAATTCGGCAAACGCCGCCGCTTGAAGGATTCGGCAGACGGCGGATGCGGTCGGCTAACTCAATGCATTCGGCAAGGCTGTGAGGGCGACTAGTCAATGGCGAGCGGGTTCGGCAATGAGGCGCTGCGGTCGGTTACCTCGAGCCAAGTCGGTTTGCGACGAATACGGCATGTCAAGAGGATTCAGCGACGGGAATCTCGTTCATTTTAGCGCGTGCCGGTTATTAAAGGAAGCTTGGAGCAAAAGGCATCATGTTTCTGGTAGTTTCCTAGTTTATCGTTGTAGTTGTGTCCTCCTAGGACTCGTAGAACACCAGGGTATAAATATAAACCCTGAGGCTATTGTAAATCTGTTCACAACCAATACAACCAACCCCGGCTCCGTGCCGTCTTCGAGTCCAAGTCGTGTCGTCGCGTTCTTCGAGAGGGGCCATCGATCCGTCGACCTCCGTAAGTTCCGGCAACCTTGCTATCATGTCTAGTATCGTGCGGCGGATTTAGATATGGTGCAAGTAGTCTCGTACGTTAAGCTTAGTATCGTGCGGCGGATTTAAGCTTATGACGGGAGGTCTTTGTTTATGTCTTGTATCGTGCGGCGGATTGAGACATGAGTAAAGATAGTTATCGGCTCTGTTAGATTTGGCAATCTGATAGATTCATTAAGTTACCTTGTGTTATGTGTTTTGTTACGTTTATTTCATCATAACACTTTTGCCCAATCTAGATACCGTCCGGTTCGGCTCTATCTTTATAGATCTGCTCTGTTTCACGTTTATTATTGAAAGGTCTGTTATGCAGTAGATCTACTGTTCGTAACAGCCGAATTGGATCGTATCTGGGTTGCCACGTGGTGAGGGTTCATGCATGTTAAGTGTGTTCGATCTATGACAAGGCTAGGTGTCGTGCGGTAGGCGCAGGCTTTGGATTAGCTTAGTCATGCTTAGCTTGTATGTTCAATCCCCATGGATCCCAACTCGGTTGTACAATCGAGATTGGCTAAGTTTTAACTTATACATCATGCAAGTACGATTCTCATGCAAACGTGTTCGGCAACCTGTTATTCACGTAACTCTGTTCATATTGCTGAATAATCTTTAGACCTGTTGGCAGATAGCTTTCATAGCTATATGTCGTCGTAAGTGGCTTCAGGGCCGTACATCTTGGAACTGTCTGGTCATACCCGGCACGTTCCAGCTTTGTATTTAACCGTTTAACTCCCTTGTTAGTTGCAGGTCAAACTGACTGGCACGCACCGGACTTCTGAGCACCCGGGCCACAATTGAAGCCAGCTTCTCCGGCTTGCTGTGTGCCTGGCGCAGAACGCCACTTTTTGCGCCAACAATTTTATTTCTGGCTAAAAATTGTTCAGAGAAGTTCAGCAGGTGTTAATTGCCTTCTGGAATTTTTGTGAATTTTTCTGAGTTCAGAAAAATGCACTTGCAGATCAAACCTGAGTTCTTTTGAATTATTAAATAAATAGGTGAATTAATGGATTTTGTTTTATGAGATAAATAAGTATTTACCTCAATGTCAAAAGTGGTTCAACAAGTTGGTTTTGTTGGTTTGCAAGAAATGTTACTTTTCATACCACCACATCTCGCACCCCGCTTATTTATTTATTTATTACTCGCCGCATGCAATAGGATCGACACTCCCGGAGCCCGACCAGGAGCAAGAGGCAAGCGTCGAGTAGGAGATCCCGGAACTCCATCAAGCCGAGGAAGTCGACCCCGCAGCGGAAACTAACCTGCCCGAGTGCCCCTCCCACGAGGCCTCGGTCTTCGCTCAAGGCAAGCCCCGGAGCATTCTAAGTCTCCCAGTATTTACAATTAAATTACTTGAGTCATTTTAACTTGTGATGCATTAGGTTAGGAGTGGATTGAATCCTACTTGCTGCATTACCATTCCTTGATTATTGATTAATATCTGCCTTGTTATCCTGTTACTTATTTATATGTAGAATTGCTTAGTCTGCTAAATAAAAGTAGTAGTTAAGGATGTTCTCGTAATACCCCTGGTGTGTATTTACCGGATCACGGTTGGCTATATTTGCTATCGTGGAAAAGAACTTGAGTAGTAACAAAATACGGTCAACTGGAAGGCAAGGCACAAGTTTGGAAACTTGGGGCAGTCCGTCCGTTGGATCGTGTAGGTTTGTATCGATGTTGGCCCTCGTTCATTTTTGAACGCGCCCTTTTACTTAGGGATATGTCGGTGTTGTAATCATCGACCCCAAAGCCGGTTAGAAGTTGTTCGGGCCGGTCTCAACCCGTGTCGCGCCCTCTAGTATGGAAATGTGATCTGCCGCGAGAGGCCATCGTCAGGTTCCAATTGGGCGGTCCGTGCTGTGAGCCGCGACGATTACCACCACGAACAAGCGTCGAGCGGTTGCCCAATGCATGGACCCGACGGGGAAAGTGTGGGCTGGTATTAAAGGTCTTTCACCAGCTGGTTTGGAATTCGATTCGAGTCAACGTCTCCCCCGGTTAGTGGGAAACTATGGCGAGCTTCACCACGATGCAACTCCACGTAATGTCTTAAAGGTTCAACTAAAATGTGGATAAGTCAACTGGATATGGTTATAATATTGTTTGTTAGACTCAAGTGTGTGTTATAGTTCAGGTGCAAACCTAGAATAAGGAATAGGTCTAAAAAGTGACCGCTCATCAATATCATTAATTACTCACTTATCTGAATTGAGCTTTTCGCGACTAAAGATCCTAGCTCCACCTAAAAAGGCCTTGCATACCCTTGGTGTCTTTATTTTCAGTTGGACGGGTAAGTCTAGCTGAGTACATTCCCGTACTCAGGGTTTATCCCGTTTGTTGCAGATGGCCAAGTCTAGTATGGCTATTGTAAGCACTGCCTCTACCCAGTGGAAGGTGATGAGGAGTAGGCCCAGGGCAGGGTCGTCCAGAAGCTTCCCCTTTTCTCTTGTTGGTCTGAGACTACTGATGGCACATTACTTAAAAAGGGAGGAGTGAGTTGTGTTGAGTTGGAGTTTCAAACAATGTTTTATTTGGACCACATGTGTGGTGGTCGTGTTCCAAAACTTATTTAAGCTTCCGCACTTTAAATTCGGTATTGTAATAACTCTATCGTAATTTCGCACTCTGATGTTTTAATTCCGGTTTCCTTATCTGTGATGTATCCTTGCGAATGTAATTCTTGAACAATGTGATCCTGTATGTTGTATGATGATAGAAATCCTTCGAGATTTCCGGACTACCGGGGTTATATGGGTTCAAGTATGAGTCGATGTCAGACGGATTTGACTAAGACGGTACTTGAGCTCTTATAATCAGGACAGTTCTGCCACAAAACCTTCCTCATCAAAGTCAATCTTACATCATATATGTTCTCAATCTCCCCCTTGATGGATGCATTGACTAAAAATAAAACCACAAAGGAAGGGTTTGAAGGCAAGCCTCATTCAAGTGCCCAAAAGCCAAGCAAAAGCAAATACAAGGCTACTTGAGATGAGGAAGGATCATGAAAACTCCAAATAAAAGCTCTCGGTCCCGAAAGAAACGGGAAAAGCGGGCAAAACCTCCACATAACCAAAGAGTCAAGATAAAATAAGAGTTTCATGAAATCCCAAAAGGTACTCGAAAACCAATCTCAAATAAATTGTCAAACAATCATCACAAAAGAAACCATGGTACTTATCCACTTGGGTTCACTTGGGTCAAAATTTCTCCCCCTTTTTCTCCCCCTTAATGATTGAATTGACAAAAACTAGGCACAAGAGATGGTTTGACATACCAAAACTGAAAACTTGGTCCCCAAAGACATGGGCAACGGCTCAACGCAACCAAGCAAAGGATCGGAGCAACAACTCATCAAAGAGCAAAACTCGATCACATAGAGCGAAAACTTGGTTCCCAAAGACATGGGCAACGGCTCGACGCAACCAAGTCAAAAATGAGCTAGCCCTCAAGAAATGGCAGAAAATGGCTCAACACCACTAGCTCAATGCTCGATACCAATTGAGGCTGAAACAACGCATTAGAATGCAACCAAACACAAACAGCCAAGAATTGGTGAAAACAGCTAGCTCCTCAAGACAGAGGCACATAGGCTCGACGCAACTAGCTGAAGGCTCCAAACCAATCGAAAATACCAAGCAAAATCTGCTAGTCTCTCAAAAGAGAGGCAAAAGCAGCTCAACACGACTAGCAGGCTCGATACCGATGGAGAAAAACACAAAGAGAAGCTCAACACTAAATGGAGCACAAACACTTGGAGCACGCGGAGAAGCAGCAAGAAAAAATGACTCCTCCTGAAGGCAGGCCTACACACAAAGGCTATGCACCAAAGCTCACAATGAAGGATACCAATTGAAATACATAAAAGAGCTATACCAATTGAAGAAGGACATAAAAGAGCTAAACTCCCCCTTGCTCAAAGCTCTCCCCAAAATGCATGACTCTCCCCTTTGTGCCAACACTCAAGCTCCCCCTTGCAAACAGCTTCTCCCCCTTGACAAAACGGAACATGCTGAGGGGTTTTGATATTTTTCACAAAGTTGACACAAACACAAACCAAAAGCATATGGGGCAATGAAAAGCACTGAAAGTAATCACAAAGTGTATCAGAGCTGGGGGTATGTACACCAGGCTAAAAATGCATGATATGCACAATGCAACAACTTCAAGTGTATAGCAATCAGAATGAAAAGATGCTCAAAAGGGTGCTGCCCTGAAAGTGTTGCAATCAATACAAATGCTAGCAAAGGCTCAAACTGATCAGATGAATACGAAATATGAACTAGTGAGCATATGAGCAGTTTTAAGCCATTTGAAAAGGAGTTCACCACTAAAATAGCACTTATCATGAATAGACAGGAAATCGAGCAAGTGCTAACTCAAGTATAAAAGGTGAACTACCACTAGCAAAGTTCAATCATCATGCCATAGAATGAAGCATAGACTTGTGTTATTTTCAAATTTTATCGGAGATTGCAGCAGTATTAACACAAGTTCGTATTAAAGCATGTGATTGTGAGATGTTGAAAGCATGGTCATTGCCTAACTTTTCAACCGGGCTAAGCCTATGCAACAAAAGCAATCAGAAGCTTAAAGCACCGGTTTC
This sequence comes from Coix lacryma-jobi var. lacryma-jobi, assembly GCA_009763385.1. Classification (NCBI taxonomy): domain Eukaryota; kingdom Viridiplantae; phylum Streptophyta; class Magnoliopsida; order Poales; family Poaceae; genus Coix; species Coix lacryma-jobi. The sequence goes on along the minus strand of CM019824.1, from coordinate 117,027,718 downwards.
GGTCTTACACTACACGGCTCAAGTTTAACTCAATTGTGCAATGAGAAACAGTCTCGATACCAGGAGGTGCTGACACATGCAATCTCATCTCGATCTTTTCATTTCACTTAGACTTGCATCAAATTTTAAGCACAATGTAAAAATGAACAATCCAAGCAAGTGAATGACTCAGTGCAAGAGACATAGCAACCTAGCATACAAAAGATAGCACAAGTGATCTCAACACATCCTACCCATGCTAGTTGCCAATTTCAATAGTGAACAAATTAAATATTTCATAGTTGATTAATCAAGTTCACCATTTGCAAAAATAGCTTAGCTCATAACATGTATCAAGTGATCAAAAAGAGCCTAAGCTACAAGCATCATCATGAATCAATAGGGCATACCAAAATGAGCATAGTCTCATTCTCATTTCTATATACATGAAGCTCTAAAATGCAAGATATACATGATGAAATGCATGCAAAAGGTAGCCGATAAGGAATGAAGCAAAAGCTAGCCTATTGAAGGACCCAAAACAAAAGGGTATCAGAGAAGTCAAACTAAGATACAACAAGCAAAATGCTTCACCAACTAAAAGGGAAACACACACCAAACTCACAAGCGAAGAGCCTAGAAATGCTCAAGCGAATAGCCAGTAAAATCCACATCAGAAAGACCACACCGCAGAAAGAGGTCGAAGAAGAAGAGTACCAAAAGCCGAACTCAGAAGTGTGTCGGAGGTACCTCATGAAGCGCATGACCGCCTGCTTGTGTCATACCCGAGGGGACGCCTGAATCTGCTGAAATCTCCGGGGTGCCTGCCTCACCGAAGTCGTCTCCCCCTCGCATGATGCTGTCGCTCCCACAGGTGCAGCTAGTGCTCGCTGGAGAGCTGCTCGAACGGAACCCCAAGTCGTGGAAGAAGTGGGATTGGGTTCGTGAGACGAAATGCTCTCTCCAGGTTCCTGTTCTCCTGCACACTCAAAAGCAGAAGAAACACAAGGTATTGTCTCATCCAGTGTGACCTCAAGGTCTCCACAAAACGGTTAGTCACATAATAAGCATAAGGTGAACTCTCAACAAAAAGAGATCTACCTATGAATGATACCGCAAGGAGATCTGAACTCAACCTAGTCAAGACTACCATGCAACAGGATAAAGCACTGTATAGCAAAAAGTAGCCTAAAGACATGATCAACCCAAACACAGCCTAAAGACATGATCAACCCAAACACATCCTAAACCTCAACACATGCTACAATGCAAGATAATGATAGAAATAGATCCAAAAGCATGAAACATGATAAAATTATGGAAAGGCTAGTGAAGGACCAAGAATGCACTAGCAAGGCGACCAGAGGGGGGTGAATGGGAGCCAACAAAAATTCATTCAAATCTTTGGAATTTTGTCCCCAAAATCAACCCCCGAAAGCTTCGATCGAAACCGTGATGCCCATGACCCTTGGAAGAGGGTGGATGATCCCTAGGATCACAGCGAGGCACCACAAAGTGATAGCAAGCCAATCGACAAAAACACTGGAACAAGTTCGACGCTCAAAAACCAAGTCTCGAACATAGATAGACGGCTACGTCGAGAAATTCCCAAATACCGATGCTAACAGGTAGCAAAGATACCTAGAGAGGTTCCATGGTCAACTACAAGGCCAAACGAGAAGTCTGAAAACCAAGCGATGAAACCGAGAGAGCAAACGCACAAGACTGGAAGCTTCAGGCGATTCCCGGACTGTCCGGACCTGGAGTCCCGGACTGTCCGCCCCTACTGCGAACTGTCCGCGAGGGGATGGCGGACTGTCCGCCGGTCAAAACACCGAAACAGCAAAGCTCCTGCAAGTCCCCTAGTCAGTCCCGGACTGTCCGCGGTTTATACCGGCGGACTGTCCACCGGTCAACCGAGACACAAACAGCAGAAACTCACGGCCACTGGTCTGGCCAAGTCCCCGACACGCGGACTGTCCGCGCCCTGAGTGGCGGACTGTCCGCGGTCACTCAGGGAGGGCGATTTCAAACGCCCTTGTCTCAAAACTTCCCAAATCCGATCCAAATCTCAATCCCACGTTCCCAAACTTGGAGAGGATGATCACAAGGTAGTTAGGAGACTATCCCCAAGAAATCATCCGCTCAAATCAATTCAATCACCGAGAAATCGAAAGGGGAGGAGTATGAAAGAAAAAGCGCCACGAAAACGAAATCAACCCGATCTACTTGTTCATGAGGAGTTAGATGAATTCCTTCGGTGGAAATGATCTCCTCACTATAAAGAACAAGTTGATTCAAATGGATTTCACAAAGACGCATTAGAGAGGAAGATCGAGTGACGGGAAAATCGCTGAGAAACGAAGAACGCGAAGAACACGAACAAAACGCGAATCAAGACATCGATCTGCAACCGTGTGGCTACCACACGCTACAACAGTGAGGTTACAGCCTCACTTCCTCAAAATCTCCAGTACACAGAGGTATGGTTCTCTGCGGATCTCAGCTAGCTACAGCAGGGGATTGGGAGAGCATGAAACCCTAGAAGCAAAGAGCAAATGACTGAGATAGGAAGGGAGGAGGGTGTCTCCATCTACTTATGCTAATTCTATTTCCTACTCTACCCCTCTCTAATTACAGAGCGAACCAGCTAAACCCTAAGGTTATTCTGGACCAACTCGATGATAGGTAGATCCGACGGCCACGCCCGCTCAACTGGTAGCGTTGCCTCGACACAACCTCACCGATTGCCGCCACGTGCCGCCACCGCTCTGCTTGTCCTTTTCCCAGACGTTGCACCCCCGGTTTTGTGGCCCAAACCGGTAAACCAACCTTCACAGCCAACCCCTGGTTTTGAGGCCCAAATCGGGAAACTAGCCATCCATGGCCAGAGTTTTGAGGCCCAAACTTAGCAAACCCGCAGCACCCAGGTTTTGAGGCCCAAACCTGGAAACTGTCCTCAGCCCGAGTTTTGTGGCCCAAACTCGGAAACCATCAGCGCCCAGGTTTTGAGGCCCAAACCTGGAAACCATCCAATCGGTGGTTTTTCAGTGGCTCATCCACCAAACCGAGCCGTAGAAGGGATGCACCGCCCGTGCACCCCGTCCACCGACACATGTCCCCAGGTCCTCGACCTGAGCAACACATGACCGCAAGCCTTTGCTTGTCGCTGTCCCAGACTGTCAGCCACCACAACTGATCCTCGGGCCACCGGTCCCTCAGTCCAAGCCTCACGTCCGCCCTTCGCCACTCTCGGTCCGTCGGCACGGCACGTCTCTACTTGACCTTCACCTTGCCTTTGATCACTACATCCGTGCTCGACACCTGCACAACACAAGTCAAAGAACATGCACATCATCCGAGTTGACAATCACTCATCACTCAGAGACTCGGCATACACCCATGTATCCACAATCTCCCCCTTGATGAGTGCATTGTCAACTACCAACACAAATCATAATGGAAACAGAAGAAGGAAGGAAGAAAGAGAGAGAACTCAACCAAATGACCCAAAAGCATAGCAAATCCAAAGAAGGTCAAGTGGAAAGAGCAAGACAACTTGGTTCCCAAAGACATGGGCAACGGCTCGACGCAACCAAGCAAAGCAAAGCTAGCCCTCAAGAAGAGGTAGAACAGGCTCAACACCGCTAGCGAGAAAACTTGATACAGATCGAAAGATCAACTAAAAATCAAGCAAAACAGAGCTAGCCCTCAAGAAGAGGCAGAACGGGCTCCACACCGCTAGCGAAGCAACTCAATACCAAATGTTACCAACTCAAAACCAAAAGAGTTCGATACCAATTGAAGAGCTGAAAATGAGCTGAAAACGTTTGCTAGTTCCTCAAGAAAGAGGCAAAAGCTCAACACAACTAGCAAACTCCCCCTCAATTAGTGCACACAACCAGGGAACACATGATTTGTCAATATTTTCTCCCCCTTAGTTGAAAATGCACCAGCAAGCAAATGTGCACACGCACTGAAATTTCTCCCCCTTGACCGAAAATCTCCCTCCAAAAATGCATATGAGTTAAAATGCAAGTTAGCAGCTTCAGGAGTATAATCAAGAGAGTGCAAAGATGCTCTACATATCCGATGACTCAACAACATCCATAAGAAACTAGCAAAGGCTCAAACTGATCACTAAGTACGAAATGAGAGCAAAATGAACAGTTTTTAGCCGAAAAGGTATTCACCATCAAAATAGCACAGACCATGTATAGACAGGAAGTCAAACAAGTGCTAAACATGTACACAAGGTGAACTACCCCTAGCAAAGTTCAATCATCATGCTAAAGAATGAAACATAACTTGTGTATGAAAAATTTTATCGGAGTTGCAGCGGTTAAATTACACAAGTTTAAATTTCAGCATGTGATTGCGAGAGGTTGAGAGCTTGTCATCGCCTAACTTTTCAACTCTGTGAAGCCTATGCAGAAGCAATCAGAAGCTTAAAGCAACATTTTCGGTCATACACTACACAGCTCAAGTTTAACTCAAAGTGCAATGAGAAACAGTCTCGAAACTGTGATGTGCTGACAAGCAGTCCCATCTCGATCTTTCCAATTCACTTAACCTGGTTCAAGATTAAAACAGCATATGAACATACCAAGCAAGTGAATGACTCAGAACTAGAGACATAGCAACCTAGCATATATGAAAAGCACAAGTGACTTCAACACATGCTAATTGCATATCTCAATGGTGAACATTTTCAAGTTTTAAGTTCATTAAGCAAATTCACCATAAAATAACTCTGCTCACAACATGTATCAGTGATCAGAAAGAGCATAAGCTACAGCACCATCATAAAGCATCGGAACAAAGACTTCACAAAGCATAGTTACATTCTAAAGATAATACACATGAAGCTCTAAATGCAAAAGATGAAGTGCAAAGATGCATGATGAAATCAAAGAAAAAAGGTGATACCAACTGAAAAACACAAAGTCAGTGTATCATATAAGAACCAAAATGTTTCCCCTATCTAAAAGGGGAAACACACACCAAGCTCACCTCTCAACCGATTAAAAGTTGATTGGTCCAAAGGCTTGGTGAAAATATCAGCCAACTGATGATGAGTATTGACATGGCGAAGGTCGATATCACCCTTCTCATAGTGGTCTCGCAGAAAATGAAAGCGCACATCAATGTGTTTGGTCTTTGAGTGCAGCACGGGGTTCTTCGCAACGCTAATCGCACTCGTGTTGTCACAAAGCAAAGGAACACGAGAAAAGCTCAGACCAAAATCACGCAAAGTGGCCATCATCCAGAGTAACTGGGAACAACAGCTAGCCGCAGCAACATACTCAGCCTCCATGGTAGACTGGGCGACATTAGACTGCTTGCGAGAAGACCACGAAACAAGAGAAGAACCAATAAACTGGCAAGTCCCAGAAGTGGACTTGCGCTCAATCCGGCAACCATTAAAATCAGCATCAGAATAACCACAAAGGGAGAGGGTGGAGGAAGCAGAATACCAAATCCCAAATTCTGGAGTGAAGGATAAATACCTCATAATGCGCTTGACCGCCTGACGGTGAGAGGTGCGCAGCGACGACTGAAATCGCGCGCAAAGACACACCGCGAACTGAATGTCCGGGCATGTCGCCATCAGGTACAGCAGCGACCCGATCATACTCCGGTACTCCTTCTGATCCACTGCTTCTCCATCCTTGTCCGCATCCAGGGCCGTCGTGGTCGACATGGGTGTTGGAAGAGGCTTGGCCTCACCCATATCAAATTTCTTCAGAATGTCTCTGGTATACTTACCCTGGTGCACGAACGTCCCTTCTCGGGATTGCTTGATTTGCAGCCCGAGGAAAAACGTTAACTCGCTCATCATGCTCATCTCAAATTCCCTGCTCATAGTATCTACAAACTTGGCAACCAAAGCATGAGAAGAACCACCAAAAATGATATCATCCACGTAAATCTGGACCAAGAGAGTATCAGTGTCTTGCTTGAGGAGAAAGAGTGTTTTATCCACACATCCCATTTTAAAACCCTTAACAAGCAAAAAGGTTTTCAACCTATCATACCAGGCTCTAGGGGCTTGTTTCAAACCATACAACGCTTTGTGAAGTTTAAAAACGTGGTTTGGAAACTTGGGATTTTCGAAACTGGGGGGTTGTCTAACATACACCTCCTCTTCTATGTAGCCATTTAAGATGGCACTCTTGACATCCATTTGAAAAAGTTTGAAACCTTTGGATGCAACAAAAGCCAAAAGTATCCTAATTGCCTCCAAACGAGCTACAGGAGCAAAAGTCTCCTCATAGTCTATTCCCTCCTTCTGACTATACCCCTGGGCTACTAGTCTGGCCTTGTTTCTCACAACATGGCCATCCTCTCCTTGTTTGTTTTTGAAAACCCATTTTGTCACAATAGGGTGACACTCAGAGGGAGGGGAAACTAGAACCCAAACCCGATTTCTTTCAAAATTTTCTAACTCCTCATGCATGGCATTGACCCAATCTGGATCCGTCAAAGCGTGTCCAACATCTCGGGGTTCAAAATCAGCAACAAATGCAGAATGAGCAAAGTGAAGAGATATGTTGTGACCTTGACTGAGTGACACGTTCGCCGATGCTACCGATCATCTGTTGAGGCGGGTGTTGGCGCTGGATGTGTCGTGGCGCCTCCCGAGCAGAGGTGATCTCCCCCTCAACAGGAGCTGGTGTCTCCCCGGGTACAAAAGGTACCGCTCAGGGTGGTGGATCCCACGGCTCCCAAGAAGAAGAAGTGTCAGGGCCGTGAGTCGTAGTAGAAGCCGCTGCTTGCGGCATAGTAGGTGGAGGAGGTGCTGGGTCATCCATCCCTTCAGCACCTTCTTCTTCATCATCGAAAAGAGGCTCGCCAACCTCATGATCACCTGCACGCTCAAAACGAGAAGAAGGACAAACCATGGTCTCGTCGAAGGTGACATCTAATGTCTCCATGACTCGATTAGTGTCAAGGTTAAGTACACGATATGCACGAGTACGAGTGCCATAACCATAAAACACACCGTCAGAAGAACGAGACTCAAACTTGTCCAAGTTGCCCTTTTTGAGTATAAAACAGTGGCAACCAAAGACTCGAAAAATAACTCACCTTGGGTAGTTTTCCAAAACGCAACTCATAAGATGTCTTTTTCAAGAAAGCTCGGAGAAAAATGCGATTGGAAATATAGCATGCAGTGCTCATCGCTTCGGCCCAATACCGCCTAGGAGTCCTATGCTCATCGAGCATCGTCCTGGCCATCTCTACAAGGGTCCGATTCTTCCTCTCTACAACACCATTCTGTGGCGGTGTGTAGGGAGAAGAAAACTGATGCTCTAAACCCAAAGAGTTAGAAAACTTCTCAAAATCCGAATTCTTGAATTCGGAACCATTATCACTCCTAATAGCTCGCATCGAGTTCAAAGGGAACTCGATCTGAAGACGTAAAATCAGATTGCGAGCAAAGGAGAAAGTCTCGGTCTTCTCAGCTAAAAAGAAGACCCACGAATATCTCGAAAAGTCATCAACAACAACAAGCACGTACCACTTCCCCCCAACCGAGCTCACCCGAGCCGGACCAACAAGGTCCATGTCCAAAAGCTCTCCAGGGTGCTTTGTCATGACCTGAGTCACTGGATGGTGCGGAGCGGCAACCATCTTCCCATGTCTACAAGAATGGCAAACAAGATCCTTCTCCATGGATAACTTGGGCAATCCTCGGATTAGGCCAAGTGAACTAAGCCGTGAAAGCAAGTCGAAGCTCAGATGTCCAAGTCTCCTATGCCACTTCCAAAGATCAGAGGAGGAAGGTCCAGCCACAAGACAACAAGAAATGCCAAAAGACTCCGATAAATCCACACGAAAGACTTTCCCAAAGGGCGAAATCACACAAACAAGATTGCCCTGAGGGTCCAAAATACGACTGAGATTCGGTTTAAAACGAATCTCATAGTCATCATCGAAAAGTTGCAAAATAGAAAGAAGGTTAAAATGCAAGTTAGAAACAAGAGCAACATCGCGCAACACAAAGTGCTCATTAACTCGCACAGACCCACGAGACAGCACCTTACCTTTGCTGTTATCGCCGAAGGTGATAAACTCCTTTCCGGTGACTGAACTAAGACTGGAGAACCACTTGGCGTTTCCGGTCATGTGCCTCGAACACCCAGAATCCACCAACCAAACGTTCTCCAATCGTTTTACCTATATCAATAAAAAGACATAGGGTGAGCATACGGTCCAACACTGGGGTTAGTGAAGTAGGGAGAATACCGGTGTTGGGCCGACTGCTCAAAAGAACGATTAGCAGAAAAACCATTCCTAGCACGCCTACGAGAAGAGCGATCACCACGTAGAGGAAAACGTGGTCCGCTAAGGGAGGAGCGTCCATCGCGATACTCAAAACACGGTGGTGGAAAACGCTCAACTACAAAGCCTCCGCCACGGGGTCCATAGCCTACAACTGCAGGCTCCCGCTTGGCACGTCCTCTTCGTTGCCTAGGCCTAGGAACTTGAGGTTCTGGACCTCTAGGCCTAGTAGCACGCCTCTGAACGTTCGGCACATGTACATCATGGAAAGGATGGTACATGTTCGTGTTGTTCATCTCCTTTGCGCGGCGCACATCTCTCTTGCGCCGAAAGCAAAACTCACTCAAGTGTCCATCTCTCCCACAATGCTCACAATGGTACCTCACCGCTCTCATAGGGGGTTGTTGGTACTCTCGGTAGTGGGTATGAATCACTTTGCCCTTCTGTGGCATAAGCTCCTCTTGGATGGGTGGCATGGTGTCAAGCTTGTTCTTGAGGTGGTTTGGTTTTGGAGCCCATGATTGTTTCTTTGGTGGAGCTCTCGGAGGTTCAACAAAGACCCCGTTCTTGGTGTTAGGCTTGAGGGGCTCTTTGGGTGGAATCTTTGTAAGCTTGGGAGTAGTGGTGGAGTTGGGCTTCTCACATGGGTTAAGACCACTCGACTCTCCAATCTTGCCAAAGGATGACATATCAACACCCGGAGCAAAGCCTACACCTGGACCTCCTGCAGCTCGCTTGAATTAGGAGATCATCATCCCGAGCTGCGGCTCACCACTCGACACCCATGACAAGATGGTGCGAAGGTATGTGTTTTCCTCCTCGGTTTGTATCTTGTCATGCTTCACATTGGCTATCTCCATCTCCAAACCCTCACAAAGAACACACCTAGCCACACATGTGCTACCTGAGTTGGCCTCTTCAAGAGACACAATCTTGGCATTCTTCTCTGCCAACTCAGATTGCAAGCCCGCACAGGACTTGCACGCACCCAACAGCGAGGATTTAGCCTTCAGCTCATCCACCTCTCCTACCAACGCAACATACTTACCTCTCAAAGTAAGAAGGTCAGTCATGTGTGTGGTGCACATCTCACACTCCTCCTCATCGGTAACAACTACGGTGGACTTGACAGATTCAAGTTCCTTCACTGTATCCTCCCACTTCTGCCTAAACTCCTTGCGCTCTCTAGCAGCATGCCTAAGCAACTTATCCTGACTAAGGAGCGCAACAGTAAGCTTCTCGACCTCAGCAGAAAGCTCGTCGGGGGTCTGGGATACCTGGGAGGTGTCATCGTCGTCGTCATCATTCCGAGGAGTGTCCTGCAGCTCGCCGTCGACCTCCTTGCCAAGGGCCATGGTGCAGAAGCCGTCGTCGTTGGCGAAGAAGCAGAGGATGTTGAGCTTGTCCTCGATCCTCTTCTTCTTCTCGGACTCGTCATCGCTTGAGGAGGCGGAGTCGTCATCCGAGTCGTCGACGTCACTGAGCGTGGCGAAGAACGCACGCTGCTCAGCCTGGGCCTTCTCCAAGTACATCGTCTTGATGTACTCCTTGTTGAAGCCGCCCTTCCGCTTGTGCTTCGCGGGGACGTACTTCTCCTTGCGCTTGCCGGAGTCATACTTGTGCCCATGATCGGCCTTGCCGAAGACTTGCTTGTTCTTCTTCGGGCAATTGGCGATGAAGTGGTTGGGGTCGCCGCACTCAAAGCATCCTGAGCGTCCTCCTCCGTGGTGACGGTTCATGCGGTTGTTGTGGAACCGCGAGAACCGGTTGGCGAGCAACGCCAACTCGTCATCCCCCCAAGACTCCAGTTGCTCCTCTGTAACAGAAAAGAGAGAAGAGAGTGAAAAACCTCCAGAGGGGTTAGCAGAAGAGCCAGAAACCAAAGCCATCGACGGGCCAGAAGGATTTTCATAAGAAGCCCTGGCCATGGCATCAATCTCACTGGACTTGAGCTTACTAAAGAGCTCGTCGCACATGAGGGTCTCATAGTTAGGTGATTCGATGATCGCCTGAACTTTGGAATCCCACACCGACCGATCAAGGGTATGCAAAAGCTTCAAAGCCGTCTCATGATCGTCGAAAGGCAACAGCTCCTTGTTAGCCCTCATCCTGTTGACAATCACCTGAAAGCGAGCGAATAAACTCTCTATGCTCTCGCCAGGCATATGTCGAAAATTCTCGTACTCTCGCTTGTGCGACTCCTAGAGACGGGTTTTGATTTGAGAGGTTCCCTCATGGAAACGCATGAGGGATGCCCAAATCTCCCGAGCCGTAGCGAGGTGAGAAACACGATCAAACTCTGTCATGCTCAACCATTTCAAAAGAGCATTACGGGCTCGGCTATTGGCATCGTGATCATCGATCTGACGCTGAGTCACACGTGCAGCCAAGACCACGTAATCAGCAGAGTTGCAAATATCCCAGATGGAAGCACCCATACTCTGCAGATAGGCCGACATGCGTATCTTCCAATACGCATAGTTCGTCCCATCAAAAAACGGCAGTTTGCCCACGCCGCGATCCATGTCGCCTTCGGTGGATCTGGAACCGGCTAAGGTGGAAGATCCTTAACCCGTTCCGATACCAATGGAAGGACCGAGAATGCACTAGCAAGGCGACCAGAGGGGGGGTGAATGGGAGCCAACAAAAATTCTTTCGAATCTTTGGACTTTTGTCCCCAAAATCAACCCCCGAAAGCTTTGATCGAAACTGTGATGCCCACGACCCTTGGAAGAGGGTGGATGATCCCTAGGATCACAGCGAGACACCACAAAACGATAGCAAGCTAATCGACAAAAACACCGGAACAAGTTCGACCCTCAAAAACCAAGTCTCGAACGTAGATAGACGGCTATGTCGAGAAATTCCCAAATACCGATGCTAACAAGTAGCAAAGATACCTAGAGAGGTTCCTTGGTCAACTACAAGGCCAAACGAGAAGTCTGAAAACCAAGCGAGGAAACCGAGAGAGCAAACGCACAAGACTGGAAGCTTCAGGCGATTCCCGGACTGTCCGGACCTGGAGTCCCGGACTGTCCGCCCCTACTGCTGACTGTCCGCGAGGGTATGGCGGACTGTCCGCCGGTCAAAACACCAAAACAGCAAAGCTCCTGTAAGTCCCCTGGTCAGTCCCGGACTGTCCGCGGTTTATACCGGCGGACTGTCCGCCGGTCAACCGAGACACAAACAGCAGAGACTCACGACCACTGGTCTGGCCAAGTCCCCGACACATGGACTGTCCGCGCCCTGAGTGGCGGACTGTCCGCGGTCACTCAGGGAGGGCGATTTCAAACGCCCTTGTCTCAAAACTTCCCAAATCCGATCCAAATCTCAATCCCACGTTCCCAAACATGGAGCGGATGATCACGAGGTAGTTAGGAGACTATCCCCAAGAAATCATCCGCTCAAATCGATTCAATCACCGGGAAATCAAAAGGGGAGGAGTATGAACGAAAAAGCACCACGAAAACGAAATCAACCCGATCAACTTGTTCGTGAGGAGTTAGATGAATTCCTTCGGTGGAAATGATCTCCTCACTATAAAGAACAAGTTGATTCAAACGGATTTCACAAAGACGCAGTAGAGAGGAAGATCGAGTGACGGGAAAATTGCTAAGAAACGAAGAATGCGAAGAACATGAACAAAACGCGAATGAAGACATCGATCTGCAACCGTGTGGCTACCACACGCTACAACAGTGAGGTTACGGCCTCACTTCCTCAAAATCTCCAGTACACAGAGGTATGGTTCTCTGCGGATCTCAGCTAGCTACAGTAGGGGATTGGGAGAGTAGGAAACCCTAGAAGCAAAGAGCAAATGACTGAGATAGGAAGGGAGGAGGGTGTCTGTTGGTATAAATTAACGCACACTCTACTTTATCCCCAAGCGCACAGATAAGATCTACCGATGTAGCACTTCACCAGAGTAACCCAGTTTTAATATCGAACCCAAAGGATCAGATAGTGTTAAGTCTTAAAGTCTAACCCCTGAGTAGCTAACAAGGACGGAGAATCTAGAAGCATAGAGGGGATCACTAAGGCTATCTAAATCCAACTTAAGATTGATATGTTTATATTATTCTTAGTGGGGAAGTTGCCATAAAAGGTCACAAACAGAGTATGAGTCTTTTATGCAAATGTATAATCCTACAGAGCCTACACACGGGTAAGTGGACTATAGAAGAATCAACAAGGCTATAAGAGTCACCCTTGCGAACTACCACTACTACCGGCGTTATAGGAGACAAATATGAGCTATCAAGTCTAAGCACCACGCTTACACTATCCAACTACTCTAACTCTAGAGCAACTTAGAATTATAGTACTCAAAAGAGAGTCATAAACCTTAAGAATAATAAGAACAATGGCTCAAACTTAAATATAGATGTTGATTACCGAAACAATCGTTGAAGCAAGTTGACGAAGAACTTCAATCCACAGGTACAAGATGAAGAAGTTGATCCGACAGGCCGGAGCTCCTTCTTGATCTCTTCCTCTCTCTCTCTCTTCTAGTTCTAGTATAAGACTAGGTTCTAATCCTAAATAGAGGGGTAACTAGTCTTCTACTTGATAGCTGGCTCTGGATTACAACTAGATGAAGTAGATCTAACTCTAGATGATCTAGAAGAGATTCATCTAGAGGGACCTCTACTTCTAATTGAAACCCTAGATTCTGATGTGGAGACGAATAATGAAGATGGAGATGCCTGGAGAGGGGGGTCTGGGGTTGCTTATATAGCCCTGAGGGATCAACCGCGACCGTTAGATCAAACCGACTTCAGGGACGCTGGAGATGAGTCCTAGGGTTCGGTGGAGGAAGCTTGCAGAAGACGGAAGCCAGCGGTCCCGGGGGGAGACCGACCGGTCTCATGGTGGGACCGGTCTGTCCCACCTATCATCCTCTCGTGGTGGTCGACCTCTTGGTGTCTTCTTGTGTCCTCTGGAGTCTTCTAGAATATTCCTGACGTGCCGGTTGCGTTATCTCGCATCGGTTTCCTTCTAGGGGAAGCTATCAGTGCTGGTTTCCTGGTTTAGTCCCTGCAGAATCACAATTCACCAAAACTCATGGAATATTGTCAATTAAAACCCTAAACCTTTGTTGGTGACTGAATTCATGCCCTTTTCATATTTATTTATCCTTTAATTTTAATAGATAACTAGTGTCAACAATTCCCCCAAGCTTACCTTTTGCTAGTCCCTTAGCAAAACCAAAACTTAACAATGGATCAGGAGTTGCTACTATATCTTCACTTCCAACAAGTATACCTGCTTTTAAACAAAAATTCTCCAAAATATATTATGTTATTCTTTATTGGGCTTATTACTTTTACCTTAGATCTTGAGTAGTTGAAAGATTGAACGATCAAATCAAGCACTATGTCTCTAGTTCTTGTACTTCACCTTTATCCCGGAGTTTTAATTGATTTTCAAAAGCTTTAATACATGTGTTGTCAAATTAAACAATGGATCCAAAGAGAAAGTCAACCAACCATTGAATCAAGAAGTGCATGTGTATGGAAAAATGGAGTCGGATGCTCTTTTGAATGTATTCACTCTCTTCTGTTTTATCAGAGACATATGGCTATTAGGCTAATTCTACTATCGGGCTCTTGCCCATTTTTTTTCTAACATTTTTTTTTCTTCGCGGTTCCGGACACCTGTCCCTTTTTATTTCCCCGGGATCTATCTTTTTGAGGTTTCGGACACTTGTCCCTTTTTATTTCCTCGGATCTCTTTTTTTTCTTTTCTCTCTTTTTTTTAATAACCACATGCTTCCAACAAACTTCCGAGAGGGTAGCAACAGATAATTATGAGCATTTATGAGGAAGATGGATGAAATGTGTAAGTGATCTCAATTGAATGGCAAGATAACATCTCACAGGGTCACAAAGCTTAATTTAACTCAATGCAATTATTAGTCATGTTTACATTTAGAAATCTCCGGAACTCTAGTGTTGCTTAGAACAAGATAATAGCAGCTCAGATCATCATATGTCATATCCCAACTACCTAGACCTTAGATTAAGTATTTGGCAACCATGCATTTAATTTTATTTTAAGGCATCATTATTAATAAGGAGAACTCATGCTTTGAAGGCTAGGTACTTGAAAGAAATTAGACAGAGCAACTATTCATCATTTCCATGCAAAAGATTAGAGAGAGAGGGTTCTTCTTTAGTCATCAACTCCTTAAAACAAACTAGACAGACTGTTTTATTTAATCTAACACACTTTAAGATAAAAGCTAATAATAGTAGTAGTAATGATAAAGACATACCTGAATCGCGAAGATAACGGGGGTGCATCTCCCCCAAGCTGGTTCCCTTAATAGCGTTGAGCCTTCATGTGCCCATATATTTTTGTCTTTTTTTTAATTAATGGTGAGCCTTCATGTGCCCACATATTTTTGTTCTTTTCTTTTTAAGGGTGAGCCTTCATGTGCTCACATTTTTTTTGGTGTTTTGAATTTGTTTATGGAATGAAAAATTTAAGAGGATAAAGATACTTACGTGGATACATGGGGGTGCCTTCCCCCAAGCTGAATGTTGACGTAGTCGTTCGATCTTGCAATGTAGCAGACTGACAGTGGATATGTCCTTCCTCTATTAGAGTTTTGGTTGATGTTGATGTTTGTTGAAACAGTGCTCCAATAGTGGATGGAACATTCACTTGCTTGTTAGCTTTGGCCTTTCAAATCCTGTGAAACTCAAATAGACAACAAAACTTGTGGAACAGATTAAGCATTAGCGGTTGGCCATTCAAGCCTTACTTGTCTAGAATTTTAGTAAGATCTCTTTCTCAATTTTTATGTTTTTATATTTTTATGATGCAAATGCAACAGGATGAATACATGCATATTTATTTTTAGTATTATTATTTTTTTTATGCCACCACGGTGAACATTCCTGTGGGTTTTACACACCATAGAATTATTCTCATGGGGCTTCATTGTTTATGATGTAGTGTAACAAATGCAATATTTTTATTTTCTTTTCTAATGTAATGTAGAAATAAAAATGTTTGTGAATTAAATATGATGATGCAATAAACAACTAAGAATTAAATATGAGATATATGCAGAAAAGTAAATATGAGGATAACTACCGATTTTACCTTTTGGCAAAGGTTCGGATATTTAGGTCCGACGAACCAGACCTTCGCTTGGTTCATACCTCCCAAGGTATGTTAGGCATTTAGAAAGTTGTTATCGATTGTACCTCTTAGGTGCAGACATTTTCTTCCATACTTTCTTGGTCTGAGTCTTCACTTCCTGTGGCTCACTGTCTTGAGATTTCTTTTGTTCTTTCTTTTCTAGGACAGTGGCGATAGCTTATTCGTCATGATTGACCTCTCATTGGGCATGTAGTTGATGAAGTTGCATCTTACCTTTTTTCCAGGAAAGTGAAAATGGATTTCCTCTTGTAGATTATTGTACTTGTAGCGTAGAGGAATCGTCTTCCTAGGATGATGTGGACAACATCGTCTTCTCATGTCGAGGATCAAGAAGTCTATGGAGATTTTATGACCTCTAATTCTGACTACGATGTCTTCCATCATTCCTTCTTGTTTATGCCTCTTGATATGGTGTCACTCATGTCATTTTTGTTTCCCCAGCAGTTTGAAGTGAAACGTTAATTGTGGACGCTGGCAGCATCATGCTCATTGTGCATGTTCTTGTAGATCTAGGACCTCCACTCTGTAGAATTTGGGAGTGACAAACTTCTCCATGTTTTGCTCAAGAGTGTGGCCTGCTCATAAAGACAAGGTAGAGATCAAGTGCATGGGCTCTGTTGGTGGAAAAACACCAACAGAACCAAAAGTTTTGTTTATTCTCCTCTAACCTTAGGCACATTGCACATGACAAACTTGTTGTTTATGTGTTCTATTCAATCTTAATATGAGTGATAGGATCAGAGGATGAGCATGAAAGTAGCATCTTAAAATATTTAACAGATCAAGTTACTTAACCCAACGAAGGATAATCTATGCATAAAGTGTCGATCTTTGCATGATTGAGATATATCATCTTCCAAAGGTTAGATGCACAACATTTTAGCTCATAGTGAGATTAAAGAGAGTAAAGCTATCAACAAGGATCAAAGGACTAAACATGTTGAGTTGATTATGTTGGATTAAGTGAGGTGCAACTTAAACATGTTTAGTTCTTTATTTATGTTCATACTAGAATCAAGAAGAAGCTTTTACAGTGATGGTTACTTACCTTGAAATGTTACTTTGTCATTGGAAAGTGATTGTGCTGAACCACCTTGTGGAAGCTCCTCTTGTCTAGCTGGTTGTTATTTATGAATTGCTTGTCTTCTCTTGTTTGTCTCACAGTGTGATTGAGAGGATGAAGATCACAGTGGAATCGTCTTTAGAGGTATCGATCTTCCTTCTGTTGTGTCGACTTATCAGTGAAGGCGCTTTGTTCCTTGAGTATGCTGCCTAGGATCCTCTCTCTTCTCTTGTATTAATTCTGTACTATGAGGATGTAGGGACAGTTCCACATTCTTCTCTTGTCAACCTTTCTTGTTTTCCCTTTAATTATTGGGTTGACAAGAGACTTGAAATTAGAGCTGCTACTTGAGTGCCTCTATGATAGTCCTTTGTCTTGTAATGTCACAACTGAGACTTGTCCTCTCAACAGTGTCTAGATGATGGAGATCTTATCGACTGTTCTTCTTGATTTGCTAGCTCAGGTATTATCTCTCCATCTTCTAACTCTTGTGGTGCAGTGGCTTCATCCTTCATGATGCCCTCCTCAATTCTTGGCAGTTCGTTCTTCCTTCGACATCTTCTCTTGGTTCTCTTTGGCTGCTCATAAGTGATGTAGATGTTGAAGATGCAGCGAAAGATCCAAAAGTTGTCTTCTCCAGGTCTGGCATAGATGATAACATTGATGGTGTTCAAGAACGATCTTCCAAGAATGAGTGGTGGATCATATTCTTCTTTTCGACTGGGACAGTATCTAGTGGTTTGTACTGATCAAAGTGGTGAGTAGGAGATCGATATGTCTTGAAGCTGAATTTCTCCTTCCCCCCTTTGATTGTGAAACACATCTAGACAACGGAATTGTCTCTCCTAGGCTGGCTTGTGATGTAGATGGACTCCTGACAACATGTTCATGTGTTTGACTTGTAGATCTTGCTATTGTTGTAGTGGTTCCATCTTGTCTCCCAAACTAGCCCTTGATTAGAAAAGAGGATAACTTCTCACTTCTTGTCTTGATGTCTTAGGCAATGATGGTTGCAGGCATAAGTTGTCTCGTATGAGGTAAGTTGCATCATGTTTGTCATCAGCGCCCAAGCAAGACTCAAAGCGAGGATTGATTTTGCATCTATGCTAATAAAAAGATGTTTTTAGGATTGTTTTAGCATAGACTATTATGTGTTGGCTGCACTTTAACATGATTCAAGACAAAAGATAACTTGCAGTAGAAGACAAAATAAACAAACTTTGATACTCACAGTTCTTTCATCCATGATGAATGAGCTGAGTCTTCATTGTGCAAAGTTGTTGAAGTTCATGTGTCTCTTCATCTCCAGTGTGAGTTCATCTCCGGACTTTCCCAAATTAATATTGAAAGTTTCCCTGCAGGGGTTAGTCCAACAAAATATCCAATATCTACTATAGCATACTATCAGTTCAGAAATCAACCTAGACACCATGTCTAATTTGACTTAGGAAGGCATTTTAACCTAAGCACCATACTTAATTTAAAAGCCTTTATAGGTAAAATCAGCACACCTTTTAGCTCAAGAATTAAACCAGACACCATGTCTTACTTTAATTCATGAAAACAGTTAAACTAAGCTCCATGCCTAATTTAAAAGGTGTATGATAATACTTCAAAACCAAAGAATATATTATACTCCCTCCATTCCAAATTATAAGACGTTCCAAGAATCTTGGAGAGTCAAAGTTTTTCAACTTTGACCAAAATTATAGAGAAAAATATAAAGATTTATACTATCAAATATACATATTATGGAAATATAACTAATGGAGAATCTAATTGCACTTAGTTGATATAATAAATATTATTATCTTATTATATAAATTTGGTCAAAGTTGAAAAACTTTGACTCTCCAAGATTCTTGGAATGTCTTATAATTTGGGATGGAGGGAGTAGCAAATAAAGATAACATGAAAGCATTGTAGAGATTTATCAGATGGTGATGAAAGACTATGATTAGTAATTGAGCATATCCTAAAGGGACATAGCAACATGGCAAGAGATGTTCATAGAAAGTTTAATGTTACATGATGATTGGTTGGACATACCTTGTGTTTGTTGTTCCTTCGTTCTTTTCTCCTCCAGACCTGGGAAGGTTAGTGACAAAATACCCGAAGGAATATTTTCATAATTATATTTCTATGCTCATTACAAGGATAGTGCAGCAGAAAGGTAGGCGTAGCTAATAACCAGGTGTTATGATCGGGTGTAAGGATTCTACTGGTTATAGCTTGCGCTCATGGGGTAGTGATAGATAAGAGTGGAATTCAAAAACAACATTCATAAGAATGAAAACAAAAATAATGAAAAGACTGGGACAAAAAAGGAAAAGATAAAAGTATGATTACAAGGTTAAACTAAGACTTAAGATGATCTACCGTTCCCCGGCAACGGTGCCAAAAATGCTTGTTGGTATAAATTAACGCACACTCTACTTTATCCGCAAGCGCACAGATAAGATCTACCGATGTAGCACTTCACCAGAGTAACCCAGTTTTAATATCGAACCAAAAGGAACGGATAGTGTTAAGTCTTAAAGTCTAACCCCTGAGTAGCTAACAAGGACGGAGAATCTAGAAGCATAGAGGGGATCACTAAGGCTATCTAAATCCAACTTAAGAGTGATATGTTTATATTATTCTTAGTGGGGAAGTTGCCATAAAAGGTCACAAACAGAGTATGAGTCTTTTATGCAAATGTATAATCCTACCGAGCCTACACACGGGTAAGTGGACTATAGAAGAATCAACAAGGCTATAAGAGTCACCCTTGCGAACTACCACTACTACCGGCGTTATAGGAGGCAAATATGAGCTATCAAGTCTAAGCACCACGCTTACACTATCCAACTACTCTAACTCTAGAGCAACTTAGAATTAGAGTACTCAAAAGAGAGTCATGAACCTTAAGAATAATAAGAACAATGGCTCAAACTTAAATATAGACGTTGATTACCGAAACAATCGTTGAAGCAAGTTGACGAAGAACTTGAATCCACAAGTACAAGATGAAGAAGTTGATCCGACAGGCCGAAGCTCCTTCTTGATCTCTTCCTCTCTCTCTCTCTCTTCTAGTTCTAGTATAAGACTAGGTTCTAATCTTAAATAGAGGGGTAACTAGTCTTCTACTTGATAGCTGGCTCTTGATTACAACTAGATGAACTAGATCTAATTCTAGATGAACTAGAAGAGATTCATCTAGAGGGACCTCTACTTCTAATTGAAACCCTAGTTTCTGATGTGGAGATGAATAATGAAGATGGAGATGCCTGGAGAGGGGGGTTTGGGGTTGCTTATATAGCCCTGAGGGATCAACCGCGGCCGTTAGATCAAACCGACTTCAGGGACGGTGCAGATGAGTCCTAGGGTTCGGTGGAGCAAGCTTGCAGAAGACGGAAGCCAGCGGGCCCGGGGGGAGACCGACCGGTCTCATGGTGGGACCGGTCGGTCCCACCTATCATCCTCTCGTGGTGGTCGACCTCCTGGTGTCTTCTTGTGTCCTCTGGAGTCTTCTAGAATATTCCTGACGTGCCGGTTGCGTTATCTCGCGTCGGTTTCCTTCTAGGGGAAGCAATTAGTGCTGGTTTCCTGGGTTAGTCCCTGCAGAATCACAATTCACCAAAACTCGTGGAATATTGTCAATTAAAACCCTAAACCTTTGTTGGTGACTGAATTCATGCCCTTTTCATATTTATTTATCCCTTAATTTTAATAGATAACCAGTGTCAACAGTGTCTCCCTCTACTTATCCTAATTCTATTTCCTACTCTACCCCTCTCTAATTACAAAGCGAACCAGCTAAACCCTAAGGTTATTCTGGACCAACTCGATGGTAGGTGGATCCGACGGCCACGCCCGCTCAACTGGTAGCGTTGCCGCGACGCAACCTCACCGATTGCCGCCACGTGCCGCCACCGCTCTGCTTGTCCTTTTCCCGGACGTCGCACCCCCCGTTTTGTGGCCCAAACCGGGAAACCAGCCTTCACAGCCAAACCCCAGTTTTAAGGCCCAAAACGGGAAACCAGCCATCCATGGCCTGAGTTTTGAGGCCCAAACTCAGCAAACCCGCAGCACCCAGGTTTTGAGGCCCAAACCTGGAAACCGTCCTCAGCCCGAGTTTTGTGGCCCATACTCGGAAACCATCAGCGCCCAAGTTTTGAGGCCCAAACCTGGAAACCATCCACTCGGTGGTTTTTCTGTGGCTCAACCACCAAACCGAGCCGTAGAAAGGATGCACCACCCGTGCACCCCGTCCACCGACATGTGTCCCCAGGTCCTCGACCTGAGCAACACATGACCGCAAGTCTTCGCTCGTCGTTGTCCCAGACTGTCAGCCACCACAACTGATCCTCGGGCCACCGGTCCCTCAGTCCAAGCCTCACGTCCGCCCTTCGCCACTCTCGGTCCCTCGGCACGGCACGTCTCTACTTGACCTTCACCTTGCCTTTGATCACTGCATCCGTGCTCGACACCTGCACAACACAAGCCAAAGAACATGCGCATCATCCCAGTTGACAATCACTCATCACTCAGAGACTCGGCATACACCCATGTATCCGCAGCTTGTGCTCAAACTAAACATGTCAACAGGGTACATGCAGCTAATCAAAACTAGCACCTGAAAAGTGACACCTAATGAACATCACACCTCTACAAGTAAAGCTCATGGAGAAGTATGGTAAAGCATGGCATAATGTTCATAAGGATCACCAACTATCATGAAAAGTGGATATTCCACAAAAGCTATACAAAAGCTAGCATGACATGTGATACAGAAGATAACACATGCTAGACTAAAGCAAAACATGATATAAAGGAAAATGTACATGTAAGAACTATACAAGTGAGCACCTGAACATCCATCTCATACCACAAGAAATAGAACATGGATGTTCAAGGCATGAGTCTGTAAGAAAGCCCACCGAGTAGCAAAAGCCTCTTTGGAGGCAAATCTAAGCGGGGTGTAGAGAACCATCAACTCTTGATCACATCTAAAAGATCAAGCTCCATCAGGCGCATGTTCTCCACCCCGCGTCCTCATATCTACACACAAGAGGATAAAGTAACCCGAGTCTTGTATCCCGAAGGGTTAGCAAGCATATACTTGGGAACCCAAGACTTGGTCACAAAACTCAACTTATCTTGTGGGTTAGCATGATGCAAATGTTGGTTCAGATGCAATTGTGAAACACCCTTGGAAGCATTCCTCAAAAGGACAACTCGAGGAGAAGAACGAGTCGTACCACGGGAAAAGAGGCAAACATCTTCCAAGGTTTTTGTAGAAGAACCAATAGAAGCACCATGAAAGGCATGACGTGGACCAAGAGAAGAAGCACTAGAGGCATGTCCACGATCATGACCTAACCCACTAGAAAAGGAGCCATAAAACCCATCAACAAAGAGGAGCTTCTTACTAGGAGCACAAGCGTTCATGCCATGAGAAGGGCTATGAACCGCCATCTTCCTAGAAGAGCGAGCTTGGCGTAAACGTTTTGCACGCCGATAGCAAAAGCTTTCTTGATGCCCATCTTTCCCACAAAAAGAGCAATGGTACAAAGGCCTATCGGAAGGCACACCATTCTCCAACAAGTGAGAAGTCCCTTGGGGCTTAGAACAAGAAGCATCAACAACCACCTTGGCGCCTACACTCGGAGCACACGTGCCATGGGAAAGACTACGTGGCTTCCTAAAAGCTTTAGCTCGAATACGTCGCTCGTGTTTGACACGGCGGAAACAAAAATGGAATGAGTGTCCATCCTTCTTGCAAAAGGTGCAATGGAAAATTGGATTGGGAACATGGGTCCCAAAAATGTGAGAAGCACCTTTGTCAAGAGAAGTCCCTTGGACATCACTCGAAGAAACAACAAGGTTAGGAGTAGCTATGAAAGAGCTATTCGAAACCTTGGCACATGTGCTATCGTCAAAAGACTCACGCGCAGCACAAGAACTCAACTCCGGTTGCAAAGATGCAAACTCAGAAATATCAACATCGGAGTTGGAAGAAATGCGTGAATCAAATGACTTAGCATAAAGACTCTTGCATCTTTTAGCTAAAACCTCATTTTCAAACATGAGGCGATCACAAGTACCACAAGGAGTGTTTCTCAAGTTTTCCATCTCCTTTTCAATGCACTCGGCATATGTGGTACGCAAGAGCTCAATCTCCTTCTCAAGGTTGACACTCATATCATTGTGCTCAACCAACTTAGCGCTCATATCATCGCGCATTTGCTTCAAAACCAAAACTTCTTTTTCTAAATCAATGCATGATGTGCAAATGAACTCGGTGGAAGAAACATCACCATTCACATCAAGCAATGAATCATGATTAGCACAAGAAGTAAGGCAAGCGTTTTTATTCAAAGAGCACAAGCTACAAGGCCTATCATTTATCTCAATAATTTCAGCCCTAGCATGCTCAAGTTCATCTACACATGTGGTGTGAGTCAATTTTAATTCATTAATTTCAGCATGCAAAGACTCACATGAAACACATGGTAAAGAAGCTTTTGACCTAAGCAAGGCTATTTCAGATTTAGCATAAACAAGGTCCTTGCGCAAGTCAAAGCAAACAAGACATGGTTTGGAAGCATTTGATTTCAGCATTTCATTTTCGGATTTTAAGCTAGCAAGAGAAAAGCATAGCTCATCATTCTTCCTAACCATGTCACTACAAGAGGTGCAAGGTAAAGATGCACTAGACTTCCAATGAAAAAGGCCACATTTTAACCTAGTGATGGAGCATTTCAATTTCTTGATCTTTCTATGCAAGGTATCACAAAGCTCATCATATCTCAGGTTATCATCACAACAAGCTTCAAAACATTGGGACAAAATCCCAAGACTAGCGAGAAGTGTACCTTTCTTGGCCTTGCCAAGTTCACGTATACGATCCTCCGTTGAATGCTCATCATCTCCTAGGAAGTCCAGCAAAGCTTCCACCTCACGTTCCGCCTCAAGAGCCGCACTCCTCCTTTTTGCCAAAGTGTTGTCCTCAATCGCATGTCCAAGACTCAATCCTAAGGACAAAGACACACTGGAAGAAGAACTTGGTGTCATTTCCAAAAGCACCGTTAGTGTTAGCCAAAACACAAGCTCAACACCTCGACAAGCAAAGTCGGAAACACAACCGCTCTCAAAAGGTCGCCTTCGCGGATCCAGAACCGGTTAAGGTAGAGAGAACCAATTGAAGGACCAAAATTGCTAAAGCAAGGCGACCAGAGGGGGGCTGAATGGGAGCCTAAAAATTTCTTCCAAAATTCCGGCCTCTGTCCCAACAAAATCAACCCTAAGAGCAAAGCCGACACACGTGATGTCCACGACCCAAGAGAATGGGTGGATGTTCCCTAGGAACACAGCGGGACACCACAAAAGCTCCCTCACCCAAATCCACGCGAGTCAACTAGTGACAAGATGGATTTAGGTTTTTTGCAAAGCGGGAAGCCCGGTTTCTGTAGAGCACAGAGTCGGGAATCCAACGCAAAAAGCGGATCTCAAATCGGAGCTTGAACGTAAAAGATACGGACGAAAACGCGCGCTGTCTGCACTGACCGGACTCACTAGTGCGTCCGGTCAACAGGCATCGGACGCGTCCGGTCAGCTGATCAGCGTTCTGGGAGCTCTCTGTTCATGACCGGACTCACTGGTGGTGAGCGTCCGGTCACACCTCAAGCGTCCGGTCACAAGAAAACGGGCACAATGAACAGTGCAAGCAGCGCGTCCGGTCACGACAGAGCAGGTGCGTCTGGTCACTAAAAACGGTCTCTGGAGTTGACCGGACTCAGCACGGGGTGCGTCCGGTCGTGTCCAGGCCAGCGTCCGGTCACAACGCGCGAACTGGACTGCGCGTGTGTTCAACGACCGGACTCTCCCAAGGTGCGTCCGGTCGCTTCGATGCAGCGTCCGGTCACACCCGACCAGCCCTTTGTTCGTCCACCAAATCGACCCGATCTCCCTCAAATCAATAGCACTAGGGCTCAAATTTTGTGTGAGGGATCACAAGGATGTTAGTGAGCTACTCCAAAGAGATCATGGCTCGAACCTAACTCCAAATCGGTGAATCAAAGAAAACGATGAAGAGCGGGCAAGAACTCAATCCCAAAACTAAATCCGACCGATCTGTGAGTTCGTGAGGTATTAGAGAAATTCCGTCGGTAGAAAGAGGACTCTCACGAAGCTGCACAAGATGGTTCAAACGGATTTGCGAATCTTCCCTCGAAACAAGAATTCTCGTGCAGATTGAAAGAAGGGAAAACGTGCAAACGCGAAGAACAAAATCGCAAGACAAATTAAAGCACAAATTTGATCCTTGGAATCAGCGGAATGGATGATTGATTAAGCACTCGGTGTCGGGCTATAGGCCACTCCTAGCAACACAAAGCTTGGATGGCGAAAAGCTCAAGAACAAGAGCCGGTCTCTCTTCTAACCCTAGGCTCCTCTCACAGGAACAAAATGAGAGTGACACCTCCAAGGATTCCAAGGGATGGATGCCCTAGCAGCCCCGTTCATCTATATATAGGCGCACATCTGAAGACGAAAACGCCCTTACATTAAGCACTCAACCCAAATACCCCCCAGGGGTAAAACTATCCAACCCAAGCAGTTTCATCTGACGGCCACG
This sequence comes from Coix lacryma-jobi var. lacryma-jobi, assembly GCA_009763385.1. Classification (NCBI taxonomy): domain Eukaryota; kingdom Viridiplantae; phylum Streptophyta; class Magnoliopsida; order Poales; family Poaceae; genus Coix; species Coix lacryma-jobi. The sequence continues at coordinate 117,002,593 of CM019824.1, read as the reverse complement.
CCCGCACATCCGGTAGCTTCGCCTCGACACGACCTCCCTGATGCCGCCACGTGCCGTCATGTCGACCACCGCGCCTTCCTCATGGATAGCTTCGCCGCTGCGCCAGCCTCTCCACGCTGCCACGCGTCGACCGTCCTTTTGGACCTTCCCCCGGTTTTGAGGCCCAAACCGGGAATCCTGCCAGCCCAGGTTTTGAGGCCCAAACCTGGAAACCGTCCACCCCGAGTTTTGAGGCCCAAACTCGGAAACCCGCAAGCCCAGGTTTTGAGGCCCAAACCTGGAAACCGTGCATCCCGAGTTTTGAGGCCCAAACTCGGAAATCGACCACCCGAGTTTTGAGACCCAAACTCGAAAACCGTCGAGGTAGCATTTTGAGGCTCAGCTACCGAACCCGCGCCGTAGACGGGATGTGGTTCGCACACCCCGACCACCGACACCGATGCCGATGCATGTCCAGCCTCCACATCGGGCACAACGCCTTCGCCTTCCTTCTTGACTTGGCCGACGGCACTTGCGCCGCACGCAAGCCCGTGTCCGACCTCCCGCCAAGTGCCACGACGCCATCATCTTCCTCCTGACTCGGCCGATGCATCGCACATCCCCATGTGCTCTTGCTCGCCGATGCCACGTGCCAGCTACCACAGCTGGTCCTCTAGCCCTCTAGTCCGTCAGTCCAAGCCTCACGTCCGCCCTTCGCCACTCTGGGTACATCGGCATGGCACGTCTGCCGCACGGTACGCCCATCCTTCACCGCACCCGGTCCGTCGGCATGACACGTCTCTACTTGAACTTCACCTTGCCATAGACCACTATATCCGAGCTCAACACCTGCACATCAACACAGCCAAGAGACACATGTTGCATACACACACACACCAACACAGAAACACCACAACTCAATGCCACCGGTTAGTCATAAGCATTAAGCGCATAGCGACATATGGACTTAACCGGGTAAAAGCCTCAAACCTTCCTCATCAAAGTCAATCATTCATCATATATGTTCTCAGCTTGGGGCTTCTAGCACTTCCAAGAAGAGGTTATTCTTCCTTCCTTCTCTTTCTTGCTCCAAAAATGAAGCAGTTGTTCTTACATCGTTGCTTCCTTTAGGAGGACCGGCGATGACGTCCCCGAGGATCTGACTCAAAAGCTCACTGATCTTCAATTTGATCTGGAGGGAAAGGATCGGGAGATTACCTGAATCTCTCGAGAGCTCGACGTTGCTCGGGAACGAGCCATCGGTAAGTATTTTTCTTCATTTCTTTCCTTATTCTCCCTTTCCGCCTTTATTCACTCTTCCTCCTTTCAGCTCTGGCTGCCAAACTCCATGCCCTTAAAGCTGCCGTCACCAAGCTCGCTGTCACGGCTGATGTAGCGGGCACGACGCCTCTGAAGCGGGTGAATGAGGTTAACTGAATCCTCCCCATCATTACTAGGGCCGGCATGGGGTACGGCGCGACACTTGCTTTCAACGCTGTGAGGATACATTCTGGCGCCGATTACCACAGATTTGATGTCTGCGAGCAAGAACTAGAAGATAGAGTAGAACACTCTGTGGATGATATGAAGGATGCCGGAACATATCTGGTCGACTCTTTCGATCACTTTCTCCCTATTAGGTGTAGGATGAATTGGACGAACTGACTACCCTCACTGTAATCTTGCTCCTTCCTCTTATGAATAAGAAGTTCCTTTTGTTCGTCCCTTTTGAAATCAATCTGTGATTGATCCTTCGAGATCAGTATGCGTCCTGTTTCATGCATTAGTCACTGACTTCTATTTTTTGCTTCAACGGCGATGCATATTACATCGGCTATTGATAAATCGCATCAGATACCTTTGCCTTGCAGACAATTGCTGTGATCGGTTATTTCAGAATCGAAATCCCAGTCCTTTTCTCAATTCTCTGATTCATGACAACATCAGGATAGTATTTTTTGAAGGAATTTCTCTATCTTCAGCCTTCCGTTCTCTGCGTCAATCGGCATATGAGCCTCCAATCAATCAGCCAAAGTCGAACAATCTTTAGCTGAATCTTATCTTTTCCTGATTCTAGGGTCATGACTTCCTCCAACCATAAAAATCCAGCCTTGCCCAATAATGGCCCATAGATTACAGAAAGCTTTACCCTGATGCTTGATTCCCAGTATGCCAACCATGGCTCTATAAATACGATCCTAGATGGGCCATCCCTCTTGACTCCAACCAAACAGTTTGACTTACAAACTCTCCACTTCTCGGCTTTTAGCTCAATCTAGTGAAAAAACCCTTTGCCTGCGTTTTCATCAATGGCAGGCAATAGCAATCATAGCAGGCACCCCATTGGAGATGAAGCAGGAGAAAGGTGAGCATCAACTCATTGGCGTTATGGGTAAAAACCGATTTTCTTGCCCCCTTGCGGTAGCTTTTCTCGCTTGTCTACCTCTGATTCACTGTCCACCTCCCTTTCAGAGTGAGGTCTTCTTACAGACAAGCTTGGGTTCCTCCTCTAGAAACGGTAAATCCAATAGCTCCTTTTAATCCTTTCCCAAGCCACCAGATTCTGAGTTTGATGATTTACTCCAGCAGACCTGTTCGGACGCTCTTCGGTGCTGCGAGGAAAGGGATAAGGCCCAGAAGGAACTAGAAGATGCATCCAAGAAGCATGGCACTGAGAAAGCTGAATGGGCAAACCAACAGAAACAGCTCTGCGGCATCATCACAGGTCAACAAAGTTTTGGTCCCCTTCTTCTGGTTGAGCCTGCTTTTGCCTGATGCATCCTCTCTTCCTGCTAGCCCTTTCTGCAGAGAATGACCGTCTGAAAGTGGTGGTGAACAGAATTGCTATCAAGGTGAATGCTTATGGGAATTCAGCTGAAGCCCGTCTCGATGTCGTGGATGTCCGCATAGATCAAGGCGTCATCGAAGGTGTGCATGCTGGGGTTTCCCTTGGGCTAGCAGCAATGAGTTCTTGGACCAAGGAGGACTACCCCTCTCTACCAGTTGGTTTTGCAGACAGATACCTGGATGAAATGGAAAAAATCGAAGACTACGACGATCACGCCGCTACCATTGCTGAAACCATCGACCCACAATCTGTTCTGAACAAATTATTCCAACTGTAACTTGAAATAGGACAGATGAAGCTTGTTCTTCTCTAAATAATTCCATTTTCATCTCTCGGTGATTTTCCTGATTGCAATATCCTTTCAGAGAAAATGTTTCCCGAACACATGACGTCATCTTAGCCGATTAATCTCGTTTTCTGACATGTCATGTCGCTCGGCATCTTACTTACTGCACTTCACCTTTCTCTTCTCCCGATAAACCTGCTAACTTGAAAAAATGCTAGGGCCACCAGGGTCATGAACGCCTTACTTTGTGCTAAAGACGATATAAACAATATCGGCTATATTTCAAATTCTTGGAATATATATATTTTTTCTGCTAAAGGCGATGCTTTGCATCGGCTGTATACAATTATCACGCGTTCGGCTTTTAACAAGTAGTGCCGAAGCTTCAGCTCATGAGTAACACAAAAACATATCCGTAGCCGAATACCCATCTCTGGGTCTAACATTTTCGGCCAAGACAAGCTATTATTCATCTTTTCCTTTAAACCTAAAATAAGGGTTGATCCTACCGTAAGGCTATCGGCCGCTACGTAGAACTTGAAATGATCACCAAGTCATGGAAGTGCCTTTATTTATTCTTCAGTTTCACCAACAGCTCTTGTTGTACGTCACCTCATACAAATTCCCTCTGATCCTTCTTGAGTTTTAGCAATGGAGAAATAAACAGAAACCTTTCAAAAGTTCATCAACTTCAAAACACGCTCGAGATTGAAACTTGCACACCTTGATCCTATTTCGGCTTCATTACCAACACTTTATTCCTCATCAGCCGACACGAAACTTGGTCTCGATTTTCCTCCATCGCTATTAATTATTCAAAAATTACTTTGAGAGCCGATCGTTCGAATCGGCTGTTGATCCTTGTCGAAGACATTCACAGGTCCTACTTCCCAAGTTCTTCTAGAGAAACACTCGACACCATCATATTCCCAGTAGATGGGCTCTGCATTAGCAACACTCACCGAATCATCAGCATGGACAATTTCGATGTCATCTCCAATCAACTGAATGAGGAATTGGTGCATAGTTGACGGTATACAGCAGTTTGCATGTATCCAATCCCTTCCTAAAAGCAAACTGTATGCCCTCTTGCCATCAATGACAAAGAAAGCAGTAATCAAAGTCTTTGAGCCAATTGTTAACTCAACATGAACTGCTCCTCGAGTATCTGAAGAATTACCAGCAAAATCTCTCAGTACCAAGTCGGTCTTCAATAAATCCTCACTTGACATCCCGAGTTTTCTGAAGGTAGTATATGGCATGATATTTATAGCAGCTCCTCCATCAATGAACATCCTGGTCAATGGCTTGCCATTAACATACCCCCTCATATACAATGGCTTCAAGTGTCGATGCCTAGCTGGTTTATCAAAAACTGCACGTTGAGCTAGAACAAGATGAGCCAACAAATCCTGGAATTCATCTTCATCGAAATCTGAATACACTTCCTCTTGGACATCTTGGCCTTCGGGAGCTATGAATTCCGATGGAAGAAAGAAAGCCATGCATGCATCAGCTGAACGATCACCTCCATTCGGCTTCTCTTTAGGGCGCCAAACTCGTCTTGTCTTGGTGTTTGTTTGTGCCAATTCCCTATTCCTTAGGCGTTGCACTCTACTTTTCTGGCTTTTCCTTAATCCTGGTGGACACCACTGTCCCTTCTGCCATACATACTCATGGTACTCCTCTTCTTCAATGCGAGCCCAACCTCGATCGGCAAACTCTCTTCCCTGCCGATCCTTGAAATTATTTATTTTTAAGCGTCGATTGTCCTCAGGGATTCGTACCCCAAGCCTTTCATGGACTGAACGGCGGTTGACTCGAGACTGCCTATATTCAGAATACTGGTCACTGCATTCAGGGCAGTTGTTCTTAGCAGGCAGCTTCAAGCCTTCGTTCCAACAATATTTGAAGAATGAGCATTCCCAGTGTGATTGCTCTTGTTCCTTCATATCTTTTCGCTCTTCTCGGTACATCTCTTCTTCGTACCTTCGTTGTTTTTAGGAACTTATGTTCCTCATAAAACTTCTGCTTTTGGTACTGCTCTTGCTCCCGACGCCATTTATTCAACAGAATGCGCGTCGTGACCCTGGGCCCGGAAGCTTGACCCCCCACAGTTCGGCTATTCTGAAAATGAACTCGCTACCGAATTTCTTCATTTGTAATTTGCCGATCAGGGTCAACAGTACCAGCTTCTCTCGCTCTATCAGAGGTTAACACTTTCATCTTGTTTTTAGCCCTGGGGCCAGCTGCGTTAACCATATTAACAGAGAAGGACACAGTATTCTGTCCAAAAGGGCTACCATCAACTTTCATCTTCCCATCAAACCTCAGATGCCCGTCCTGGATAGCTTTCTGGATCCGCACTCTGAACACTCGACAATCGTTTATAGAGTGGGATCTGGTATTATGGAAACCGCAATATTTCTTGTCCTTGACCACTTCAGGGTGCGGCATAGGATGACCTTCCGGCAACTTGATGCGTCCTTCCTTCAACAAGTACTCAAATAATTTATCTGACTTGGAAACATCAAAGTCATAAGTACCTTTTTGTTGCCTCAGCCGCCGCTGGTTGACTTGAGTCGACTCTTTAGCCAAGACTATCTCGGCTGCAGCCACCTCATCTTCACCGTCATATTCAGTTGCTTCCTCTAAGAAAGCCTGATACATCTCGGCAGCCACATCATTTTTCTGGAACTGATTGTTCCTTCTGAACCCTTGGGCTTGACTACTCATCATTGCCAACCATTGTGATAATTGCCCGAGGTCGTCAAACTCCATGCCGAATAGCTTCTCCTTGATATTCGGCAACATGCCAGCTATGGCTATCCCCGGCAATTGATCATCTGGTATATTCAAAGAATAGCAAAGGTTTTTGGTCTCTCTGAATCTGCGCAGATATTCTTGCGGTGTCTCGCCAGATTTCATTCTTAGACTCATGAGTTCGACCAACTTCTTCTCACTGGTGCCCGTAAAGAAAAATGCGTGGAACATTTGTTCTAACTCTGCCCATGTATTAATAGAGTTTGCTGGCAGAGAGGCGAACCATGAGAAGGCGGGTCCTGTCAAGGACAACGGGAAGTACCGAATCCTCCAAGCTTCATCTGTAGATGCCTCTCCAAGTTGCATCAAGTATTGGCTGATGTGTTCTATGGTGCTGGTGTCATCTTGACCCGAAAACTTGGTAAAATCAGTAGGAGGTTTTACTCTTTGAGGAAGTGCTACCCGATTGTACCACTCTGGATAGGGGCACTTGTAAGCATATGACTGATTTTTTGGCTTTAGGCCGAATTGATTTTGCATCATATCAGCCATTCTATGCATGATGAGGTCAACACTCGAATCTGGAGCTGCTTGTGCCTGCCCCCCAGGATGTAGTCCTGCTGAACCCTTGTAGCCTGGATTTGGAAGAGCATTAATCGAGTTATTATCAATGAACTCCTGATATCCATCTCCATACATGTTCCTTTGTATCCTGTTCGCTGCAGGAGACACTCTGCAAGCAGATTGCGGGACATTCCCTGTTGTGCCGAATGCGAGCTGGCCATAAGTTGTGGGAGGTTGTTGCGCCTCACGAGGGACTACCCCACCTGCACTTGTACCAGCTCCACCATCTTCGATAATCCTTTGACGTTAAGGTACTGGGAATAACAGTGGTCCCTACGTTGGACCAGCAGCTTCTTCAAAGCGTTTATCCATTGTTGGACCGAAAACACTAACCATGACAGCACCAAAAGTATTCAAGAAAGCCGACTGATGATTGGTAATGGCTTCTGATACAACTTTGTACATTATTCCAGTCATTTTCTGAATAGCTTCCTCTTCAGTGCTGTCGGATGGCTCGGGTTGGTGGTGAGAAGAACGTTTGGGAACGGTTGCTTTTGGAAGACCTTGCCGCTCTTGTTCTTGGAAAAGTCATTAGGCACTCGCGCTGAAGTTCATCACAAGTTTGTTGTATTAAATTTTTCAAATCTGACGGCATGTCGTCCATGGTCACATCCATGACCAGATCGTAGTTGATCTCAGGCATCTTGAAATAGAGTGGTCCCACCGGGCGTGCCAAAAAGTGTGTTGGCGCAAAATATGACACCTTACGCCTAACACATAGCAAGCCGAAGAAGCTGGCTTCAATCGGGTGCCCGGAGTGTTGAATCCGGAAACGTGCTAGTCAGTTTGACCTGAAAACCAACAAGGGAATAAACTGTGAGAATACTAATGGAACATGCCGGGTGAGACCAGACAGTTCCATATGTACGGCTTTGAAAGCCAATCACGACGGCACACAGCTATAGAAGCTGTCTATCAGAGCATGTTTATAAAGTCATTCGGCTAGTATGAAAACAGGGCATGTAAAGCATGTTAACTGCCGAATGCACATATAAAGAAAGACATGCGTGAACAGATGAAAGTTATCATTAAAACATTGTAAATAAGTAACTTGCAAATATAAATCTATTCAAATAACACATGCATAGGTTAATCCAACTAGTCTGCCGCACGTCTAGCCTTCATAGACCCGTCAAGCATAAACTCAAGCGAAGCTAATCCACCGCATGATACCACTTGCCATAAATCTACACCACTTCTTATAATTAGATTAATCCACCGCATGATACAATCTAATTATAACAAGCTAAAAGCATGCATGTATTTGAACAGATCTATAAAAACTCATTACTCGTGTAAACTTAACCAAGATCGGCAAACTAGCCGAGTTGGGGTCCATGAAGAAGGAACATACAAGCAAGCATCATCAAACCAATCTAAAACCTGCATCTACCGCACGATACCCAGTTCTATCAAAGCCTAACCGTGACTGACATGCATGAACCCACAACATGTAACAATCTAGATAGAAAATTGAATCAGCCGTCATGATCTTATGATTAACAAAACACAAGCAAGCTTGTAAAACAGGGTCGAACAAAGATCAATCTAGATTGGGCAAAAGAGTGTTACAAGAATTAAATAATAAAACACATAACATATGATAACTTAATGAATCTATCAGATCTGCCAAATCTAATAGAGCCGATAACTATTTTTACTCATGACTTAATCCACCTCACGATACAAGGCATAAGAAAAAACCTCCCGTCATAAGCTTAAATCCGCCGCACGATACTAAGCTTAAAGAACAAGACTGCTTGCATCATATCTAAATCCACCGCATGATACTAGACAGGATAGCAAGGTTGCCGGGACTTATGGAGGTCGACGGATCGATGATTCCTCTCGAAGAACTCGACGACATGACTAAGGACTAGAAGATGGCACGGAGCCGGTTTGTATTGATAAGGTTGTGAACTGTTTTACAATGGTCGAGGGCTTATATTTATACCCTGGACGAAATACGAGTCCTAGATGATTACGATCTGTATAATAAAATATGGAAAGATACATGTCCTATTCTTATTCTTCTCAGTGTCCTTCAACGTTACGTGCCTTCTCGTGCAAGCCGGCTTTACTTGCCATATCCATTTACCGAATGGAGTCGTTTCCTTGCAAGATACCCGACCGCATAGGCATTTACCGAAACTTCTGAGGACCAAATATTCGCCTGATCGTTTGCCAAATCCTCTCCTCACTGCTGGCTGGGTCCATTTGTCATATCTTCGTGCGTGCGAAAATCCAGTGTTAACAGACATAAATGTGATTTAATGGTAGTGGAGATTACTATTCATTCATTAACTACTCACATGTCTAAACAGGGGTAAGACAAGATAAAGATAAATAATGAATAATAATGATAAAAACGGGAATTCTAGAGATAGAGCGAACTACATGAATCAAGTAGAGCGGTCAGGAGATTAATTAAGAGATTCGAATCCTAAGTTACTTCAGATTTACTAAGCCTAGTGATTACTATAGTTAATATACAATCATTTATAGCTAATTAATCTATCATCCATGATCAAGGGACATTACTAAATTAGAATCAAGAACAAAGTAATGAATTCTAGCTTGCAACCGCGTCCTACTAAGGTCTACACTCAGGGGGAGGATTACAAAGGACTCAACAGGACTGTCACTCCTGCGATCTACCTCTCGACCCGGAGCATAGGATGTATTCGTAGGTAAACTAGGCCTAAACAGCATATTTACACTAGTTTGACCACTTAACTCTATCCGGAATAAAGCTAAGTACTTTACGAACATGATCATAAACTCTATCATAATCAGATCAATATTAAATATATAACTAGAATAAACTCCAAAACTGAATAAACTGAAATATAATAATGTAGCACAAAGTCGAATAAAGATACAAATTACCAAATCTTCGACAGTGATCTGGAGACTCAGACGAAGCTTCTAGCCGGATATGCCGACGAAATCGCCCGCCTCTACTTGAACCTAGCTAGACTAAACTCTAAACTTGAAGTAGAGCTCTAACTCTCTCTCTCTCTCTCTCTCTCTCTCTCTAGAAAGCCTAGTTCTACTCTTGTCGAAAGATCTGAACTTCTCTTCTCTATCTCTGTCTCCTGGAGGGGGGGGGGGGGGTTCAGGGGTCTGGTTATATAGCCCTAGGCGTGGAACCGCGACCGTTGGATCAAACCGACTTATGGTACGGTCGAGATGAGTCCTCGAGGTCGGTGGAGGAAGATTCCGGAAAGTGGAGGCGTGGGGCCCCGGGACCCGACCGACTGGTGGGCCCACCAGACCGGTCGGTCCCACTGGGCAGGGTCTCGTGGTGCCCCGCCTCGTGGAGTCCTCTAGTGTCCTCTAGAGTCTTCTAGAGACTTCCTGACTTGGCGATGGAGTAATCTATGTCGGGTTCCTTCTTGGGGAAGCAATGTAGTCCTGTTTTCCTGTCTAATCCCTAGAAAATATAGAATCACCAAAACTCATGGAATTTGTCAGTTTAAACCTCCTATTTCTAAGTTGGCAATTCTTTTTGGAATTTATTCAAGTATTGTTGATGGTAAATAATGATAGTTAATAGATGTCAACAAACTCCCCCAAGCTAAACTTTTGCTAGTCCCTTAGCAAACATCGGGTTCTGAGAGCAAAATCTGTAAACTACCTTAATATCCAAGCCATCAACTGAAAATTTTCTTGAAAAGAAATTGGAAGAATTTTCATATATTTCCTTGGCCAATCTTTTAGCTTAGCTCAGAATAATTGAAAGTTAGAAACAATCAAGTCAGACACTTTGTCTCAAATTCCTCATTCCAATTTTATTCCGGAGTTTTGCAAGATTTTCATAATAAAAGCTCAGAGAACCCCTGTATGACATCTTTCAAATTGCATATATTTTTAAGATTAAAAACACACTTTACTAAGTCAAAGTTCAGAGCTTAGGGAGAGAAATGTCATACTCTTGGATCAAGCATTTGAAATCTTTCTAAATTTGTGAACTCTTACTGGCATATTGTAATTAGAGGGACCATGGGATATCATTCTTTTTCTTTTCATATTTTTATCACACACTTTTTTTTTCTTTTTTTCTGAGGTAGTCGGACACTTGTCCCTTTTTCTTTCCTCCTTATCATATTTTTGCATAGTCCCATGCCTCTAACACAATACTGCTTCGGAAGAGTGAATCTTTTATATTTATAGAAGCTTGATCTTTAGAGCATGATAAACCTCTCTACCATAGATAAAAGCTTAGAACAGAGTAAGCAGCCTCAAAGTATGAATCATTTATTATCAGGCTTTAGTTATTATGTCATACAAGTTCTCATCATATGTTTGAAGTTTTCAAAATTGAAATTCCGAAGATTCATTGAAACTAAGAACAAGATAAATAGCAGCTCAGACTTTTTCGTCTCTAATTCTCAACTATCCAAACTTTGGTTAAGATCATTGTTTTGACATTTTTCAATTAAAGATTTGAAAGGAATTGTTCTGCAGTTGAGGCTATGTAAAGCAGCTCTCTCTCTTTTTTTGAATTCTACTTCAAGTTTATTTTATTTAAACATTAAACAAATACTAGTTAACAATACTAGACGCAAACAAATAACAAAGAGGGGTGCAAAATACTTACCTCAGGAATAAGGGGTCCTCCCCCAAGCTAGCTTCACTCGTACGGTGGTGGTGGCTGAGGTGGATTAATTCCCATGTGTCCGAAGAGGTTGAAGAAATTCTCGTTCGTCTGGGCGCCTTGATGATGTATCTCTTCAAGAGTGTGGCGCATGTCTTCTTGACCCGTCTCAAGATGGGTAAGACGAGTGTCGATGCCCTGAAAGTAAGGCTCTCTATGGTACGGAAACTAGTGGTATGGCTGATGTTCTGGGTAGCCATGGGTGGCATGGTAGGAGTATGGATGATGAGTGGTATCATGAACGCCTCTCCCAGAGAATGACATACGTCCTCCCTGGAAGTCATACATCGTATCGTCTTCACGATGTGGTGGAGTGTAATTGCGAAAGTTCCCTTGTCCCCATGAACCTTGTGGTGTATGTGGCTCGTAGGCAGTAGTATCTTCCCAAGCTTGATGGTGTGATGTAGATGGTCCAGCTCGTTCGAATCCTTGATAGTGAGTGTAAGCTGGTCCAGGTGGTGCAGCATCTTCTCCTCCTTGATATCTTGGGGCAGTGTTTCTTGTGAATCTTGCAGAGGGGCTCCTTCCTACTCCCGCGCCAGGTCTCTGCAAGTCTAGAAAAAAGGTTTCCACGACATACAGACCAAGTGATCTGTTTGGTAACTCATATTCATTTGTATATCCTTTATATTGCATGTAGAGTTTGTTGTTCCTCTTCTTTATGAGATGTGCTTGACTGAAGAAGTAGAAACCTATTACTTGTCATGGAGTGGAGATGTACATAACATTTCCATTTAAGTTCAGATTTCCAGCAAGACGAGTAACCCAAGAAGTGATATATATTGGGCCTTATAGAGTGTGGATGTAAGGCCAGTAGCCTACTAGAAGTTTTACGGGTGAGATTTTAGTTTTCTTGACCATGGCATACATAAGCTTTAATTCCTCAATTCTGACAATACGACCCTCTTGCCTAGGAAAAAGAGTGAATCCTAGCCATTTGTGCATTACTCGTAAAGTGGGGTTGTGTATATCATTAGTGCAAGGGTGATGATCTTTTTTCTTGCCAGTAATGTCCTCCCAAAAACTATCTCTATCAAAGTTTCTTAAGGCAACATCTATGTCTACAGTGCAATTTTTAGGAAAGCCTAAATTTAGACTGAACTATTTCCATGTGAGAGTGATAGGTTCATTATACAGCCTAAAGTAGACGTACGTGTCATCCGAGGAGAGAGTGCAAAGAAATTCTAGTGTAAGCAATCTACAACCCTCCTCTGTTAGTTCCCAAGTGTTCTCCCACCCAATATTATGAAAGACTAGATCGAACTCGGAGTCCATACATGTGTCTCGGAGAAATTGTGAATCAAAGGTACGAGTTTGGGTGTATTCTTTGTCGCGATATTGCCTGAACAGGTCCTTCTCATAGGTTGTCTGAAGCTTGATGTCCCTTTCGTGAAGAAGATCACGTGGCTCGGATCGGCTTGTGGTAGAAGATCGAGGCAGGGACGAAGTATCCATGTCCGAGCCTCCTTGTGATGAGCCAGCTCGCGAACGGCTTCTCATTGATCGGAAGGTCAGAGTGTTCTTCGCCTTTCTCAAGAAGTTGCTCATCTTTGCTACAAGAACAAGACAGCACACAGACAAAACTAGTGGAACAAGTGAGGGTTAGAGCAAATAAATGTCAGAGAGTCAACGGTCCAAAAGTCAGTAGTCCAGGAGTCAGTCGTTCAAGTTGGCATTTTTATTTCAACTTCTCCTTGGTCATTAACTAATTGGACAACACTTCCCCTCTCTTATTTAATTTTCTTGCTTGCTCTGACTATCCATTTCTTCTTGCTACTAGCTCAAAGCTTCCTCCTCTATTCTCTTGTATCTTCACTCTGTCAGAATCTACCCCAAATGAAGCACCAAGTGAATTCCAAATTGAAATTTCAAATTTCAAAGTGAGGTTGGTGTTTCTAAAGAGTGGAGTGTGTGGAGAGTGTGAGGGATGCTTGCCATTTTATAGGGAGAGAAGGGGATGGCCGGTCGGTCTAGTGGTCGGACCGACTGGTCCCCCTAGGTCCACTTCCTTCCAACTTTCTCTCCTACCTACCTTGCTCAAGTTCCCATTCTTTGGATTATATGCCAACGGTTGTGGTGGTAGGTGAGATGAGTGGTTGTGATAATTTGAAGTGATATGATGTGGGTCCCAGGTATCTGTGGGTCCGTATGCCTCCCGTATTTGTAGGGTGTTGTTGGTACTCACAGTATTGGGTGTGGATCACTTGGTTCTTTTGTGGCATGAGCTCCTCTTGGATGGGTGGAATAGTGTCAAGCTTGCTCCTTAGGTGATTGGGTTTTGGAGCCCATGTTTGTTTCTTGGGTGGAGCCCTCGGAGGTTCCACGAACACTCCATCTTTGGTGTTAGGCTTGAGAGGCTCTTTGGGTGGAATCTTGGTTAGTTTGGGAGTAGTGGTGGAGTTGGGCTTCTCACTTGGCTTAAGACCACTAAACTCTCCAACCTTCCCAAAAGATGTAGCACTCTCCCCACCCTGAGCAAAACCAACACTAGGACCTCCAGCAACACGTTTGAATTGGGCAATCATCATCCCAAGCTACGGCTCACCACAAGACACCAATGACAAGATGGTCTGAAGGTATGTGTTTTCTTCCTCGGTTTGCATCTTGTCATGCTTCAAATTTGCAATCTCCATCTCCAAACCCTCACACAAAGCACACCTAGACACACAAGTGCTATCCGAGCTGGCCTTCTCAAGAGACACAATCTTGGCATTCTTCTCTGCCAACTCGGATTGCAAGCCTGCACAAGACTTGCACGCACCCAGCAACATGGGTCTAGCCCTAATCTCATCCACCTCTCCAACCAAAGCAACATACTTTCCCCTCAAAGTGAGAAGATCAGTCATGTTCTTGGAGCACATCTCACACTCATCCTCCTCGGTGACTACAACGATGGACTTGACAGACTCAAGTTCCTTCACCGCATCCTCCCACTTCTGACTAAACCCTTTCCTCTCTCTAGCAGCAAGCCTTAACAACTTGTCTTGACTAAGAAGAGCAGCAGTAAGTTTCTTGTAACACCTCTGGTGTTTAACATGTAATTAACTTGACATATCATCAGTATCATCATTAAGCATCATGATTTCATGTGTATGCATTTTGCTAAGTGTATCATTTTATGTGAATTATCTCTATTGCAAAAACCCTATTTAGCCCACTTCTCTCTACTAGGGCAAAATGGAAATTTCACCTCTGTGCCTAGCTTTGTGTAATTCTTGTTCCTTTGGTGTCTTGAAGTGTTGTTGTGTTGGCCAAAGTTCAAAAATCAGAATTTGATTTCAAATCCCTTTTGCAAAACCCTGATTTCCAAATCCTGGATTTTATCCCTCTTGTTGTGATTCAAAAATTATTCAAAATTTGGGATTGGTCCAAAAAGCAAAGTTGTAGATCTGTCAAAGAGAAACAACTTTGGTATTTACAAATTTTCAAGTTGCAGTACAAAGTTTTGAGTTATTTCAAATTCAATCAAACTCCAGTTTTTGTCCCCTTTTCAGTTTTCAATATGAGTTCAAAAACTAATGAGTTTCTGGAAAAGTGTATAATAGCAAAGTTGTAGGTTTTGATAAAAGGAACAACTTTCATGTTTACAGATTTTCAAGTTTCAGTTTGAAATCCAGAGTAAATTTGATTTGAATCAAGTTTGAAAAGGTGTCCCCTTTTCTGTTTTCAAATTTGTTCAAAAACTATTTGGAATTTGAAAATGTTCATATTGACAAAGTTGTAGATCTCATTTTTCTGAACAACTTTGATGTTTTGAGTTTTTGTTGCCCAGTTCAAATTTTGGGAGTAATTTGCAAAAAACAGAAATGAGCCAAAAGTCAAAACCTAGCCTACCCTGTTCATCTTCTCCGTCGTAGGGGGGGGGGGCCCGGCCATGGACGCCTCGCCGGCGCCGCGTGCGCCACGCGCCTGACAGCCGCCCGCATGCTCCCGACCTGCCGCCTGCGGCCGCGTGATCATTTCGCGTCCGCGCGTGCGAGCGCTGACCTCTCGCCCGTCCCCCACTGTCCCCAGTTCGTCGCCGCCGCGTGGACAACGCCGGTGAGCTCACGCCCAGGCCCCGACTGCACGCCGTCCTCTCCGCCAGCTCGCAATCGATTGCGCGTGCCTCGGCCGAGCTCATCCACACCTCTCCGAGCTCTCTACCGCCCGCTAACCGTGGCTATATAAGGCCGCCGGTGAGCCCGAGCTCACTCATCCCCTCCGCCACCGTCGCCAGCTCACACCAGCGCCTCCCGAGCTCAACCATCTAGCTCAGGAGCTCCGCCGTGTCCTTGTGCAGCTTCACCACCCCTCAATTTGGTCACTACCGTCCCCAATCGCCCGGCGTAACCCCGACTTCCCCAACGCCGGCGAAGCACCGTTGAGCTCGGGTCCGAGAAATTCTCTCTCCCCGGCCATGATCATCCCTCCCCGACCTCTGTTTCTTCTTCCTCGAATCATTGCGATTCTAACCATGCCTTGGTGACCCCGTGTGGTGCTCAGGATCGCCGGAACGCCGTCGCGACGCTTTTCTGCCCGCCGACGACCCCCGCTCCGTCGACCTCCTAGCTCCGACCACCCCCTCGCCTCGCCACCGCGCGTCATCGACTGCCGGTGAGCTCCTGAACCTCTCCATGCCCTTGGATTCGGCCGCGAGCCCCTGCCGTGGCCGGAACATCATCTCGCCGCCGTCGGGTGACCGCCGGCGGGAGGAAGACGAAGAACAGTGCTCTTTTCTATTTTTCTCATACATGTGAATAGTGCTGAGATTTCATATTTTTGTGTGATTTTCTGTGTTGATCCAAAAATTCTGAAATTTTTGTGGTAGACTCTTTATGCTCTGAAGTATTTTATAAAAATATAAAACTTGACTTTTCTGCAAAGATTTGAAAATGAAAAATCTCCCTTTTAATTAATAAATGATGGTTTTGGATTTTTAGAAAATGATTTATAACTCCAAAATTTATGAGATCACTTTTTGTGAGCTAGTTATGTCATGACAAGTCTCTGGTGAAATTTTGAAGTCTTTTGGAACAAGTTGATTTTTGAGCTTTATTTTAATTAAGGAATAGTGCTTTTTGTTAATTAAATGCCTAGATTTAATTAAGCACCTTAATGACCTCCAAAAATTATGAAATTTGTTTTGCCATATACTTGTACCCTAATGAACTTGTGTGATTAATTTGGTAATTTTTGGAGCACCGTCATAAAATGACCTTTTTAAATAATTAAGAAAAATAGAAAAGGTGATTAGGTTTAGCGTTGAATGCCCTGTGATGTGACTTTTGGGATTGCTTGATGTTCATAGACCCCTACCCTTTGGTCTATGATGTGTGATGCTATGTTTGGTTGATGCTTAGGATAGTTATGATATAGTTTAGTTTAATCAATTTTGCTTAAGGAAGAAATGGTTAACTTTTATGCTCAACCTAGATTTCGATTATGCCTTGCCTGAGAGTAATCTTGAATCTGTGGTTTTGTCTTGCACCTGAAGTCCATGTCATCATTCTCATGAGCATTCATCATTGCATCCGTATAGTTGACGAAGAAGGCCCTGAAGTCGAGGTAGCCGCCGAAGGATCTGTCCCCGAGGCAACCCCAAGCTCCGACGCTTATACCTACCCCGACTCTGCTCTTTTTGCCATCCAAGGCAAGCCCCGGTGCATTTAACCCTACCTTGCTTTTATAAATGCTTTCTTTAAATGTTTTGAGTTAAATTATTGCATTAGGTTGATAGGAGTTGAGTGAAATCCTATCTGATGCATTATCTACCTTGACCAATGATACACCCGATACCTGCTTTTCAAAAACTATTTGAAAAATGCTTAGCAATGCTATATGATAGATTTGCAATAAAAATGCCAAGTTCAAAAGTGTGATCACTTTAAGAATATTTATGGGAATTTCTGGTTTACTCCCACCATTGGCTAAGTATCTGATCCGTACCTAGTCAATGGGAAGGAGAGGTTGTCCTTGCGTACGGTGCCGTCATGTTGTAGTCCGGGACTCAACAGTTGACACCGACCGGGACAGGGTTGAAAAACTGACAGGACCTGTACTCTTGGGTTAGAGTCCCGAGGTGCTTGTCGCTGGCTGGAAAATTTAGGGACCACCTGTATGGGGGCCTGATTGACTAAGACTTGCAACTATTCACATACTACGGAAAGCTTCGGCTCCGAGGAATCCTTTATTGGACCGACAACCGCGCACTGGGAGTGGAGAGATGGCGGAAGTAGCATGTACCCACGTGGGTTAGAGGCCCGGATTGGAGTGGTGTACTGTGCTTCCGGGTGGCGTAGGACCGGGCCCAATCTTGGAGGAATCGTGGTAGACGAGTTGGCATATGCAAGCTTGGGTGCTACATATGCAGTGTGGATAGGGACCCTCAGCTGAGTATTATTTATCCGGATTAACGCTGCTCCTCGGTTATGGAGACTTAGTCACTGACTGTCAACAGGGAGTGGTTCTCAACTAGGTCTGTTTTGAAATATAAAATGAATCATGAATGATTATGATGGAACAAGGAATACCGAATCTTTCAAAATAAAAATGAGGTTTACCAAAAATGCTTTTCTGCAAAATACTTGAACTTGCTTAAGCCTCACCTTGACTACCCTAAGCCTGCATTCCTGAGTCTTCTCCCTTTTCCTTAGTCGGGTAAGTCTTGTTGAGTACCTTTGTACTCAGGGTTCTTTTACCCATGTTGCAGGTATGGCAGACTCCTCAGTATGCCTCGGACCCTGCTGTGTGACTGTTGTTCAGGAAGAGGCCGATGAGGCCGATGAGTGATTATTCACCCTCGGGCTGGGTGATGTATCTTTATCTTTTAGTTGTTGTCATCTGCTACCCTGCCAACTCTATTTGAACTATGGTCTGTAATAATTTCACTTTAAGATTATGTTGAACACTGGTTTGTAAAACTATTGTTATCTAAGTCTTCCGCTATTTACTCCGATGTTATTTGTCAAAATGTTCAAGAGATTGTAACTGAATTGTGAGCTGATCCTGCGGACATCGGGCACTGATGTAGCCCAGTGGCGAACCCGGTCTTAATCTCTTGGCTGTACGGATCGACTGTCAGTGGTTGATAGTGATCAGTGGGCCATGGGATTAGGGTCGTTACGTCACAGAGTGGTATCGGAGCATCTCACTACGACGTTGCAATCTTTTTGCGAAAATTTCAAAAGGTTTTTAAGTTCAAAAACTAAACTTGACTATTTTGAGTCCAAATTGCTTCTCTCATCTCATCTTGTCTTTGGCAACTAGTAGCAAGACAACTTGTATAAGCCCTATGTACCTTACCTTAGTAGTTGCATTGCCTTGTTCCGTAGGAACGAATCATGCATCATGTCATTATCACTTAAGTTAACTTCCTTTCTAAGTCGGTTGGGTTAGTATGCCTTTACCTTTTTCTTGCTAGCCTTTCTCACCTATAATCTCTTGTCCAGATATGGTCATCCTCAAGCGGACTGCTCGCAAGTCGACTGGACCGCATGGTGTGCCGCGTCACCAGCTGGCGCCACGCACCGGAGAAGAGACTGGAGAATCCTCCAACGGACGTCGCTTGCCCCGCCGCACCCGCAAGCAGCTGAAGGAGGAGATCAAGAATCTCGAGGCTGAGATGGAAAACATGGAGCATGACTTCTATCTTTCCCGCATGGAGTTTTATGAGGCACGAGCTTCCCTGGAGCAGGCCAATCGGAACACGGTTCGCGCTATCGAGCAGCGCAACGATGCTTGGACCCGCGAGGACGTCACCAGAGCCCAATTCCATGGACTGCAGCAGTACACTGCTCAGATCGAGCAGTACAATGATATGCTTCATGAGGAGGTACATCAACTGTACGACCAGCTCCACCCCATGATTCCGCCTGTTGCTGAGGATCCAGAAGATGGAGTCGTGGAGGAACCTGAAGAAGAACATGAGCCAGTCCAGAATGTAGAAGTGGAACCTGCTGAAGATGTTCACGTTGAAGATGAAGATGAGGAGGAAGAGCCTGAGCTCATCATTGAAGATGAAGACGGCGATGAAGAGATGATCATCATCGATGACGACTAGATTCGTTATGTCTGTACCATCTGCTCACCTAAAGCCTTAGTCTAGGTTTGGGACGTTAGTTGGTCTTCTGTCTAGTCGAGTCTGTATCATGTCTTGTACCTTTCCTTTGTCAGTTAGTAGCTATCTATCGAACTTCTGTATCAGTTATCTACCCTTACATCAATGAATCTTATCAGTCAGTTTCGTTCAAAAGCAATCTTTGGATGCTAAGTTCCCAAATTCTTAACAGATGCCTGTGAACACCCGCACTGGAGCCGGAAGTTCCGGTGGTGCCAACCTTCCAAACCCTCCACCAGTTCCTGCTACCCTGGCAGATGCCATTGCAGCCTTGGCCGCCGCTGCCAACCTAATGGCTCAGAACCAAGGACAGCAGAATGTTGGTCACCGTGGTCGTCACAACCAAGAAACCACCTATGTGGAGTTCACTGAAACCCGTCCACCGGTTTTCACCAGAGCCGATGAACCCCTCGAAGCTGATGATTGGCTCCGCACCATGGAGCAGAAGTTTGGTCTCATCCGATGCACTGAAATCCAGAAGCCCCGGTTTGCTTCTCAGCAGCTTCGTGGTCCAGCAAGTGCTTGGTATGCCAACCTCTTGGCTGCCCAACCTGAAGGTCATGAGTTGACCTGGGAGGAGTTCCGCACCGCTTTCCGTGCACATCACATCCCGTCAGGTCTGATGAAGATGAAGCTTGATCAGTTCCTAGCTCTGCAGCAGAAGGAATCCACAGTGATGCAGTATGTGGGTCAGTTCAATCACCTGAGCCAGTATGCCTCCGACTATGTCAACACAGAGGAAAAGAAGAGAGATTGTTTCCTTAGGGGTCTGCACCCTAAGATTCGCAGAGGTCTGTCCAACAACCTCAACGGATCCTATCATGATGTCGTTGACCGTGCTGTCGCTTTCGAGGAAAGTAACCGCCAGTATCAGGAAGAGAAGAAGAAGAAGAAGGCTGGGTCTAGCAGCTTCTCCAGCAACCACAAGCGCCCAAGAATCATCTACCACCCCAGCCACCACCAAAACCGTGCCCCATACCCGCATCAGCAAGTGGTCGTTCGTACCGCGGCCACCACTCATAACGCCAACCAGCAAAGTGCCACTCAGCCGAACGCCCCAGGTGTTCGTATCACCACCCCACAAACAGCTTACAACCATCCATGCTACAACTGTGGCCAAGTTGGTCACTGGTCTCGCGATTGCCCAAAACCCAAGAAGAATGCCCAGCATGCACAGAAAGGCCCTGGAGGATCACAGCAGCAGCACCGTGCACCGCAGCAGCACGTCCAGAAGGGCAAGTTTGTCAAGAAGCACGGGCAAGTCTACTTCACCACCGTCAGTAACATCCCAGAAGGAGAGCCCGTCATGCTCGGTAGGTTCTCTGTTGCCAATCATCCTGCAGTCGTCTTGTTCGATTCTGGTGCATCGCATTCCTTCATCAGTCGCACTTTTGTCATCAAGCATGAGTTACCCATGGGGGAGTTAAAAGAAAGTTTCTGTATACTTTCGCCTGGAGGGCGGATAAATACTAAGGAAGTGGTCCGCAGTATACCAGTAATGTTGGGGGAACATGTCTTTCCTACCACCATGATAGTACTGCGCGATCAAGAGATAGATGTCATCTTAGGCATGAATTGGATGTGTCAGCATAAAGCCATGATAGACATCTTGAATAGAGTTGTGAGAGTGGATATTCCTAACAGCACTTCCAAACTCCTTCTCCAACTTCCTATGCCTCAAAAACCAGCAACCACCCAGTTGAATACCGCCTGTGTTCCGGAAGTCAGGGATATTCCCGTGGTCTGTGAGTTCCCTGATGTCTTTCCAGAAGATCTACCCGGTCTGCCTCCTGACCGTGATGTTGAGTTTGCCATAGAGCTAAAGCCCGGGACTGCTCCTATATCCCGCAGAGCTTATCGAATGCCTCCCAGAGAGTTGGCAGAGCTGAAGATCCAATTGCAAGAGCTATTGGACAAGGGTCTCATTCGCCCAAGTTCATCTCCTTGGGGCTGTCCTGCTATTTTTGTGAAGAAGAAGGACAAAAGTCTTCGTCTGTGCGTTGACTATCGCCCACTCAACGAGGTCACCATCAAAAATAAATATCCCTTGCCCCGCATTGACCTTCTTTTCGACCAGTTGTCTGGAGCCAGAGTGTTCTCCAAGATTGATCTCAGATCTGGCTATCACCAAATAAAAATCCGTCCAGAAGACATTCCTAAAACAGCTTTCACCACCAGATACGGCCTATATGAGTACTTGGTCATGTCCTTTGGCTTCACCAATGCCCCCGCTCATTTCATGTATCTCATGAACTCTGTGTTCATGCCAGAGCTCGATAAATTTGTAGTCGTGTTCATTGACGACATCCTTGTCTATTCAAGAACTCCTGAAGATCACGCCAAGCATCTTCGAATCGTTCTCTCTCGTCTCAGAGATCACCAGCTGTATGCCAAGTTCAGTAAATGCGAATTCTGGCTAGATCAAATTCAATTCCTTGGTCATGTCCTGTCCGCTGAAGGTGTGTCAGTTGACCCTGAAAAAGTGGCAGATATCTTGGATTGGAAGCCACCTACCTCTGTCCGCGAAGTTCGCAGCTTCATGGGAATGGCTGGATACTATCGTCGATTCATCCCAGATTTCTCCAGAGTCGCCAAGCCTATCACAGAGTTGTTGAAGAATTCCGTGGATTTCGTTTGGTCACCAGCCTGTGAGCAAGCCTTTCAAGCCCTGAAGAAACTGCTAACTACATCACCAGTCCTAGCTCAACCAGATATCGAGAAACCCTTCGATGTATACTGTGATGCATCTGGTACTGGTTTGGGCTGTGTTTTGATGCAAGAAGGACGAGTAATCGCTTATGCCTCACGACAGCTTAAGCGACATGAGGAAAACTACCCCACCCATGATCTTGAGCTAGCAGCAGTCGTGCATGCCTTGAAGATTTGGCGTCACTATCTGTTAGGCAGTACCTGCAATATGTATACGGATCACAAGAGCCTAAAGTATATCTTCACTCAAGAAGAATTGAATATGAGGCAGAGAAGATGGCTTGAGCTGATTAAAGATTATGATCTCAAAGTACATTACCATCCTGGTAAGGCAAATGTAGTTGCCGATGCCCTCAGTCGCAAGTCACACTGCAACTGTCTGACGATGAAGCCCTATGATCTTTCCTTGTGCCATGAACTTGAAAGGATGGGTATCGAAATGATCCCGCAAGGAAGCCTGAACAATGTCAGCATAGAAACATCCATCAAGGATCAAGTCATTGCTGCTCAGAAGGATAACCCTGGAATCAAGCACATCATCGAAAAGGTCCAGACTGGAAAGACTGATTGTTTCAGGATCGATGATGTAGGAGTTGTTTGGTTCAAGAACCGTCTAGTAGTTCCCAAGGTGCCTGAATTGAGACAGTTAATCCTTGATGAAGCACACTTGACCAGATTCTCTATTCACCCCGGTAGCAACAAGATGTACCAAGACTTAAAGCAGAGATTCTGGTGGACTAAAATGAAGATTGAGATTGCTCGGTATGTCGCTCAGTGTGATACCTGCCAAAGAGTCAAGGCAGTACACATGAAGCCTGGAGGAGAATTGCAACCTTTGTCAGTACCCGCTTGGAAATGGGACGACATTAGTATGGATTTTGTTAATGGACTACCCAGAACCCAGAAAGGTTTTGATTCCATTTGGGTAATCGTGGACCGACTCACTAAGCAAGCTCACTTTCTGCCAGTGAAGACCAGTTACACCGTCCCCATGTATGCCACCTTGTACAAGAACCACATAGTGAAGCTTCATGGCATACCCAAGACCATTGTCTCTGACCGTGGAACCCAGTTTGTCGCTAAGTTTTGGAAAGCGTTCCATGCCTCACTTGGAACCAAGCTCTTGCATAGTACAGCTTATCATCCGCAAACTGATGGACAAACTGAGCGAGTCAACCAAGTGCTGGAGGACATGTTGAGAGCCTGTGTTCTCACCTTCGCAGATACTTGGGATGACTGTTTGCCTTTGGCAGAGTTCTCTTATAATAACAGTTATCAAGAGAGCATCAAAATGGCACCCTTTGAAGCACTGTACGGTCGTCGTTGTCGTACACCTCTCAGTTGGTCTGAGCCTGGAGAAAGAGAATTCTTTGGAGTTGACCTGGTCAAGGATATGGAAGAGAAAGTCAAGCAGATACAAGAGAATATGAAGATTGCCCAATCTCGACAGAAGAGCTACGCAGACAAGAGACGTCGACCTTTGAAGTTTCAAGTTGGAGATTATGTATATCTCAAGGTCTCACCAACCAAAGGAGTCACTCGTTTTGGAGTCAAAGGAAAGTTAGCACCTCGCTACTTTGGTCCGTTTGAGATTTTGGAATGTTGTGGCAAGGTAGCTTACAAGCTGAAGTTGCCTGATCATCTCTCCGCTGTCCACAATGTTTTCCATGTCTCCCAACTCAAGAAGTGTCTCAGAGTACCAGAACATGTCGTGGAAGTTGAAGGTGTCGAGCTAGAGCCTGATCTGTCCTACTCAGAATACCCAGTTCGCGTGTTGGACCTCAAGGATCGCGTTACCCGAAGAACCACCACAAGATGGTACAAAATCCAGTGGAACCAGCACTCTGAAGAAGAAGCTACTTGGGAATCCGAAGACTTCTTAGCAAAGAACTACCCCGACTTTCTCGAATCTCTGTCAATGTAAAGTTTTGCCTTTATCCCTTCTTTGTCCTTTTGTAAGACGTGGAATCTCGGGGCGAGATTTCTTTAAGGGGGGGAGGCTGTAACACCTCTGGTGTTTAACATGTAATTAACTTGACATATCATCAGTATCATCATTAAGCATCATGATTTCATGTGTATGCATTTTGCTAAGTGTATCATTTTATGTGAATTATCTCTATTGCAAAAACCCTATTTAGCCCACTTCTCTCTACTAGGGCAAAATGGAAATTTCACCTCTGTGCCTAGCTTTGTGTAATTCTTGTTCCTTTGGTGTCTTGAAGTGTTGTTGTGTTGGCCAAAGTTCAAAAATCAGAATTTGATTTCAAATCCCTTTTGCAAAACCCTGATTTCCAAATCCTGGATTTTATCCCTCTTGTTGTGATTCAAAAATTATTCAAAATTTGGGATTGGTCCAAAAAGCAAAGTTGTAGATCTGTCAAAGAGAAACAACTTTGGTATTTACAAATTTTCAAGTTGCAGTACAAAGTTTTGAGTTATTTCAAATTCAATCAAACTCCAGTTTTTGTCCCCTTTTCAGTTTTCAATATGAGTTCAAAAACTAATGAGTTTCTGGAAAAGTGTATAATAGCAAAGTTGTAGGTTTTGATAAAAGGAACAACTTTCATGTTTACAGATTTTCAAGTTTCAGTTTGAAATCCAGAGTAAATTTGATTTGAATCAAGTTTGAAAAGGTGTCCCCTTTTCTGTTTTCAAATTTGTTCAAAAACTATTTGGAATTTGAAAATGTTCATATTGACAAAGTTGTAGATCTCATTTTTCTGAACAACTTTGATGTTTTGAGTTTTTGTTGCCCAGTTCAAATTTTGGGAGTAATTTGCAAAAAACAGAAATGAGCCAAAAGTCAAAACCTAGCCTACCCTGTTCATCTTCTCCGTCGTAGGGGGGGGGGGCCCGGCCATGGACGCCTCGCCGGCGCCGCGTGCGCCACGCGCCTGACAGCCGCCCGCATGCTCCCGACCTGCCGCCTGCGGCCGCGTGATCATTTCGCGTCCGCGCGTGCGAGCGCTGACCTCTCGCCCGTCCCCCACTGTCCCCAGTTCGTCGCCGCCGCGTGGACAACGCCGGTGAGCTCACGCCCAGGCCCCGACTGCACGCCGTCCTCTCCGCCAGCTCGCAATCGATTGCGCGTGCCTCGGCCGAGCTCATCCACACCTCTCCGAGCTCTCTACCGCCCGCTAACCGTGGCTATATAAGGCCGCCGGTGAGCCCGAGCTCACTCATCCCCTCCGCCACCGTCGCCAGCTCACACCAGCGCCTCCCGAGCTCAACCATCTAGCTCAGGAGCTCCGCCGTGTCCTTGTGCAGCTTCACCACCCCTCAATTTGGTCACTACCGTCCCCAATCGCCCGGCGTAACCCCGACTTCCCCAACGCCGGCGAAGCACCGTTGAGCTCGGGTCCGAGAAATTCTCTCTCCCCGGCCATGATCATCCCTCCCCGACCTCTGTTTCTTCTTCCTCGAATCATTGCGATTCTAACCATGCCTTGGTGACCCCGTGTGGTGCTCAGGATCGCCGGAACGCCGTCGCGACGCTTTTCTGCCCGCCGACGA
This sequence comes from Coix lacryma-jobi var. lacryma-jobi, assembly GCA_009763385.1. Taxonomy (NCBI): domain Eukaryota; kingdom Viridiplantae; phylum Streptophyta; class Magnoliopsida; order Poales; family Poaceae; genus Coix; species Coix lacryma-jobi. Next base: position 116,977,110 of record CM019824.1, on the reverse strand, counting down.
CCCCCGCTCCGTCGACCTCCTAGCTCCGACCACCCCCTCGCCTCGCCACCGCGCGTCATCGACTGCCGGTGAGCTCCTGAACCTCTCCATGCCCTTGGATTCGGCCGCGAGCCCCTGCCGTGGCCGGAACATCATCTCGCCGCCGTCGGGTGACCGCCGGCGGGAGGAAGACGAAGAACAGTGCTCTTTTCTATTTTTCTCATACATGTGAATAGTGCTGAGATTTCATATTTTTGTGTGATTTTCTGTGTTGATCCAAAAATTCTGAAATTTTTGTGGTAGACTCTTTATGCTCTGAAGTATTTTATAAAAATATAAAACTTGACTTTTCTGCAAAGATTTGAAAATGAAAAATCTCCCTTTTAATTAATAAATGATGGTTTTGGATTTTTAGAAAATGATTTATAACTCCAAAATTTATGAGATCACTTTTTGTGAGCTAGTTATGTCATGACAAGTCTCTGGTGAAATTTTGAAGTCTTTTGGAACAAGTTGATTTTTGAGCTTTATTTTAATTAAGGAATAGTGCTTTTTGTTAATTAAATGCCTAGATTTAATTAAGCACCTTAATGACCTCCAAAAATTATGAAATTTGTTTTGCCATATACTTGTACCCTAATGAACTTGTGTGATTAATTTGGTAATTTTTGGAGCACCGTCATAAAATGACCTTTTTAAATAATTAAGAAAAATAGAAAAGGTGATTAGGTTTAGCGTTGAATGCCCTGTGATGTGACTTTTGGGATTGCTTGATGTTCATAGACCCCTACCCTTTGGTCTATGATGTGTGATGCTATGTTTGGTTGATGCTTAGGATAGTTATGATATAGTTTAGTTTAATCAATTTTGCTTAAGGAAGAAATGGTTAACTTTTATGCTCAACCTAGATTTCGATTATGCCTTGCCTGAGAGTAATCTTGAATCTGTGGTTTTGTCTTGCACCTGAAGTCCATGTCATCATTCTCATGAGCATTCATCATTGCATCCGTATAGTTGACGAAGAAGGCCCTGAAGTCGAGGTAGCCGCCGAAGGATCTGTCCCCGAGGCAACCCCAAGCTCCGACGCTTATACCTACCCCGACTCTGCTCTTTTTGCCATCCAAGGCAAGCCCCGGTGCATTTAACCCTACCTTGCTTTTATAAATGCTTTCTTTAAATGTTTTGAGTTAAATTATTGCATTAGGTTGATAGGAGTTGAGTGAAATCCTATCTGATGCATTATCTACCTTGACCAATGATACACCCGATACCTGCTTTTCAAAAACTATTTGAAAAATGCTTAGCAATGCTATATGATAGATTTGCAATAAAAATGCCAAGTTCAAAAGTGTGATCACTTTAAGAATATTTATGGGAATTTCTGGTTTACTCCCACCATTGGCTAAGTATCTGATCCGTACCTAGTCAATGGGAAGGAGAGGTTGTCCTTGCGTACGGTGCCGTCATGTTGTAGTCCGGGACTCAACAGTTGACACCGACCGGGACAGGGTTGAAAAACTGACAGGACCTGTACTCTTGGGTTAGAGTCCCGAGGTGCTTGTCGCTGGCTGGAAAATTTAGGGACCACCTGTATGGGGGCCTGATTGACTAAGACTTGCAACTATTCACATACTACGGAAAGCTTCGGCTCCGAGGAATCCTTTATTGGACCGACAACCGCGCACTGGGAGTGGAGAGATGGCGGAAGTAGCATGTACCCACGTGGGTTAGAGGCCCGGATTGGAGTGGTGTACTGTGCTTCCGGGTGGCGTAGGACCGGGCCCAATCTTGGAGGAATCGTGGTAGACGAGTTGGCATATGCAAGCTTGGGTGCTACATATGCAGTGTGGATAGGGACCCTCAGCTGAGTATTATTTATCCGGATTAACGCTGCTCCTCGGTTATGGAGACTTAGTCACTGACTGTCAACAGGGAGTGGTTCTCAACTAGGTCTGTTTTGAAATATAAAATGAATCATGAATGATTATGATGGAACAAGGAATACCGAATCTTTCAAAATAAAAATGAGGTTTACCAAAAATGCTTTTCTGCAAAATACTTGAACTTGCTTAAGCCTCACCTTGACTACCCTAAGCCTGCATTCCTGAGTCTTCTCCCTTTTCCTTAGTCGGGTAAGTCTTGTTGAGTACCTTTGTACTCAGGGTTCTTTTACCCATGTTGCAGGTATGGCAGACTCCTCAGTATGCCTCGGACCCTGCTGTGTGACTGTTGTTCAGGAAGAGGCCGATGAGGCCGATGAGTGATTATTCACCCTCGGGCTGGGTGATGTATCTTTATCTTTTAGTTGTTGTCATCTGCTACCCTGCCAACTCTATTTGAACTATGGTCTGTAATAATTTCACTTTAAGATTATGTTGAACACTGGTTTGTAAAACTATTGTTATCTAAGTCTTCCGCTATTTACTCCGATGTTATTTGTCAAAATGTTCAAGAGATTGTAACTGAATTGTGAGCTGATCCTGCGGACATCGGGCACTGATGTAGCCCAGTGGCGAACCCGGTCTTAATCTCTTGGCTGTACGGATCGACTGTCAGTGGTTGATAGTGATCAGTGGGCCATGGGATTAGGGTCGTTACGTCACATTTCTCGACCTCAATAGAGAGTTCATCGGGAGTGTGAGATACCTGGGAGGTGTCGTCGTCATCATTCCGAGGGATCTCCTCCAGCTCGCCGTTGACCTCATCGCCGAGGGCCATGGTGCAAAAGCCCTCGTCGTCAGTGAAGAATCAAAGACCGTTCAACTTGTCCTCGATCTTCTTCTTCTCGGCCTCATCATCACATGATGTAGTGGAGTCGTTGTCTGAGTCATCGACGTTGCTGAACATGGCGAAGAAAGCCCGTTGCTTGGCCTAGGCCTTCTCCATGTACTTCTCCTTGATGTACTCCTTGTTGAAGCCGCCCTTCCGCTTGTGCTTTGCGGGGACGCACTTCTCCTTGCGCTTGCCGGAGTCGTACTTGTGGCCACGGTCGCCCTTGCCAAAAGCTTGTTTGTTCTTCTTCGGGCAGTTGGCGATGAAGTGGTCTGAGCCGCCGCACTCGTAGCATCCAGCTCGTCCTCCTCCGCGGTGACGGTTCATGCGGTTGCTATGAAACTACGAGAACCGGTTGACAAGCAGAGCCAACTCATCGTCTCCCATGAACTCCAACTACTCCTCTGTAATGGACAAAAGAGAAGAAAGTGCAAATCCTCCAGAGGGGTTAGCAGAAGAGCCAGAAACCAAAGCCATCGACGGGCCAGAAGGATTTTCATAAGAGGCCCTCGTCATGGCATCAATCTCACTTGACTTGAGCTTACTAAAGAGCTCGTCGCACGTGAGAGTCTCAGTTAGATGATTTGATGGTCGCCTGAACCATAGAGTCCCACACCGACCGATCGAGAGTATGAAGAAGCTTGAGAGCCCTCTCATGATCGTCGTAAGGCAATAGCTCCTTGTTAGCCCTCATCATGTTGACAATCACCTAAAAGCAAGTGAATAAACTTTCTATGCTGTCACCAGGCATGTGTCGAAAAGTTCTCATACTCTCGCTTGTGCGACTCGTAGAGACGGGTTTTGACTTGAGTGGTTCCCTCATGAAAACGCATGAGAGTCGCCCAAATCTCCCAAGCCGTAGCGAGGTGAGAAATGCGATCAAACTTAGACATGCTCAAACAGGTGAAAAGAGCATTACGGGCTCGGCTATTGGCATCATGCTCATCGATCTTCTGTTGAGTCACACGAGCAGCCAAGACCGCGTAATCGACAGAGTTGCAAATATCCCAAATCGAAGCACCCATGCTCTGAAGACAGGCCGACATGCGTATCTTCCAATACGCATAGTTTGTCCCATCAAAAAACGGCGGTTTGCCCACACCGCGATCCATGTCGCCTTCTGTGGATCTGGAACCGGCTAAGGTGGAAGATCCTTAACCCGCTCCGATACCAATTGAAGGACCGAGATGCTACCAAAGGCGACCAGAGGGGGGCTGAATTGGAGCCTAAAAATTTCTTTCGAAACTTCGGCCTTTGTCCCGACAAATCAACCCCAAAAACATCGGACACAAACCTGATGCCCACGACCCTCGGAAAGAGGGTGGATGATCCCAAGGATCACAGCAACTCACCACCAAACAAGAGCAAACCAAAACTCGAAAGCACCGATTCAAGTTCAAGACCAAAAACCTACTCCCGAACGTAGATGGAAGGCTACATCGGGAAATCCCTAAATACCGATGCTAACAAGTAGCAAAGATACCTAGAGAGGTTCCTTGGTGAACTCTAGGAGCAAATGAGAAGTCCGGATGAAGGACCGAAAGTGCTACCAGAAAGCGACCAGAGGGGGGGTGAATGGGAGCTTAAATTTCTTTTCAGAAACTAATAGCCTCTGTCCCAGAAAATCAATCCCCAAGAGCAAAACCGATGCGCGTGATGTCCACGTCCCAAGAGAATGGGTGGATGTTCCCTAGGAACACAGCGGGATACCACAAAAAACTTCCTCACCAAAGTTCACGCAAGTCAACTAGTGACAGGATGGACTTTGGGTAACCTCAACCTCCCTCAAGCAACGCGAGGGGGATTCAGGCTATTTTACAAAGCGGGAAGCCCGATTTCTGTAGAGCACGAAGTCGGAAATCCAACGCAAAAGCCGGAAATCAAAACCGACAACGAACAATCGAACCGCGGACGAAACTGCGCAAACTCAGCAGCATCGGACGCTGGCAGCGTCCGATGACCAACCAACGGACGCGTCCGATGCAAATAGAGCAAATCTAGAACCTTACTGCATAGGCATCGGACGCTGCTACAGTGAAACAGTAGCGTCCGATGCTCGACCTCTGGCGCAACCAATGGCAACAAACGCTCCGATGGTCAGCGTCCGATGCTCCTTTAAAATCACTGTCAGGTGACATGTGGCAATGGATGCTCCGTTGTGAGGAACTTCAGCGTCCGATGCTCACAGTACCAGCGTCCGATGGTCCCGAAACTGTGCAGTTCTTTCGCGAAAATCACCCGATCTCCTCCGAATCAAAAGCACTAAGGCTTAGACTTGGTATGAGGAGTTCCAAGGAGGTTAGTGAGCTATCCCAAAAGAATCATGGCTCGAACCTAACTCCAAATTGGTGAATTGGAAGAATTCAGGACTAAGGGAGCAAAATCGATCCAAATATAAAATCGCTCGATCTCCTAGACCGTGAGGTTAGAGGTGAATTCCTTCAGTGGAAAGAAGTGCCTCACGATCTAGAACAACTTGGTTCAAACGGATTTGCAAAAGATGAATCGAGCAAAGAGATCAATCGACGGGAAAAACGTGGAGAAAAGTAATCCACGAAGAACACAAACAAAACACGAATCACAACCACGAAATTGCAACCGTGTGGCTACCACACGCTACAATGGTGAGGTTATGGCCTCACTTCCTCAAAAATCTTACAAGTACAGAGGTATTGGTCTCTTCTCTGTGGATCTCAGGTTCGCTACAGCAGGGGAGTGGGAGAGCAGGAAAACCTAGAAGGCAAAGAGCAAATGGCTGAGATTGTTGGGGAGGTGGGTGTCTCCCCCTACTTATCCTAATTCTAACTATTCCTAATTCCCACTCTACCCCTAACTACTTACAGAGCGAACCAGCTAAACCCTAAGGTTATTCTGGACCAACTCGATGATAAGTGGATCCGACGGCCACGCCCGCACAACCGGTAGCGTTGCCTCGACGCAACCTCACCGATTGCCGCCACGTGCTGCCACCGCTCTGCGTCCTCTTCACGGACTCCGCCCCCGGTTTTGTGGCCGAAACCGGGAAACCAGGCCTTCACGTTCACCCTCGGTTTTGAGGCCCAAACCGGGAAACCAGCCAGCCAACGCCTGAGTTTTGTGGCCCAAACTCAGAAACCCGCAGCGCCCAGGTTTTGAGGCCCAAACCTGGAAACCGTCCTCAGCCCGAGTTTTTGTGGCCAAACTCGGAAACCATCTGCGCGTAGGTTTTGAGGCCCAAACCTGGAAACCGTCCACCCGATGGTTTTTCTCTAGCTCTACCACCAAACCGAAGCTGTAGAGGGGATGCACCGCCCGTGCACCCCGTCCACCGACATGTGTCCCCAAGTCCTCGACTCAGGCAACACCATGCCCGCAAGTCTCCACTCATCGCTGTCCCAGGCTGTCAGCCACCACAGCTGATCCTCGGGCCACCGGTCCCTCAGTCCAAGCCTCACGTCCGCCCTTCGCCACTCTTGGTCCATCGGCATGGCACATCTCTACTTGACCTTCACCATGCCTCTGATCACTGTAGCCGTGCTCGACACCTGCACAACACAAACCAAAGAACATGCGCATTATCCCAGTTGACAATCACTCATCACTTAGAGAGTTGGCATACACCCATTTATCCGCAATCTCCCCCTTGATGAGTGCATTGTCAACTACCAACACAAATCATAATTGAAAGGAGGAAGGAAGGAAGAAGGAGAGAGAACTCGACCAAATGACCCAAAAGCATAGCAAAGCCGAAGAAGGTCAAGTGGAAAGAGCAAAACAACTTGGTTCCCAAAGACATGGGCAACGGCTCGACGCAACCAAGCAAAGCAAAGCTAGCCCTCAAGAAGAGGTAGAACAGGCTCAACACCGCTAGCAGATACCAATTAAAAAATCAAAGAAAAATGCTAGTCCCTCAAGACAGAGGCACAGAGGCTAAACACAACTAGCAAGAAAGCTCGACATCAACTGAAAAGCTCAGACCAAAATTACGCAAAGTGGCCATCATCCAAAGCAACTGGGAACAGCAGCTAGCCGCAGCAACATACTCAGCCTCCGTGGTAGACTGGGCGACACTAGACTGCTTGCGAGAAGACCACGATACAAGAGAAGAACCAATAAATTGGCAAGTCCCAGAAGTGGACTTGCGCTCAATGCGACAACCAGCAAAATCGGCATCGGAATAACCGCAAAGGGAGAGGGTGGTGGAAGCTAAATACCAAATCCTGAACTCAGGTGTGAAATGAAGGTACCTGAAAATGCGCTTCACCGCCTGACGGTGAGAAGTGCGCGGTGACGCCTGAAAGCGCGCACACAGACACACCGCGAACTGGATGTCTGGGCGTGTCGCCGTCAGGTAGAGCAGTGACCCGATCATGCTTCGGTACTCCTTCTGGTTCACAGCTTCTCCATCCTTGTCCGCATCCAGGGCCGTCGTGGTCGACATGGGTGTTGGAAGAGGCTTGGCCTCACCCATATCAAAACTCATCAGCAAGTCCTTGGTATACTTGCCCTGGTGCACAAATGTCCCTTCTCGGGATTGCTTAATTTGCAATCCGAGATAGAAAGTCAGCTCGCCCATCATACTCATCTCGAACTCCCTGCTCATAGTATCTGCAAACTTGGCAACCAAAGCGTGAGAAGAGCCACCGAAAATGATATCATCCACGTAAATCTGGACCAAGAGAGTGTCTTTGCCTTGCTTGAGGAGAAAGAGCGTTTTATCCACACATCCCATTTTAAAACCCTTAGCAAGCAAAAAGTTTTTCAATCTATCATACCAGGCTCTAGGGGCTTGTTTCAAACCATATAAAGCTTTGTGGAGTTTGAAAACATGGTTTGGAAACTTGGGATTTTCAAAACCGGGGGGTTGTTCAACATAAACCTCTTCTTCTATGTAGCCGTTTAAGAAGGCACTCTTGACATCCATTTGAAAAAGTTTGAAACCTTTGGATGTTGCAAAAGCCAAGAGTATCCTAATAGCCTCCAAACGAGCTACAGGAGCAAAAGTCTCCTCATAGTCTATCCCCTCCTTCTGACTATAACCCTTCGCTACAAGCCTGGCCTTGTTTCTAACAACGTGGCCATCCTCTCCTTGCTTGTTTTTGAAAACCCATTTTGTCCCAATAGGCTTACAGTCTGGAGGAGGTGGAACCAGCACCCAAACCAGATTTCGCTCAAAATTCTCTAACTCCTCATGCATGGCATTGACCCAATCCGGATCCGTCAAAGCGTGTCCAACATCTCGGGGCTCAAAATCAGCAACAAAAGCAGAATGAGCAAAGTGAGAGATTTGAGACCTGGACCGAGTGACACGTTCGTCAATGTTGCCGATCATCTGCTGAGGGGGGTGTTGGCGCTGGATGTGTCGTGGCGCCTCTGGTGCAGACGTGATCTCCCCCTCAATAGCAGCTGGTGCCTCCCCGGGTACAAAAGGTACCGCTCGTGGTGGCGGATCCCACGGCCCTCATGAAGAAGACGTGTCGGGGCCGTGAGTCATCGTAGAAGCTGCTCCTTGCGGCACAGCAGGTGGAGGGGGTGCTGGATCATCCATACCTTCAGCACCCTCGTCCTCGTCATCAAAAAGAGGCTCACCAACCTCATGATCACCTGCACGCTCAAAACAAGAAGAAGAACAAACCATGGTCTCATCGAAGGTGACATCGGATGTCTCCATGACTTGGTTAATGTCAAGGTTAAGTACACGATAAGCTCGAGTGTGAGTGCCATAACCCAAAAACACACCGTCAGAAGAACGAGACTCAAATTTGTCCAGGTTGCCTTTCTTAAGAATAAAACAGTGGCAACCAAAGACTCTAAAATAACTCACCTTGGGGAGTTTTCCAAAATGCAACTCATAAGAAGTCTTTTTCAAGAAAGCTCGGAGAAAAATGCGATTTGAAATGTAGCATGCAGTGCTCATAGCTTCGGCCCAATATCGCCTAGGAGTCCTATGCTCATCGAGCATCGTCCTGGCCATCTCTACAAGGGTCCGATTCTTCCTCTCTACAACACCATTCTGGGGCGGTGTGTAGGGGGAAGAAAACTGATGCTCTAAACCAAAAGAGTTACAAAACTTCTCAAAATCCTAATTCTTAAATTCGGAACCATTATCACTCCTAATAGCTCGCATCGAGTTCAAAGGGAACTCGTTCTGAAGACGCAAAATCAGATTGCGAGAAAAGGAGAAAGTCTCGGTCTTCTCAGCTAAAAAGAAGACCCACGAATATCTCGAAAAATCGTCAACAACAACAAGCACATACCACTTCCCCCCAACCGAGCTCACCCGAGCTAGACCAATGAGGTCCATGTGCAAAAGCTCTCTAGGGCGCTTAGTCATGACCTGAGTCACTAGATGGTGGGGAGCGGCAACCATCTTCCCATGTCTACAAGAATGGCAAACAAGATCCTTCTCCATGGATAACTTGGGCAATCCTCGGATTAGGCCAAGTGAACTAAGCCTTGCAAGCAAGTCGAAGCTCAGGTGACCAAGTCTCCTATGCCACTTCCAAAGATCAGAGGAGGAAGGTCCAGCCAAAAGACAACGAGAAATGCCAAACGATTCTGAGAAATCTGCACGAAAGACTTTACCAAAGGGCGAAATCACACAAATAAGATTGCCCTGAGGATCCAAAATACGACTGAGATACGACTTAAAATGAATCTCATAGTCATCATCAAAGAGTTGCGAAACAGAAAGAAGGTTAAAATGCAAGTTAGAAACAAGAGCAACATCGCGCAACACAAAGTGCTCATTAACTCGCATCGACCCACGAGACAATACTTTACCTTTGCTATTGTCGCCGAAGGTGATAAACTCCTTTCCGGCGACTGGACTAAGACTGGAGACCCACTTGGCGTTTCCGGTCATGTGCCTCGAGCAGCCGGAATCCACCAACCAAACGTTCTCCAATCGTTTTACCTACATCAATAAAAAGACATAGGGTGAGCATACGGTCCAACACTGGGGTTAGTGAAGTAGGAAGAATACCAGTGTTGGGCCGGCTGCTCAAAAGAACGGTTAGCAGAAAAACCATTCCTAGCACGCCTACGAGAGGAGCGATCACCACATTGAGGAAAACGTGGTCCGCTAAGGAAGGAGCGTCCATCGCGATACTCAAAACGCGGTGAGAGATAAGGCTCTACAACAAAGCCACCGCCACGGGATCCATAGCCTGCAACTGCAGGCTCCCGCCGGGCACGACCCCTCCGCATCCTAGGCCTAGGAACTCGAGGTTCTAGACCTCTAGGCCTAGCAGCATGCCTCTGAACGTTCGGGACATGTACATCATGGAAAGGATGGTACATGTCCGGATTGTTCATCTCCCTTGCACGGCGCGCCTCTCTCTTGCGCCGAAAGCAAAACTCACTTAAGTGTCCATCTCGCCCACAATGCTCACAATGGTACCTCACCGCTCTCAAGGGGGGTGTTGGTACTCACGGTAGTGGGTGTGGATCACTTTGCCCTTCTGTGGCATAAGCTCCTCCTGAATGGGTGGCATGGTGTCAAGCTTGTTCTTGAGGTGGTTTGGTTTGGGAGCCCAAGATTGTTTCTTTGGTGGAGCTCTTGGAGGTTCAACAAATACCCCATCCTTGGTGTTAGGCTTGAGAGGCTCTTTGGGTGGAAGCTTGGTAAGTTTGGGAGTAGTGGTGGAGTTGGGCTTCTCACATGGGTTCAGACCACTCGACTCTCCAATCTTCCCAAAAGCAGAAAGATCAACACCCGGAGCAAAACCTACACCAGGACCTCCAGCAGCTAGCTTGAATTGGGAGATCATAATCCCGAGCTGTGGCTCACCACTAGACACCCATGACAAGATGGTCCGAAGGTATGTGTTTTCCTCCTCGGTTTGCATCTTATCATGCTTCACGTTCGCAATCTCCATCTCCAAACCCTCACAAAGAACACACCTAGCCACACATGTGCTACCTGAGTTGGCCTCTTCAAGAGACAAAATCTTGGCATTCTTCTCTGCCAACTCAGATTGCAAGACAGAACAAGTCTTGCACGCACCCAACAGCGAGGGTCTAGCCTTCAGCTCATCCACCTCTCCTACCAACGCAGCATACTTACTTCTCAAAGTGAGAAGGTCAGTCATGTGCTTGGTGCACATCTCACACTCCTCCTCCTCAGTGACAACAATGGTGGACTTGACAGACTCAAGTTCCTTCACCGTATCTTCCCACTTCTGCCTAAACTCCTTGCGCTCTCTAGCAGCACGCCTAAGCAACTTGTTCTGACTAAGCAAGGCGGTAGTAAGCTTCTCGACCTCAGCAGAAAGCTCGTCGTGGGTGAGAGATACCTGGGAGGTGTCGTCGTCGTCGTCGTTCTGAGGAGTCTCCTCCAGCTCGCCGTCGACCTCCTTGCCGAGGGCCATGGTGCAGAAGCCGTCGTCGTCGGTGAAGAAGCAGAGACCGTTCAGCTTGTCCTCGATCTTCTTTTTCTTCTCAGACTCATCGTCGCTTGAGGAAGCGTAGTCGTCGTCCGAGTCGTCGACGTCGCTGAGCGTGGCGAAGAACACACGCTGCTCAGCCTGGGCCTTTGTTGACATTTACTAACGTCGTTACTAAGAATGGACCTTACGATCCATCCCCGGCAACGGCGCCAAAAATGCTTGTTGACATTTCTTAACGCAATCACAGAAGATAGGGTTTTAAGCTATCCTCAGCAAAAGTGCCAAGAAGTGCCGTGTCGGTATTTCTTAACATGCCACAAGGATAGCGCCATTGCCTTGTGATATGCCAAGCATATACCGCATGAAAGTTGGTAAATCTTAGCGAAGCAGCCAAAGTCCGCAAGCGCACGGAAATACCGTTGTAGCATTTCACCCGGTGGTATACAGGGTATCGTAATTTCTCAGGGAACGGAAGTGTTCAAGGTCACGGATCTAATAAACCCTAGAGAGAAAAGAGGGGAATGACTTGGGTAACGAGGTTCTTCTAATGCTTTGAAGCCTCAAACAAGGTAACGTGTTTTCACAACCTTACTTCGGGCACCGGCTTATACATGGTCTGCCAAGTAACTCCGGCCTATAGCTCTACGCCGTATCCGAACGTGGGGGAAACTAAGGGCAAACAGGGCTGTCACCACCTGCCGCCGACCCCTCACCTGTGGGATACGAGGCAAACGAGGGTAGTTCTTAGCTTAGACACCACGTCTACGCTATTAGCTACTACTCTAGCGTTGGCCATGAACCCCTCCAAATGATTCAGAGGTTCCTCTACTAGAGTATCCACCAAAAGATGGACAACAAACCCGCAAGATTGTAAGAACAAGATAACAATGCTCGAGAACTTACTAGAACAAAAGTAGAACTCAACCTTTCTTACTCCAATGTAGTAAGTTGGGTTGTAGAGGTACAGTGGGTTGCAGAGGTACACCGCGGAGAGTAGTCAACACTTCGGCCTCCCGACTAGTGCAACTAGGGGATGGAGCCGGTCACTTTACTACTTCTCTTAATCTACTTTCTATCTCGCTCCCTATTCTATTCCTAACCTAAAGGCTAAGGATATGAGTGAAAACTCTCCCTCTCTATTTCTTCTCTTGTATCTTGATGTGGACTACATCTTGAGGAATGAAGGAATGATGAATTGTTGATGTCCCTCCCCCCTCCTTATATAGTGCCTTGAGGTCGGTTTCGGAGGGGGCATTCTGCAAAAAGCACCGACAACCGCCTTAGGGGCATTGATTACACCGCCTCTGCAAAGGCGGTGGCCACGTGGCGTCTCCAGGGGGGCGGCCGCCCCAGGGCTGGCCCACATTGGCCCAGGTTTCCTCCTGGGCCTCTCTTTTGGCCTTCTGAGTTGGTTTCCGATTGAATTTTGTAACACTTTTGTATGGGCTTTTATTCCTCTTGTTGTTTTGCGCATTTGATCGTGTCGAATTGCGCTTTTTTATCCGCTTTCCACCTGTATACAAGTTTATGGTCTACAAAACATACTTTTGCAATACATGTGGAAATTGGTTAGCGGTAAAGGTATATGTGAGTAGAATATGTGACTTTCTTCCTTTTTATGGGTCATGTTGGCGGTAGAAATATGTTGTTAAGAACCATCAACAAACTCCCCCACACTTACCCTTTGCTCGTCCTCGAGCAAAAGCTAAGGATATGGTTGTTGATCAGGAGTTGCTTCCATGCCGTTTATTTTTCACTAATGCCAGGTTTATACCAAAGTGTCTACTAGGGTTTGAATATACTGGTTGATTACTCACCCTTGTACCTTGTTACCTGTGGGGCTTGTTAGCCTCCTCCAATCCTTGGTTGCTGCATGTCAGACTGGTTTTCACAGAGATGCTTTTCTTTTGTTCTTAGCGCAGCTTTTAATCCGGAGTTTTTTTTTTTTTTTGAAAATCAAAGTAAGTTCTTCAAATGTTTCACATTTATTGCTAAGTCAAAAACCGAACCATTGGAGATGCAAGTCATAAACTCTTGATTGAGATGTGCAAGTACGTGGTATATTTTTGTTCTTTTTTGAACTCTTTGTCAAGTCTCTTCTCTTTTAGAATTCCTTTGAGAGTATGGGCTATCTTTTCGGCTAATTCTACTTTGGCGGGCACGTGCCCATTTTTTCCAACATGCCTTTTGGCATGGATATTCATTTTTTTTCTTTTTCTGTGGGTATTTGCATACCCCTAATTCTACAGCGGGCACTTGCCCATTTTTTCCAACATGCCTTTTGGCATGGATATTCATTTTTTTTTGCATAGCCCATAGCTCCTTCTTGAATTCTTTTTGAGAAAGAAAAATTGACAAGAGTTTTATTTGATGGATGACAAGTGTGCGTGAATCTCAAATCTTAAGTACATGACAAGAATCTACAACATTGGTCACAACAATTTGACAAAGCTCCATGTGAGTATAAGCAGCATATGAGGACTTTTGAATTTTAAGTTTTTTTTTTGAAATAATTCACCGGATGTCACGCTTTTCTTAAAACAAAGTCATAGCAATTCTCTGTTTATACCAAGTCATAACTAGCAACAACTTTAGACTTAGAGTAAGCATATGCATCCCACCAGTTTCAAGTTCTTAAGTGAGCTATTTACCAATAAACCCAAATCTTGGTGGAAACTAAGTTATAAGCTAGGCATAGGTGAGAAATAAAACAGAGCAACTATTCATCATTTCAACGAGGAAGAAGCTCATATCTTACATCACATATAAGAGTGGAATTTATATGATGTCCAAAAGTTTTGCATCTTTAATTTTATTTATTTTAAAATTAAACACTTAGGAACAATATGAGAGTAGAGTTGCACAAACCACCGTTGAAGATGAAGGAGTTTTGTAAAAGTTGAATTCATACTTGTCCTTCGCATGATGGTTCAGATGGTGTTTGTGCACTGTGTTGGGGAGATCTCGAGTTCGTGTGAGTTTATGCTCGAGAGATCTCCCCCACACTTGTGCCTGTACCTGTCTTTATTAAACAAACAAAAACAAACAACAACAAGCAAAGGTTCTATCGGCTTGATTACCGAGAACCCAAAATTTTAATTTTTTTATTGGCTAAAGTTATTATTATTTTTTTATTATTATTATCATCATAATTTTTTTTTTGAAAGCAACAGAGAGAAAGAACATATCCATGCTTAAGGGAAATTGAGAAACACAAAGCTCATAAGAACATGGAACAAAAAAGGTTGCCATTATTTTGAAAAGAGAAAGCGAGAGAGTTTTTTTTTTCAAGAGTTTATTTGTTCACCAAGCTTCTTTAACTCAAACAAGGCTAAGGTAAAGCATGCTGCACAAATCTAGCCTTGGTTTATCTCTAGCAAAAGAATTATTTCTATTATTTATGTCAACAACTCAAAGTTCATTAATCAAAATTAAACTCCATGTTTAAACTTGATTAAAGGAGGCTAGTTTAACCTAAGCACCATGCTTAATTTAAAGAGCCTATGGATGTATCGTTGGAATCCATCGAAACTAGAGCATATGCCATAAGAAAAGGAAGCATGAATTTTAAAAGTAAAGGGACAAATATGAGCAAATGGGTTGGTGAACATTTATTACCTTTGCATACCTGAGTGTGTTTTATCGGCAGCATCTGTAGTCTTGAATTTTGAACCAGCTGTAGCGGTGTTTTGAAGATCGTACTTAGGTGGGCACCAAGGCTTTGGTCACACACACATACACGAGTAATGTGTATAGACCATGGGCCTTGATGTCATCAGCAAAGATCGTGGAATATGGCGATGCAAGTCTTGTATGAGATGATAAGTGTACCAAGACTTGTATGCACGAGGTGGAGTCAGGTGGATCATGATGAGACCACTCTGCTCCTCCTTCCTTTCCCATTCTCTTTTTTTTAGATATATAAATATTTTTTTTTCAATCTTTTTTTCATTTTTTTTGGAAGGCACATGGGCGTTTGTGATGGCCCAAGTCCTTCTCCTTCTTCCCTTTTTTTTAGCAAGGTGAGCTAGCATAACCTTTAGTGTTTATGATGTTCTTGTCGTCCTCCCCCACACTTGAACTTTTGTGTAAAAGCTGAGTGTTGAGTTAGGGTTTCCTTTAAGTGCATTCCATCACCGAGGGTCATCCAAGGTTAAGGTTGATGTAGCTCTTTATTGTTTGTATGCATCCTTGTTCTTCTTAGTCTCCACCTGTAATGGTTAGTGATAAGAATACCCGAAGGTGCATACTAACTTGATAATATAAACTTGCTTTTATTAAAAAGGAAAGATGGTGTTTACTTTATTTTATTATATTTTTTTTAAATGCATGCCTCTTTTTATTTTAAAGTTTTCAAATCCATTTTGCAAGTGTTCATGCAAAAGCAATATAAGATTTTTTTTTTCTTTTTCATATTTTATTAAATTTTTTTTATGCAAGTTTTTATTATTATTTTTTTAGAAGGAATTTATGCATGATAACTATTTTTTTATGATAATCCGGGGTATCTCTCGGCAGTGCTTTGATTAGGGTCATAAGCTTGACCATGGGAATCTCGTCTTGCAGCTATTAATGGTGGTGTAGTTCCCAGCTACACCACCGAACATTGAGCACAAGCGTTCAAGCTGAAAGGTCAACACCATCATGCGACTACGGGGTTTGCAATGTCTATGAAAAACATAGGCATCCACAACCATCCTCTCGAAAAGTTAGACAACAAGAATCAAGAATGGTTGTGATCCACATAGATGCATATGGTCCGAAACAAAACAAACTCTAGAGACTCCATGGGTGAGCATGAAACATGAGACGTTTCAAAAGTAAGGTTAACATGCTCAAAAGTGGAATCTGGTTTGGTCTCTAGGGTTGTTGTTTCGGGCATGTCCTTGGCCAGGGGAGTTTTTATTCTCTAAAGATGTGTCATGTAGAACCACTTGTTGATTCTCGGCCACCATCGAGAACAACAATTGTTAGGCCAGAGGGACATGACTTTGGTTTGAGCAAGGTTAAAGGTCGTTCAATTTCACCCAAGTGTGAAGTGAACGAGAAAAAGCACTCTGATGAAGCAAAAAGGGTTTGGCTTTGAATCCAGCTTCGTGGTGGTAGGTTTACGGGAATGGTATTTGTGTTTCATTGGATAAAAGATAAAGATTTTTTTTCAACACAAGGATACATGGGCAACTAGGTTCAGAGACTAAAAACGACAACCGTTCCCCGGCAACGGCGCCAGAAATGCTTGTTGACATTTACTAACGTCGTTACTAAGAATGGACCTTACGATCCATCCCCGGCAACGGCGCCAGAAATGCTTGTTGACATTTCTTAACGCAATCACAGAAGATAGGGTTTTAAGCTATCCACAGCAAAAGCGCCAACAAGTGTCGTGTCGGTATTTCTTAACATGCCACAAGGATAGCGCCATTGCCTTGTGATATGCCAAGCATATACCGCACGATAGTTGGTAAATCTTAGCGAAGCAGCCAAAGTCCGCAAGCGCACGGAAATACCGTTGTAGCATTTCACCCGGTGGTATACAGGGTATCGTAATTTCTCAGGGAACGGAAGTGTTCAAGGTCACGGATCTAATAAACCCTAGAGAGAAAAGAGGGGAATGACTTGGGTAACGAGGTTCTTCTAATGCTTAGAAGCCTCAAACAAGGTAACGTGTTTTCACAACCTTACTTCGGGCACCGGCTTATACCTGGTCTGCCAAGTAACTCCGGCCTATAGCTCTACGCCGTATCCGAACGTGGGGGAAACTAAGGGCAAACAGGGATGTCACCACCTGCCGCCGACCCCTCACCCGTGGGATACGAGGCAAACGAGGGTAGTTCTTAGCTTAGACACCACGTCTACGCTATTAGCTACTACTCTAGCGTTGGCCAGGAACCCCTCCAAATGATTCAGAGGTTCCTCTAGTAGAGTATCCACCAAAAGATGGACAACGAACCCGCAAGATTGTAAGAACAAGATAACAATGCTCGAGAACTTACTAGAACAAAAGTAGAACTCAACCTTTTCTTACTCCAATGTAGTAAGTTGGGTTGTAGAGGTACAGTGGGTTGCAGAGGTACAGCGCGGAGAGTAGTCAACACTTTGGCCTCCCGACTAGTGCAACTAGGGGATGGAGCCGGTCACTTTACTACTTCTCTTACTCTACTCTCTATCTCGCTCCCTATTCTATTCCTAACCTAAAGGCTAAGGATATGAGTGAAAACTCTCCCTCTCTATTTCTTCTCTTGTATCTTGATGTGGACTACATCTTGAGGAATGAAGGAATGATGAATTGTTGATGTCCCTCCCCCCCTCCTTATATAGTGCCTTGAGGTCGGTTTCGGAGGGGGCATTCTGCAAAAAGCACCGACAACCGCCTTAGGGGCATTGATTGCACCGCCTCTGCAAAGGCGGTGGCCACGTGGCGTCTCCAGGGAGGCGGCCGACCCAGGGGGCGGCCGCCCCAGGGCTGGCCTACATTGGCCCAGGTTTCCTCCTGGGCCTCTCTTTTGGCCTTCTGAGGTGGTTTCCGATTGAATTTTGTAACACTTTTGTATGGGCTTTTATTCCTCTTGTTGTTTTGCGCATTTGATCGTGTCGAATTGCGCCTTTTTATCCGCTTTCCACCTGTATACAAGTTTATGGTCTACAAAACATACTTTTGCAATACATGTGGAAATTGGTTAGCGGTAAAGGTATATGTGAGTAGAATATGTGACTTTCTTCCTTTTTATGGGTCATGTTGGCGGTAGAAATATGTTGTTAAGAACCGTCAACAGCCTTCTCCAAGTACTTGGTCTTGATGTACTCCTTGTTGAAGCCGCCCTTCCGCTTGTGCCTTGCGGGGACGTACTTCTCCTTGCGCTTGCTAGAGTCGTACTTGTGCCCATGATCGCCCTTCCCAGATGAGTGCTTCTTCTTGGGACAGTTGGCGATGAAGTGGTTGGGGTCGCCGCACTCGTAGCATCCCGAGCGTCCTCCTCCGCGGCGACGGTTCATGCGTTTGTTGTGGAACCGCGAGAACCGGTTGGCTCCAGCTGCTCCTCTGTGACAGAAAAGAGAGAAGAGAGTGCAAAACCTCCAGAGGGGTTAGCAGAAGAGCCAGAAAGCAAAGCCATCGATGGGCCAGAAGGATTTTCATAAGAAGCCCTCGCCATGGCATCAATCTCACTGGACTTGAGCTTACTGAAGAGATCGTCGAACGTGAGGGTCTCATAGTTAGGCGATTCGATGATCGCCTGAACCTTGGAATCCCACACCGACCGATCGAGAGTATGCAAAAGCTTGAGAGCCCTCTCATGATCATCGAAAGGCAACAGCTCCTTGTTAGCCCTCATCCTATTGACAATCACCTGAAAGCGAGTGAATAAACTTTCTATGCTCTCGCCAGGCATATGTCAAAAGTTCTCATACTCTCGCTTGAACGACTCATAGAGATGGGTTTTGACTTGAGAGGTTCCCTCATGGAAACGCATGAGGGTAGCCCAAATCTCCTGAGCCGTAGCGAGGTGAGAAACGCGATCAAACTCACTCATGCTCAAGCATGAGAAAAGAGCATTACGTGCTCGGCTATTGTCACTGTGCTCATCGATCTAAAGCTGAGAGACACGAGCAGCCAAGACCACGTAATCGGCAGAGTTGCAAATATCCCAAATGGAAGCACCCAAACTCTGCAGATAGGCCGACATGCGTATCTTCCAATACGCATAGTTCGTCCCATCGAAAAATGGCGGTTTCCCCACGCCGCGATCCATGTCGCCTTCTGTGGATCTGGAACCGGCTAAGGTGGAAGATCCTTAACCTTGCTCCGATACCAATTGAAGGACCGAAAGTGCTACCAGAAAGCGACCAGAGGGGGGTGAATGGGAGCTTAAATTTCTTTTCAGAAACTAATAGCCTCTATCCCAGAAAATCAACCCCAAGAGCAAAACCGATGCGCGTGATGTCAACGACCCAAGAGAATGGGTGGATGTTCCCTAGGAACACAGCGGGACACCACAAGAAACTTCCTCACCCAAGTTCACGCAAGTCAACTAGTGACAGGCTTGGCCTGAGGAATTCAGGCTATTTTACAAAGCGGGAAGCCCGATTTCTGTAGAGCACGAAGTCGGAAATCCAACGCAAAAGCCGGAAATCAAAACCGACAACGAACGATCGAACCGCGGACAAAACTGCGCAAACTCAGCAGCATCGGACGCTGGCAGCGTCTGATGACCAACCAACGGACGCGTCCGATGCAAACAGAGCAAATCTGGAACCTTACTGCATAGGCATCGGACGCTGCTACAGTGAAACAGTAGCGTCCGATGGCAACGGACGCTCCGATGGTCAGCGTCCGATGGCAACGGATGCTCTGATGGTCAGCGTCCGATGCTCCTTTAAAATCACTGTCAGGTGACACGTGGCAACGGACGCTCCGATGTGATGAATTTCAGCGTCCGATGCTCACAGTCCTAGCGTCCGATGGTCCCGAAACTGTGCAGTTCTTCCGCGAAAATCACCCGATCTCCTCCGAATCAAAAGCACTAAGGCTTAGACTTGGTATGAGGAGTTCCAAGGAGGTTAGTGAGCTATCCCAAAAGAATCATGGCTCGAACCTAACTCCAAATTGGTGAATTGGAAGAATTCGGAACTAAGGGAGCAAAACCAATCCAAACCTAAAATCGCTCGATGTCCTAGACCGTGAGGTTAGAGGTGAATTCCTGCGGTGGAAAGAAGTGCCTCACGATCTAGAACAACTTGGTTCAAACGGATTTGCAAAAGATGAATCGAGCAAAGAGATCAATCGACGGGAAAAACATGGAGAAAAGTAATCCGCGAAGAACACAAACAAAACACGAATCACAACCATGAAATTGCAACCGTGTGGCTACCACACGCTACAATGGTGAGGTTACGGCCTCACTTCCTCAAAAATCTCACAAGCACAGAGGTATTGGTCTCTTCTCTGTGGATCTCAGGTTCGCTACAGCAGGGGAGTGGGAGAGCAGGAAAACCTAGAAGACAAAGAGCAAATGGGTGTCTCCCCCTACTTATCCTAATTCTAACTATTCCTAATTCCCACTCTACCCCTAACTACTTACAGAGCGAACCAGCTAAACCCTAAGGTTATTCTGGATCAACTCGATGGTAGGTGGATCGGACGGCCATGCCCACACAACTGGTAGCGTTGCCTCGACGCAACCTCACCGATTGCCGCCACGTTCCGCCACCGCTCTACGTCCTATTCACGGACTCTGCCTCCGGTTTTGTGGCCGAAACCGGGAAACCAGGCCTTCACGTCCACCCCCGGTGTTGAGGCCCAAACCGGGAAACCAGCCAGCCAACGCTTGAGTTTTGTGGCCCAAACTCAGAAACCCGCAGCGCCCAGGTTTGGAGGCCCAAACCTGGAAACCGTCCTCAGCCCGAGTTTTTGTGGCCAAACTCGGAAACCATCCGCGCCCAGGTTTTGAGGCCCAAACCTTGAAACCGTCCACCCGATGGTTTTTCTCTGGCTCTACCACCAAACCGAAGCTGTAGAGGGGATGCACCGCCCATTTACCTCGTCCACCGACATGTGTCCCCAAGTCCTCGACTCTAGCAACACCATGCCCGCAAGTCTCCACTCGTCGCTGTCCCAGGCTGTCAGCCACCACAACTGATCCTCGGGCCACCGGTCCCTCAGTCCAAGCCTCACGTCCGCCCATCGCCACTCTCAGTCCATCGGCACGGCACGTCTCTACTTGACCTTCACCTTGCCTCTGATCACTGTAGTCGTGCTCGACACCTGCACAACACAAGCCAAAGAACATGCGCATTATCCGAATTCACAATCACTCATCACTTCGAGAATCAGCATACACCCATGTATCTGCACCGGAAATGAAGCGAAAAAGCTAGGAGAGCAAACACACTAAATAGTGCTTGACATTTGATTCCCGGACTGTCCGGACTCCCAGTCTCGGACTGTCCGCCCTGTACCGGACTGTCCGCGAGCCTGTGGTGGACTATCCACCGGCCAAAGGCAAAAAACAACAAGTCTGCTGAACACCCCCTGCTTGGTCACAACGGCGGACTGTCCGCCGGTCACCTGAGGCAAAAATCAACGAGGCACACAACCACTGCTCAGGCTGCAGTCCCGACACCCGGACTGTCCGCGCCTAACGGTGGACTGTCTGCAGCTGTCCAGAGAGGGCGATTTCAGTCGCCCCTCTCCCAAATCTCCTCAAATCCGAACCAAATCAAAATCTCTTGATCCCAAACTTGGAGAAGATGATCACTAGGTAGTTGGAAGACTATCCCTAAGAAATCATCCACTCAAATCAACTCAAACTCTGGGAAATCAAAAGGGAAGGTGTAGGAACGAAAAATTCACTACAAAACTTGAATCGACCCGATCTACTTGTTCATGAGGATTGAGATGAATTCCTTCATTGGAAATGTTCCCCTCACATCAAAGAACAAGTTGATTCAACTGGATTCGAAAAAGACGCAGCGTAGAGGGAGATCGAGCGACGGGAAAATTGAGACAAAAAGTAAAACGCGAAGAACAACTCAAGAACGCGAATCACAATCTCAATTCACAGTCGAAATTCGTCCCCACGAAGAGACAACGGGAATCTGGTCCCGTTTCCGCAAAATCCAAATACACAGAGGTATGATTAAGCGGTCTCTGCGGATCTCAGTAGCTACAGCAAGGAATGGGAGGCGAGAAAGCCTAGAGTGAAACTAGCAAATGGCTGAGATATCATTTGGAGGGAGGGGTTGCCTCTCCTAATATAGCCTAATACAATTATTCCCCTTCTACCCCTACTGCTAATGAGCGAACAGGCTAACCCTAAGGGTATTCCTGACCAACTCGAAGTGTAGTCGATCCGACGGCCACGCCCGCACATCGAGTAGCTTCGCCTCGACGCGACCTCACCTGATGCCGCCACGTGACGCCACGCGTCGTTTGTCCTTTTCACGGACCTCCCCCCGTTTTTGAGGATGAAACCGGGAAACCTTTCGTCCATCGGCTGAGTTTTGTGGCCTAAACTCAGAAAACCGCCAGCACCCAGGTTTTGAGGCCCAAACCTGAAAACCGGCAGCACCTAGGTTTTGAGGCCCAAACCTCAAAACCGTCCACTCGGTGGTTTTTCTGTGGCCCAACCACCAAACTGACGCCGAAGAGGGATGCCCCGCCCGTGCACCCCATCCACCCACATGTCTTCACTTGTCGCTGTCCCAAGCTGTCAACCACCACAGCTGATCCTCAGGCCACCAGTCCGTCAGTCCAAGCCTCACGTCCGCCCTTCACCGCTCCGGGTCCATCGGCACGACACGTCTCTACTTGACCTTCACCTTGCCTTCCATCACCGTCTCTGAGCTCGACACCTACACAACACAAGACAAAGAACATGGGCATCATACCAGTTGACAGTCACTCATCATCTCAAGATTCGGCATACACTCATGTATCCGCAAAAGTTAGGAACAAAGAGTAAAGAACTGAACATGTTGAGTTGATAAGGTAGGATCAAATAAGGTGCAGCGGAAACATGTTTGGTTCTTATTTATGCACATACCAGAATTAAGGAGAAGCTTTTAAAGTGATGGTCACATACATTGAGATGTTACCTTTATCATTGAAGAGTGATGTGTCGAACCACCTTTTGGAAGCTTCTCTTGTCTGGCTGGTTGTTCTTCATGAGTAGCTTGTCTTCTCTTGCTTATCTCATAGTGAACCTGAGTGATGGGGGAAGGTATAGTAGGATCATCTTTAGAGGGATCAACCATCCTTCTATATGTGTCAACCTATCAGTGAAGGTGTGTTGTTCCTCCCACGATGGTCTTTATCTTCTAGTGACCCAGCTCAGACTTGTTCACCTACTTCCATGGAGTGAGTGCTTGGATTGTAGGTATTGTTTTGTGGCACTCATCTTTTGTCTTGTGTCATGGATTCATTTCTCCATGATCAGTGAGCTGTGTCTCCCTTGTGCAAGTTGTTGAAGTTCATGTGTCTCTTCAGTTCCAATGTGAGTTCATCTCAGGACTTTCCCAAATTGATATTGAAAGTTTTCCTACAGGGGTTAGTCCAACAAAATATCCAGCATCCACTATAGTATACTATTGGCTCAAAAATTAACCTAGACACCACGTCTAATTTGATCTAGGAAGGCATTTTAACCTAAGCACCATACTTAATTTAAAAGCCTTTAGAGGTAAAATCAGGACACATTTTAGCTCAAGAATCAAACCAGACACCATGTCTTACTTTAATTCATGAAAATAGTTTAAACTAAGCACCATGCCTAATTTAAAAGGTGTATGAGAATACTTCAAAACCAAAGCATATACCATAGCAAATGAAGGTAGCATTAAAGCATTAAAGAGATTTACTCAAATGGTGATGAGAGAGCATGATTAGTGTATAGCACATGAGCATGTCTTAACGGTAGGGGTAACCAACATAGCAACATGCTAAGAGATGTTCTTACAAAGTGTATCCTCCAATCTTAGAATTTATAAAAAATCAAGATTGAATGATTGTTTCAATGTTGCATGATGATTGGTTGGACATACCTTGTGTTTGTCGTTCCTTTGAACATTTTTGCTCCAGACCTGCAAAGGTTAGTGACAAGAATACCCGAAGGAATATTTTTACAATTATATCCTTATGCTCATTACACAAGGGCAATGTATTAGGTAGGTGAACATTGATCTGTAAAGTGCTTGTTTTAGGACACTAAGCTTGTCTTTGGCAAACCTTCAAGATGTGATTTGGTTTAGTGGTTTCCCCTCCAACACCAACTTATGTCCACGACGAGATCTACAAAATTTGTGATAAACATATGCATTGACAACCACGCTTTTGAAGTTTTTGTAAACAGAAAGCGTGAGGGGGTTGAAAATCTCGAGTGTGGCAATATTAGACAGACCACTTGACTTAGGAGATGTCTCATATGAGCATGGATTTAATGAAGTGTTTATGAAGCAGCTTCCATACTCTTTGATATCATCTTCCTCGATTTCAGAGAACAACACCGAACGATGGGGTTCATCATTTTCTAAAGTGTGGGGTGTTTTCTCTATGAAAGGTTCTGTGATAATCAAATTATTAAAAGGATTTGAAGGAATTTCAAATTTGATTGTGTGTTCCTCCTCGTGTTGGTCGGGATTGGGCTCGACTTCTTCTTCTGGGAATTTGTCAAAAGTGCTAGTGTAAGGAGTGTTTTCAAGAATTTTCTCTAGGGTGTCTCTCCCTTCACTAACAAGTTTATGTGAGAATGATCCTCCAGAAGCTAAATCGAGATGTAGAGCAGCTTCCTTGTTAAGACCACGATAGAAGTGAAAGTGTAGGACATGGTCAGGCTAGGAAAGGTTTGGGCCAGAATTGGTAAGTTGTCCTCTTTTTGTCTCCTCTTTTTGTCTCCTCTTTTTGTTGAAATGTAAGAACTTCGATTCTAAGATCAGTGATTCAGAAAAGAGGGAAGAAAGCAAGACAAAAGTTATCCCAAAGTTCATCCCAATTTCCATTTATGCCCCTTACAGAATGGTACCATTTTCTCACTCTTCCCAAAAGGGAGAACGGGAATAGTTTCCATTTAATGGTCTCTTGTGCCATGCCAGCGATAGTTTGACAAGAACACAATTGCTCAAATTCCCTAAGGTGGTGTTGACGCTCACTAATGCTCATAATTAAGGGATAAATAAATATGAAAAGGGCATGAATTCAATCACCAATAAAGGTTTAGGGTTTTAATTGACAATATTCAATGAGTTTTGGTGAATTGTGATTCTGTAGGGACTAAACCAGAAAACCATCACAGATTACTTCTCCTGGAAGGAATCCAACGGAAGATAGCCGAACCGACGCATCAGGAATACTCTAGAAGGACCTAGAGGACACCAGGAGGCCGAGCACCCCGAGAGGCTGCCAGGTGGGACCGACCGGTCCCACCCTAGGACCGGTCGGTGGGCCCATGGCCCCACTGGTCTCTACTGTCGGTGTTTGTTAACCGACAACTCGTCTTGAGGAATCTCAGGCGATTTGTTCGGTGGGGATCGGCGTTCGTAGAACTCGGCGAGTACACAGGGACAGCGATTTATACTGGTTCAGGCCGCTTAATAGCGTAATACCTTACGTCCAGTGCAGCGTGTGCCTTGTGTTATGATTTGAGATTCAATGATAGGAGTTAGCGCCTGCTTCCCCTTATATATCCGGGTGAAGCACGACATAGACCGAGTCCTAGTCGGTTACAATCAGAGGATTCATATTCTAATTACAAGACTTGCTTTAAGAACTCGACTAAGTTACAATGAGAGTCCTAATGCATGTAGACTTCGTATCACGTCCTAGGATCTCCCGTGCCATCCAGGATTAGTCCGAGTACTCATCTTCTGATGATATCTCTGACATCCTGGTCCGTCAAGCCCCCGAGCTCTTCATCATTTCTTCAAAACATTATCTTCTGGTTTCTCTTTGGGAATCTTTGAGTATGTCTTGATAAACCTTGAAGTGCTCTATAGGTAAAGAACTTCCATGGTGTGCACTTTTTCTAAAAAGTGCACCCATAGGGTGTAGCCCCCGAGCCTCTTGTTATTTATAATAACTTTGAGGATCTTTTGAGCCCTTTCCGAGTAATCCTTGGCTAAGGAAAAACATTTCCTTTATGGTATATACCCTGCAGCCCCCGAGCCTGAGTTCCGAGTACCTAAGTAGTCGGTTCTTGGGATCTTCCAATATATTATCGGGTAATCCATAAAGAAATGAAAAGTTGATACATGACACTGATCTGTTGCATAATCCATCCGAGTAATAAATATCCAGCTTCAGGTGGGTAATGTTTTCATCAAACATCCCTTTTCACCCCCACTGAATAAGAATTACTATGAAGTCAGCAATAATTGACCAATGACTGTTCCACCTGTACGTATTGATGATTTTTGTCATTTTCTGCAACTACAAAACTTTGTCGTCTTCCTCTTGAAGTACGCATGTGAATCAAACCCATCACTGGTGCCAGACTTCACATGTGCAACAATACACGGGGAAATTTATTGATCTCTGATTACTTAAATCCATGAACCATGTCCATAGACCAGGGGCAACTGCCTATAAATACCCTGCCTGGGAAGCAAGGAAGCCATACTTTTCTGATCATAAGTCTTCTCTTAGTCCCTTGAGTGTTATAGTAGCTGTAGCGGAAATGTTTGAGCCCCCGAGTATCTTCCTTCTGTAAGATAGATGATGTGTCCAGAAGAACTCTTGTGAAGGGACCATCCATCAGGGTGGTTTCCAAGTGGTCGCGAGCAGAGGGATACAGAGGTGCGCCTAGAAGAACTCTTGTGACTCCCGCATCACGGGCAACCTCGGGGTCACAGGTTGTCAAAAGGGCGCTAGGGTTAGGGCCTACCTCCGAGTTCCTTATGCACTGGGGTAGAGCCTTAAACACACCTTGGGCTGCACTGAAAAGATAGTATCTACCCAAGGTTCTGTGTGTACTTTACTGCGTCTCACTGAACCCGGTCCTTGGTGCGGCGTGCATCAAGACTCTGTACCTTGATTACACTAGAGTAGCGTTTTACACCCCGAGTGAACTTGTACTGGAAGCTGTTTGTATCTCAAGATGTATCCGTGTATCTCCGTTGTAATTCCGAGTAATAATTAATAAGATTCGGGTACTTGGAATGTTTTCCGAGTCCTTTATCTTTTCCTCCGAGTACTAAATGTGCCTTGTGAAAGAATAACATTATCTGTTGTACGGTTTGTCTGTTCACTGACTCTGACACCGTCTGAAACATTCCCCAACCGTTAGGGTTTCTGACGGTTTCTATAACGCCGTTTGGAAAAGGTGAACGGTTGCCGAAACAGATCTATAATAAGCCGCTATTGGACTTATGATTTCTTCATGCTTTCATCAAGCCATTGCCTTCGGAGTTAAAAAATCCCATAGCCAATCCAAAGTTAATGCGCAGAAAGTCTCTTGTCACCAATATGGGTCCCAAGAAGCAGTCTACGGCTGAGAAGAAGAAGGCGCTGCTCACCAGCGGGAGGCCGCGCCATCCTTGTCCGCCTACTGATGTGCTGGCCTGGAAGAAGCCAGATACCAAGGAGGCGGAGTTGGCCTTCTTGGCACAGCTAGGTTTGCTCCGGTCACAGCAGTTTGATGGGTGGATAGTGCCTACTGACCACCGCGCACCAGCCCCAAACACGACGAAGATTGTAATGTTCAAATCTTTCGTCGAGCGAGGGTTAGGACTTCTGGCATCAGATTTCTTGAGGGGATTACTGCATTACTATGGTTTGACCCTCAATCATCTAACTCCGAACGCTCTTTTCCACATTGCGATCTTTGCACACCTCTGTGAGGCTTTTCTAGGGATATGTCCCTCTTTCACCCTCTTCCGCTACTTTTTCTGGGTAAAATGTCAACCCAGTGATTCTGCTATAGAGGTAGTCAGAGGAGCTAGTATTCAGCTTAGACTAGAGATAGCTTTTCAATATATTTCTGTGGAGCTATCGGAGTCTGTCCGAGAGTGGGCTGCCGGGTGGTTTTACATAGCTAACCCACCACCAGCCCTTCGTCGCCATGATGGTTGGTCGCCTCAGAAATGCCGGGAGTGGAAGGACAAGATCTCTGCTGAAGAAGTAGAAGCTGTCCAACCCCTGATTGACATGATAACAGCGTTGAAGCTCAGTGGACTGAATGGGTACACCGTCGTCCAAGACTTCATCGCTCGCCGAGTCCACCCACTCCAACAACGAGCCAACTTTGGCTTTGAGTACATTGGCGTGAAGGACCCGAGCCGTCACGAGGCCGAGCCATTGCCGAACTATGAGATCCTTAGGAGGATGAATCGGCTATTGAAGGGCCATGAACATCTTGTTCCCGTGATGACAACTTTCTCTGCCATCAACCCGCCTCCGGAGGTAAGTAATTGATTTGTCTTATCTTTGATATTCTTAATAGATATCCTTCTGACTTGACTTGATTTTCTTCTTCTTTATAGGACCAAGGGAGGAATAACAATGATTGTCCACCCCTGCCCCCGACGACTCAAAAAGGCAGAGGCATAGCTCTCGAAGGTCCCATCCGAAGTGAGGACCTTCGAAATGAGTCAAGCTCTCCCGGTGATTTTGATTGGCTAGACTCAGAATCAACTTACTCTGATGTCATGCTCATAGATCCGAAAGCCAAAAGTAGCCGGGAGAGGTCTCCGAGTCCACTGGAAGGAGCCAGAGATCCTGTCCCAAAGAAGGCTCGCACTGGTAATCACCGTGCTTGTCGAAAAAATCTTTTATCAACAGAATTGGCTGAAAAGCACTGTAATTCGGGTGCTCCTGGTAAGGGGAAACATGAGTACTTTATAGTCTTTCTGTTTTGAATTTTAATGACCCTTATCTTATATCTTTGTTTGATCCATATGTTGAAAAAGCCCAGGGGACTTCTAGTGGTGTGGCTCCTAAAGAAGATCCGGTTCCAGACCCGCAACCGAAGAAGTCAATCTTGAAGCTGCCACGGGCCTTGAAGCTTGTGAAGTAAGTCACAATACTTTCTATAAAATGCTCGCGTATTTCTGGTACCAATATGAACACTCGTCTGTTGTAGGAAAACAAAGCCGGCCGCGGCATCCTCAAGTGCCGTCCCCGAGATCCGGGCGGTGGAGGAGTCGGAGACGCAGGACAAAGGTGAATCCAGCGTCCGTCCAATTTGTAGCCAGGTAGATCCTCTGCCTGGCTCTTCTCCGTCTAGTACCCAAGTGGATGCAGCACCTGAAGCGGACGTTCTTCCCTTGCCTCAGGTTGGTGTTCCGTACTCAATCTTCCGCTCTCCTGCTCAATTGGAGTTTGACCGAGTGATGACCGAGTGGTTTTTTCGCACTCGGCAGCCAGACGAGCCTACTCTGAAGATGGTCATGGCCGAGATCAATGCTGAAGCTTCAGCTTGTCTGCAGGAAGAGTCCGAGACTGCTCCCGAGTCCTCGCGCCAAGGAGCAACACTTGACGTCGTGGACTACGACCAGGACCTTACCCGGCTGAAGGAGTTGAGTAAGGACGTGATGGCACCTACTGTTTACACCAGATTTTGGACCAAGAAGATTGTTATTGTGTAAACATAAACGGCTGATTTATTAAGGAAAAGGATCGGCCTAAAAATAAAGAAGCTTATATGGGTCAAGCATAATCAAAAGGATACGTATGGACCAGCACGATGGGCTTCGAAGACGTGTTGGGCTCAACCAAGGAGTTCAAGTCCGGATCATCTTTATTTTTACCTATTTTGTAATCTACTCGTGTTAGGGCAAGAGTCAACCGGGTTATAAATAGCTAGAAACTCGGATTTTGTAAAGACATCCAATCAATCAATACATCGGCCCTCGGCCAAAACCCTAGGAGTAGGAGTAACATAGATCTCGGCGAGACCTTCAATCAAGCAGGGCTGCATCGGCATCGACCGACCTCAGGTTTGCTTGTAAGTTTCAGCAATGGCTTGTGTCATCGTGTAGTAAGGCTGCATTGGCATCGACCAACCCTAAGAGTAGATTCATTAAGTTATCGATGTTGTTTTATGTTTTCATATGTTCATTTATGTTTTAAACAACATCTTGCCCAATCAAGATTGACGAAGTAATCTAAACCTAAAAGAGACTTAGTTTCGGCTATCCTGAGGTTTACACGCTCAAAACAAAGGAAATAGCTGATTTAAGCCTTTCATCGACTATTTCATCAATCTTGGTTGTTACATGTTGTGCGTTCGAGATATTCGATAATGTCACGATCTGATCTAAGAGCAAATAGATTTGATCTAACATGTCTATTACGGGTGTATTCCCGAACCCCACTGATATATATGATAAATCAAGTCTATTTATCTTAGTTTAAATTATAGCTTTGACGGATAGATCTTGTTCGTGCCTCATGGACCCTGAATTGGCTAAAATAGCCGATCCAGTTATGCTTTCTCATAATATGTTCTTTTAAGTGGCTTGAAAATAATGGATCTACTCTTTGCATGAGACGTGATCTAGCTTGACCATCATCAAGGCTACATGGAGACAGCCCACTGTTGATGTTTAAGCTATTTTATCAATCTATTCGTTATTATGGCTGTATGGAGACACCCCACTGTTAATGAATAGAACTGCTTGTACAACTAGTCGATACGTTGGTTTCATTTCGCTCAAATGTACATATAGATCTTTATCTTGTTCTAAGTTTATCGGCTGTTTATCCATTACAAACATTTATCTTATATATGTCATAGCCGTTATGCTTCATATCTTTTTCAATACTTTTCATGTAATCTCATGGGAGTTGACTTTGTAGTCAATGTCCTAAAGACAAATGGCTATATCAGAGCAATATATTTTGGAACTGTCTGGCACCAAACCGGCAGGTTCCACGATTTAACGATTTTTTTCTTCTCCTTGTCAATTACAGGTCAAATTGACTGGCATGCCCTAAGTCGAGTTTGTTGAGAATCGGTCCACCGCTTGCTGAAGGTCCAAGAGGTCAAGACCTGCTCCGTACTCCTCTGAGGACCGTGCGCCCCGAGTGTGTTGGCGTAACTGATAGAGATTTTACGTCAACACATTCTTTTGGCACGCCCAGTGGGACTCAATCGTCTGAATCATGACGTTTGACAACGAAGAAGTACTGCACGTGAAAATGGGCACGTGAAAATGGAGGACCTCCTAGAGGAAACTGAAGGACCGGATTAGCGACCAGAGGGGGGTGAATGGGAGCCTAAAATTCAACTCGTGAATAGAGTGGCCCTTGACCTAGAAAATCACCCCAAAAGCTAAGACTCGAAACGACCGAAGGGTTCACGACCTACGAGTAGGTGGATACCCTAGAAGATGTCCTAGTGGTACAGCGGAACCCTCGGAGAAACACCAAAACCAACTGCCAGAGCCTCGAAGCAAAACTGCACAAGCAGCAGATTCGCGGACTGTCCGGGGTCAGAGTCTCGGACTGTCTGGTGACTGCCGGACTGTCCGCGACTGGGGGTCCGGACTGTCCGCCGGCCACAGACCAGAAAACGACCTGTTCTGAAATAGTTCTGGTCGAGTCTGAGACTGTCCGCGGGTTTGTACAGCGGACTGTCCGCCGTTCACTCAACAGTGAACAGTCAGGGGGCTGCACCTGACTGACTCGTCCAAAACCCGACGCACGGACTGTCCGCCGTTCAGGTCACGGACTGTCCGCGACTGCACAGAGAACACGAAACTGCACGGGTTCAAAACCAAATCCGATTTGATCTCAACCAAAATGAAAGGGACTTCGATCAAACTCCTCCCAGATGTTCCTCTACGTATTGGGGTGCTAATCCTAAGAGATCATCGCACCAAACCAAGTATACCAAGAGAAATCCGAGGATCACCGGAAAAGGGGAAAGAACGAAGAACGAACGCGAAATCAACCCGATCTATGGATTCGTGAGGTTAGGAGAGAATTCCTTTGGTAGAAAGAAGGGGCTCACGACCAAGAACAAATTGATTCAAGTGGAATCGAAAATCATCTCACGAATAGGGAGAACAAGGCAAATCCCCGGGAGATGAAAAACCAAAACGTGAAGAACACAAGACACAAGACACGATTCGATTCGATTTCAGCCGAAATTCCTCCACACGCGGAGACAACGAGAATACGGTCTCGTTTCTTCAAAGGATTCAAATACACAGAGGTATGAATCCCGTCTCTGTGGATCGCTTGCAGCGAGGTATGATTAGAACCTAAGCGAGCGCTAGAGAGAGAGTGCTCAGGAACAAATGACTGCAAGGATGGGGAGAGAGGAGGGGTGTCTCTCTTATTTATAGCCTAATACAATAATCCCCGTTCTACCCCTAGATACAAGAGCAAAGCGGCCAACCCTAGGGGTATCCCGGTCCAACTCTGCTGATGGTTGATCTGACGGCCACGCGCCTTCCTCACCCTTAGCCTCGCCTCGACGCAAGGCTCAGGATGCCGCCACGTGCCGCCCAGTAGACCGCCGCACCTTCCTCGTGGATAGCCTCGCCTCCACGCCAGCCTCTCCATGCCGCCACGCGTCGACCGTCCTTTTTGCGGACCTCCCCCGGTATTGAGGCCGAAACCGGGAAACCTGGGCCTTCCCTCGGTTTTGAGGCTGAAACCGGGAATCCTGTCCTCAGGCTGAGTTTTGTGGCCCAAACTCAGAAACCGGGAGCCCAGGTTTTGAGGCCCAAACCTGGAAACCGTCCACGCCGAGTTTTGAGGCCCAAACTCGAAAACCGGCCACCCTGAGTTTTGAGGCCCAAACTCAGAAACCGTCAAGGGTAGCATTTCGAGGCTCAGCTACCGAACCCGCGCCGTAGACGGGATGTGGTTAGCTCACCCCGAGTGCCAGCACCGATTCCGGAGCATGTCCAGCCTCCACGCCGGGCACAGTGCATTCACCATCCTTCTCGGCCTCCCGCCAAGTGTCACGACGCCATCACCTTCCTCCCGACTCGGCAGATGCACCGCACATCCCCATGTGCTCTTGCTTGTCGACACCACGTGCCAGCTACCACAGCTGGTCCTCAGGTCTCCCGGTCCGTCGGTCCAAGCTCCACGTCCGCCCTTCACCGCTCTCGGTCCGTCGGCACGGCACATCCCTACTTGACCTTCACCTCACCCTCGACCACTGTCCGAGCTCCGCACCTGCACATCAACACAGCTAAGAGACATGTTGCCTGTTGATCGATCACTCATCACTCAGGAAGGGAACCACAAGGGCACATATCAACCTTGTGTTCTCAATCTCCCCCTTGATGAGTGCATCGTCAACTCATAGTAACCGTAACCAGAACAAAAGGAAGTAGAATTGGGTAGAAGGAGAAAACTCACTCGAGATGTCCAAAAGCCAGAGAAAAGGCCGAATAAGAACAAATTGAGATTAGCGAAGCTTGGTCCCCAAAGGCATGGGCAACGGTTCGACACAACCAAGCAAGAGATCAGAGCAACAACTCTTCAGAGAGCAAAACTCGATCAAAATCAAAGCACAAAACTTGGTTCCCAAAGACATGGGCAACGGCTTGACGCAACCAAGTCAGAAACAAGCTAGTCCTCAAGAAGAGGCAAAAAAAAGGGGCTCAACACCACTAGCTGAAAGCTCGATACCAAATGAAGACTGCCTAAGGAACAGCTACTGCTAGTCCCTCAAGATAGAGGCACAGAGGCTCAACACAACCAGCAGTAAGCCCAATATCAATCAAGAACCATCAAAACATGGTGAAGACAGCTAGTCCCTCAAGACAGAGGCACAGAGGCTCGACGCAACTAACTAAAAGATAGATATCAAATAAAAGCCGATTCGGAGCAGGCAGACAAGCTCCCCCTCAATCAAAGAACTCCCCCTCAGCAAGTGAAGCATAAAATGCAAATTGTCACCATAGAAAGTCTAAAAATCAAAATCTCATCATTGGAAACATTCTCCCCCTTGGGGGCAAATTGCAATCAAAAGAGAGGGGAAAAGGACTCAAGTAAGAAAAAACGGAGCTAGGTCATGCCTATCGGAGACAAGCAAATGCACATGTGTTAGCAAATGCAAGTTAGCAGCTTCAGGTATATACTCGAAAGAGTGAAAGAATGCTCTAAAGAGTGCTGATCTGACTACAAAGCAACATGCAAAACTGCTAGCAAAGGCTCAAACTGATCGCCAATTACAAGATATGAATGCATAAGCTAAATGAGCAGTTTTAAGCTGTTCAGAAAGTAGTTTCACCATCAAAATAGCACTAAACATGTATAGACAGGAAGTCAAACAAGTGCTAAACATGTATACAAGGTGAACTACCCCTAGCACAGTTCAAACATCATGCTATAGAATGAAGCAGTGACTTGTGTTTTTAGATTTTATCGAAGAATTTGCCGCGGTTATTAACACAAGTTTAAATTCAGCATGTGAGTGCGAGAGGTTAAAAGCTTGTCATTGCCTAACTTTTCAACTGAGCTAAGCCTATGCATATGCAATTAGAAGCTTAAAGCATCAGTTTTGGTCTTACACTACACGGCTCAAGTTTAACTCAGAGTGCAATGAGAAACAGTCTCGATACCGTGATGTGCTGACAAAGCAATCCCATCTCGATCTTTTCAATTTACTAACACTTGGTTCATTTTAAACATAATATGAACAATCCAAGCAAGTGAAAGACTCAGAACTAGAGACATAGCAACCTAACATATATGAAATAGCTCAAGTGACCTCAACACTTCCTACACATGCTAGTTGCCGAGCTCAATGGTGAACATGTATCAAATTTCAAGTTTCATTAGGCATGTTCATCATTCTGAAGAATATAGCTTAGCTCACAACATGTATCAGTGATCAAAAAGAGCCTAAGCTACAAGCATCATCATATATCATCGAAGCATACACTAATCAAAGCATAAGTTCATTCTCAAGAATATAGACATGAAGCTTGAAAATGCAAGATGCATATATGATGAAGTCAGAATCGGAGCCAAGAAACAAAACTAAACAGACTCAAGACTCAAAAATGAAAACGATCAAAAAGTCAGTCTATGGTACAACAAACAAAATGCTTCCCCCATCTAAAAGGGGAAACACACACCAAGCTCACCTCTCAACCTAGCAAAAGTTGAGAGATCCAAAGGCTTGGTGAAAATATCCGCAACCTGGTTATGGGTGTCTACATGCCTAAGATCAATGTCGCCTTTCTCATAGTGATCTCGAAGAAAGTGAAAGAGAACATCGATGTGTTTGGTCTTGGAGTGAAGAACAGGGTTCTTTGCTACACTAATGGTAGAAGTGTGGTCGCAAAGCAAAGGGACCCGACTGAAGTCTAGACCAAAATCACGCAATGTAGCAGCCATCCATAAAAGCTGCAAAGCACAAGAAGCAGTGGCAACATACTCGGCTTTAGTAGTAGACTAGGCTACGTTCGACTATTTGCGAGAAGACCATGAAACCAAAGAAGAGCCAAGAAACTGACAAGTCCCAGAAGTAGACTTGCGCTCAAGCCGACAGCCGGCAAAATCCGCATCGGAATAACCACAAAGCGAGAGGTTCGAAGAAGAAGAGTACCAAAGTCTGAACTTAGGAGTGTATCAGAGGTACCTCATGATGCGCTTGACCGCTTGCTTGTGGGAAGTCTGAGGGGACACCTGAAAACAAGCGCACAGACACACAGAAAACTGTATATCCGGCCTCGTCACCGTCAAGTACAGGAGCGAGCCGATCATGCTCCTGTACTCCTTCTGGTCAACCGGCTCTCCGTCCTGGTCCGCATCCATCGCAGCAGTCGTCGGCATGGGCGTCGTAAGAGGCTTGGCCTCGCCCATGTCGAATTTCTTCAGGATGTCATTCGTGTATTTTCCTTGATGCACGAACGTCCCATCTCGGGTTTGCTTAATTTGCAACCCGAGGAAGAAAGTTAACTCACCCATCATGATCATCTCAAACTCCCTGCTCATAGTATCTGCAAACTTGGCAACAAGCGTATGAGAAGAGCCACCAAAGATGATGTCATCCACGTAAATATAGACTAACAGGGTATCGTTGCCTTGCTTGAGGAGAAACAAAGTTCTATCGACCCATCCCATTTTAAAACCCTTGGAGAGTAAAAAGGTTTACAACCGATCATACCAATCTCTCGGAGCTTGTTTCAAACCATACAAATCTTTTGAAAGTTTATAAATATTGTTTGGAAACTTGGGATCCTCGAAACCAGGGGGTTGCCTAACATAAACCTCTTCCTCTATATACCCATTCAAGAAGGCACTCATGACATCCATCTGGTAAAGCTTAAAACCCTTCGAAGCAGCAAAGGCTAGAAGGATTCTAATGGCTTCTAAATGGGCTACAGGGGCAAAGGTTTCCTCATAATCTATCCCCTCTTTCTGGTAGAAACCCTGGGCTACTAGCCTAGCCTTGTTCCTTACTACCACCCCATCCTCACCTTTTTTTGTTTTTGAAAACCCATTTGGTACCTATAGGGTGGCATTCTGGTGGAGGTGGAACTAGGGTCCAAACTTGGTTTCGCTCAAAGTTTTCTAGCTCCTCATGCATGGCATTGACCCAGTTAGGATCAGAAAGTGCGTGTCCAACATCTTTGGGCTCAAAAGAAGCAACGAATGCAGAATGAGCAAAGTGAGAAATTTCATACGCTCGCGACCGCGTGACTCGCTGGTCGATGCTGCCGATCATCTGACGCGGGGGGTGAACTTGCTGAACGCTCCGGGGCGCTTGCCTCGCCGAAGTCGCCTCCCCCTCGCCAGATGCTGTCGCTCCCTCAAGTGCAGCGGGTGCTCCCTGGAGAGGTGGCTCTAGAGGACCCCAAGAAGAAGACATCGTGGGATCGGGTCCTCGAGCTGAAGTAGTCGTCGCAGGGTCGACGGGGGCAGCCAGTGGAGTTGGCTCGGGATCACCCCAATCGGCATTCTCCTGCTCCTCCTCCACAAATATGGTCTCCCCAGCTCCTGTTCTCCTCTACTATTGTCCCCGAAAGTGATGTACTCCTTGTGCATCACGGGACTAAGGCTGGAGAACCAATCCTTCTTTCCGGTCATGTGGCGCGAACACCCGGAATCCATGAGCCACATGTTCTCCAACCGAAGTTCCTGCATCAATAGAAAGGCAGGAAGTGAGCATATGGCACAACACTGGGGTTAGTATACTGAGAAGGATACCAGTGCTGTGTCATTGGCCTAGAAAAAGTGTTAGTAGCAACACCAAGCTGTCCTCGTCCCATGGGTGGATAGCGATCACCACCAACCTGAAAGGGTGGTCCGCTATGGAACGGAAAACCTCCAAACTGACCTACTTGTCCCATTTGAGCAAAGCGATCACCACCATACTGAAAAGGGTCCGCTATGGGACTGAACAGCAAAGCCTCTTACACTCGGCTCACGATCGTATTGAGGACGACCGGAAACACGACGGGCACGACCACCACCCTGTGGTCTAGCTGCCTAAGGCCTAGCAACCTGAGGGGGTGCACCTCTAGGTCTAGCGCCCTGCCTCTGAACTCCTCGACCTTGCACACCATGGAGAGGGTGGTGCCTAGCCTGGTTGTTCAGCTCCAACTCCTTCCTAGCGTCTCTCTTCCTCCGAAAGCAAAACTTAGCTAGGTGACCCTCTCGGTGACAGTACTCGCACTCGAACCTCACCACTCTCTTGGATTGTTGGTTCCTAGGGTTGCGAGGGTTCTTCACTCTGGCTGGCTGCTTGCCTCTCGAAAGGGGATCACTAGAGATGTCAGGAAAGGTGTCAAGTGGGTTCCTAAGATGGTTGGGTTTGTGTACCCACACTTGCCTGTGCGGTGGAGCCTTGGGAGGTTCATCAAGGATGCCATCCTTGGTGATAAGCTTGGGACGCTCAGGTGGGGTGATCTTGGTGAGTTTAGGGACAGCGGATGGCTTCTCACTTGGGTTCACTCCGCTAAACTCACCGATCTTGCCAAAGATACTAGCGCCCTTCCCACCTGAAGCAAAGCCTACTCCTGAGCAATCAGTTCCCCTCTTGAACTGACTGATCCTCATACCCAACTACGGCTCACTGCATGACACCCAACTCAGGATGGACCGAAGGTATGTGTTTTCCTCCTCTGTTTGCATCCTATCATGCCGACAGTTGGCAATCTCAAGCTCCATCCCCACGCATCGCTCACATGGAGCGGACAAGGTGCTAACTGAGCTAGCCTTCAAGGCTTCAGCAAGCTTGGCACTAACTTCTGCCAACTCAGTTCGCAAGCCTAGACAGGACTTGCATGCACCCAACAAAGAAGAGCTTGCCTTCACTTCCTCCAGTTCCTTCTTCAGGGAGGGACACTCTTTGCAATCACCCACCAAGTCTAGCCTACACTTCAGCTCATCATACACCTCAATCAAAGAGGCATACTTGGTTTGCAGGGTGGCAAAGTTTGTCATATGCATCGTGCACTCCACACACTCCTCCTCATTGGTCACTTTCACCTCGTACCTAGCGAACTCAAGCTCCTTAAGCGCCTCATTCATTTTAGCCTTAAACTCATTGCGCTCTCGGATAGCTCGCTTGAGTTGCTTGTCCTGACCGAGAACTATGTCGACAAGAGAATCGCGCTCACCGGTAAGACGATCGACAAGAGAAGAGTTTGATACCTCGGAAGCATCATCGTCGTCGTCGTCGTCGGTGTCGTCGGTGTCCTCTGCCTGGCACTTGGAGTCCTCTTCGTCCAGGGCCATGGTGTAGAGGCCCTTGGAGGAGTGGCCGAAGAAGCAGAGTCCGTTGAAGCGTTCTTCTATCTTGTGCTCGGACCCATCGTCGCTGGAGTCACCGTCGGAGGTCTTCTCGCCGTCGCTGATGGTGGCGAGGAAGGCACGCCGACCAGCATCAAAAGCCTTCTCCATGTCCTCTCGGCGATAGCTGCCCTTTTTCTTCTTTCCGCCCTTGTTCTCCGGCCTGCCCTTACGCCAGGAGTTGCGGTTCTTGCCAGGGAAGCTCTTGTCATTCCTGGGACAGTTCGCCATGAAGTGGTCTAGATCACCACACTTGTAGCATCCCTCGCTTGCGCCACCATGCCGGCGATTCAGGCGGTTGTTGTGAAACCACGAGAACTGGGTGATGACGAGGGCAAGCTCGTCGTCTCCAAACGCCTCCAACTGCTCCTCCATGACTGTAAGCAAAGAAGACAAAGAAAACAGAGGAGGTGAAGTGTCAGCAGAGAAAGTCGATCCACCCGTGCCTGAGACCAAAGCCATGGTATGTGAAGATGGGTTCTTCAGCTTGGCCTGAGTCAGTTGATAGATCTCGGTGGACTTGAGCTTGTTGAATAGCTCGTCCACGGTGAGGGTGTCATAGGATGGAGACTCTATGATGGTTGACACCTTCACCTCCCATACCCTCCGATCCAGGGCGTATAGCAACTTGAGAGCCCTCTCATGATCGTCATAGGGTAGGTTAGCCCGATTGGCACGCATCTTGTTCACAATCGTTTGGAAATGAGCGAACATGGCGTCAATCGTCTCTCCCTCCAACTGAACAAAGTTCTCGTACTCTCGCTTGTAGGTCTCGAAGAGTCTGGTCTTGACCTAAGCGGTCCCCTCGTGACAGCTCTGAAGCTTCACCCAGATCTCTCGTGCCGTCTCAAGCTCAGAGACACGCTCGAACTCAGGGAGGGAGATGCTGGCCAAAAGAGCATTATGAGCCTTGGAGTTGGCCTCGTGCTGGTCAATCTGGATCTGACCCACACGAGCCGCAAGGACTATGTACTCAGCATTCTCACATATCTCCCAAACCGAAGATCCGATGCTGTTGAGATAAGCACATATCTGAATTTTCCAATAGGGATAGTTTGTCCCATCGAAATAGGGAGCCTTGCCGTTCCCTCGATCCATGTCACCCTTAGGATCCCAAACCGATTAAGGTAGTGTAGATCCCTTAACCGGCTCCGATACCAATTGAAGGACCGGATTAGCGACCAGAGGGGGGTGAATGGGAGCCTAAAATTCAACTCGTGAATAGAGTGGCCCTTGACCCAGAAAATCACCCCAAAAGCTAAGACTCGAAACGACCGAAGGGTTCACGACCTACGAGTAGGTGGATACCCTAGGAGATGTCCTAGTGGTACAGCGGAACCCCCAAAGAAACACCAAAACCAACTGCTAGAGCCTCGGAGCAAAACTGCACAAGCAGCAGATTCCCGGACTGTCCGGGGTCAGAGTCTCGGACTGTCTGGTGACTGCCGGACTGTCCGCGACAGGGGGTCCGGACTGTCCGCCGGCCACAGACCAGAAAACGACCTGTTCTGAAATAGTTCTGGTCGAGTCCCGAACTGTCCGCGGGTTTGTACCGTGGACTATCCGCCGTTCACTCAATAATGAACAATCAGGGGCTGCGCCTGACTGACTCGTCCAAAACCCGACGCGCGGACTGTCCGCCGTTCAGGTCGCGGACTGTCCGCGACTGCACAGAGAACACGAAACTGCACGGGTTCAAAACCAAATCCGATTTGATCTCAACCAAAACAAAAGGGACTTCGATCAAACTCCTCCCAGATGTTCCTCTACGTATTGGGGTGCTAATCCTAAGAAATCATCGCACCAAACCAAGTATACCAAGAGAAATCCGAGGATCACCAGAAAAGGGGAAAGAACGAAGAACGAACGAGAAATCAACCCGATCTATGGATTCGTGAGGTTAGGAGAAAATTCCTTCGGTAGAAAGAAGGGGCTCACGACCAAGAACAAATTGATTCAAGTGGAATCGTAAATCATCTCACTAAGAGGGAGAACGAGGCAAATCCCTGGGAGATGAAAACCAAAACATGAAGAACACAAGACACAAGACATGATTCGATTCGATTTCAGCCGAAATTCCTCCACACGAGGAGACAACGAGAATACGGTCTCGTTTCCTCAAAAGATCCAAATACACAGAGGTATGATTCCCGTCTCTACGGATCGCTTGCAGCGAGGTATGATTAGAACCTAAGTGAGGGCTAGAGAGAGAGTGCTCAGGAACAAATAACTGCAAGGATGGGGAGAGAGGAGGGGTGCCTCTCTTATTTATAGCCTAATACAATAATCCCCGTTCTACCCCTAGATACAAGAGCGAAGCGGCCAACCCTAGGGGTATCCCGGTCCAACTCTACTGATGGTTGATCTGACGGCCACGCGCCTTCCTCACCCTTAGCTTCACCTCGACGCAAGCCTCCGGATGCCGCCACGTGCCGCCTAGTCGACCGCCGTGCCTTCCTCGTGGATAGCCTCGCCTCCGCGCCAGCCTCTCCATGCCGCCACGCGTCGACCGTCCTTTTTGCATACCTCGCCCGGTTTTGAGGCCGAAACCGGGAAACCTGGGCCTTCCCCCGGTTTTGAGGCTGAAACCGGGAATCCTGTCCTCAGGCTGAGTTTTGTGGCCCAAACTCAGAAACCGGGAGCCCAGGTTTTGAGGCCCAAACCTGGAAACCGTCCACGCCGAGTTTTGAGGCCCAAACTCGGAAACCGGCCACCCTGAGTTTTGAGGCCCAAACTCAGAAACCGTCAAGGGTAGCTTTTCGAGGCTCAGCTACCGAACCCGCGCTGTAGACGGGATGTGGTTAGCACACCCCGAGTTCCAGCACCGATGCCGGAGCATGTCCAGCCTCCACGCCGGGCACAGTGCATTCGCCATCCTTCTCGGCCTCCCGCCAAGTGTCACAACGCCATCACCTTCCTCCCGACTCGGCCAATGCACCGCACATCCCCATGTGCTCTTGCTTGTCGACGCCACGTGCCAGCTACTACAGCTGGTCCTCAGGTCTCCCGGTCTGTCGGTCCAAGCTCCACGTCCGCCCTTCACCGCTCCCGGTCCGTCGGCATGGCACGTCCCTACTTGACCTTCACCTCACCCTCGACCACTGTCCGAGCTCCGCACCTGCACATCAACACAGCCAAGAGACATGTTGCCCGTTGATCGATCACTCATCACTCAGGAAGGGAACCACAAGGGCACATATCAACCTTGTGTTCTCAGAAACTCAACACTTAATAGACAAGACTGTTGATCAATATCGACATTTGTGCTTATTGAGCTTCAGCAGGACTAGGGATAAGAAGATAGTTCAGAAAACTCACCTTCCAAGAGTGGTCTTTGACGGTCATGTTGATCCAATGGTCTAGGTCCAACACAATACCATGCAAAAAATAATCGGCAAGGAAATGTCTGCCACCTTGACAAATCATAATGAGGTTTTTCTCAACAGCCTCACAAACGCCATTAAAGAAGCTTTCAACATGGGTGGCGACAGAAGGGGTCCAACATATACTGTTGGAAACAGTCAAGGAGCTGGAACTTCTACTGGACCCCAAATCAATGGCCCAAATGGCGATGGAGGTCAGATGGTGATTAACCCTGGAGGCATGACACCGCAGCCAGTGCAACAACCGATTATGAGTAATAACATGTACTCATCGGCTACAAAAATAGCTCCTCATGCAAGGCGCATCACAAGAGACTTCAACGCACCACCGTATCAAGGAAGCGTAGCACATGGTGATATACCTCAGTGGTATCACTATGTCTTTGATTTCTATACTTTGGACGCTCAAGAGAACCCAGGATATAATGGTAATACACTCGGGGGGCAGAACATCGGCTTTCAAAAGCCGGTGAATCGAATTGATCAACTAACGAGTCGTGTAACTGACCTGGTTCAGAAGCAGTTTGGCTTGACGCCAAAATCTACAGTGGCTGGTTACAAAAAGCCATATCCATAATGGTTCGATCAGGTTGTTCTTCCTCCGAGATATAGAATTCCTGATTTTGCCAAATTCACAGGAACCGGTTCAGTGCAACCATGGAGCATATAACCCAGTTCCTAGTCCAGCTCAGAGATATTGGTGATGAACAAGCACTCAAAGTCAGAATGTTTCCTCTCTCTCTATCTGGTTCGGCTTTCTCGTGGTTTTCATCTCTGCCACCTAATTCCATTCAGAGGTGGGATGACTTGGAAGATAAATTCCATAAGTATTTCGGCTTTGGAGTATTGGAGAAAGGCTTAGTAGATTTAATCGATACAAGGCAAACGAATAATGAGTCTGGATGCCAGTACCTCCAAAGGTTTAGAGAAGTGAAGAATCAATGCTATTCTTTGACACTGCCAGATTCAGAGGTGGTCAGCATTGCAATTCGAGGATTGATACCTACTATCAGGGAGAGAATCGGCTTTAGTTGTAACAACATGGCGATTTAGCTAAAAAGGTAGTAGGTATTGATGCCCAAAATCGGTACAATCAAGTCTTTAAACCTAAGAAGGCCTACAATGCAGAAAGTCAGGTTTTCTTGCAAAATGAATATAATGATTCAGAAGATGAAAGTGATGAAGAAGTGGTTGTTGTAGACTGGGTTTGGAGAAATAATGAATTCATGCCTTGGGCAAAGGCCAAAAGTGTCGAGAAAGATATAAAATATAGTTTTGATATCACCAAGGCCCATAAGATATTTGATTACTTGCTGGAGAAGGGCCAAATTAAATTGACTGAGCATCATGCTATCCCATCGGCCGAAGAGCTTAAAAATAAAAGGTACTGCAAGTTTCATAATTCTGGTACCCATACTACTAATGATTGCCGAGTTTTCAGAGATATGATACAGAGGGCAATCGTTAAAGGGAGAATTGGCCTAGAAAAGGACAAAGGCATGGGCATCAATGGCCATCCTTTCCCACAAAACATGGTAGCTCCAGCACCTCGGAGTGAAATCAGGGTGTTGACTTCTAATAAAGCTAAGGCAGCTAGGACAGTTGATCCAAAGAAGCAACTAACAGCCAGAGATTATCAGGAGATGAAAGGAAACAATGATCAACATGATCAACCTGAGACTTCAAGAGCTGGTGAAGCAAGAAGGCGTCCAACTGTCAGGATCTTATTGAACGAGTGGCAACGTTAGAAGGAAAAGAGCCAAATGCA
Organism: Coix lacryma-jobi var. lacryma-jobi; assembly: GCA_009763385.1. Taxonomy (NCBI): domain Eukaryota; kingdom Viridiplantae; phylum Streptophyta; class Magnoliopsida; order Poales; family Poaceae; genus Coix; species Coix lacryma-jobi. The sequence continues at coordinate 116,933,640 of CM019824.1, read as the reverse complement.
AAGGGAAAGGGATGAACAAGAGTATCAGGAATGGCTCGAGGAAGAAGAGTATAGGAGATCTCGTGAAGAAAGAAGATACATCAAGGATGAAGAAAAGAATCATTGGGACTGTCCTTTCTTCATGCATTGTTGGAATGAGGGTTTAAAGCTTCCTACTCTTCGAAATTGTCCAGAATGCAGTGATCAATACCAAGAATATAGGCAGTCAAAAGACAACCGCCGATTTGCACATGAAAGGTTGAGATTTGAAAAAACAGATCGGTGCATAAAAAAATAGAAGTGTTCATAGTCGGCTTGGAGCAAGATTAGCCGATCATGATCATCCTTGGCAGGAGGGACAATTGTGCCCTGGTGGCTTGACCAGAAGCCAGAAGTGACAGGTTCAGAGGTTAAGAAATGATGAAGACCAGAAGAAGAAACCCAAAGTCTGGAAAGTAAAGCAGACAGCCAATAAGGGTGAGTCATTGGCTAATATCGCTGCTCTGTTCATGCTGCCTGCTGAATTTAGATCCTCTGATCATGAAGAAGAATCTGATAATGAGGAAGCCATTGCTCAAAGGATCTATCAAGCAGAAGATGCTACATTTCAAAAACCCAAGAAACATTATCATTTAAAGGCTTTGTATTTGAAAGGGTTTGTCGAAGGAAGACCTTTGAACAGGATGATAGTTGATGGAGGGGCAGCGGTTAATTTGATGCCATATGCCACTTTTAGAAAGCTTGGTAAGACTACAGAAGACTTGACTAAGACCGATATGAGGTTGACCGACTTTGCTGGCAACGTATCGGTTACTAAAGGTGCTATATGTGTTGAGTTGACAATTGGCAGCAAGAGTATGCCGACTACTTTCTTTGTAGTCGATGCAAAAGGATCCTATAGTGTGCTTCTTGGAAGGGATTGCATCCACGCCAATTGTTGCATTCTATCTACCATGCATCAGAATGTGATTCAGTGGATCGGTGACACCGTGGAAGTAGTGCCAGCTGATTCGACTGTTAGTATTGCTTATTCAGACCCTGATGTTTGGGACTTTGATAACATGGAGTGCTTTTCCGGAAGGATTCTTGAAGCAGATTTTCTCAAGACAACCGACGAAAATCAACAGCCGATCTAAGCAATCGGCTTCAAAAATGTTCTAGCAGGTTAACTTACTGACGACGATTCGCATCGATGCCAATAAGCTAAGGCTGATGACGTTTCAGTTAAGATTATTTCTTCTAGAGGTGGAACGAAAGATCAATTTGTTTGATTTTTATAGCTGATATTAATGTATCAACTTTAGAATAAAAATAGCCGATATGTATGTATCGTCTTTTAATTGATAGCCGATATTAAGGAAGTATCGCCTTTAGAGCATTCATCAAAGGAAAAGCCTTGGAGGGCTCAAACCAATGCGATACCGGGAATGTCAGGCAAATGATATTTGACAAAATTATTTTGGCCTGACGATGCAGGGGCAGATCTATTGTTCGAGTTTGTTCGGCCACTAGGCCGGATACATAGAAAAGACATTAAAATACAAACTAATCTAGATGGAGCTTGTTTAGAAGGTCCTCCAGGTGTGACACCTCCGTCACGGCCAGTCCCAGGGGTTGGAACTCTTCCACCAGCTCCCGGAAATCTTCCCTCGTCCTGGCACCGACGAAAGAGGGAGAGACTTCTTCGGAGATCTCAGCACCGCTGAGTTCGGCTCCGGCGAGGGCGAAGGTGGCGCCGTGGCAGATGGCGTGAAGGGCCAGCTCCCTGACGCGCGTCCCGACGTCGTCCAGGCGCGCCCGCAGATTGTCTCCCCATGCATTCACGAAGTCGGCAATTGCTGTGGCTCGCCCAGGGAGCCAATCGAGTTGCTGTTGGAGTTCTGCAATTAAATGGAAGAGACTAAATTTTAAGGGATAGCCGATTCAATTGGATCGAGGAACAAATCGGCTAAGCATTTAAACAAAACAATTGCCAACTGATTCACTAGTACAATAATGCAAAAAGGTAATTGAGGTAATGAGTTGGAAGATTTGGAAAAATACCAGCAACCCTGCCGTCAGACGCCTAAGTGCTCAAGAGCACTGTTGAGGCGAGCGCGGAGGACCTCTCGTTCCTCCACCAAGCGGGCGGTTCGACGACGCTCCTCCTCCTGGAGGCGTCGGGTGTCGGCGACATTCCGGATGAAGGCCCATGCACCATCGTCCAATGCCAACTCGTACTCCGACGGGGGTTGGCTGGGGCCTTGGCCGTCTGCTGGAGGAGGAGGACTGCGGAAAAGTTAGGGTTTTTCCTCGGGTAAATGAAAAATTTCGGAGCATAAAGAAACTCTAAGGAGGAGAATCATTACCTGAGCACACAACGATGGGTCGCCGGAGGGCCATCCACGGACTCCGATGCCTCCGCGGGGCGTTTGCCACAGTTATCTGCCATTGCTTCGACTGCCGAGTGGAGAAGAAAAGTAGTTGTTGAATGAGGAGAGCAAAGGCCGAAGAGTAAGGCAATGAATGCGCGGTGTGTTCGAGAAGCCGGTGTCTAGCATTTGTGCATAAGACTCGAGAAGGTGAAAAGGCGTCGGCTCGGGGGCACCCTCAGATCCAGATCCTAAGGTGAATCGACTAAATAAGCCGTTTTATATCAATCGGCTAAAAATAGGTCGTGCTGGTACTAATCGGCTAAAAGATAAGTTATCTGGGTAGCGCCGGCTGTATAGCTGATAAAGCTACAGAATGCCAACTGTAATAAGAGTATCATGATGCTAGTCAACCAATGAAGAAAATTTACAAAGGCTCGACCCTGATGGACTACTCGAAGACCTTGTCCACTATGATTACAGAGGGGGTGCACTCTGCTATTTCCCCTGCTGCGCCTTCGACACCATCGAAGTGTACTTCCATGGCGTGACTTATTTCTGGAGTGACCTCGAGGCCACCCAGGTCTTGGCCGGTATAGGCCTCAGCAACCCCGAGGGCCATGTCGGCGCCATGGCAGACGCCATGGAGGGCAACTTCATGTACCCTTGCGGGGATGTTGGTCATCCCCTCCGCGACGCTGTCACCGGCGGTGTTCACGGAGTCGACCGCCTCGTTCCCCGCCTCCTGAAGGGCCTCCAGGTGCACGGTCAGGTCTGCAAAGTAAACGATATAGGTCGGGATTAAGCAGAGGAGATCTAATCAAATGAAAATTCTTCAGAAGAAGAGAAATACCGGTGACACGCGCATCAGATTCTACGCACTGTTGAACCGCCCGAGAAGCCCTCGCTTCTGCTTCTTCCAAATCCTTCTAGAGTTGGGCGATGTGGTCTTCAAGGAGACGGTTCCTGATGGTGGCCTCTGAGTGAAGGTTCCGCATTTCCGTCATCTGACGGTAATGGCAAGTTGTCGTCGACTCGGAGCTGCTGGAAGAGAGGTTTTCGGAAACCGACTCCATTCCAGGGGGAGGTGCCACGGCAGCAGCAGTGTTGGAAGGACCCTCGTCGATCCTAGTTGAATGCAGAGGAAAGAAATCAAGTGAAGCTTTGAGGGATGATAAGAATTGGAGTCGATTAAGCATGAAGGAAACATACCTAATACGACACTGAGGGCGATAGCGAGAGTTCACTTCTTCTTCCGCAGGGCGTTTCCCAAGGTTGTTGTCTGCCATTGGAAGAGGAGAAGATGGACTTTGGGATGGCAAAGCTTTTGGCGAGAAAGAGGGTTTTTGGACGGAAGGCAAAAAGCAAGCAGGAGGATGTACTCCTAATGTGACGGGAGATAGAGACGAAGGGGAAATTTATATTAGAAAATTAGATCTTAGAAAGGGAAAAGATGCCGCTTCGTGCCATGTGTGCAGAGTACTCAAGTGGAATGTTAAATCATGACACGGTTTTCAAGAGAAGAGCAACCGTCTCGCGTTGATCGTCAGGATGCCGTTTAGACTGTTTGCAGTGTCGAGAGGAGAGAAAGACTCGGCTGATCAGTTAAGGAACAAGGTTAGTCGATCGGACCCTGGGGGAAACAAAAAAGACATTTTTGGAATAAAATAAATTTCATCCCAAAATTGGGGGGCATGTGTTTACACTAGATTTTGGACCAAGAAGATTGTTATTGTTTAAACGTAAACGGCTGATTTATTAAGGAAAAAGATCGGCCTAAAAATAAAGAAGCTTATATGGGTCAAGCATAATCAAAAGGATTCGTATGGACCAGCACGATGGGCTTCTAAGACGTGTCGCGCTCAACCAAGGAGTTCAAGTCTGGATCGTCTTTGTTTTTACCTATTTTGTAATCTACTCGTGTTAGGGCAGGAGTCAACCGGGTTATAAATAGCTAGAAACTCGGATTTTGTAAAGACATCCAATCAATCAATACATCGGCCCTCGACCAAAACCCTAGGAGTAGGAGTAACGTAGATCTCGGCCAAAACCCTCGTGTTAGGGCAGGGCTGCATCGGCATGGACCGACCTCCGGTTTGCTTGTAAGTTTCACCAATGGCTTGTGTCATCGTGTAATAAGGCTGCATTGGCATCGACCAACCTCTTGTTAAGCTATGGCATGGCTAGTTATCGGTTTAAGCTCGACTTTTGTGAGACTGTTTTGACTCTGATCAATCTCTGGCTTTAGTCGATCTTGACTAGTTATCGGCTCTACTGGCTTGGCAAGCTAGTAGATTCATTAAGTTATCGATGTTGTTTTATGTTTTAATATGTTCATTTATTTTTTAAACAACATCTTGCCCAATCAAGATTGACGAAGTAATCTAAACCTAAAAGAGACTTAGTTTCGGCTATCCTGAGGTTTACACACTCACAACAAAGGAAATAGCCGATTTAAGCCTTTCATCGACTATTTCGTCAATCTTGGTTGTTACATGTTGTGCGTTCGAGATATTCGATAAAGTCACGATCTGATCTAAGAGCAGATAGATTTGATCTAACATGTCTATTATGGCTGTATTCCCGATCCCCACTGATATATATGATAAATCAAGTCTGTTTATCTTAGTTTAAATTATGGCTTTGATGGATAGATCTTGTTTGTGCCTCATGGACCCTGAATCAGCTAAAATAGCCGATCCAGTTATGCTTTCCTCATAATATGTTCTTTTAAGTGGCTTGGAAATAATGGGTCTACTCTTTACACGAGGCGTGATCTAGCTTGACCATCATCAAGGCTGCATGGAGACACCCCACTGTTGATGTTTAAGCTATTTTATCGATCTATTCGTTATTATGGCTATATGGAGACACCCCACTGTTAATGAATAGAACTGCTCGTACAATTAGTCGATACGTTGGTTTCATGTCGCTCAAATGTACATATAGATCTTTATCTTGTTCTAAGTTTATCGGTTGTTTATCCATTACAAACATTTATCTTATATATGTCATAGCCGTTATGCTTCATATCTTTTTCAATACTTTTCATGTAATCTCATGGGAGTTGACTTTGTAGTCAATGTCCTAAAGACAAATGGCTATATCAGAGCCGTATATTTTGGAACTGTCTGGCACCAAACCGGTAGGTTCCACGATTTAACGATTTTTTTTTCTTCTCCTTGTCAATTACTGGTCAAATTGACTAGCACGCCCTAAGTCGATTTTGTTGAGAATCGGCTCCACCGGTTGCTAAAGGTCCAGGAGGTCAGGACCTGCTCCGTACTCCTCTGAGGACCGTGCGCCCCGAGTGTGTTGGCGTAACTGACCGAGATTTTGCGTCAACACCTGCCATGGTGCTTTGTCAATTTGTTGAGCTAATTCCTTTGGAGTCCTCTTCATATGTTGTAGTCTCATCCGAGTACTTATATTAATGTCTCTGCACAGGGCTTTGATGTAAAAGTCACTGAGTAGATTACTCGGATTTGCCAAGAGTTATCTCTTGAGAATCAGAGGCTCAAAGACTATATTGCCCAAGATCAGATTAGTCAAAAGGTGGTCACTCAGCTCCTGAATAACCGCATCAACGAGCTACAGAACAATCTCAAGGTTGTTGTTGATGAGCGTGATGCGGCCAACAACCGGGAGATTGAGCTACTTGCCAAGGATGTTGCCTCGGAGCAGAAGTTGAAGGAGCTCAAGAAGTCTTCCAAAAAGCAGTTAGCTGGTAAGTTGAAAGTACTATCCTGAGTCCTTATTTCGTTTGTAGACTAGTGACACTCATCTGATTGATATGCTTTCAGATGCGAAGACGCTGGCTTCCGGGTGGCAGAATGCGTTCAACCGGAAGGAGGCGGAGCTTGAGGAGGTATACGCTAATGCGCAGAATACTCTTCAAGAGGCCAAACTGATGCATGAGGGTGCTGACGGGGACCTGCTGCAGGCTTTGAGGTTGATGAAGGAGTCGCGGGAGGCTCTGGAAGCGGTCCAAGCGCAACTGAAGGAGTCTCAAGAGTCCCTGAAGACTTCGCAGGCTTCTTTGAAAGCACTGGAGCTTGCTGTCGAGCCCGTCCTGGATATGATCCCGCGTCCTGAAGGAGCCGACGAGCCTCTGGTTGATCGAGCCAAGGCTGCACCCGGGCGGCTGTTGGCGGTTCTTATCGACATATTTACCCCGCCAACATAGTCCATATAAAAGGAGAAAAGCATGTATTCTACTCATATATACTTTTATTACTAACCAAGTTCCACATGTAGTGCAAAATTATGTTGTGCAGATTACAAACATGCATACAGGTGGATAACAACCAAAAAGGCGCAATCCAACACGCCAAAATGCGCAAAATAAACAAGAACACAAAAAGCCCATATAGAAGTGCAGCAAAATTCAACCGGGAACGAAACCAGAGGCCCAAGAGAGCAAGTCCAGGCTTTGGTCCGGGCTGGACGGGCCCAGCGCGGGGGCGACCGCCCCTAGGGGCGACCGCCCCCCTGGTGCTGCCACGTGGCCACCGCCTTTGCAGAGGCGGTGCATTCAATGTCCTCATGGCGGTTCCAGGCGCAATTTGCAGCAACACCCCTACCAAACCGACCTCAAACACCTATATAAGGAGGGGGAGAGGGGAGGCCAAAGTAGAACACAATCACCTCTTGAGCTACACATTTGGGCACTACCACTTCTTAGTTTTTCCTTGTTCTTGTGCTAGAGAGAGAGCTAGGCAAAGCTATCAAGGAGGGCTTGGCTCCTTGGAGAGATATTGGGTATGAATAAGATAGATCTGATCTCCAAAGCCCTGTCTTCATTCTTTCGATACAGTTCTTCATATGAACTAGAGTATAGTTCTTGTTCTAGTATTTTGGTATATGACTTAGATCTTAGGTCCCATATCATGTTGCTAGTATATGAACTTATGAATAGTTCTTGTGGAATTAGTATAATATACATTCTACTGTATAGTTCTTATAATATATTGCTACCCTAGGGTTAGTAGTGTATTATATGAATTAGAGCTAAGTGTGTATTGTATTATTCTCACATAGAACATTAGTCTAATTGCTTCATGCTTGTTATATGATTAGAAATGAGCTTATGTCAAGGGTGGCGGTTTATCATGCTCTTCTGAGTAGGCTCAGGCTTCTTACCTGTCGATCCGTAGGGTCGGGGACCCGGGGGAGTCTGAGTGGGTTCTGTGCATGCAAGCATGGTGCTTGGATGTAGAGGCCGGGTAATTGCATGGTCTTAGTCCAGGGTAGTGGGGATGGCGGCAGGTGGTGACAGCCCTGTCTGTCCTTGGCATTCCCCCACGTTCGGCTAGGGTGTAGGAGTCTAAATTGTTACGAGAGGTTGCTGGCAGACCAGTACTCGCGTAATCTCCCGAACCATCTGAAGCATGAGATTAGTTCTATGTCATATGATTGCATGATTAACTTGTTCTATGAATGACCTGTATCCAGACCATGCCTGCTCTATTAGGTTATTCAATTATTCTTTTATTCATTTATTCTTTTAGTCTCTTTTTACTCTCTGCCCTTTTGCCATGCTCAAGATTGTGTTTCTCCACTATTCAAATCATCACTGTTTATCACCTGTTATGACAATTGATCCATTATTGCTATCATGGTATTTGGTACTATATTTATCCTAGAACTTGATACATACAAAGCCTTCCTCGAGCGAACCAATAAATCACGATACTCGGTATATCTCCGGGTGAAATGCTACACGTTAATTCCGTGCGCTTGCGGACCTAAACTCCAAACCTATGAACTATCGTAAAGATGCATGCTTAACACTGTTGCTGGAAACGCGCCATTCTAAGCAACTTGTTAAGAGAATCGTACAGACACTTCTAGCGCCGTTGCTGGGAATAGATCTTCGGGTCCATTTCTATGCCAATATCCAGCGCCGTTGCCATGGATGGATTGCAAAGTCCATTCTTAGTGACGACGTTAGTAAGTGTCAACGTGCATTTCTGGCGCTGTTGCCGGGGATGGATCGTAAGGTCCATTCTTAGTAATAACGTTAAGAAATGCCAACAAGCATTTCTGGCGCCGTTGCCGGGGAAGGCTAATGTAAAAAGTTCTAGATAAACATAAACCAATATCTGATATGCAAAATGAGTCATTGTTATGCAGGTTAACTCTGCCTGTTTTCCTCCTGTTGTGGATGAAACAGGAATAGTGTATGTCTGGTTTCTCTCTGCCGGAAAACTTCATTAACAATCCCGAGGCACTCCTAAGGGCTAAGCGGATTCGTTCCGTTTCGTCTTCTGCTACTCCACCGACAGAGCAACCAGCCGGTTCCGCACCAACCCCAACTGAGGTCATGGCTGAGAAGACACTCCGCGAGTTCTCCGTGCCCGCTGTCACCAACGTGGCTACCGGCCCCGCTGTGGACACGGCCGGAAAGAACTTCAAACTCCGTACAGGCCTGATCACCATGGTGCACGCAAGCCCGTTCTGCGGTTTGCCTAGCGAGGATGCGAATGCGCATCTGCAACACTTCCTGGAGCTGTGCGACACTATCGTCATCAAGGACATCACCCCAGATGTCATTCGGCTCCGTCTTTTCCCTTTCTCCCTTGCGGGGAAAGCGAAAAGGTGGTTCTACCAGGACAAGGAAGCTGTCAACACTTGGGCGAAATGCTCAGCTGCATTCCTCGCTAAATTCTTTCCCATAAGCAAAACCAATGCTTTGCGGGGAAGAATCTCCAATTTCAAGCAAGATGTCACTGAATCAATCCCTGACGCGTGGGAAAGGCTCCAGGAGTACATCCTGAGCTGCCCCCACCATGGCATGGAAAATTGGATGGTGCTCCAAAACTTCTACAACGGGCTCACGCCCATGTCGAAGGGGCACCTAGATGCAGCCGCTGGTGGAGCATTCTTATCACTCACCACCGCCGGGGCTAAGGCCCTGATTGAAAAGATGGTTGAACACCAAGGCTGGAGTGACGAGAGAACCCAAACACAAACACCAGCCAAAACACAAAAAGGCATGCATACCGTGAAGGAGACGGATATGCTTGCCGCAAAAATAGACCTTCTTATAAAACACTTAGCCGAGAAAAACCAAGAAAACCAAACAAATACGGTGAAAGCCATAGATTCACACATGACGTGTGAAGTCTGTGTTGATGTTGGCCATTCGGGGACCGACTGCCCCGAAACCCGTGAAGACGCCGCCTACATCAACAACGGGTTCCGCCAACAAGGAGGCACCAACCAGAACAATGGTTGGAATAACCAGTCACAGCCACCATTCCAAGGTAATTCGAACTCCAATTCGAATCAACCTTCATTAAGAGACTTAGTTCTTGGACAAGTTAAAATTAATGAAAATTTGACTAAAAAGTTGCTGTCCAATGATAAAATGTTTGAAAATATAAATACAAAAATAGAAAACTTATCTTCTTCTGTACAAAATCAAATGAGCTTCAATAAGATGATCGAAACTCAAATAGCTCAGATAGCTGCTGCTCTTCCTGCTGAATATAAAAAGAATAATTCTGAAAATGTGAAAGCGGTGACCACGAGGGGTGGTAAGACCACTCGGGATCCACAAAACCCTAACCATGATGCAGGGAAGAACAAAGAGCAACAAGAGAAGAATAAGAAAACACAAAAAGAAACCGAACCGGAGGTTGAGGAAATGGCACCAAAAGACCCGTTGGGGTATACGGACACCACATACCTGCCATTTCCCACCAGAAACAGAAAGCAAGCTGTGGATGAACAATTCACGCGCTTTGTCGAGATGATAGAGAAGATACATGTGAACGTTCCTTTAATGGACATCTTGCATGTGCCTTCCTACGCCAAGTACATCAAGGATATCATCAACAACAAGCAGCCACTACCATCTGCAGAAACAATAAAGCTGACGGAAGAGTGTAGTGCAGCTATACTCAACCGTCTCCCAGAGAAGAAGAAGGATCCTGGGTGTCCCACGATCACATGCTCAATCGGGACTCGGCGCTTCGATCATGCGCTATGTGATTTAGGGGCAAGCGTAAGCGTGATGCCCAAGGTCATTTTTGACCAACTCAACTACACTCAATTAAAGCCAACCACGATGACGCTCCAACTGGCCGACTCGTCGGTCAGACATCCAGCAGGAATCGCTGAGGACATTCCAGTCCAGATCAGAGGATTATTCGTTCCTGTGGATTTTGTGGTGTTAGAAATGGAACTTACCATGGAGTCACCATTAATCCTTGGGAGACCATTTCTAAGCACTGCAGGGGCACAGATTGATGTTAAGGCAGGGAAGATCAGCCTAAATATCAACGGAAAAGAGGAAAAGTTTGAGTTCAGGCCAAGGCATCAAGAGCAATGTTTAATGATCCGCGTCAAGTATGGGCCGAACAAGGATATTAGAGAAGTACAAATTCAGCCTCAAATCATCTATAGCATCTCTAAATATGTAAAAAGACCCTCACAAAAGCCGGAGCCAAAGAAAAAGGCGGCTCCAAAAGAAAAGAAGCCGGAGCAAAAGAAAAAGGCAGCTTCAAAAGAGAATGATGAACAAAATAAAGCTGTTAAGCAAACCAAAGGGAAAGCTCCGATAGAAAATACCCTTCCACAAAAGAATAAAGTATGGAAGGAAGTTCAAAAGGGTACCACACCGCCAAAGACAAATCAAATGACGTGGAGACCCAAGAAGGACCAGCCATCTTCGTCTACTTCTCCTAGACAAGGAGGCCCATCAACAAGCACAAAGTGAAGGGAGAAAAGGTCTTGCTCACCAGACCTAAAAAGGTAAGCCAAAAAAAATATAGGCCAAGAGCTAGCTTGGGGGAGGACCACCACTTTCGAGGTATGTTGCATTGCATATTTAATTCCATGCACCCTTATTTTTCCATTAGCATGTTTACTTAATGCAATCTTCATCTTTAGATTTAAAAAAAAAACCAAAAATATGAATTCCACTCTTATATGTGATGTAAGATATGTGCTTCTTTCTTGTTGAAATGATGAATAGTTGCTCTGTCTTATAATTCACCTGTGCCTAGTTTATAACTTAGTTTCTACTAAGATTTGAGTTTATTGGTAGATGGCTCACTTAAGAACTTAAAACTTGTGGGATGCATATGCTTACTCAAGTCCAAGGTTATTGCTAGTCATGATCTGGTATAAGCAGAGAATTGCTATGACATTGTTCTAAGAAAGACTTGACATCCGGAGAATTTATTTAAAAACTTAAAATTCAAAAGTTCCTCGATGATGATATATCCTACCAGAGCCATATGATGAAAAACTTTTCAAACCATATACTCATATGCTACTTGTATTTGTATTGAGCTTATTCAAATAGTTGTGACCTATGTGTAGACTTATTTCATGCATTCAAGATCAAGATTCACGTACACCCACCAAATAAAGCTAACTCTTGCATTAAGAGTCACGCAAGACATGCCATGCATCCACCACAAAAGTAAATGCTCCACCGTTGATCATGATCTTTCTCTCCCAAAAATCTTGAAAAGAATTATGGTCTATCTAAAAAAAATGAGAGAGTAAAAAAAATGGACAAGTGTCCAAATGAAAACAATGGGTACTCCGATGCCCGCCTCTCTCTAAAAAAATGAATGAGAGAGTAAAAAAAATGGACAAGTGTCCAAATGAAAACAATGGGTACTCTGATACCCGCCTCTCTCGATGAATAAAGATAGCCCATAGTTCCCAATTTTCCAAAGGGAGAAAGACATGAGAAAAGGAGTATTCAAAAAGAAAATATTCCACACACTTGCACTTCTTGATCTAAGTGTATGACTGAAGTCTCCTAAGGTCCAATTCTTTGACTTTGCAATATCTACAATACAAGTATGCCTACTTCTTTCTACCCACAACTCCAGATAAAGCTTTAGTTGGTAGACTGAAAAGAAAGGCAAAAAGCCTTTGGTGAGGACCATACACATCTTGAGCGAATGAGTGAATCATTTGAGGAACTTGCTTTGATTTTCAAAACTCCTAAAAACTCCGGATTATAAAGTTGCTCAAGGAACAAAAGTTAAGCACCTCTGTGAAAGCCGATCTAACATGCAGTGACTAAGGATTTGAGGAGGCTAACAAGCCCCATGAGTGACAAGGTACTAAGGTGAGTAATAGACCAATTTATTCAAACCATGATAGACACTTTGGTATAGACCTGGCACTTGTGAATAATAATCGACATTGAAGCAACTCCTGATCAACAACCAAAACCATAGCTTTTGCTCGGGGATGAGCAAAGGGTAAGCTTGGGGGAGTTTGTTGGCGGTTCTTATCGACATATTTACCCCGCCAACATAGTCCATATAAAAGGAGAAAAGCATGTATTCTACTCATATATACTTTTATTACTAACCAAGTTCCACATGTAGTGCAAAATTATGTTGTGCAGATTACAAACATGCATACAGGTGGATAACAACCAAAAAGGCGCAATCCAACACGCCAAAATGCGCAAAATAAACAAGAACACAAAAAGCCCATATAGAAGTGCCGCAAAATTCAACCGGGAACGAAACCAGAGGCCCAAAAGAGCAAGTCCAGGCTTTGGTCCGGGCTGGACGGGCCCAGCGCGGGGGCGACCGCCCCTAGGGGCGACCGCCCCCCTGGTGCTGCCACGTGGCCACCGCCTTTGCAGAGGCGGTGCATTCAATGTCCTCATGGCGGTTCCAGGCGCAATTTGCAGCAACACCCCTACCAAACCGACCTCAAACACCTATATAAGGAGGGGGAGAGGGGAGGCCAAAGTAGAACACAATCACCTCTTGAGCTACACATTTGGGCACTACCACTTCTTAGTTTTTCCTTGTTCTTGTGCTAGAGAGAGAGCTAGGCAAAGCTATCAAGGAGGGCTTGGCTCCTTGGAGAGATATTGGGTATGAATAAGATAGATCTGATCTCCAAAGCCCTGTCTTCATTCTTTCGATACAGTTCTTCATATGAACTAGAGTATAGTTCTTGTTCTAGTATTTTGGTATATGACTTAGATCTTAGGTCCTATATCATGTTGCTAGTATATGAACTTATGAATAGTTCTTGTGGAATTAGTATAATATACATTCTAGTGTATAGTTCTTATAATATATTGCTACCCTAGGGTTAGTAGTGTATTATATGAATTAGAGCTAAGTGTGTATTGTATTATTCTCACATAGAACATTAGTCTAATTGCTTCATGCTTGTTATATGATTAGAAATGAGCTTATGTCAAGGGTGGCGGTTTATCATGCTCTTCTGAGTAGGCTCAGGCTTCTTACCTGTCGATCCGTAGGGTCGGGGACCCGGGGGAGTCTGAGTGGGTTCTGTGCATGCAAGCATGGTGCTTGGATGTAGAGGCCGGGTAATTGCATGGTCTTAGTCCAGGGTAGTGGGGATGGCGGCAGGTGGTGACAGCCCTGTCCGTCCTTGGCATTCCCCCACGTTCAGCTAGGGTGTAGGAGTCTAAATTGTTACGAGAGGTTGCTGGCAGACCAGTACTCGCGTAATCTCCCGAACCATCTGAAGCATGAGATTAGTTCTATGTCATATGATTGCATGATTAACTTGTTCTATGAATGACCTGTATCCAGACCATGCCTGCTCTATTAGGTTATTCAATTATTCTTTTATTCATTTATTCTTTTAGTCTCTTTTTACTCTCTGCCCTTTTGCCATGCTCAAGATTGTGTTTCTCCACTATTCAAATCATCACTGTTTATCACCTGTTATGACAATTGATCCATTATTGCTATCATGGTATTTGGTACTATATTTATCCTAGAACTTGATACATACAAAGCCTTCCTCGAGCGAACCAATAAATCACGATACTCGGTATATCTCCGGGTGAAATGCTACACGATAATTCCGTGCGCTTGCGGACCTAAACTCCAAACCTATGAACTATCGTAAAGATGCATGCTTAACACTGTTGCTGGAAACGCGCCATTCTAAGCAACTTGTTAAGAGACATCGTACAGACACTTCTAGCGCCGTTGCTGGGAATAGATCTTCGGGTCCATTTCTATGCCAATATCCGGCGCCATTGCCATGGATGGATTGCAAAGTCCATTCTTAGTGACGACGTTAGTAAGTGTCAACGTGCATTTCTGGCGCTGTTGCCGGGGATGGATCGTAAGGTCCATTCTTAGTAATAACGTTAAGAAATGCCAACAGCGGCTGACTCAATATATCAAGGACATGGCGACTTTAGTGGTGCAAGGTCTGCTGGCGACACTGCGACTGCATATGCCATCCTTCGACCTGTCGTCCGTCATGACGCTTCCTGAAGGCAAGAGCGATGAGGACCTTGCGGCGATGCAGGAGGAGGTCAAGGCCGTGGCGGAGGAGTACTCGCAGATTCTAGATCTTGTAGAGTAGTCTGCCCTCCCTGGTCCTTTGGCCATGATTTGTATAGCCTGTAAACAATTATTATTAAGCATAAATAATCAAAGTATAAGTTACTTTTGAGACTTGTGAAGTTCGTGTATTGTTGACTCGGCATTGCAAGGAATGTCTTGTCAATGGGCCGTTTTGTCTGAGGTGGATGTGTGACCAGACGTCTTACTAGACGGGTCTATCCGGGTGCTCTCTAGCACTTAGGTTTGGGTCATGTGACTTCGTTTCTCTAATAGTATTTAACGATTATATAGAGAACTTGGTGTGCCCGCGTACTACTCTTAGTACCCTTGTTCAAAGGATAATTCTGATCAAGCACCTCTGAAGGACCGTAATGATGGTTCCTATTGGGTGAATCATATCCTCTTGGTAGTCGCAGCTTGAGTGCGAAAGTGGGTCGGACCTCTGTCCAGTTAATGTGTAGCAGGGTGAGTACTATTCCCCTTGTTATACCTTATAGGAACTAGTATCTACTTTGTAGATAACATATTCTCTATAGGTTGATAGCTGGGTTTGAAACCGTACTATCATTTGAGTTGTATTGAGCTCGGAGCTCGTAACTCTAGTATGGTTACCACTGAACCATCCATCCGAGTAATATTATATATTAGTCGGTGGGATACAATAGCTAAAGCTCATTGTATGATTGAAGGAGTTTATCCGACTAAATAGTCGTGATAAAGAAGTACTTCATAAAGCTCTTGTTTCTGATGAAATCCAAACTTTATTAATATCCAAGAAATAAGTACATTTTGCCCTGAGTCGAATTTGTAGCGTGGTCCTTAGGTATGGAATTTCTTCAGATGCTCAATATTCCATGAATTTGGCAATGGAGAACCATCCTCAGTGACTAGCTCAAATGACCTAGGTCTTGTTACTTTAGATACTATGTAGGGTCCTTCCCATGGACTCATAAGCTTGTGGCGTCGTGTGGTATTCTGAATCTTCTTCAGGACCATGTCGCCTACTTGGAAAGTACGGTGATGGACGTTCTTGTCATAGTAGTGCCTCATCCCTTGAAGGTATTTTGCTGATTGAAAGAGAGCGGCTAATCTTGCCTCCTCAAGACTATCGACTTCTAGTCGCCTTGTATCATCAGCCTCTCCTTCGTTGTACAGCTCTGTTCATGGAGAATTCCAGATACATCTACCGGGAGGATTGCTTTGGTGCCGTAGACCAAGAAGAAAGGAGTTTGGCCTGTTGCCCGACTTCGCTGTGTCCGTAGCCCCTAGACTACCTTAGGCAGCTCTTCGACCCACTTCCTGCCGTGGTCTTTTAGAAGGTCGAATAGTCTTGGCTTTAGACCGGCAAGGATGAGGGCGTTTGCTCTTTCAACTTGGTCGTTTGATTGCGGATGAGCCACAGATACCTAGTCTATCTTAATTCCACAATCGTTGGCCCATGACTTGAACTCAATAGCCGTGAAGGGGGACCCAAGATCGGTGATAATTCTGTGTGGCATCCCAAAGCGATGGAAGATGCTCTGCATGAATTGTACTGACTTTGATGCATTGAACTTGACCAACGACATGTACTCAATCCACTTGGTGAATTTGTCAATTGCGACGTAGACGTATTCGAATCCGCCTGGAGCGCGCTTAAGGGGGCCCACCATGTCGAGTCCCCAACATGAGAAAGGCCATGACGGGGGAATACATATCAACTCATGTGCGGGTACATGCTGCTGTTTGGCGAAGAACTGGCATGATTGACAGCGATGGACTAAGTCTTCTGCATCTTTCAAGGCTGAGGGCCAATAGTACCCTGATCTGAAGATCTTTCCGACTAATGTCCTTGATGCTGCATGATTGCCACAACACCCGGAATGGACCTCATTCAGAATTTCCTTGCCTACTTCTGGTGAAATGCACTTGAGGAGGACTCCTGATGAGGCACCGCGTCGATATAGCTTGTCTCCGACTAGAACATAATTTTTGCTACGTCCGATGATCTGCTCTGCAGTAGTTTTATCACTTTATCACTGGGCAGTTTATGCTCCTTGAAATAGTTGATGAAAACTTGTGTCCAGTCGGGTGCTAGAGTTAAAATCTGAGCGGATGGTGTAGGATCAACCTCTTCCTTGCCTTGGATTGAAGGCTTGGATAGCTCATGTATGAAGGTACCGCTGGGAACCAGAGCTCTGTCGGATCCCAATTTTGCTAGGACATCTATTGCCACATTAAGATCCCGGGTAATATGAATGAGTTCTAACCCAGAGAAGTGTTTTTCTAGCTTGCGAACTTCAGTGCAATAGGCGTTCATTGTTTCCTTTGTGCAATCCCAATCCTTGTTAACTTGGTGAATCACAACGGAAGAATCGTCATAGACTAGGAGTCCCTTGATGCCCAATGTGACTGCTAGCTTTAGCCCGTGTATTAGCGCTTCCTATTCTGCTTCATTGTTGGTGGCGGGCCACATTATTTGCAGAACGTACTTGAGCTGCTCTCCAGCGGGTGATACAAGTAACACTCCGGCACCTGCTCCACCGAGTTTTACGGACCCATCAAAATACATCTTCCAGTGTTCAGGAATAGCATTGTCTTGAACCTGCTGTAATTCTGTCCACTCGGCGACGAAATCAGCCAAGGCCTGTGACTTGATTGCTTTCCTTGGAGTGAAATTAATATTGAGTGCCCCCAACTCGACTGCCCACTTGGAAATTCGTCCGGTAGCATCGTGGTTGTGAAGGATTTCTCCCAGTGGAAAGTCCGTAACAACTGTGATCTCGTGGGTTTCGAAATAGTGTCGTAGCTTCCTTGAAGATATGAGTAGAGCATAGAGTAATTTTTGCACATGCGGGTACCTGACCTTTGTGTCGGAGAGTACCTCGCTGATATAGTATACTGGTCGCTGGGTGTTATAAATGTGCTTTTCATCCGTGCGCTCCACTACTATTGTTGTGCTGACAACATGTGTGGTAGCTTCAATGTATAGCATCATCGGTTCCCTAGGTTCTGGCGGCGTTAGTATAGGAGGATTGGTGAGGTATCCTTTGAGTTGTTCAAAGGCCCTGTCCGCTTCTTCCGTCCACTAAAATTTATCACCGGCTTTGAGTAATTTGAAGAAGGGCAGTCCCTTTTCTCCTAGCCATGAGATAAATCTATTGAGCGCGGCCATGCACCCGGTGAGTTTCTGAACATCCCTGACAAAAGTAGGTGGCTTCATATTGATGATGGCTGTGATTTGTTTTTGACTGGCCTCGATGCCTCGATGGCTAACAAGGAATCCGAGTAACTGGCCTGAGGGTACTCCGAACACACACTTTGTGGGGTTGAGCCTCCATTGGTAAGCGCGTAGCCGGGTAAAGGTTTCCTCTAGGTCTGATATGAGTGTAGTCGGGTCCTTCGTCTTTATGACCACATCATCGACAGAAGCTTCCGCGTTGCGGCCAATTTGGTCGCCCAAACAATCTTGGCTAGCACGCTGGTAAGTAGCCCCTACATTCTTCAACCCAAAGGACATGGTCTTATAACAGTAGGCGCCGAAGGGAGTTATAAACGATGTCTTGGGTTGGTCTTCTTCTTTGAGAGCAATCTGATGGTACCCGGAGTAGCAATCGAGAAAAGATAATAGAGCAGAGCCTGTGGTGCCATCAACTATTTGATCTATCCTCGGTAATCCAAAAGCATCCTTTGGACAGTGCTTGTTGAGGTCTGTGTAATCGACAAACATGCGCCACTCTGCAGAGTTCTTCTTTTTCACTAGTAATAGATTGGCTAACCACTCAGGGTGAAGAATTTCTATGATAAACCCGGCCGTGAGTAGTTTAGCTATCTCCTTCTTGATTGCCTCTTTCTTCTGTGGTGAGAATCATCGAAGTCTTTGCTTGATGGGTCTGGAGCCCTCTTTTAGTTCCAATTTGTGCTCAGCCAAGTTCCTTGGAATTCCTGGCATATCAGCCGGTTTCCAAGCAAATATATCTTTGTTTGCTCTGAGGAACTTGGTGAGCGCGAGTTCCTATTCTTCAGATAGGTGCGCACTGATAACCGCCGTTTTTGAGGGATCGCCGGTTTCCAGGTCAATGGTTTTTGTAGAGACTTCCGCTGATGGTTGGATAGCACCCGCCTTCTTGGTTGGGATTTCTGAATCTCCAGGCATGGTGTTATGTACCATCTGTGCGAGTTCTTGTACTTCTAGGGTGAGTTGAGCTTTTTCTGCGATTTGAACAGCCTCTGTATCGCAATCAAAAGATCGCTTCAAGTCGCCCCTGGAGGTTAGAATACCTTTAGGACCTGGCATCTTCAGCAGAAGGTACGAGTAGTGAGGTATTGCCATAAACCTAGTGTCGGTGTTTGTTAACCGGCAACTCGTCTTGAGTAATCTTAGACGATTTGTTCGGTGGGGATCGGCGTTCGTAGGACTCGGCGAGTACACAGGAACAGCGATTTATACTGGATCAGGCCGCCGAATAGCGTAATACCTTACATCCAGTGCGGCGTGTGCCTTATGTATGATTATAATTCAATGTTTGATTATCTCTGGAGACCGCACCTGCTTCCCCTTATATATCCGGGTGAAGCAGAGCGCAGACCGAGTCCTAGTCGGTTACATCAGAGGAGTCCTATTCTAATTACAAGACTTCCTTTAAGAACTCAACTAGGTTACAATAAGAGTCCTAATCCAAATACGCTTCGTATCAAGTCTTTGGATCTCCAATGCCGTCCGGGATTAGTCGGAGGAATCATCTTCTGATGATATCTCTGACATCCTGGTCCGTCAAGCCCCCGAGCTCTTCATCATTTTCTCAGATCATTATCTTCTGGTTTCTCTTTGAGAATCTCCGAGTAATATCTTGAGAAATCTTGAAGTGCTCCGTAGGTAAAGAACTTCCATGGCGTGCACTTTTTCCTGAAAAGTGCACCCATAGAGTGTAGCCCTCGAGCCTCTTGTTATTTATAATAACTTTGAGGATCTTTTGAGCCTTTTTCGAGTAATTCTTGGGTAAGAAAAAACATTTTCTTTATAGATTATACCCTCAGTCCCCGAGCCTGAGTTCCGAGTACTTTAGTAATCGGCACTTGGGATCTTCAGAAATATATGATCAGATAATCTATTTTAGAAATGAGGAGTCGGAACATGACACCAATTCATTGCTTAAACCGTCTGAGTAATAAATATTCATCTTCAGGTGGGTAATGTTTTCAGCAAACATCCCGTATCACCCCCCAATGAAAAAAAATTACCATGAGGCCAGCAATAATTGACCGGTGACTGTTCCAGCTGTCTGTAATAATGATGTTTGTCGTTTTCTGCAACTGCAAACTTTGTCGTTTTTGTCTTGAAGTGCATGTGGGAAACAGCTCTGTTACCGATATCAAGCTTCACATGTACCATGTCCATAGACCAAGAAGAAACTGCCTATAAATACCCTGCCTGGGAAGCAAGGAGTTCATATCCTATAGGAGTGTAGAACTTCCCTTAGTCCCATGAGTTTTATATTAGTGACAACGGAGATGGCCGAGCCCCCGGGTGTCTTCCTTATGTAAAAAAGATGAGGTGCCCAGAAGAACTCTTGTGAAGGGACCATCCGCCAGGGTGGTTTCCAAGTGGTCGCGAGCAGAGGGATACAGAGGTGTGCCTAGAAGAACTCTTGTGACTACCACTCGTAGATACCCTTGGAGTCACAGGTTGTCAAAAGGGCGGCGAGGGTGATGGTCTTCCCCGGAGTTCCTTGAGTACCGGGGAGGTGCCTGAAATCCACCTTGGGATGCACTAAAAAGACAGTGTCTACCCAAGGTTCTGTGTCTGCTTTACTGCATCTCACTGAACCAGGTCCTTGGTGCAATAGGCATCAAGGCTCTGTACCTTGATTACACTAGAGTAGTGTTTTACATCCTGATTGTACTTCTGCTGATAATCGCTGTATCTCAAGATATTGCCATGTATCTCTATTGTAATTCTGAGTAATAATAAATAAGATCCGGGTACTTGGAATATTTTCCGAGTCCTCTATCTTGTTCTCTGAGTACTAAATGTGTCTTGTGAAAGAAGGAAGCTTGTCTGTTTAGCTGGAGCTGACGCCGTTTGTAGCACTTTCTCACCCGTTAGGGTTTTGAACAGTCTCTTAACGCCATTTGCGAAAAAATGAACGGTTGCCGAAACAGATCTATAATAAGCCGCCGTCAGGCTGTATGTCCTTCACGCTTTCATCAAGCCATTGCCTTCAGAGTTAGAAATCCCCTAGCGAACCATTAGTTGATGCATAGAAAGTCCCTCGTCATCAACATGGGTCCCAAGAGACAAGTTGCTGGTGATAAGAAGAAGGTTAGGATCACCACCACCGGAAAGCCGAAGCATCCCAATCCCCCAACTGACATATTAGCGTGGAAAAAACCAGACACCATCTTGTCAGAGCTGGCGTTTCTTGGCGCAACAAGGATTACTCCGAGCACAACCACTTGATGGATGGAGAGTGCCCACCGATCACCGCGCTCCTGCCCCCAACACCACTAAAATAGTGATGTTCAAATCCTTTGTCGAGTGGGGATTAGGGCTTCCTGCTTCTGACTTTTTCTGTGGATTGCTGCACTATTATGGTTTGACTCTCAACCATATCACTCCCAATGCCTGCTTCCACATTGCAATTTTTACTCATCTGTGTGAAGCTTTTCTGGGTATCTGCCCTTCTTTTACTCTCTTCCGCTATTTCTTCTGGGTGAAGTGTCAACCCAGTGATGCTAGTATAGAGGTAGTCGGCGGTGCTAGCATCCAGTTAAGGTTAGAGGTAGCTAGTCAGTACATAGCTGTAGATTTGTCGGATTCTGTCAAAGACTGGGCTTCCTGCTGGTTTTATATGGCAAACCCTCCGCCGGCGCTGCGTCGTCACGACGGGTGGCCTCCGCAAAAGTGCCGTGAGTGGAGAGACAAGATTAGTGCTGAAGGATTAGAGGCTATCCGACCTCATATTGATACCATAGAGGCATTAAAGCTCGATGAAGTGACCAGGTACTCTGTCGTCTATGATTTTGTTGCACGACGCATCCATCCTCTGCAACAGCGAGCCAATTTTGGATTCGAGTACTTGGGTAAGAATGACCCGGGACGTCATGCCGTCGAACAGTTGTCAGACTGTGAAGTCTTATGGAGGGTGAACCGGCTTCTCAGGAGTCGTGAACACCTTGCTCCAGTGGTGACAACATTCTCCGCCATTAACCCTCCGCCTCAAGTAAGTATATGATTTACCATGTCTTCGAGGTTCTGAATAAATATCCTTCTGACCTGACTGAATGTTCTTCTTTTCTAGGGCCAGGGGAGAGATGACAATGATTGTCCTCCCCTGCCTTCGAAGACTGAAGAAGGTGGAGGCATAGTTTTGGGGGGTCCTATCCGAAGTGAGGATCTTCCCAACAAGCCGAGCTCTCCTGAAGATCTTGACTGGCTTGACACAGATTCAACTGACTCTGATGTCATGCTTATAGACCCGGAAGCTGAGGGTAGCCGGAAGAGATTGCCTGTGACGGAACGACCCTAATCCCATGGCCCACGTGTCCCTGTCAACCTCTGACAGCCGAACCCATGTTCCATGTGATTAAGACCTGTTCGCCACCGGGCTACATCAGTGCCCAATGTCCGCAGGATCATCTCACAATTCGGTTACAGCATTGCATACTTTTACAAATAACATCGGAATAAAGAGCGGAAGACTTAAATAACATTAGTTTTACAAAACGAGGTTTCAAATGAGGTAAGGAGTACGGTTATTACAAACCATTGTTCGGGTGATTCAAAGTAGACAACGTAGTGGAAACATTAACATAAAGATACATGTAACACCCAGCCCGAGGGTGCACATTTACTCATCGGCCTCATCGGCCTTTTCCTGGACGAAGGTCACGCAACAGGGTGCGAGACACATCGGGGTCTCAGGCATACCTGCAACATGGGTAACAAACCCTGAGTACTGGGGTACTCAACAAGACTTACCCGACTAAAGAAAAAGGGAGAAGACTCAGGAATGAGAGGCTTAGGGTAGTCAAGGTAAGGCTTAAGCAAGATCAAGTATTTTGCAGAAAAGCATTTTTTTGTAAACCTTATTTTATTTTTGAAAAATTCAGTATTCCTCAATTCTTCATCATTCATGATTCATTTTACATTTCAAAACATTCCTAGTTGAGAACCACTCTCCGTTGACAGTCAGTGGACCAAGTCTCCATAACCGAGGAGCAACGTTAATCCGGATAAATAATACTCAGCTGAGGATCCCTATCCACACTGCATATGTAGCACCCAAGCTTGCATATGCCAACTCGTCTACCACGATTCCTCCAAGATTGGGCCCGGTCCTACGCCACCCGGAAGTACAGTACACCACACCAGTCCGGGACTTTAACCCACGTGGGTACATGCTACTTCCGCCATCTCTCCACTCCCAGTGCGCGGTTGTCGGTCCAATAAAGGATTTCTCGGAGCCAGAGCTTTCCGAAGTATGTGAATAGTTACAAGTCTTGACCAGCAGGCCCCCATACGGATGGTCCCTAATTTTCCAGCCAGGACTATACCTTGGTCATATCTCACCCAAGCGTAATAGTCCTGTCAGTTTTTCAACCATGTCCCGATCGGTGTCAACTGTTGAGTCCCGGACTACAACATGACGGCACCGTACGCTCGGACAACCTCTCCTCGCTATTAACTAGGTACGGATCAGATACCTAGCGAACAGCCGGGGAGTAAGACCAAAATTCCCATAAACATTCCTTAAGTGATCACGCTTTTAAACTTGGCATTTTATTGCAAAGTCTAATTCAATAAGCATTGCTAAGCATTTTTCAAATACTTTTGAAAAGCAGGTATCGGGTGTATCAGTGGTCAAGGTGGATAGTGCATCAATTAGGATAGCACACAACTCCTATAAACCTAATGCAATAATTTAACTCAAAAGCATTTAAGGAAATCATTTTATAAAATTCAAGGAAAGGGTTAAATGCACCGGGGCTTGCCTTGGATGGCAAAGAGAGCAGACTCGGGGTAGGTATAGGTGTTGGAGCTCGGGGTCGCCTCGGGAGTTGGTTCGTCAACAGCGGCCTCGACTCTGGTACCTTCTTCGTCAACTATACGGATGCAATGATGAATGCTCATGAGAATGATGATATGGACTTATGGTGCAAGACAATTCCACTGAATCTAGATTACTCTTAGGCAAGGCATAATCGAAATCTAGGTTGAGCATAAAAGGTAACCATTTCTTTCTTAAGCATTATTGATGTTAGGCCTTATTATAATTATCCTAAGTATTAACCAAACATACCATCACAAACATCATAGACCAAAGGGTAGGGGTCTATGAACATCATTCAATCCAAAGATCACATCATTAAACACTTATTACCAACCCTAATCCATCTTTTCTATTTTTCTTATTTTATTTAAAAGGTCATTTTATGAAGTTGCTCCAAAAATTACCAAATTAATCACATAAGTTCATTAAGGCATAAACAGATGGCAAAACAAATTTCATAATTTTTGGAGGTCATTAAGATGCTCAAATAAATCTAAACATTTAATTAACAAAAGGCACTATTCCTTAATTAAAATAAATGCTCAAAAATCAACTTGCTTCAAAAGACTTCACAATTTTACCAGAGGTTCAGCATGTTATAACAAGGTCTCAAAAATTTATCTCAAGATTTTTGGAGTTATAGATCACTCTCCAAAAATACCAAAACCTTCATTTTTCAATTAAAAGGGGAATTTTACATTTTCAAACTCTTGCAGAAAAGTCAAGTTTCATATTTTTATAAAATACTACATAGTGCAAAGAGCATACCATAATTTTCTCAGCATTTAAGGAACAACAGATTAATTCACACAAAAAAGAGAAAACAGAACACTATTCACAACTCTCAGAAAAAGAAAAGAGCACTGTGCTCCTTCTATGAAGGGCTCGGGCGAAATGGGCTCGGGCGAGTCGGAAAGTGAGTGCTCCGTCCGAGGCCTGGCCCGGAGGCTCGGGCGAAGCGGACTCGGGCGAGACGGAAGGCTCGGGCGAGACGGAAGGCTCGGGCGAGACGGAAAAGCAAGCGTCCGTCCGAGGCCTAGCTCGACGAAGCGGAGGGTGCATGAGTCCGCTCGAGGCTTGGGCTCGGGCGAGACGGAGTGGAAGCAGAGGCCGGAGGCCTCGGGTGCTTACCACGGATCGGAGGCAGGGCTCGAGGGTGTGGCTCGGCACGTGCTCGAGGGTGAGGCTCGAGGAAGGAGGCTCGACATGTGCTCGAGGGGCGGTGGTTCGGTGGAGCTCCTTCGGCGGCGAGCGGCGAGCGGCGCTCCGACGACCCTGCGCAACACACGAGACCGCAAGGGCCTGGTCAGAGTCGCACGGAACCAAGGAACACGACACGGGGGTCGGTGAGGGATGATCATGGCCGGAGACGGCGAATTTCACGAACCCGAGCTCGCCGGGTTTCTGCCGGAGATGGGAACGGCGAGCTTACGCCGGGCGATAGGAGGCGGTAGAGATGAAATTGAAGGGTGGGAAAGCTTCACGAGCTCAAGGCGGAGCTTCTGAGCTAGGTGGTGGAGCGGCGGAGGCACTGGACTGGCCTGGCCACGGTGGCGGAGATGAGTGAGGAGCTCGGGGCTCCGGCGGGCTTATATAGCCGCGGCCAGAGGCCGGTAGAGAGCATGGGGTGGGGTGGATAAGATCGGCGGGAGCGTGCGCACTCGATTGCGCTAAGGCGGAGGTGATGGCGTGCAGCCGGGGCCGGTGCGCAAGCTTGGCCGGCAATGGCCACGCGGCGGCGGCGCGCTGGGCTCGGTAGGGGACGGAAGCGGGGTCAACTGTGCGCGTGCGGGAGCGAAAAGATGGTGGCGACAACAGCGGCTGGTCGGGGACAGACGAGCGGCTGCGAAACGCGTGGCGCGCGCAGCGCCGGAGGCTCGGCCACGACCGGGGCCCTCCCCCTACGCGAGGAAGATGAACAGGGCTATGCCCTAGGGTTTGACTTTTTGGCTGGTATCTGTATTTTGCAAATTTCTCCCAAAGTTTGAACTGTGCGACAAAAACTCAAAATACCAAAGTTGGTCAGAAAAATGAGATCTACAACTTCGTCAATATGAACATTTTCAAATTCCAAACAGTTTTTGAACTATATTCAAAAACAGAAAAGGGGACACTTTTCAAAATTGATTCAAATCAAAATTACTTTGGATTTCAAACTGAAACTTGAAAATTTTCATATAGGAAAGTTGTTCCATTTGACAAAACCTACAACTTTGCTAATATACACTTTTTCTGAAACTCAATAGTTCTTGAATTAATTTTTAAAAACTCAAAAAGGGACAAAAACTGGAGTTTGAATGAATTTGAAATTACTTCAAATTTTATATAGAACTTTGAAAATCTGTAAATACCAAAGTTGTTTCTCTTGGCCAGATCTACAACTTTGCTTTTTGGACCAACTCAAAATTTTGACTTTTGAAAAGTTATCAAAAAGGGAATAAATCCAGGATTTGGGATTTTAGGGTTTTGCAAAAGGGAAAAATCAAATCAAATCTGATTTTTGAACTTTGATCAATGCAACAAACATCAGGGCACTAAATTAGAACAACAATTAAATAGAACTAGGCACAGAGGTGAAATTACCATTTTGCCCTTATAGAGAGAATTGGGCTTTTAGGGTTTTTGAAAAGGGAATCAAGGCATAGCAATTAGGCAAATCAAATGCATCACAGGAAATGATTAATGCTTAAGATGATGACATGTCAAGTTAATTACATTTAAATACCAGGGGTGTTACAGCCTTCCCCCCTAAAAGAAATCTCGCCCCGAGATTCCACGTCTTAAGAAGGAAAAGGCAAAACTTTACATCTACAGAGATTCGAGAAAGTCGGGATAGTTCTTTGCTAAGAAGTCTTCGGATTCCCAGGTGGCTTCTTCTTCAGAGTGCTGGTTCCACTGGATCTTGTACCATCTTGTGGTGGTTCTTCGGGTAACACGATCCTTGTGATCCAACACGCGAACTGGATACTCAGTGTATGACAGATCTGGCTCTAGCTCAACGCCTTCTACTTCAACCATATGTTCAGGTACTCGGAGACACTTCTTGAGTTGGGAGACATGAAACACATTATGAACTGCTGAAAGATGATCGGGCAAACTTAACTTGTAAGCGACCTTGCCACAACGATCCAGAATCTCAAAGGGACCAATGTAGCGGGGTGCTAACTTTCCTTTGACTCCAAAACGAGTGACTCCTTTAGTGGGTGAGACCTTCAGGTACACATAATCTCCAATCTGGAACTGCAGAGGTCGACGTTTCTTGTCAGCGTAACTTTTCTGTCGAGACTGTGCAATCTTCATGTTCTCTTGTATATGCTTGACTTTCTCTTCCATATCTTTTACTAGGTCAACTCCAAAGAATTCTCTCTCTCCGGGCTCAGACCAATTGAGAGGTGTACGACAACGACGACCGTACAGTGCTTCAAAGGGTGCCATTTTGATGCTCTCTTGGTAACTGTTATTATATGAGAACTCTGCCAAGGGCAAACACTGATCCCAAGTATCTGCGAAGGTAAGCACACAGGCTCTCAACATATCTTCTAACACTTGGTTGACTCTCTCGGTCTGTCCATCAGTCTGCGGATGATAAGCCGTGCTATACAATAGCTTGGTTCCAAGTGAGGCATGGAACGCTTTCCAGAACTTAGCGACAAACTGAGTACCACGATCTGAGATGATGGTCTTGGGTATGCCATGGAGCTTCACTATGTTGTTTTTGTACAAGGTGGCATAAGTTGGGGCGGTATAACTTGTTTTGACCGGTAGGAAGTGAGCTTGCTTCGTGAGACGGTCCACTATCACCCAAATGGAATCGAATCCCTTTTGAGTCTTGGGTAATCCATTGATGAAATCCATGCTGATATCCTCCCATTTCCAACCAGGTACTAACAAAGGTTGCAGCTCTCCTCCGGGCTTCATATGCACAGCCTTAACTTTCTGACATGTATCGCAACGAGCGACATGTCGAGCGATTTCGATCTTCATCTTTGTCCACCAGAATTTTTGCTTCAAGTCTTGGTACATCTTGTTGCTGCCCGGATGGATGGCAAATCTGGTTGAGTGTGCTTCATCAAGGATTATCTGTCTCAGCTCAGGTACCTTGGGAACTACCAGACGGTTCTTGAACCATACCACTCCTTCATCATCAATCCTGAAACAGTCGGCTTTTCCAGCTCGAACCTTTTCGATGATGTGCTTGATTCCGGGGTTATCTTTCTGCGCAGCTATGATCTGTTCTCTGATAGAGGTTTCTACTCTGACATTGCCTAGACTTCCTTGTGGAACCATTTCAATACCCAGCTTCTCTAGTTCATAGCATAGGGAAGATTCATAGGATTTCATAACCAGACAGTTACAGTATGACTTGCGACTGAGTGCATCGGCGACCACATTCGCCTTACCCGGATGGTAATGCACTTCGATATCATAGTCCTTGATTAACTCAAGCCATCTTCGCTGCCTCATGTTCAGCTCTTCTTGGGTGAAGATATACTTCAGGCTCTTGTGATCTATGTACACATTGCAGGTACTGCCCAACAGATAATGACGCCATATCTTCAAGGCATGAACCACTGCTGCTAACTCAAGATCATGAGTTGGATAATTTTCCTCATGTCGCTTAAGCTGCCGCGAGGCATAAGCGATCACTCTTCCTTCTTGCATCAACACACAGCCCAAACCAGTACCAGATGCATCACAGTAGACATCAAAGGGCTTCTCAACGTTTGGCTGAGCTAGCACTGGTGACGTGGTTAACAACTTCTTCAAAGTCTGAAAAGCTTGTTCACAAGCTGGTGACCAAAAGAACTTCACAGAACTCTTCAGCAACTCGGTGATAGGCTTGGCGATTCTGGAGAAATCTGGGATGAATCGACGATAATATCCAGCCATTCCCATAAAACTGCGGACCTTGTGGACAGAGGTAGGTGGCTTCCAATCCAGGATATCTGATACTTTTCCGGGGTCGACTGACACACCTTCAGCGGATAGGACATGACCAAGAAACTGTATCTGATCTAACCAGAACTCACATTTACTGAACTTAGCATAGAGCTGATGGTCTCTGAGACGGGATAGAACGATACGAAGATGCTCGGCGTGATCTTCAGGGGTTTTTGAGTAGACAAGGATGTCGTCAATGAACACGACCACGAATTTATCAAGCTCTGGCATGAACACAGAGTTCATGAGGTACATGAAATGAGCAGGGGCATTGGTCAAACCGAAGGACATGACCAAATACTCATATAGACCGTATCTGGTGGTAAAAGCTGTTTTAGGAATATCTTCAGGACGAATCTTTATTTGGTGGTAGCCGGATCTGAGATCGATCTTGGAGAATACCTTGGCTCCAGCTAACTGGTCAAAGAGAAGATCAATCCGAGGCAAGGGATATTTGTTTTTGATGGTGACCTCATTGAGTGGGCGATAATCAATGCACATTCTGAGAGTCTTGTCTTTCTTCTTTACAAAGATTGCAGGACAGCCCCAAGGAGACGAGCTTGGGCGAATGAAACCCTTGTCCAACAAATCTTGTAATTGGATTTTTAGTTCTGCCAACTCTCTGGGAGGCATTCGATAAGCTCTGCGGGATATAGGAGCAGTCCCGGGCTTTAGCTCTATGGCAAACTCAACGTCACGGTCAGGAGGTAGACCAGGTAAATCCTCAGGAAAAACATCAGGGAATTCACAAACCACGGGGATGTCCCGGGTTTCCAGAACATGGGCGGTATTTATTTGAGTGGCTGCTGGTTTTTGAGGCATTGGAAGTTGGAGAAGGAGTTTGGCGGTACTGTTAGGAATATCCACTCTCACAACTCTATTCAGGATGTCGATCATGGCTTTGTACTGACACATCCAATTCATGCCTAGGATGACATCTATCTCCTGATCATGAAGCACTATCATGGTGGTGGGAAATACATGTTCCCCCAACCTTACTGGTATACTGCGAACCACCTCTTTGGTGATTATACGCCCTCCAGGCGATAAAATGCAAAAACTTTCTTTCAAATCCTCAATTGATATTTCATGCTTGATGACAAAAGTACGACTGATGAAGGAATGCG
This sequence comes from Coix lacryma-jobi var. lacryma-jobi, assembly GCA_009763385.1. Taxonomy (NCBI): domain Eukaryota; kingdom Viridiplantae; phylum Streptophyta; class Magnoliopsida; order Poales; family Poaceae; genus Coix; species Coix lacryma-jobi. Next base: position 116,903,878 of record CM019824.1, on the reverse strand, counting down.
ATGCACCAGAATCAAACAACACAACTGCAGGATGATTGGCAACGGGAAACCTACCGATCATGACGGGCTCCCCTTCTGGAATATCGCTGACAGCGGTGTAGTAGACTTGCCCGTGCTTCTTGACAACCTTGCCCTTCTGAGCATGCTGCTGCGGTGCACGGTGGTGCTGCTGCTGAGATCCTCCAGGATTCTTCTGAGCATTCTGGGCATACCTCTTGGGCTTTGGGCACTCACGAGACCAGTGACCAAGCTGGCCACAGTTGTAGCAGGGATGGTTGTAGGCTGTTTGTGGAGTGGTGATACGAACACCTGGGGCGTTCGGCTGTGTGGCACTCTGCTGGTTGGCATTATGGGTGGTGGCCGCGGTACGGACGACCACTTGCTGGTTGGGGTAAGGTAGACGATTGTGGTGGTGGCTGGGGTGATAGATGATTCTCTGGCGTTTATGACCGCCAGAGAAGCTGCTTGACCCTGCTTTCTTCTTCTTCTTCTCTTCCTGGTACTGGCGATTGCTTTCTTCAAAAGCAACAGCCCGGTCAACAACATCATGATAAGACCCAGTCAGGTTATTAGACAAGCTCCTGCGGATCTTTGGGTGCAGTCCTCTGAGGAAACAATCCCTCTTCTTCTCATCTGTGTTGACATACTCTGAGGCATACTGGCTGAGATGATTGAATTGACCCACATACTGCATGACTGTGGAGTCTTTCTGTTGGAGAGGCAGGAACTGATCAAGCTTCATCTTCATCAGACCTGATGGGATGTGGTGTGCACGGAAAGCGGTGCGGAACTCTTCCCAGGTCAACTCATGACCTTCAGGCTGGGCAGCCAAGAGATTGGCATACCAAGCACTTGCTGGGCCACGAAGCTGCTGCGAAGCAAATCGGGGCTTCTAGATTTCAGTGCATCGGATGAGACCAAACTTCTGCTCCATGGTGCGGAGCCAATCGTCAGCTTCGAGGGGTTCATCGGCTCTGGTGAAAACCGGTGGACGGGTTTCAGTGAAATCCACATAGGTGGTCACTTGGTTGTGACGACCACGGTGACCAACATTCTGCTGTCCTTGGTTCTGAGCCATCAGATTGGCAGCGGCGGCCAGGGCTGTAATGGCATCTGCTAGGGTAGCTGAGACAGGCGGAGGGTTTGGGATGTTGGCATCATCAGAACCTCCAGCTCCGGTACGGGTGTTCACAGGCATCTGTATAAGCAACTCGGAACTCAGCATATATGGACAAAGGTTCTGAAACGACCGATTGATAGCTTCATTGATACAAAGATAGCTGGCTTGATAAAGATGACAACAGACTGATACAGGCCGATAAAGGGAAAAGATGCGAAAAGAAAGATACATGCCAGACTTGGCAACAGACAGACTAACGCCCCCAAACCTAGACTAAGGTTTTAGGTAAGCAGATGGTACAGACACAAGGAGTCTAGTCGTCATCGATGAAGATCAACTCTTCGTCATCATCATCATCCTCGATGATAAGCTCAGGCTCTTCCTCCTCATCTTCATCTTCAACGTGGACATATTCAGCAGGTTCCACTTCCTCATTCTGATCGGGCTCGTGTTCCACTTCAGGTTCCTCCACGACTCCGTCTTCGGGGTCCTCAACAACTGGTGGAATCACGGGGTGAAGCTGGTTGTGCAGCTGGTGTACTTCTTCATGAAGCATATCATTGAACTGCTCGATCTGGGCGGTGTACTGCTGCAATCCATGGAGCTGGGCTCTGGTGACATTCTCTCGGATCCATGTTGCATCACGCTGCTGGATAGCGCGAACCACATTCTGGTTAGCTTCCTCAAGAGCGGCTCGTGCCTCGTAGAACTCCAGGCGGGAAAGGTAGAAGTCATGCTCCATGTTCTCTATCTCAGCCTTCAGATTCTTGATTTCCTCCTTCAGGTTCTTGCGGGTGCGGCGGGGAAAACGACGACCATTGGAGGATTCTCCAGTCTCTTCTCCGGTGCGTGGCGCCAGCTGGTGACGCGGCACACCGTTCGGTCCAGTCGACTTGCGGGCGGTCAGCTTGATGCGAGCCATATCTGGACAAGAGGTTATAGATGAGAAAGGTTAGCAAGAAAAGGTATAGGTACACTATCCCAACGAACTCATTTATTTACTTAAGTGAATATGACATGATGCATGAATCGTTCCTACGGAACAAGGCAATGCAATACTTAACATATATATAGGGCTTAAAACATGTTGTTCCACTAGCTAGTGTTGCCATAAGAGAGACAAGATGAGAGAAGCAATTTGGACTCAAAATAGTCAAGTTTAAATTTTGTTTGGACTCAAAAGAACTTTTGAAGTTTTCGCAAAAGAAACACTGCAACGTTAAAGTGAGATGCTCCGATACCACTCTGTGACGGAACGACCCTAATCCCATGGCCCACGTGTCCCTGTCAACCTCTGACAGCCGAACCCATGTTCCATGTGATTAAGACCTGTTCGCCACCGGGCTACATCAGTGCCCAATGTCCGCAGGATCATCTCACAATTCGGTTACAGCATTGCATACTTTTACAAATAACATCGGAATAAAGAGCGGAAGACTTAAATAACATTAGTTTTACAAAACGAGGTTTCAAATGAGGTAAGGAGTACGGTTATTACAAACCATTGTTCGGGTGATTCAAAGTAGACAACGTAGTGGAAACATTAACATAAAGATACATGTAACACCCAGCCCGAGGGTGCACATTTACTCATCGGCCTCGTCGGCCTTTTCCTGGACGAAGGTCACGCAACAGGGTGCGAGACACATCGGGGTCTCAGGCATACCTGCAACATGGGTAACAAACCCTGAGTACTGGGGTACTCAACAAGACTTACCCGACTAAAGAAAAAGGGAGAAGACTCAGGAATGAGAGGCTTAGGGTAGTCAAGGGAAGGCTTAAGCAAGATCAAGTATTTTGCAGAAAAGCATTTTTTTGTAAACCTTATTTTATTTTTGAAAGATTCAGTATTCCTCAATTCTTCATCATTCATGATTCATTTTACATTTCAAAACATTCCTAGTTGAGAACCACTCTCCGTTGACAGTCAGTGGACCAAGTCGCCATAACCGAGGAGCAACGTTAATCCGGATAAATAATACTCAGCTGAGGATCCCTATCCACACTGCATATGTAGCACCCAAGCTTGCATATGCCAACTCGTCTACCACGATTCCTCCAAGATTGGGCCCGGTCCTACGCCACCCGGAAGTACAGTACACCACACCAATCCGGGACTTTAACCCACGTGGGTACATGCTACTTCCGCCATCTCTCCACTCCCAGTGCGCGGTTGTCGGTCCAATAAAGGATTTCTCGGAGCCAGAGCTTTCCGAAGTATGTGAATAGTTACAAGTCTTGACCAGCAGGCCCCCATACGGATGGTCCCTAATTTTCCAGCCAGGACTATACCTTGGTCATATCTCACCCAAGCGTAATAGTCCTGTCAGTTTTTCAACCATGTCCCGGTCGGTGTCAACTGTTGAGTCCCGGACTACAACATGACGGCACCGTACGCTCGGACAACCTCTCCTCGCTATTAACTAGGTACGGATCAGATACCTAGCGAACAGCCGGGGAGTAAGACCAAAATTCCCATAAACATTCCTTAAGTGATCACGCTTTTAAACTTGGCATTTTATTGCAAAGTCTAATTCAATAAGCATTGCTAAGCATTTTTCAAATACTTTTGAAAAGCAGGTATCGGGTGTATCAGTGGTCAAGGTGGATAGTGCATCAATTAGGATAGCACACAACTCCTATAAACCTAATGCAATAATTTAACTCAAAAGCATTTAAGGAAATCATTTTATAAAATTCAAGGAAAGGGTTAAATGCACCGGGGCTTGCCTTGGATGGCAAAGAGAGCAGACTCGGGGTAGGTATAGGTGTTGGAGCTCGGGGTCGCCTCGGGAGTTGGTTCGTCAACAGCGGCCTCGACTCTGGTACCTTCTTCGTCAACTATACGGATGCAATGATGAATGCTCATGAGAATGATGATATGGACTTATGGTGCAAGACAATTCCACTGAATCTAGATTACTCTTAGGCAAGGCATAATCAAAATCTAGGTTGAGCATAAAAGGTAACCATTTCTTTCTTAAGCATTATTGATGTTAGGCCTTATTATAATTATCCTAAGTATTAACCAAACATACCATCACAAACATCATAGACCAATGGGTAGGGGTCTATGAATATCATTCAATCCAAAGATCACATCATTAAACACTTATTACCAACCCTAATCCATCTTTTCTATTTTTCTTATTTTATTTAAAAGGTCATTTTATGAAGTTGCTCCAAAAATTACCAAATTAATCACATAAGTTCATTAAGGCATAAACAGATGGCAAAACAAATTTCATAATTTTTGGAGGTCATTAAGATGCTCAAATAAATCTAAACATTTAATTAACAAAAGGCACTATTCCTTAATTAAAATAAATGCTCAAAAATCAACTTGCTTCAAAAGACTTCACAATTTTACCAGAGGTTCAGCATGTTATAACAAGGTCTCAAAAATTTATCTCAAGATTTTTGGAGTTATAGATCACTCTCCAAAAATACCAAAACCTTCATTTTTCAATTAAAAGGGGAATTTTACATTTTCAAACTCTTGCAGAAAAGTCAAGTTTCATATTTTTATAAAATACTACACAGTGCAAGGAGCATACCATAATTTTCTCAGCATTTAAGGAACAACAGATTAATTCACACAAAAAAGAGAAAACAGAACACTATTCACAACTCTCAGAAAAAGAAAAGAGCACTGTGCTCCTTCTATGAAGGGCTCGGGCGAAACGGGCTCGGGCGAGTCGGAAAGTGAGTGCTCCGTCCGAGGCCTGGCCCGGAGGCTCGGGCGAAGCGGACTCGGGCGAGACGGAAGGCTCGGGCGAGACGGAAGGCTCGGGCGAGACGGAAAAGCAAGCGTCCGTCCGAGGCCTAGCTCGACGAAGCGGAGGGTGCATGAGTCCGCTCGAGGCTTGGGCTCGGGCGAGACGGAGTGGAAGCAGAGGCCGGAGGCCTCGGGTGCTTACCACGGATCGGAGGCAGGGCTCGAGGGTGTGGCTCGGCACGTGCTCGAGGGTGAGGCTCGAGGAAGGAGGCTCGACACGTGCTCGAGGGGCGGTGGTTCGGTGGAGCTCCTTCGGCGGCGAGCGGCGAGCGGCGCTCCGACGACCCTGCGCAACACACGAGACCGCAAGGGCCTGGTCAGAGTCGCACGGAACCAAGGAACACGACACGGGGGTCGGTGAGGGATGATCATGGCCGGAGACGGCGAATTTCACGAACCCGAGCTCGCCGGGTTTCTGCCGGAGATGGGAACGGCGAGCTTACGCCGGGCGATAGGAGGCGGTAGAGATGAAATTGAAGGGTGGGAAAGCTTCACGAGCTCAAGGCGGAGCTTCTGAGCTAGGTGGTGGAGCGGCGGAGGCACTGGACTGGCCTGGCCACGGTGGCGGAGATGAGTGAGGAGCTCGGGGCTCCGGCGGGCTTATATAGCCGCGGCCAGAGTCCGGTAGAGAGCATGGGGTGGGGTGGATAAGATCGGCGGGAGCGTGCGCACTCGATTGCGCTAAGGCGGAGGTGATGGCGTGCAGCCGGGGCCGGTGCGCAAGCTTGGCCGGCAATGGCCACGCGGCGGCGGCGCGCTGGGCTCGGTTGGGGACGGAAGCGGGGTCAACTGTGCGCGTGCGGGTGCGAAAAGATGGTGGCGACAACGGCGGCTGGTCGGGGACAGACGAGCGGCTGCCAAACGCGTGGCGCGCGCAGCGCCGGAGGCTCGGCCACGACCGGGGCCCTCCCCCTACGCGAGGAAGATGAACAGGGCTATGCCCTAGGGTTTGACTTTTTGGCTGGTATCTGTCTTTTGCAAATTTCTCCCAAAGTTTGAACTGTGCGACAAAAACTCAAAATACCAAAGTTGCTCAGAAAAATGAGATCTACAACTTTGTCAATATGAACATTTTCAAATTCCAAATAGTTTTTGAACTATATTCAAAAACAGAAAAGGGGACACTTTTCAAAATTAATTCAAATCAAAATTACTTTTGATTTCAAACTGAAACTTGAAAATTTTCATATAGGAAAGTTGTTCCATTTGACAAAACCTACAACTTTGCTAATATACACTTTTTCTGAAACTCAATAGTTCTTGAATTAATTTTTAAAAACTCAAAAAGGGACAAAAACTGGAGTTTGAATGAATTTGAAATTACTTCAAATTTTATATAGAACTTTGAAAATCTGTAAATACCAAAGTTGTTTCTCTTGGCCAGATCTACAACTTTGCTTTTTGGACCAACTCAAAATTTTGACTTTTGAAAAAGTTATCAAAAAGGGAATAAATCCAGGATTTGGGATTTTAGGGTTTTGCAAAAGGGAAAAATAAAATCAAATCTGATTTTTGAACTTTGATCAATGCAACAAACATCAGGGCACTAAATTAGAACAAGAATTAAATAGAACTAGGCACAGAGGTGAAATTACCATTTTGCCCTTATAGAGAGAATTGGGCTTTTAGGGTTTTTGAAAAGGGAATCAAGGCATAGCAATTAGGCAAATCAAATGCATCACAGGAAATGATTAATGCTTAAGATGATGACATGTCAAGTTAATTACATTTAAACACCAGGGGTGTTACATTGCCGACTCCACTTCAAGACGCCGGGGAAACTATCCCAAAGAAGGCTCGCACTGGTAGGCGCCGTGCTGTTCGAAAAGTACTTTTGTCACCAGCTCTGGCTGAAAAGCACTGTAATATGGGTGCTCCTGGTAAGGGGAAACCCGAGTACTCTATAGTCCTTTTGTATCTGGATTTTGATAAACTCTTGTCTTATATATGGCGATGTACCAGATGCTGAGACAACTCAAGGGACTTCAAGTGGTGTAATCCATGAAGAAACTCCGGTTTTGGATCCGCTTCTGAAGCAACCTCTCTTGAAGTTGCCGAAGCCATTGAAGCTCGTGAAGTAAGTTTTCAGCTTTTTTAGAGTGTTCACAGATTTCTGATACTGACATGAGTACTCGTATGTTTGTAGGAAATCAAAACCAGATTCAACAGCCTCGAGTACTGTTCCTGATTCCCAGGCGGTAGAGGAGTCGGGGTCGCTGGCCAAGGATGATTCCAGCGTGCCGCCAACTTTTAGCCAGGTAGAACCGCTGCCTGGCTCCTCTCCGTCCAAGTCTCAGGCCGAAGCGGCTCCTAATGCGGATGTTCCCCTATTGCCTCAGGTTGGTTGGCCGTTCTCCATCTTTCATTCTCCTGCTCAGCTGGAGTTTGACCAAGTGTTCAATGACTGGTTTTTCCGTATGCGACAGCCGAATGAACCAACCTTGGACATGGTCTTGGCGGATATCCGTGTAGAAGATTCAACTCGTCAATAGGGAGGGTCTGTAGATGTACCCGAGTCCTCGCGCCAGGGGGCGACTCTCGACGTATCCGGGTATGATCAGGACCTCACCCGGTTGAAGGAGCTGAGCGATCAAGTGAGAGCTCCTGTCGAAGCTCTTCACCAATTTGTTAAGGTAAGATTCTCAATTTGTTCTTGTTGTACTGTAGTCGCATCCGAGTACCCAAAATATTGTTTGTACGCAGGCCTTTGACTTCAAGGATAAGGATCAGGTCGCCCGGATTCGCCACGAGATGTCCCGTGAGAACCAAGAGCTCCGGGATTACATTGCCCAGGACCAGATTAGTCAAAAATTAGCCACCTAGCTTCTGCATAACCGTATCAATGAACTCCAAGGCAACCTCAAGGAAGTGGTGACAGAGCGTGACGCTGCTAACGACCGTGAGGTTGGGCTAATATCCAAAGCTGCCTCTATGGAGCAGAAGATGAAGGAGCTGAAGAAGGCTTACAAAAAGCAGCTTGAGGGTAAACTTTGTAGTTTTTTTGTGTCAGTTGATTCCATAGTGTCAATTTGATTATATGATAACCGACTGATATTTATGCAGATGCGAATAAGCTGGCTTCTAGGTGGCAGAGCGCATTCAACCGAAAGCAGGCGGAGCTTGAGGAGGTATTTGCTAATGCGCAAAGTACTCTTCAGGAAGCCAAATTGATGCGTGAGGGTGCTGACCGGGACCTTCTGTAACACCCCTGGTGTTAAGCAGTAATTAAAATCCTAATTAAGTTGTTTAGTATGCATAATCATCTGGCATCTTGGCATAAAAGCATTTCATGTTTTAAGTATAATTGTGATGCTTTATATGTTTGACCAGAGTGTTGTATGTTTTTGAGTGTTGATTTCCTTGCTTGATATTTATGTGGCTTGCTTGTGATGTTTGGTGTTTCATAAAAGGGCAAGTGAGAAAACTTTGGTTTTTAAATCTCTCTTTTTGTTCCTTTTTTATAAGTCAAAAAGAAAGTCAAAATTTCAAAATGATTCCAAAAGCAAAGTTGTAGCTCTTGTTTAGAGGAACAACTTTGGTATTCAAAGTTTTCAAAGTTTTCATATGAAATCAAAAGTAATTTTGAATTTTCAGAAAGGGTAGATTAGGAATGCGAAAAGGGGGGATAGACTTGCTTCCCTGTTCATGGCGGTCACCGACCGAGCTAGGGTCGGCAACGCCAGCGCGATGGGCACCGTTTCTTCTCGAACGAGTGCGTGTTGATCTCCGTGGAGAAGTTATCTAGCTGCTGACGCTCTCCTTTCTCCGTGGCGTCTTTTCCCGAGCTTGCCGTCGTAGTTGCGCCACCAAGGCACCGACGGACTCCTCTCTGACCCAATCTCGATGTCACGGTGAACCAAGCATCCTCAACCAAAATCGGCCGCAGATATAAGTTTCTTACTTCCTTGCGCATCTCCAGAGTCCATCCCTTCAAACTCTTCTGCCCCAGAGAGCTCATACTCGCCGGTTTTCTTCCCACCGGGCAGAGAGCGCCGCCGAGCTCGACCTCACCGTGGTCAGCTCAACCGAGCACTTCTTCACTCTCTCTTCCTCGTGTCTGTGTTTCGTCTTGATCTTAGAGAACTCATCGGCTCGATGGTCCCTTGTCTGGTGCTCAGGTTTTACCGGAACAGAGTCGTCTTCGCCGGAGTTTACCGCCGAAGGCCACTGCTCCGTGGACGCCTACTTTCCGTGCAACCTCTGCTTCAACCAGTGACACCAACAGCATCAGTGTGAGCTGCTAGACCTTCCTAGCCTCTCCGTTTGCTTGCTACCGGTCTAGGTTCGCCGGAGCAGGGCTAGCCGAGATCCGATCCGCCGCCGTGCGTGGCCAGGCTCAACCCGAGTGGTAGAGTATAGGGTTGAGGGCTCAATCGACTGCGGCTGTTTTGCCGGTGTTGATGCTCGCGTCAGCCGAGTCTCTAATGGCCGGAGATGGCCGGCGTAAGATTCGCCGCCGCTCGGTGCGCCGTCGTTCACGCCGGTCATGGTCGAGGACCTTCTCGTTGTAAAGATGAAAAGTTCCAGGGTGTTGGTTGCAAAGCCCCAGGCTCAGGTGAATAGCGCCATGGACTGCGGGTTGTTTTAGTGTAAGCCGAAGGGCTTTTCTGCAAAGCTATCAGGGCACACCGTCTCGCTCGAGCCAGGTCCCGAGCGGGCATATGGACACGTGCCCTCCGTCTCGAGCTATGCCTCGAGCAGGCGCCTCCTCCGCTTCGCTCGAGCCAAGCCTCGGGCGAACGTGTTCACCGTTCCGCCCGAGCTAGGCCTCGGACGGACGAGCTTTTTCCGTCTCGCCCGAGCCTAGAGCCAGGCCTCGGACGGGCGTTTGGTTTTTATCGTCTCGGTCGAGATAGGCCTCGAGCGGACCCTCGGGCGCTGTCTCGCGGGAGCTAGGCCTCGAGCGGACCCTCGAGCGCTGGCTCGCTCGAGCCGAGTCTCGAGCAAACCCTCACCCATCGCCGTGCGCTCGCGCCACGCTGGGCTGAGATGGCTTGGGCCGAAAGCCCAGTTTGGGTTGGTTTTCGTTTTTCTTTTTCTATCTTTTTGAACAGTAAGCAATTTTGTTATTTTTGCTATAATTAATCTATAGCTCTGTTTATTATGAAATTTGACATGATAGATGATAGCATGTCTGTGCTAATATAAAAATTATAAAACTTGTGTTTTGAGTACTTTTGCTATAGTCATTAAATCTGTACTTTAATTCATAAATGTAACTTTTATGAATTATGTAATTTTCTGTGTTTCTCCAAAAATCATGAAATTTGACATGTGAGTTTATATCACTGATGTACACCTTCATGTTTAATGTCATCCCTGTTTGACCAAGTATGATTTGTGTATAAGTAAAAGGATAATTAGAATGGTTTATAAAATAAATAGAAAGTGTTAATCCCTTTTGAATTTATATGACTTTTGGTTTTGTTTGACAATCAGGGAATCAGTAGCATGAATTGCTCCCTGGTTATGGATTCCTTTATGTTAATGATCTTTTGTTGCTTGTTAGATACATCACCATGTTTACGAAAAATAATAAAACTTGTTTAGTAATAATATATAATAGCTAAAGTTGGTTTTGTTGTTCTACAACTTTACCGCGAAGGAGAGTTGTACTCGACTTTCCTTATCTTGTGTTATCTTCTGTTTTACTTTTGAATTGTCCTGCACCTTAGCATACATCACATGACATCATTCTGAGCAGACCTCATTTATCTACGTGTAGTATCCGAGAGTGTTGAAATCGTGTGGTTTAAGCTTTGGTGATCGCCCTTGTCGGACAAGCCTCAGAAGGAGATTCTTGTTGAACAAGCTTCGTCGAGAAGACTTAACTTCTAGATGAAGGAGCTAACCTTATGGATCATTCTTGGATCCTGTCTTCCCTGCAACGAAGGCAAGCCCCGGTGCATTTAACCCTTCCTTGTTTTTATAAAGGTTGTATTAAAATGTTTTTTTGAGTTAAACTACTGCATTAGGTTATAGGAGTTGTGTGATAACCTATTACCTGCATTATTTACCCCCACCAGAAGATCCACCTGCCCTGTTTTAAAAACTATTTGCAAAATGCTTAGTGATGCTATACAATAGATTTGCAATAAAAATGCCAATTTCAAAAGTGTGATCACTGAGATGAATCATATCAAGGGTTTTGGTTATATTTCCCGTTCGATGACTGCTTGCCTAGCTAGCATGTGGTCATTGTCGAGAAGAGGTTGTCCTAGCGTACGGTGCCGTCATGTTGTAGTCCGGGACTCAACAGTTGACACCGACCGGGACAGGGTTGAAAAACTGACAGGACTGTGACGCTTGGGTGAGATATAACCAAGGTACAGTTTCTGGCGGAAAAATTAGGGACCATCCGTGTGGAAGCCTGCTGGCCAAGACTTGCAACTATTCACATACTACGGAAAGCTCTGGCTCCGAGGAATCCTTTATTGGGACCGACAACCGCGCACTGGGAGTGGAGAGATGGCGGAAGTAGCTTGTACCCACGTGGTCGTCGTACCTGGATAAGAGTGGTGTACTGTACTTCTGGGTGGCGTAGGACCGGGGTCCAATCTTGGAGGAATCGTGGAAGACGAGTTGGCATATGCAAGCTTGGGTGCTACATATGCAGTGTGGATAGGAATCCTCAGCTGAGTATTATTTATCCGGATTAACGTTGCTCCTCGGTTATGGAGACTTGGTCACTGACTGTCAACGGAGAGTGGTTCTCAACTAGGTATGTTTTTGAATGGTAAAATGAATCTTGAACGATGAAGAATTGAGAAATACTGGAATCTTTTCGAAAGTAAAACAAGGTTTTCAAAATACTTTTTCTGCAAAATACTTGATCTTGCTCAAGCCCTACCTAAGCCTCTCATTCCTGAGTCTCCTCCCTTTTTCTTTAGTCGGGTAAGTCTTGTTGAGTACCCCAGTACTCAGGGTTTGTTAATCCTCTGTGCAGGTTTCTTTAATAGGTGACGTTGATCATGATCATGTCAGTGGGCTTGACGTGATCTGAATGTTCCTCTTCTTCAACTTAGGTACTCCGCCTAAGTGTGGTTCCATAATACTATTCTACTTCCGCAATACCAGTTATGTTTATGTCAAAAGTAACTTGTTCATGGATTTGTAAAGTTTTTATCTATTACTTTCGCACTCCGATGGTATTTTGTGACAAATGTTGTAATGTTGTAATTATTCCAACCTTCATGATGATGATCCTGTGGTTCGTGGATAATTCGGGGTTCTCTCGAGGACACCCGACAGATCTTTCCAGTGATGTGGTACATGTGCACAGTAATTAGGGCTCCGGGAGATGGTGACGTGTGCAGGTGGGCCACATTACCGGGCGGTTCTGCCACACCTTCTGCAGGCTCTGAAGTCTACGAAGGAGTCGCGGGAGGCTCTCGAATCTTTGCAAGCTTCTCGGAAGGCCTTGGAGCATGTCGTCGAGCCCATCCTCAACATGATTCCGGCGCCAGAAGGAGTTGAGGAGACTTTGATTGATCGGGCCAAGGCTGTGCCTGGGCGGCTGGCACAATATATCAAAGATATGTCGATTTCTGTAGTGCAAGGTCTGATGGCGATGCTGCGGTTGCATCTGCCGTCTTTCGACCTGTCTGCTATGATGACCCTCCCTGAAGGCAAAGGCGACGAGGACCTTGCAGCAATGCAAGAAGAGGTGAAGACCGCGGCGGAGGAGTACTCACAAATTCTAGATCTTGCAGAGTAATTTAGTCTCCTTAGTCTTTTCCGCGCGGCTTGTATCCCCTGCAAACGATTATTATGAAATATAAAAAATATTGGTTACTTTTAAATCTCATGGATTTCGTATATGATCAATTCCTTATTGCGAGAAATTTCTTCGGCAATAGGTTGAGTTTACTTTATGTGGATGTATGACCAGGCGTCTGATTAGACGAGTCTATCCGAGTGCTCTCTAGCACTTTTGTTGTGGGTCGTACGACTTTGTCTCTCTTGTGGTTGTGTAGAGAACTTAGTCTTGCCCGAGTACTACTCTTAGTACCCTTGTTCAAGGGATAATTCTGATCAGGCACCTCTTGAAGGACCATAACCATGGTTCCTTCTGGGTGGATCATATCCTCTTGATGGTCGCAGCTTGGGTGCGAAGGTAGATGGACCTCTGCCCGGTAAATATGTAACAGGGTGGGTACTATTCCACCTTGTTATGCCTTATAGGGACTAGTATCTACTATGGCAGATATCATATTCACTATAGGTTGATAGCCGGGTGTTAAGCCGTACTACCTTGTGAGTTGTATTGAGCTCGAAGCTCGTAACTCAAATATGGTTACAGCTGAACCGATTCATCCGAGTAATATCAAACATTAGTCGGTGGTAAGCCCTGCTATTGCAGAGATTTTGATGCGACTGTTTAGTCGTGATGAGATGTAGAAAAAAGCCTGGATAATTTGTAAAGTTCTTGTTTCTGATGAACTCCAAATTTTATTAATATCCGACTAATAAATACAAATGCCCTGGGTCAAGATTGTAGCATAGTCCTTAAGTATGGAATTTCTTCAAGTGCTCAATATTCCTTGAATTTGGCAGTGGAGATCCATCTTCAGTGACTAGCTCAAATGACCCGGGTCTTGTTAGTTTTGATAGAATGTAAGGTCCTTCCCATGGACTCATAAGCTTGTGGTGCCCTGTAGTATTCTGAATTTTCTTCAGGACCAGGTCGCCTACTTCAAAAGTGCGGTGATGGACGTTCTTGTCATAGTAGCGCCTCATCCCTTGAAGGTACCTTGCTGACTGAAAGAGTGCGGTTACTCGAGCTTCTTCGAGGCTGTCGACTTCTAGCCGCCTGGTGTCATCAGCCTCGCCTTCGTTATACTGCTCTGTTCATGGGGCGTTCTAGATTAAGTCAGCCGGGAGGATTGCTTCAGTGCCATATACCAGGAAGAAAGGAGTTTGGCCTGTTGCCCGACTTCGTTGTGTCCGTAGCCCCTAGACTACTTTAGGCAGTTCTTCGACCCACTTTCCGCCGTGATCTTTTAGGAGGTCAAATAGTCTTGGTTTTAATCCTGCAAGAATCAGGGCATTTGCTCGTTCAACTTGGCCGTTGGACTGTGGATGAGCCACTGATGCATAGTCTATCTTGATTCCGCAATTGCTGGCCCATGACTTGAATTCAATAGCCGTGAAAGGGGACCCGAGGTCGGTGATGATTCTGTGCGGCATCCCGAAGCGGTGAAAGATGCTCTGCATGAATTGTACTGATTTAGATGCATTGAACTTGACCAAGGGCATATACTCGATCCACTTTGTGAATTTGTCGATTGCGACGTAGATGAATTCAAACCCGCCTGGAGCACGCTTAAGAGGACCCACCATGTCAAGTCTCCAGCATGAAAAAGGCCATGATGGAGGAATACAGATCAATTCATGTGCGGGTACATGCTGCTGCTTGGCAAAGAACTGGCATGATTGACAGCGACGGACTAAGTCTTCTGCGTCTTTCAAGGCTGAGGGCCAATAGTACCCTGATCTGAAGATTTTTCCGACTAGAGTCCTTGAAGCTGCATGGTTACCGCAACACCCGGAGTGAACTTCATTTAAGATTTCCCTGCCTTCTTATGGTGAGATGCATTTGAGGAGGATTCGTGATGAAGCTCCACGTCGATATAGCTTGTCCCCGACTAAAACATAGTTCTTGCTACGTCTGGAGACTTGCTCTATGGTAGTTTTATCACTTGGCAGTTTATGCTCTTTGAAGTAGTCAATGAAGACTTGTGTCCAGTCGCGTGCTAGGGTTAGAACCGCGATGGATGGTGCTGACTCGGCCTCTTCTCTCTCTTGGATTGACGGTTTGGATAATTCATGTACAAAGGTACCACTAGGGACCAAAGCTCTGTCAGATCCTAATTTTGCTAGGATGTCTGCTGCCACATTGAGATCCCGGGTAATATGAATGAGTTCCAGCCTAGAAAAGTGGTTTTCCAGCTTGCGGACTTCCGCGCAATAGGCATTCATTGTTTCCTTTGTGCAATCCTAGTCTTTGTTGGCTTGGTGAATTACTACGGAAGAATCGCCATAGACTAGGAGTTGCCTGATGCCCAGTGTGACTGCTAGATTGAGTCCGTGGAGTAGCGCTTCATATTCTGCTTCGTTGTTGGTGGCGGGCCACAATATCTGCAGAACGTATTTGAGCTGCTCTCCGGCGGGTGATACTAGAAGTACTCCAGCTCCTGCTCCTCCGAGTTTTAGGGACCCATCGAAGTACATTTTCCAGTGATCAGGAATAGCATTGTCTTGGATCTGCTGTATCTCTGTCCACTCGGCGACGAAATCCGCTAGAGTCTGTGACTTGATTGCTTTCCTCAGAGTGAACTTGATGTTGAGTGCCCCCAATTTGACTGCCCACTTGGAAATCCTTCCAGTGGCATCACGATTATCGAGGATTTCTCCCAGAGGAAAATTCATGACGACTGTAATCTCATGAGCCTCGAAGTAATTCCGTAGCTTTCTTGAAGATATGAGTAGAGCGTAGAGTAATTTCTGTACTTGTGGGTATCTAACCTTTGAATCAGAGAGTACCTCGCTAATGTAGTATACTGGTCGCTGGGTGTGGTAGATGTGCTAGTCATCTTTGCGCTCAACCACGATCGTTGTGCTTACGACATGTGTGGTAGCTGCGATATAAAGCGTCATCGGCTCCCTGGGTTCTGGTGGTGTCAGTATAGGTGAGTTGGTTAGGTATCCTTTGAGTTGTTCAAAGGCCCTGTCCGCTTCTTCCGTCCACTGAAATTTATTGCCAGCCTTGAGTAATTTGAAGAAAGGTAATCCCTTTTCTCCTAGCCGTGAGATGAATCGATTTAGTGCAGCCATGCACCCGGTGAGCTTCTGAACATCCCTGACCGAGGTACGTGGTTTCATGTTGATGATAGCTGTGATTTGTTTTTGGCTAGCCTCGATGCCCCGATGGCTAACGAGAAATCCAAGTAATTGGCCCGAAGGTTCTCCGAAGACGCATTTTGTGGGATTGAGTCTCCATTGGTATGCGCGTAGTCAGTTGAAAGTTTCCTCCAGGTCTAATATCAGGGTAGTCGGATCCTTTGTCTTTATGACCACATCATCGACATAAGCTTCTGCATTGCAGCCAATCTGATCACCCAAACAATCTTGGATGGCTCGTTGATAAGTGGTTCCTGCATTCTTTAACCCAAAGGACATGGTTTTATAACAGTAGGCACCAAAAGGAGTTATAAACGATGTCTTGGGTTGGTCTTCTTCCTTGAGGGCAATCTGATGGTACCCGGAGTAGCAATCGAAAAAGGATAATAGAGCAGAGCCTGCAGTAGCATCAACTATTTGGTCTATCCTTGGTAATCCGAAAGGATCTTTTGGACAGTGTTTGTTGAGGTCTATGTAGTCGACACACATGCGCCACTCGGCAGAGTTCTTCTTCTTGACTAGCACTGGGTTAGCTAACCACTCGGGGTGGAGGATTTCTCTGATGAATCCAGCTGCGAGTAGTTTGGCTATTTCCTTCTTGATTGCCTCTTTTTTCTCTGGTGAGAATCGTCGTAATCTTTGTTTGATAGGTCTAGACCCTTCTTTTAATTCTAGTTTGTGCTCAGCCAAGTTCCTTGGGACTCCCGGCATGTCAGCCGGTTTCCATGCAAATATATCTTTGTTTGCTCTAAGAAACTTGGTGAGCGCGAATTCCTATTCTTCAGATAGGTGACCGCTGATAACTGCCGTCTTGGAGGGATCACCGGTTTCTAGGTCGATGCTTTTTGTAAAGACTGCTGTTGATGGTTGGATAGTACCCGCCTTCTTGGTTGGGATTTCTGAATCTCCAGGCTTGGTATTATGTACCATCTGAGTGAGTTGAGCTTTTTCAGCGATTTGGACAGCCTCTGTATCACAATCGAATGATTGCTTCAAGTCACCTCTGAAAGTTAGGATTCCTTTAGGACCCGGCATCTTCAAGAGAAGGTACGGGTAGTGAAGTACTGCCATAAATTTGGCGATGGCTGGTCGTCCAAATATGGCGTGGTATGATGACTCGAAATTGGCTACCTCAAAACTGATGTACTCAGTCCGGTAATTGATCTGAGTTCCAAAAGTTACGGGTAATATGATTCTTCCGAGTGGTACAGCCGCCTTTCCGGGTACTATGTCGTAGAAGGGGGCACTTGATAGTGTGAGCTGTGTTGCGAGATCCAGATTCATCTTGCGTAGGGTGTTTGCAAAGATGACGTTGAGTCCTGCTCCTCCGTCGATGAGTACCCTGCTCAAGGTAAACCCGGCGACCGTGGGATCCAGGACTAGCGGGTAGTGCCCTGCATTGGAGACGCTGGTCCATTGGTCCTCTCGGGAGAAGCTGATCGGGTGCTCCGACTAGTCAAGGTATCTAGGAGTTGCTGGTTCTGTAGACATGATCTCTCGTAGCAAAAGTTTCTGAAGCCTCTTGCTGTCACTGGTAGTTACTCCTCCAAAAATGACATTGATAGTCCCTTTGGGGTGTTGGAAACCACCGGTGTCTTGCGGAGGGTCCTCAGCTGTCTTCTTGCCTTTGTCCTTCTTGTTTTTGTTGAAGTCGGAGTTCAAGCCTCGCTCCTTGAGTTGTCGACAGTGCCTTGCCTGATGTCCGGCTTTCGGATGAAAAGGGCATGGTCCGTCGAGTAAGTCACCAAAGGTGAATGGCTTGTTCCCCTTCTTCTGAGGCTCCATGCCAGCAACAGTATTGTCTCCTGTCCTTTTTCGGGTGTTTTGCTGTGGTGCCTTGTTGCCTCTCTGGTTGTTCCCTCGATCACCCTGCGTGTTTCTATCGGGGAAACGCTCCTGTGTACGTTTTTCTGTCGCCATCATGGAGTTTACGACCCGATGGAACTCATCAGCAGTGGTCGGGTCCTGCTTGATGAAATCTTTGTAATTGTACCTTTTGCAGATGTCATTGCCAAATAGGTCAATTACTTCTTTGTCTGTGATGTCGGATACTGTGGAGTGGATCTCTGAGAAGCGCCTATAGTATTCCCGCATTGATTCGTTTTTCTGTTGCTTATAGGTTCTGAGCTTAGTCCGGGGATCTGATCTCTCTGGGATACCCGCAAAGTTTTCGATGAAGATACGATGGAGTTGTTCCCAGGAGTCGACGGATTCGGGTTTAAGCCTGTTGAACCAAGCAAGCGGCATTGTTTCTAAAGCCATTGGGAGATAGAGTGCTTTGACGTCGTTGCTTCCACCGGCCAGCTCGACTGCTTGAGCATAGAGCCTGAGCCATCGTTTAGGTTCTGTCTTCCCGTCGTACTTTGAATAGTTCCCGGGTTTGAATTTCCGTGGGAACGAGACTG
This sequence comes from Coix lacryma-jobi var. lacryma-jobi, assembly GCA_009763385.1. Classification (NCBI taxonomy): domain Eukaryota; kingdom Viridiplantae; phylum Streptophyta; class Magnoliopsida; order Poales; family Poaceae; genus Coix; species Coix lacryma-jobi. Next base: position 116,885,673 of record CM019824.1, on the reverse strand, counting down.
CTCTGAGCCTTTGGGAGAAGCAGGGGAAGCGATCGATTGCGTCAGATGCTGTGACTGCGATTCCTCTATATGAAGATTAAGCTCCTCCCTCAGCTTGATCAGGTACTCGGTGACCCAGGCGACTCCTGGCTGGGACTCGACCGAGTCGCTCTTGAACAAGTTGCCTCTGGCTCGGGTGGGATGAAGCTTGCTCATCGGCTAGGGACTCAAGATTCCGTCCTCGGAGTTGAAGTGGGGTAGTCTGAAGCATGACTAACCGTCGTTCTTCGTCGGGAGTGCGGTTGGCCTTGGCCCCCATCTCCGTGGCTAGAGCCAGGATGTTTTGGTACGGAGTCTGGAAGACTTTATGGCCGGCGACCCTCATAAACTCAGGCTCGAGGTTACGGGAGCAATCGACTCGTCGACGATTGTGCTCGTTCTGTGACTGATGCTCCTGGTCACGTTGAGCGCGAGCTCGATTTTCCGCGTATTCCTCTAGACGCACCCGGGTATTATACTCCTCGAGTCGTACGTTGTAACGGTCTACGGCTTCCTTGCGATGAGTTGCTCGCCTTCTGCGAGCTTCTTTAGCTTGATTCCTCCTGATTCTCTTAGCCTTCATGGACTCGGTTTCTGCGGGCTCTTCCGGGTCGTTATCAGATATCATACTCAGAGTTTCATCATCCTGGAAGACATCTGGGGGGGTTGGAGGTCATAGAGATGACTGATGCCCCGCCATGAAGACTTCACGAGTGTAGCCCTGGTTTGATGATCCTGGCGTAACCGATTCCAAAGTAGAGGTGCCGGAGATTAGTTCTGTTGAGGTGTCGTGTTCCTCAAAGGGGAGCTGATGTCCGTACTGGTATGGAAGTTGCTGATCAATGGTGCCAATCAGCCTGGGCCGAGCTAGCTGTATTGGCCAATGGATGATGTTACCCTCCTTGGTAGAGCTGAAAACGAATCCTTGCTGAGCTCCAGTCAAAGGTATCTCTTGATACTCTTTGGACTTTGAGTCAATTAGGTCTCGCAGGTCTTGAGCTGAGTTCCGTAGTCCGAAGGTGACGCCATGTTTGATCTCCGGGTCCTTTTTGTTCTCCGAATTTGAGTTCGAGTAGGAGTCGGGTACTTCAAATTGGCTCTCAGAATCTCGCGGATCTTGGACTGCGAGGTTTGCTAGGTTTTGAGTGAGATCATCCATCTTTGGCATAGCTTGCACTTCCGGATCAGTGTGAAGTTGTCGACGCAGCTTTCCTTGATCATCCGTGATGCAAGTCCATGAGCCAAAAATGAAAATTGATCCCGCCGAGAACATGTTGTCTGGTTCGCCGGGCTCTTGGTCGTCGAATCACCGAAATCCCCTACCTGGCGCGCCAGCTGACGGTGTTTGTTAACCGGCAACTCGTCTTGAGTAATCTCAGATGATTTGTTCGGTGGGGATCGGCATTCGTAGGACTCGGCGAGTAAACAGGGACAACGATTTATACTGGTTCAGGCCGCTGAATACCGTAATACCTTACATCCAGTGCGGCGTATGCCTTATGTATGATTATGATTCAATGTTCGATTATCTCTGGAGACCGCACCTGCTTCCCCTTATATATCTGGGTGAAGCAGAGCGCAGACCGAGTCCTAGTCGGTTACATCAGAGGAGTCCTATTCTAATAACAAGACTTCCTTTAAGAACTCAACTAGGTTACAATAAGAGTCCTAATCCAAATACACTTCGTATCAAGTCTTTGGATCTCCAATGCCGTCCGGGATTAGTCGGAGGAATCATCTTCTGATGATATCTCTGACATCCTGGTCCGTCACCTAGCGATGGTTGGTCGTTCAAATATGGCATGGTATGATGATTCGAAGTCAGCTACCTCGAAACTGATGTACTCAGTTCGATAATTGATCTGAGCTCCAAAAGTGACGGGTAGTATGATCCTTCCGAGTGGTACAGCCGCCTTTCCGGGTACTATCCGTAAAAGGGGGCGCTTGATGGTGTGAGCTGAGTTGCAAGCTCCAGGTTCATCTTGCGTAGGGTGTTTGCGAAGATGACGTTGAGTCCTGCTCCTCCGTCTATGAGTACTCTTCCTAATTTGAGCCCGGCGACCGTAGGATCCAGGACTAGCGGGTAATGCCCTGCATTCGAGACGCTGGTCCATTGGTCTGCCCGGGAGAAATTGATCGGATGCTCGGACCTATCAAGGTATCTGGGGGTTGCTGATTCTATGGACATGATCTCTCGTAGGGAGAGTTTCTGGAGACGCTTGCTGTCGCTGGTGGCTACACATCCAAATATGATATTGATGGTCCCTTTGGGGTGTTGGAAACCGCTGGCGTCCTGCTGAGGGTCTTCAGCTGCTTTCTTCCCCTTATCTTTCTTGTTTTTATTGAAGTTGGAGTTCAAGCCTCGCTCCTTGAGCTGTCGACAATGCCTAGCCTGGTGTCCTCCTTTCGGATGGAAAGGGCATGGTCCATTGAATAGGTCATCAAAGGTGGATGGCTTGTTCCCCTTCTTCTGGGGCTCCATAGCTGCAATAGTGTTGTCCTCTGTTCTCTTGCGTGTGTTTTGCTAAGCAGCTTGGTTGCCTCTCTAATTATTGCCTCGATCGCCCTGCGTGTTCCTTTCGGGAAAGCGTTCCTGTGTGCGTTCTTCTGTCGCCATCATGGAATTTACCGCCCGATGAAACTCGTCGGCGGTGGTCGAGTAATGCTTAATGAAGTCCTTGTAATTGTACCTTTCACAAATTGCGTTGCCAAAAAGGTCAATTACTTCTCTGTCTGTTATGTCAGAGACTGTGGAGCGAATTTCCGAGAAGCGTCTGTAATACTCTCGCATTGACTCATTTTTCTGCTGCTTGCAAGTCCTGAGCTTGGTCCGGGGATCTAATCTCTCGGGAACACCCGCAAAGTTCTCTATGAAGATATGATGGAGTTGTTCCCAGGAGTCCATGGACTCGGGTTTAAGCCTGTCAAATCATGCAAGTGGCATCGTCTCTAGAGCCATGGGGAGAAAGAGTGCTTTGACGTCATTGCTTCCTACTGCCAACTCGACTGCTTGAGCATATAGCCTGAGCCACCGTTTGGGTTCTGTCTTCCCGTCGTACTTCGAGTAGTTCCCGGGCTTGAATTTTCGTGGAAACAGGACTGCTCGGAGCCTTTGGGAAAAGCAGAGGAAGCGATCGACTGCGTCAGATGCTGCGATGTCGACTCCTCGGTATGATGATTCGGCTCCTCCTTTAGCTTGATCGGGTACTCGATTGCCCAGGCGACTCCTTGCTGGAGCCCGGCCGAGTCGCTCATGAACAGGTCGCCTCTGGCTCGGATGGGATGATGCTTGTTCATCGGCCAAAGACTCAAGATTTCGCCCCTTGAGTTGTAGCGCGATAGTCTAAAGCATGACCAGCTGTCACTCTTCATCAGGGGTGTGGTTGTCCTTAGCTCCCATCTCTGTAGCTAGAGCGATGATGTTTTGGTAGGGTGTCTGGTAGACTTTGTGACCGGCAACCCTCATGAACTCAGGTTCAAGGTTGCGGGAGCAATCAGCTCATCGTCGATTGTGATCATTCTGGGATTGATTCTCCTGATCATGCTGGGTGCGAGCTTGGTGCTCTGCTTCTTCTTCCAGACGCCTCCGGCTATTATATTCCTCAAGTCGTACTTGGTAGCGTTCCATAGCCTCTTTTCGATGATTTGCTCGCCTTCTACGAGCGTCTTTGGCTTGATTCTTCCTAATTCTCTCAGCCTTCATAGACTCGGTTTCTCCAGGTCCTTCTAGATCGTTGTCGGATATCATACTCAGGGTTTCATCATCTCGGAAGATGTCTGGAGGGGTTGGAGGTCGTAGAGATGACTGATGCCCTGCCATGAAGACTTCACGAGTGTAGCCCTGGTTTGTTGATCCCGATGTAACCGACTCTAGAGTAGAGGTACTTGAGATTAGTTCTGTTGAGGTGTCATGTTCCTCAAAGGGGAGCTGATGTCCATGTTGATATGGAAGTTGCTAGTCGATTGTGCCAACCAGCCTATCCGGAGCTGGCTGTATTGGCCAATGGACAATGTTACCCTCCTCGGTTGAGCTGAAAATGAGTCCTTGTTAGGCTCCGGTCAAGGGGATCCATTGAAACTCTTTGACCTTTGCACCAATTAGGTCTTGGAAGTTTTCAGCTGAGTTTCGTAGTCCAAAGGTAATGCCATTTCTGGTATCCGAGTCCTTTTTGGTCTCAGAATTCGAGCCCGAGTAGGAGTCGGATGCTTCAGCTTGGACCTCAGATTCTTGCGGATTGAATTGCAAGGTTTGCTAGGTTCTGGGTGAGATGGTCCATCTTTGGCGTGGCTTGCGCTTCTGATTCAGTGTGAAGTTGTCGATGTAGCTTCCCTTGATCATCCGTGATGCAAGTCCACGAGCCAAAAACAAAAATTGATCCCGCCGAGAACATGTTGACGTGGTTCGTCGAGCTCTTGATCGTCGAATCGCCAAGATCCCCTACCTGACGCGCCAGCTGTCGGTGTTTGTTAACCGACAACTTGTCTTGAGGAATCTCAGACGATTTGTTCAGTGGGGATCGGCGTTCGTAGAACTCGGCGAGTACACAGGGACAACGATTTACTGGTTCAGGCAGCTTAATAGCGTAATACCTTACGTCCAGTGCGGTGTGTGCCTTGTGTTATGATTTGAGATTCAATGATAGGAGCCGGCGCTTGCTTCCCCTTATATATCCGGGTGAAGCTCGGCGCAGACCGAGTTCTAGTTGGTTACAATCAGAGGAGTCCTATTCTAATTACAAGACTTCCTTTGAGAACTCGATTAAGTTACAATGAGAGTCCTAATCCATGTAGACTTTGTATCACGCCGTAGGATCTCCCGTGCCATCCAGGGTTAGTCCGAGTACTCATCTTCTAATGATATCTCTGACATCCTGGTTCGCCATCTGTCTTCTGGAACCTTCCTCCACCGCCTACGAGGATGCATCTCAGCCGTACCTAAGGTCGGTTTGATCCTACGGCCACGGTTCCTCGCCCAGGGCTATATAAGCAGCCCCAGACCCCCCTCTCCAGGCATCTCCATCTTCATTATTCATCTCCACATCAGAAACTAGGGTTTCAAGTAGAAGTAGAGGTCCCTCTAGATGAATCTCTTCTAGTTCATCTAGAATTAGATCTAGTTCTTCTAGTTCTAGTTCTAGTTGTCTAGTTGATCTAGTTGTAATTAGAGATCGAATTAGAGAGAGGAGGAGGAGAGAACTAAGGAGGAGCCGAATCTGTCGGATCTTCCTCGACATTGTAATGGTGCAGCATCTGGTTCGTCTTTGAGTAATCTCCAGGTTCTTCATTTATCACTTCTAAAGTATTTTATTTAATTTCAGTTCTTGCTTTATTTTATTTACTGGATCTCCGCTCGTATTGAATGCTCTAGTTATTCATGGTAATTAGAGTTGTAATCATTAGTGTAGACGCGGTGTCTAGGCTAGTGTTTACTTGAGTTTGCGCCCAATCCTCCGGTTAGTTGTGGTAGCTACAAGGGTGACAACTTTGTAGATTGTTATAATCCAGCACGTTAGGATTGGTGTTCCATAGAGCTTTTTGGCAGCCTTCTCCCGATTACCCTTTTCCCAGTCTTTTTCGAGAATCGGAAAGGTACTGTTGCTCCGAAGTAAGTAAAGTATAGTGAGCCCTTAATTAAATAGACCCGCTTAGAAAACCCTATATCTCTTTCTACCCATATTACCATTCTTTTCTTGGACGTTCTTAATTCTTCTAGTACACTTCACGTTCCCCGTGGAAATCGATACCCTGGAATACTCTCGGGTGAAAGCTACATCGGTATCCGTGCGCTTGCGGATTTTTCAGTGTGCGTTTAAAATACCCAACAAGGTTTTCTGGCGCCGTTGCCGGAGAACGGTAGCTGTTCTAGAATCGAACCAAGTTCGTCTGTGTTTCTTTTCTTTTTTACCACCTTTCCCTTTTTACCACCTTTTTCTTTTACCATCCCATCACCACATGAACTCCACTCCTATCTTTAAATTCTTTGCTCCCAAGGGCGACTTGTTGGAGTTTCCACCATCATCACACCCCATTCATATAGATGGCTATGAGCTTCGCCATGCTCTTATAGCCATGGTTCGGGAAAAATCCTTCTCTGGGTCAGAAGACGAAGATCCATACACCCACCTTAGGGAATTTGAGCAGATGTGTTCTTGTCAGACTATTGCTGGCATGACACAAGAGACCATCAAATGGAAACTATTCTCGTTCTCCCTTTTGGGAAGAGCAAGAAAATGGTATGATCATTCCGTAAGAGGCGTAAATGGAAATTGGGATGAACATCTGTGTTTAGAATCACATCTTGAAGTTTTCTCAAAAGATAAGCTCAGTGTCTTAAAACAAGCACTTTTCAGATCAGTGTTCACCTTCCTTTCATGTTGCCCTTGTGTAATTTGCGTAGAGATACAATTGTTAAAATATTCCTTCAGGTATTCTTGTCACTAACCTTTCCAGGTCTGGAGCAAAGAGTTTGAAGGAATGACAAACACAAGTGTTGGAACGCACTTGCCCCACCTCCGCACTTGTCCAGGGGAAAGAGCGAAGGCGGCCAAGTGTCGGATGCAGTAGCGAAGGTAAGACGGAAGTGGAAAGTGCTCAAAGTCCCAAGAGGTCGTCCCCTTACACTGTTCATCCCCTTGGTATTTATAGGGAATACCAAGGGGCACGGCCAAATTACAAAAGGGTACAGGAAAGATTCCTCGCCTCTGCGCAGAGAGGAAGGGCAAGAGCGTAAATACACAGCTGAAGCGGAAAAACCCTAATCGGCCACCCTCCAGCGCGCTGCCACCTGGCCCTTGTTCACCTCCGGGGAGATGTGCGGCGTTCTTGACCTTCGACCGTGATCGCCGGATCTTCGGCTTCGCTTGCTTCTGGGGCAGCGCGTACTTGCCGCTCGCCTGGACCTTCGCTCCGAGCGAAGGTGGCGTCGTAAGTCAGCGGAGGTTTCCTGCAGTGCGACCGTCGCCTTGGACCTGCACAGAAGCACAACAAAGCGCGAGGGCTGACCCCGCGTCCGAGGGTCTGGGTAATGGTCTCCAATAGGAGAGGGACCTCGCAAAGACACCTGGCGATGCGCGAGGGCCAATTCCGAGCACCAGGCGGGCGGCGCTTCTGCCGAGGGTCCTTTCCCCCAACAGTAGCCCCTCGTTGTCTTGGATCTAAAAGACCGTGTTTAGGCCCAAGCAGCGCCTTTTGATGGGGACAAAAACGGGGCCCTCGGCAGCGACGCCCGCGGCTGCTTTGGGCTGGGCCGTTGTGTTGTTTTATACTATTGAAGCCTGTTTCGTTTTTTGCGCCGCGTTTTTTGGTTGGCGTGCCGACTTCGTCGGGTGGGGGGCTCGTCTCCCGGCCTATAAATAGAAAGAGTGGGTGGGGAGTTTTGATTGTGCCCTCTGCTATAGCCATCCTGCTGTTGCGATTTGCTTGTAGCGAAGGTTTGTTTTAGCTTGCGTGCGAGGGTTTGGAAGGGCATTGGCGAACATACTTGTGTGCGAAGGTTTGTTTGATAGTTTTTGGTAGCTGAAGAGATGGCCAGATTGAAGCAAACTGCTCGCGCTGTTTCTCCCACAGCCGCGGATGAGGGGATTACCTTCGAGTTTGGTCTTAGCCGGGTTTGCGCAAGTGAGATTGCATCTTATGTGCGGTGGGGCTGGGTTGAGGAAGGCAAGGCGAGGGCCAGCAGTGGGGAGACCGTGCCGAAGCCGGACGCAGATGAAGTTGTGGTGTTTGAAGAGTTCTTTTCGGCTGGCCTTCGCTTCCCAGCTGACTCCTTCGTGACTTCGGTCCTGCGGAGGTTCAACCTGCGGTTTCATCAGCTTACGCCTTCTTGCTTCACAAAGATGTCGGTCTACGTCTGGGCCTGCAGGTCTCAAGGGGTTGTCCCTCATGTCGAGGGTTTTGTTCGCACTCACCGCGTTCACATGCAGCCTCGCAAGATTACGGACAGCGAGGGCAAGACCAGCCTTGGACAATTCGCGGTGTACACTTTTTGCCATCGCGCCGGCGCGGAGCTGCCGGTGCAAGCGCAGAAGAACAAGTGGAGCAGCGGGTGGCAGGAGTTCTGGTTCTATTACAAACTCAGTGACAGCTCCGAGCTTTGCGGCGAGCTTCCAGTGCTTGGAGATGTGGGCGCCGAAGCTAAGATGAGCATCGAGGCCCATGCTGCTGTTGATTGCCTGAGGGTCGTTGCGCGTTCTCAGTGTGCGCGTGATTTAGTGGAGGAATATTGCTGTGCCAAGATTTGGCCTCTTGGCCAGAGGCGGACTTGGTTCGCTGTGGAGAATGACCCAAGGTACGAAGGTAGGGGCTTGAAGAAACCTAGTTTGGAACTGGAGAAGGTTTGGGAAAAAACTCTTAAGAAATTTCCGAGGCGCGAGGACGGGAACGAGGCTATTTTCAAACGAGTTCAGCAGTGGACGGACGAGCTCGTGGGGAAGCTTTCCCCACTGGAAGTGAAGGCTATCCATAGCTTGGTAGGCGGCGAAGGTCGAGTGAACAGAATGTTTGACATTCTTGGTATTCGGTACGCCGACTGGCCCGCTCCTTCGAGCGACGACGCGCCGAAGAAGAGGAAGCGTAAGGCTTCGGGGGGGAGTGAGATCGTCTCTCGGCCGAAGAGAGGCCGTGGTCGAGGCCGTGGCGGAGCTGGTGGCCGAGCGAAAGTGCTTGCGATGAAGGACGCTGCTGGCTCTGTTGCTGCAGGCACTTCCTCCTTGGCCGTAGCTCCGAGCGGCCGGGGTGCCGGTTCAGTCGGGGGGCGCGTGCCTCGCATTGGAGGGATCGGTGCTTTAGTCCAGACTTCGGGCGACGAGGATGAATCTGATGATGATGAGGTGGAGGAGAAGGACGCGAAGGAGGGGGAGACGGACGACGGTTCGTCTGATGAAGGCAGCGAGGGGTCTATTGAAGGGCATGACACGGATGAGGAGGTGTCTATTGGAGGCGGAGCCTCGCCGAGTGTTGGTGCGATGGTTACCCGGGGCGCAGTTGAGATTGCACAAGATATTGAGCCAGGTAGCCCTCGACGAGGTGCAGTTCCCAGCTTCGCGGGCTCGCACCTTTGGGTGGAGGGGTCTGAGTTCGATGGGGAACTTGACTCTGCGCGATCCCAGGGAAAAAGGCCGTTTGACGAGGCTAGCCGGTCCAGCCTCCCAGAATATGCTAAGAAGCTTGGGATTTCTGATCCGGCGACTGCACTGTTCACCAGTCCGGACCTTCGGGATTGCCACTTGCAGTGTAGCCCGGAGGAAAGGCGTTTCCTAGGCCGGATCTTCGGCCGCATTTGTGTGCCGGAGGCGGAGGTTCTTCTTGCAGATCAGGCGGTTGGCGACACCTTTGATGACGTTGACGTCAAGTTGGCGGAGCTGATGCTCCTGAACCGCTCAGCGAGGCGGAAGGTTAGCTCCGACATGGAGTTTATGAGGAACCATATTACTGAACTTGAGAAAGAGAATAGCAAACTGGCGCGGAGCCTAGAGAACAAAGAAAATGAAATGAGGATTGCTTCGGAGAAGGCCGCGAAGGCTCGAGAGAAGGCGGTTGAGCTGGCGAAGCGTAATGCTGATCTGATTGCCGCAGGAAGAGAGAAAGACAAGGCTTTGGCTGAGGCCGAGGGTCGGCTAGTTGATTTGAAGAAGTCTTGGCGAACGAGTATGGAGAACGTCAAACGTAAACTTGATTGTTGCCTGACTGAGGCTGGGGGCTCAGCCGGAGAGCCATTGCCTGCAGCTGATGCAGAGGCCTTCGAGGGCTGGCTGGGCAACGAGCTTGATGTGTTTAGCTCGCTAGTTTCCAACGCGGCCGATTTTGGTGGCTACGCCGGGGCCTTGGCAATGGCGAGCACGCTTCGACTGGCGGATTGTGATCATCTTCGCAAGGTCAAAAGGCCGAGCCATGTCTTTCCGTCGGTTGAAGAGGTTCGTCAGATGAAGGTTGATGACGCAGAAGTTCGGAACTGTGCGATGCGTTTGCTTCGCAAGTTTTGGATCGCCGGAGGTGGCCGAGCTCTCGCCTTCGAGGAAGCTGCCGAGGCTACGCGTCAGGTTCGCATTTTTTAAGTTTTTTGATTTTTGTTGCTTTTGTTTTAGAGGGGTTGTTTGTTGATTTTGGCGAGGTTTGTCTTTTGTTTTGCTTATAGGCTCGACGAGATGCAATGCCCTCGCCGCCTACGGAAGTTGCAGCGAGGGGTGACTCCGAAGCCGCCCCTGAGCCAAGCTGTGCGGGGGTTACGCTCGCCGAGATCGAGGCGTTGACCGGGGGCGTGCCGATCGTGGAAGGAGATGCTGCGCGGGCGACGGCGATGGAAGAGGAGACTACGACAAATGTCGAGGCTGCTGTGGAGGAAACCACGGCGGAGGAGGCGTCAGCTGGGACCTCGACTGTCGCCGCTGGCGAGGGTTTGGATGTCAACCGAGGGGAAGCTGGGCAGGTGTGATGCCTGGGTTTGTTGGGGCGAGGGGGGCCTTTTTGTAGATACTGTGGTTGTTTGTAAAGACTTGACGAGGCTAAGACATCTCGTATTTTTGTGCAACATGCAGGTTCCTAACGGAACCGTGCTAGACGTATTCGACGTGACTCCGCTGATGTTGAACTACCAAGATGTTTTTATAACTGGTGAATCGTGGGCTCGCGCTAGGTTTAAACATCCTTCGCTTTCCTTTGAACGTTTTTGGTGGTCGAAGGTGCGGAGATATGATTTAAAAAATAGTAGGTCGAGTCGATTTTGGCGCGAAACAGACTATACAGACCGCCAAGCCGATCGTTATTTGTTTGGGTCTTCTTCGACCTCGCAAGCTGGCGGTGATGATGATATTGACGAGAACGCAGCTTTGGAATATTTGTTCGGGCAAAGGGAGCTTGAAGTTGGTTCGGATGGGGCGCTTGTGATCCCGAAGGAAGAACCCTCGGAAGTTAATGAGACGAGGCATAGGTACATGTATAGGGCGAGGGTTTTACCCGGGGAGCTGCCGATTGTCCCTGCAACTCCTTTGTTGTGGGGACCCCTGGTTCCAGCGGAGGGGGGGTTTGAGGTGGAGACCGAAGGTTTGGATGATTTGGTGTTGATTGAGGGGAGCGGTGGTTCCTTGTAAAGATTTTTTATTTTGGGATATGTTCGTTGTTGTAACGTTGTTTTGTAACGGTATGAGAAAAAACGCATGGGTTGTGTGCCATGTTTGCTGTGCTACTTGACGTTTCTTATATTGTTATATTGTTTTAACAGCGACGCCCTGCTTTATCTTTTAGCGAGGCTCGTGTATTTGCTCGTGTGAGCTTGTTTTGAAAAAACAGCGACGCCCCCTTTTTCTTTTAGCGAGGCTCGCGCACTTGCTCGTGTGAGCTTGTTTTGAAAAAACAGCGACGCCCCCTTTTTCTTTTAGCGAGGCTCGCGTACTTGCTCGTGTGAGCTTGTTTTGCAAAAACAGCGACGCCCCCTTTTTCTTTTAGCGAGGCTCGCGCACTTGCTCGTGTGAGCTTGTTTTGAAAAAACAGCGACGCCCCCTTTTTCTTTTAGCGAGGCTCGCGTACTTGCTCGTGTGAGCTTGTTTTGAAAAAACAGCGACACCCCCTTTTTCTTTTAGCGAGGCTTGCGCACTGCTTTTAAATCATGTTGACTTGAAGAGGATTGACACGTTGTCTATAGTCACGATTCGCGGGTGTTACGAGGGTCGATGGTTTGGATTTTTGCGATTTGCAAAATCGGTGTGCTTGTGTGATTAGTTGCTATGCCGAGACCTGATGGACGGCAGGGGAGGTGCACATTGTAGGGCGAGGCGGGAGAAAATGCACCGTCTGAGGCCTGGCTGGAGGGCTCTAGCGAGACGGAGAAAGTGGGCCCGCCACGAGGCCTGGCTTGGAGGGCTCGGGCGAGACGGAGAATGTGGGCCGCCGAGGCCTGGCTTGGAGGGCTAGGGCGAGAGAGGAGAATGTGGGCCCGCCCAAGGCCTGGCTGGAGGGCTAGGGCTGCGGGCGAGACCGAGAATGTGGGCCCGCCCGAGGCCTGGCTTGGAGGGCTCGGGGAGACGGAGAATGTGGGCCCGCCCGAGGCCTGGCTTGGAGGCTCGGGCGAGACGGAGAATGTGGGCCGCCCGAGGCCTGGCTTGGAGGGCTCGGGCGAGACGGAGAATGGGGGCCCGCCCGAGGCCTGGCTTGGGGGCTCGCGGCGAGACGGAGAATGTGGGCCCGCCCGAGGCCTGGCTTGGAGGGCTCGGGCGAGACGGAGAATGTGGGCCCGCCCGAGGCCTGGCTTGCTTGTGCGAGAATGCTCGACTTTTTGGACTTCGCGCCCTCCCTTATTTCTGGCGGAGGTGAAGTTTGCTTCTTCTGCGAGCCCCTGTCGTTTGTGCCAGGGTGCTTGACTCTTTGGGACTTCGCGCCCCCCGTGTTTTAGGCGGTGGTGAAGTTTGCTTTTTGCGAGCCCCTGTCGTTTGTGCCAGGGTGCTTGACTCTTTTGGGACTTCGCGCCTCCCCTTGTTTTAGGCGGAGGTGAAGTTTGCTTTTTGCGAGCCCCGTCGTTTGTGCAGGGTGCTCGACTTTCCTCCCCTTATCTTAGGCGGAGGTGAGTTTGCTTTTTGCGAGCCCTGTCGTTTGTGCCAGGGTGCTCGACTTCCTCCCCTTATCTTAAGGAGGAGGTGAGTTTGCTTTTTGCGAGCCCCTGTCGTTTGTGCCAGGGTGCTCGACTTTCCTCGCCTTGTTTTAGGCGGAGGTGAAGTTTGCTTTTGCGAGCCCCTGTCGTTTGTGCCAGGTTGCTCGACTTTCCTCCCCTTGTTTTAGGCGGAGGTGAAGTTTGCTTTGAAAAGAAAAAGAAATGTTTTTCGAAGCAATCTTAGCAGGTTTTCATCGAATGTAGCGCTCTTGAAAGAGGTCCGCTTTTTCGATGCTTGGGAGTAGAGGGTTGGAGATTTTGCTTTTTTGGGGGTTCTAGCCTGTATTATGCTTTGGATACTGCCTCATTAAAAACCTTACGCCCCTTCGTAAGGAAAAAGAGTGCAGCTCATGTTTTTGTCAAGTACATGAGTGTAGATAACATAGTATGTGACAAAGATTACATAACGCGAGGGCTCGCTAAGGCTCCGCTACGGGTAGAATTTGCGAAGGTCGTCTATGTTCCAGGTGTGTGGTAGGATATTGCCTTCGCTGTCGGAGAGGTGGAAAGAGCCTGCGGCGATTGCATTCTGCGATCAGGAACGGGCCTGTCCACTTAGGCTGGAATTTTTCGGCCTTGCTGGCGTTTTGTTTACGGATGAGGACGAGGTCACCCTCTGCAGGTTTTGATTCTGACCTTTTTATCTCTCCATTTTTTGGTCTCTTCCTGATACTGCGAAGGGTGAACTGCGCTGCATCTTGTTTCTTCTAGCAAGTCTTTGTCAGTTAGCTTGGCTGGCTCATCACCTGCGAGGGTTGTTCTTGGTGAAACGTGTTTTAGCTCCTCTGGTAACACGGCTTCTTCGCCGAACAAAAGTTTGAACAGTGTGAATTTGGTTGCTCTGCATTCGGAGGTATTCTGAACCAGGTGACTGCAGTTAGCTCGTCTGCCCATTTGCCTTTGGGTCTGCCTTGCAATTTTTTGGGATGGATTGGAAGATTGTTGCGTTGGCTCTTTCGACTAGACCGTTGGACTGCGGGTGTCGGACTGAGGCGAAGCATAGAATTGTTCCGATTGTGCACAGAATTCTTTGAAGACCTCGCTGTCAAACTGGGTGCCGTTGTCGACGGTTAGATGTTGGGGGACTCCGAAGCGACAAACTATCTGCTGCCAGAAAAAACTTTTTACTGCGAGGGAGGTTATGGAGGACAGCGGTCTTGTTTCGGTCCATTTGGTGAAATATTCCACGGCTACCACTGCATAGCGAAGGTTCCCGGAGCCGTCGGTAGTGGGCCCACGAGATCCATTGCCCACCTTTGTAGAGGCCAGGTTGGGCATATGAGGGTTGTGGGAGCCCCTGGGGTGTTTTGGTTTTTTGCTGTCAGTTGACAACCTTCGCACTTCTTGACGATGGTTTCAGCATCTCTCAGCGCAGTTGGCCAGTAGAAACCTTGCCGGAAAGCCTTCCTACTAGTGCCCTCGGACCATTGTGTGAACCACAATACCTTCGTGGATGAGTTTGAGAATGTCGTTACCTTCGACTGTGACACGCACTTGAGCCAAGGTGAGGTTACCGAAGCTTTGAACAAGGTGTATCCACAATCTTGTACCCTCGCACTCTTTGCTTTAGTCTGTTCTCTTCTTCTTGGAGCTGGGTTCATGGAGTCCTTGATGTAGGCCATGATAGGTGCTCTCCAATCCTCGCACTGAATTGTGTTGATCAGCTTGATGCTGATTTCGGAAGCTTCGAAGGCTGACCGAGTGGAAACCTCGTAGAACACGTCCGGAGGGAGCTGTAGCTGCTGCGCGGCTGCTTTGGCTAAGCAATCTGCTTCGCTATTTCAGTCCTCGATATTGCTTTTACGGTTATGCGAGGAGGAAGAAAGATTCTAACCTTCGACATATTGAAAATACTTTGAAGCTCTGGATCTTTGCTTTGTAGTTCTTTCAATGTGCCCCGCAATGACTTGAGAGTCTGTGTTGATGAGTGCCCTTCGGACTGATAACGACCGCAACCTTGAAAGTGCCAGAATCACAGCCTCATATTCAGCGGAGTTGTTTGTGCACTTGAATTCCAGCCTTCGTGCGTATCTCAGCTTCGACCCGGAAGGCGAGATTAGAATGGCCGAGGCACCGGCGCCAGTTGCACCCCAGGCCCCGTCGACGTAAACGATCCAAAACTGGTCCTGCTGCAGCTCACCGGGGCGAGGGTCGGGTGTCCATTCTGCTATGAAATCAGCCAGCACCTGTGATTTGATCGCTGTTCTGCCAACGAAGGTTATTAAACATAACTATTAAGCTCGACTGCCCATTTTGCTATTCCAACGGCTTCGTTGTTTTTGAAAATGTTCTCGAGAGGGTACGTCGAAGGTACATGTATCTCGTGCGCCTGGAAATAGTGCTTGAGCTTTCTTGATGCATGACGACGGCGTATGCTATTTCTCAAGCTCCGAATAATTCTCTTTGGGCCTTCGAGGGTTTCTGAAACATAGTAGATTGGGGCTTGTCTGGTTTTGTTGTTTTCGTGGAGCTCCTTGATGAGGACTGCGCTTGCAGCGTGTGGCGAAGCTGCGACGTAGGTAAACAATAAGTCTCCCTTGCTTGGGCTGGTTAGGGCAGTCAAGCTGGTCAGATATTTTTTCAACTCCTCGAAGGCCTTTTGCTGCGGGACCCCAGTTGAAGGGAGCGTGCTTCTGAGTGTTTCGAAAAATGGTAACCCTCGCTCTGCGGATCTTGAGATGAATCTGCTAAGTGCTGCCAAACGACCGGTCAGACGCTGAGCTGCTTTCTTGGTCGTCGGGGGTTCCATGTTCATGATGGCATCAATCTTCTCAGGGTGGCTTCGATTCCTCTGGCTGAGACGATGCAACCTAGCAATTTACCTCGCTTACCCCGAAAACACATTTTTCGGGGTTTAGTTTCAGTCCGGCGGACGGAGATTGCTGAATACCCTCGATAAGTCTGGTACGTGGTTCTCTTTTAGTTCACTTTGAACGACTAGGTCGTCGACATAGGCGGAGACAGCATGCTCATCCTTGAACACTTCGGAGGTCATGCGAGCGAAGGTTGAGCCTGCATTTTTCAACCTTCTGCCATCCTTCGGAAGCAAAAGGTGCCCGAGGGTGTGATAAAGCTTGTTTTTTCTTCGTCTTCTTCATTCATCCAGATCTGATGATAGCCTGAGAAGCAATCAAGGAGGGATAGCATTTGGCAACCTGCCGCTGTCGACCAGGGTGCTTATGTTTGGGAGGGGGAAATCATCTTTTGGACAGGCTTTGTTCAAGCAAGTGAAATCGACGCACATTCGCCATTTTTTGTTCTTCTTTTGGACAAGGACCACGTTTGAGAGCCAAGTGGGTATTTGACTGGGCGAATGACGCCTGCGTCCAGAAGCCTTTTTACTCAGCCTTCGCTGCCTCCTTTCTTTCTTCTGACATCTTGCGAAGCTTTTGTTTGATTGGGCGATAGCCTGTTTTGATGTTCAGGCTATGCTCGATCATTGATCTGTTGACTCCTTTTAGGTCTTCTGCGGACCAAGCGAAGGTGTCGGAATTTTCTCTGAGGAAGGTGACGAGGCTGCCTTCTGATTGAGGGCCCAGATTGGCTGTGAAATAAGTACCTTTCTTTCGGCCTCGAAGAGTTGGACTTGTTTGGTTTCATCCTTTGGCGCCGCCTTCACTCTGTCATTGCGGACCTCGCCCTCGACGCTGATACCGGGGGTTTGAGGTTTGGACAAATTATGTACATTGGCGTTGCCCCGGGGCTACGTTCCCTTCAGCTGTCCTTGCAATGTCCTGGTCCCCGAATACCGCGACCGCACCTTCGGAGCGGGAAGTTTCATGCATAGGTAGGCGGGATGGATGACCGCATTGAACGCGTTTGTGACCCCTCGGCCAAAATGGCATTGTATGGGTAGAACATGTCGACGACATCAAATGTTATATGTTCCGTCCTGCAGTTGATTTGGTCGCCGAAGGTCACGGCAGAGAAATTTTCCCGACGGCTCTCACTTGTTGACCACCGAAACCGTATAGGGGGTTGTCGGCCGGTTGCAGAAGATTTCTGTCAAGCTTCATGCTGTCGAAGGTTGAAGCGAACAAGATGTCAGCGGAGCTTCCTGTATCGACCAGTATTTTGGTGACAGTCCACCCAGCGTGGTTGGTTTCGATCACCATGGCATCTGTGTGAGGGTAATCTCTTAGCTTCATGTCACTGGAATCGAAGGTTATTGGGATGTGAGACCAACGACCGAATTTATGTGGTCCTTCGACGGCCACGGGTGAACGCGTCTGGCATGTTCCTTCCTCTGCCGTTTGTTACCATGGTCTTCATTTGAACCTCCGGTGATAGCTAGAATCACACCGAAGGTCGATGTTGGATTGTTGATGGTTGTTTGGTTCGAGGCTTCGGCTTTCACAGGTTGTGGTGCTGGTAACGCGGGGATTGGCGGTGGTGGTGGCAGAGCGCTGGTGGCTTGGTGGGTTGTTGGAATTTGGTTTGGGGGGTAGCTGGGTATGTGACTGTGTAAGGTGGGTTTTGGCGTGTGGGGTGGTTGTTGGCTGATAATGGGTTTGGTTGTAGAGTGGGTGGGTGAGTGTAGGAGGGTTGTTGCGAAGGTAGGCCGTAGTTTATGGGGTATAGTGGTATGTTGGATTTGGTGGGTAGAAGCTTGGTTTTCTTGTGTGGTTTATGGTTCGGGAGTCTGACGGAGCAGGTTTCCTGGATTCCTGGTATTCCTTTCCCTTGGCGAAGCATTCGCATTGCTTTGTTGTGTGCCCCTTTCCCATTCCACAGAAGTGACAATACATTTTGGCAGGATCTCGCTGATGCTTGGTACCGCTGGTTCGGCGGAGGTGCAAAACCTGCGGGGCTTGGCTGCTCGGGTGTTGAGCGCGCCCGTGTTTGATGTTCATAATTTGTTGCTTTGTGGATTGCACCGACATTGCTTTGCTCTTGGCGAAGGTTGCTTTCTCTCGGCTGAGGCCTAGGCTGTGGCTTTGCTGAGACCTCTGAGCGTCGGACTTCGCTCTGAAATCCATGTCAGCTCTACAGTATCTTCCATTGTTTCATGCAACTCTTCGATTGAGTTGCCGGTTTTCTGGCAAATTTTGAGGAGCATGGTCCTGGGCGCAGGCCACTGACTGCAGCGAGGATGACAGCCTCGTCAGATATCCCAGGGGTCCTTGCTCTGATTTGAATGAACCTTCGCCAGTAATCTTGCAGCGGCTCGCGTTCTTCTTGCTTGCAATTGAATAGCTCGATGGGTTTGACGGTGCTGGAGTGACGCCCTTGAAATTTGTACACAGCTTGTCTCTGAGGGAGGCCCAGGAATCCACAGTTCCGGGGCGAAGGTTGTTGTACCAAGTTTGAGCAATGTCTCGCAGAATGATGACAAAGGATTTTGCCATTGTTGATTCGTCACCGCCTGCTGCGGCAACCGCTGCTTCATAGCTCATGATGAACTGGCGAGGGTCGGAAATCCATCATAGCGGGGTAGGTTTTGTGGATTATAGCATGGTGGCCAGGGCTGGGTTTGGAGTATTTGGGAGAGCGGTGACTTTGGATCGTACGGCATTTGGTGTTGCTGATGCCTTCGCTGAATGCGAAGGTTTTGTTCTCTCTCATCTGGGTAGAGTTGGCGGAAGTTTGGGTGTCTCACAGGATATGGCTCTGGGTGTACTGGTGGTGGTGGGGGTGGTGGATGGTGACGAAGGTTATCTTGATTCGGCTCCTCATTCCCCTCTCGCAACGGGGGTATCTCCTCATTATCCCAGCCTTCGGCTTCGGCTTCTGCCGCGGCGAGGGATTCCTCCATGCGGCGAAGCTGCTCCCTGGCCTCGTCTGCCCTCTGTCTGATCGAGCGCAGTCGGTTATGTCTCTCAAGCTGTTCCAGGCGCCTCTTCTTCTCTTGCAGCTCAGCCTCGAGCCTTTCAAGGGCCTCGAGGCCCACCTCTTCTTCTTCTCCTTCTCCTTCTCCCGAAGTGTGTGGGTGTGGCTGCGTCGCCACTCAGGCCTGGGGGCCCAGGGATTGGGGTTCCGGGGTGACATTCTCTCCTCCCGAGGGCTGTGCAATTTCCTCAGCAGGCGGGACCACCGCTGCCGCCTCTCTAGCAACGCGCTGGTCCTTCGTCGAAAGTGCTCTCCTATTTCCCGCCATTTCAGACTTCGTCTCCCCACGGACGGTGCCCAACTGTTGGAACGCACTTGCCCCACCTCCGCACTTGTGCAGGGGAAGAGCGAAGGCGGCCAAGTGTCGGATGCAGTAGCGAAGGTAAGACGGAAGTGGAAAGTGCTCAAAGTCCCAAGAGGTCGTCCCCTTACACTGTTCATCCCTTGGTATTTATAGGGAATACCAAGGGGCACGGCCAAATTACAAAAGGGTACAGGAAAGATTCCTCGCCTCTGCGCAGAGAGGAAGGGCAAGAGCGTAAATACACAGCTGAAGCGGAAAACCCTAATCGGCCACCCTCCAGCGCGCCGCCACCTGGCCCTTGTTCACCTCCGGGGAGATGTGCGGCGTTCTTGACCTTCGACCGTGCTCGCCGGATCTTCGGCTTCGCTTGCTTCTGGAGCAGCGCGTACTTGCCGCTCGCCTGGACCTTCGCTCCGAGCGAAGGTGGCGTCGTAAGTCAGCGGAGGTTTCCTGCAGTGCGACCGTCGCCTTGGACCTGCACAGAAGCACAACAAAGCGCGAGGGCTGACCCGCGTCCGAGGGTTGGGTAATGGTCTCCAATAGGAGAGGGACCTCGCAAAGACACCTGGCGATGCGCGAGGGCCAATTCCGAGCACCAGGCGGGCGGCGCTTCTGCCGAGGGTCCTTTCCCCCAACAACAAGGTATTCCAACTAATCATCATGCAACATTGAATTACATTCATCCAATCTTGATTTTTGCAAATCTAAGCTTGGGGGATACACTTAAGAACATCTCTTGCCATGTTGTTATGTTGGTTGCCCCTACCTTTAAGACATGCTCATGTGCACTCTCATCACCATTTGAGTAAATATCTTTCATGCTTTAATGCTACCCTCATTTGCTATAGTATATGTTTAGGTTTGAAGTACTTTCATACATCTCTAAAATAAAGCATGGTGCCTAGTTAGGAGTTGTGTTCTTGCTTTCAAAGGCCTTTAATTTAAGCATGCTTAGGTTAAAATGCTTTCCTAAATCAAATTAGACATGGTGTCTAGGTTGGTTTTTGAGCCGATAGTATGCTATAGTGGATGTTGGATATTTTGTTGGACTAACCCCTGCAGGAAAACTATCAATATCAATTTGGGAAAGTCCTGAGATGAACTCACACTGGAGATGAAGAGACACATGAACTTCAACAACTTGCGCAAGGGAGACACAACTCAATGATCATGGAGAAATGAGATCCATAGAACAAGACAGAAGATGAGTGCCACAAAACAAATACCTACAATCAAAGCACTCACTCCACGGAAATAGGTGAACAAGTATTCTTGGAAGACAGAGACCATTGTGTGGGCTCTCGTCTCTGAACCCTCAGATCAAACAGTACAAACACAAGCAGTGGGAAGTTATTCTCTCTTCTAATCAAGAGCTAGCTTGGGGATGAAGTGGTACGACTGCTTTAACAATAAGGTCTACAAATTCAACACATGAACATGTTGTTGAAGAAATTTGGGTATCCACCTTCCTCACAAGCCAGCTTGGGGGAGACACAATTTCATTGTCTAGATTTGCTTCACGATCAAGGGGAGGAATGAGAAATCCAGCTTTGAGACACTTTGACCTCTACTCACCACTTTGATTAATACAAGTCACTAGACGGTACCCCAGCCAAGAAGAAGAATATGATCTACCAGTCATTCTTGGAAGATCGTTCTTGAAAACCTTCAATATTATCATCTATGTCGACCTAGAGAAATCCTGAAGGACCGAATTGGCGACCAGAGGGGGGGTGAATGGGAGCCTAAAATTTCTTTTGAAATTACGGCCTCTGTCCCAACAAAATCAACCCCAAAAGCTTCGGACTCAAACGTGATGCCCACGACCCTCGGAAAGAGGGTGGATGATCCCTAGGATCACAGTGAGCCACCACACATGAGAGCAACTCAAAACTCTCAAAACTCCGAGTCAAGTTCGTGCCTAAAAGACCCACTCCCAAACGTAGATAGAGGGCTACGTGGGATTCCTCCAAATACCGATGCTAACGCGTAGCAAAGATATGTACAGAGGTTCCTAGGTGAACTCTAGGAGCCGGATACAAAGCGGAAAAGCGGGAGGGCCAACGCACTAAAACTGCACAAGCTGCAGAATCCCGGACAGTCCGCCGTCAGGCTCCCGGACTGTCCGCGACACGGGGGCCGGACTGTCCGCCGGCCAAAGGACAAAAACAGCAACGCTGCTGGACGCCCCAGCGCGACTCGCGGACTGTCCACGCCTGTCACTGGCAGACTATCCGCTGGTCACCCGAGTGGAAAAGCATCGAGGCAAACAGCCACTCCTCCGGCTGGAACCCCGACTCGCGGACTGTCCGCGGCTGGGGGGGCGGACAGTCCGCCCACTGCCCAGAACGCCCAAAAACGCCACGAGACAAAACCAAAATCGATTGGATCCTCACCAAATCAAATGGGGCTGCAACTAAACTCCTCCCAAGTGTTCTTCTACGTGTTGGGAAGCTAATCCTAGGATATCATCACTCCAAACCAACTAATCCATGAGAAATCTGAAGAACACTAGAAAAGGGGAAGAACGAAGAACGAACGCGATTTTGACCCAATCTATGTGCTCGTGAGCTTAGAGGGGAAATCCTTCAGTAGAAAGAAGGAGCTCACGGCAACAAACAATCTGATTCAAACGGAATCGCAATCGTTGCTCGGAGAGGGAGAACGAGGCAAATCTCCGAGAAGGGAAAAACAAAAATGCGAAGAACAAAAACGTGATTCGATCCAAATTGCAGCGAACAAAAAGAGGGGCGAAATTGATCCCTGGATTGCTACTAGATGATGAATTGTGTAGCACTCTGTGTCGGGTTACAAGCCACTCCTCGCAGTACAAAACGCGGATGTCAAAAAGCTCAAGAACAAGAGCCGGTCTCTCCTCTACCCCTAGCCTCCTCTCACCTAAACAAAATGAGAGTGACACCTCCAAGGATGGGCTGCCCTAACCAGCCCCCTTCATATGTATAGGCGCACGTCCGAAGACCAAAACGCCCTCTCATGAAGCACTCAACCCAAATACCCCCTAGGGGTAAAACTATCCAACCCTAGCAGTTTTCATCCGACGGCCACGCCCGCACATCGGGTAGCTTCGCCTCGACGCGACCTCCCTGATGCCGCCATGTGCCGTCATGTCGACCACCGCGCCTTCCTCCGATAGCTTCGCCGCAACGCAAGCCTCTCGGTGCCACCACGCGTCGACCGTTCCGCATAGGAACCTCCTGTAACACCCCTGATGTTAAGCAATCCAAAATGCATAACTTGACATCTCATGAGCATAAGCATCATCATCTCATGTTGCATTCTTTTGTAAAGTGTCTTTTCATGTGTGGCTTGTAATGTTATGCATGGTGTGATGCTTGTTTGACTTGTTTTTGGAATGTTTGATTCTCCTAAGTAGTTGAACCTTGTTGAGGGGTCAAAATGAAGCTAGGTTTGTGTGGTCATTTTGGCTAACCAAGTCTCTAACCCTAGTTGCCTTAATAGAGCCCTAGGAGTCCTTTTGTTTGACTAACTAAGACCTCCTTGATAGAAGCTTTGCATGGCTGTGCCCTTAACCAAAAGTGTGTAGAATTTAGAGTAGAACAAAAAGTGTTTAAGGGCCAACTCATGAAAATGGGTTTAGCAAGGTGTTTTAGGACCCACAAGGCAGAAATGTGGGAGATTAGACTTAGAAAAATTCTTCTAAGTCCTAACTGCCGAAACAGTTTCGTCTGGTGATCTTTCGAGAATTCTTGAGAGCAATCCAGGCCGAACCACAGCTTGATCTTGTAACCAAAGTTGTAGTCGGCACATAGATCTACTCAATGGAACAAGTGGTTTAGCGTTTCATCGAGTGGATTAGGAGATAATCACGCGCAAAATCCGGCCGTCAGTCGGCCATCAGCGACTGAATCAGCCGATTCAATTTGAATTGGCCGTGGTCGTGGCCGACCGCGCCAGAGCTTGGCCGCTGCGTGGCGCCCGACGCCTGGCGAGCCGCGTCCGCGCGGGGCGTGGCGAGCACAAGGCCCGCCCGCCTGCACTTACACAGCCAAGCTGCTCCACTCCCTCCGCTCTGACCCCCTCTCGCTCTCGCCATCGCTCGAGCAGGTAAGCGCCGCCGCGCGAGTCCGCCGGCTTTTCCCGCCGCTCCGCTGCGGTTCCATCCCAACCATCCCGCCAAAACAAGTCGCCGTGACCTGCTCCACCTCCTGCCCTAGCTAACTTGAGCCGAAGGCCTCTGGGTAAGCCGCGGAGCACGCGTCCGCCGTGTTCACCATGGCCGGCGAGCTCAGTCCGTCGTGGCCAACCCCCTTTCCGAGCTCGTCCGTTTGTCCTAGCTAGTGTTCGTGAGTCGCCTTGACCGTAGAAGATGATGGTGGTGTCGGTTTGGCCGATTAGGGTTTGGTAGTGGCCGTACGTCGCCGTCCGCCGCCGGCTCTGCTTGCCATGGACGACGAGCCGCGGTCTCGGATGTTTCTCAAAGCAACCTACCTTCTTTGCTTCGATTAGGGTTTGCTAGGGTTTGAGGAGTGTGAGTAGGCCGTCGGTTTCTTCGAGAAGGCCGGAGATGGCCGACGTGGCGAGCTCCTGCCGCCGCGGCCGCCATTCTCGCCAGCGAAGCTTTCTCCGTTCGTGCGCTAGGCCTTTTAGTGGTACCGTCGGGTGCGGAAAGTCGAGGGGAGTCCTCCGGTGGTGTAGGTTTCGCCGGGGAGGTCGCCGCCGGCGAGCTCCGCCGCGGTCAACCCTTCCTCTGCTTCTGTGTGCCTTACAAGTGGGGCCGGTTTGACCCGGGGTCCCGCCAGTCAGTGGCTTGGGTCCCAACTCTCAGCGGACCAGGGTGAAGTAGTTTGGGTACGCGTAGCAGTTTAGGTTGAAGAGTTTTTCAGGGTTTTGTTTAATTAGTTTTCAGAAAAATTTGTAGAGTTTGTTTAATTCATATCTTGCACTCTGTAAATGCTAAAAAGGTGAAATAAGTTTTGTTAAGTTTGTTGTGATGTGTTCTATGCATAAAAAAATGTAATATGTCAGTTTGTGATGAATTTATGTGTAGTTATATTTAATTTATGTTTAGGCTGAAATCTTGTTAAATGCATAGTAAACTATGTATTGCTCAAATAATGTGATTCTTGTTTTGTTAGGTTTGTATTGATGAATAGTTTCTGGGAAAAATGTAATATGGTGTTGTTCTGTGGAATATTTTGGGCAGTAGCAATTAAAGTGATTAAAGGTTGTTTTCTTGTTTAATTTGTAGTAACTAAAATATGAGGAATATGAACCTGAGAATTTTTATACACTGCTCTTGTGCTAAGAAGTTCAGTGGAAAAATGGGAAATTTGTTGTTTGACACTTTTAGTTAGGGTGTGTAGTTCAAAGCACCATTTTGTGGTAATGTTTGTCTTTTTCATAGAGGATAGAGTTCAAGTCCAAATGGGGTGAAATTTGGACAGGGGACTAGATTTCATATTGTCAACTTCCAATAATTTCTGTAGATTTTTCTGAAGTTATTAACTGAGGGTTGTTGGTCTAGGTAAATAAAATGATTAAGTGGTAGCAAATGGTTAAGTAATGATCGGATGATGTTGACTACCTTGTTGAAGAAAATGAAGTAGATGACATGTGCTTTCTCCTGAGTTATCTTGTTCTATGTTGCATCACCAATGCATCCCATGTGCATTCATTTTACTTATACATGTTACGCATCATACAGTATCGGTAGTGGAGCTCCAGAAGCCGCCACCGGAGGAGCCATGTCCGGAGGAGACCCCAGACGAGAGGACCGAAGAAGGAGGACGTCGAGGACCTGCCTGAGTGCCGCGACCATCGACCCTACGACTTTGAAAGAGGCAAGCCCGGAGCATCCCACTCCTACGGTTTGCGCAAAAGCAATTACAAAATTAACCTGATATGTTTGTTGCATTAGGTTATAGGAGTTGAGTGATACAGTTGATGCATTACTTACTTATCCTTGTCCACCTGCAATTATTATCTTGATATCCCTGTTAAGTCTAGGCTCGTTTATGCTTAGCCCTGCTTAGACCGGTAAAAGTCAGGTGATTTCCTGTCTCCCGCATATAGGTGGATACTGATCATGACTAGCCTCGTGCTATTATGGAGATAACCATGTGATAATTAATTTGAGACCGGGTGGGATGTCGGAGCAGCTGGACATGGGTTCTCTGTGCTAGTAGTCTCCCGTCTGTGTCGATTAGGACCCGACGAAGGCACACCTCAGTCATTTTGAATGCGTCAATCACTTAACGGAGCAGGTGCGGGTGCCTCCCGTGAAGCCGAGTAAGGTTATTCGAGCCGGTGATGGAGATGTTGACGCCTAACATCCAGGCCTTATATGTACCGTGGGCAACTATTCTGAGCAACCTGGCATGGTTCGTGAACAGGCGGGGCCTGATTGACTTGGCATGACCGTGAGCAGTTATAGCTTGAGCGACCTGGCATTGAGATAACCCCCGGTGTAGAAGGGCCCATGACCGTCCCGCGCGTTGTGTTCTCGAATTTCCTGAAGTGGTCGCCGACGGCTGCCTAGCAAGGTGTGATCGGGCGAGTGTGCGACAATTTATCCCCAGCTGGGTAGGAATCAATTATAATCGCCATCACTCCTGGATAGTGAGTAACTTGACTGGGCATGTGTTACCGTAGTAACTTATGGAATTAAAGATGGTTATCGTACTGAATCTGAAAGGCTATTGATGAAATAGCCACTCTTGCTTGATTAATTAGCCAAGTGATTGATCTAGCTCAGGTGCAAATCTAGTTAATCAGGTTGATTACATAAAATGACTGCTAATACTCTAATGATGATTTTTAATAATAAAATGCTTTTATGCAAAAAGGTAAGTATGGCCAGCCAGATATAGCCTTGCATACTCCTGGTGTCACCTTATTTCTGGTTTATGACGGGTAAGTCTAGCTGAGTACCTTCTCGTACTCAGGGTTTTATCCCTTGTTGTTGCAGATGGGCTGTACTTCTATGGCTATTGCGAGAACTGTCTGTACCCCGTCGTGGGTGATGACTAGACCATGGGCATGGTCATCTCTTATCGTCTCCTGATGCTTTTGTGGACTGATCAGGCAATGGCACCGTATTGTGAACTAAGAACTTATGTTTAAAACTATGTTGCTTCCGCTTTTGAATTCCGAACTATGGTTTGTAATAACTGTTGAACTCCGATGTATCTGAACTATGTGCGAACTGAATGTACCTCGTGGACATGTACGCTAATCTTTACGATCTTGGCTAAAGTTGAATGTTTGAAATCCTTTGAGATTCTGGACTACCGGGTTTGTACGAGCTTAAGTACCTGTTAATCTCTGTGAAGCGGGGATTCAGTGCTTAATCTGGTATAAATTGGTCGGTTCTGTCACAGCTGGCATCGGAGCATGGTTGGCGTTACTGTTCATGAGTGTATTTGAAAAATCGTATTTTCAAATCAAAATTTTATTTTCTACAACTTATAGCTATCATAGGATTAAAAAATCTTATTGATAAAGATTAAGGTGTGTCAGTGATCAAGTCCTTATGCCCAGTAGGTTTTTAGGTGGCTATTTAAGTACTAACTTGGGGGTCGTGCATCATATTTAAATTCTGTTGTTTCTGTCGTCCATACGGCAAGGGTGAAATTGTATGGGTGCTATTCTTCGGAATAGTAATGTATGGATCAATTGCCTCTACGCCAAGGTAATAGGTGAGTTGTGAGAGCATGATTGGACAACCGCCAATCTAGGGGTGTGCTTGAGTGGTACGGCATGTATACCTGTTACACACAAGTATATGTGAAAGTATTGATCGTGGGAGTAATATTATTTTGATGGGTGCATATACTGCTTACGTGTATACTGGGTGTGCAGCTAAGTTAGTATTAGATTTCATTTCAGCAATGCATGATATTCATACGGTGGGCAGGGGAAATGATTTTCTGCAGGTACGCTAACTTGCGAACGTATAGTACGTCTAGTTAACGCTATGAGCGAACGTTGTATGCCACCGTCTAGCCGTTAGATTGTTAGGCAATGAGGACGTATGTTACGCACATGCATCATGATCATAAAACTTTGCATTAATTTTACTTCCTTCCTTATGTCATCCGTCCCGTTTTCTTAATAAAAGTTGTTCTCCAACTAATGAAAAATATGTGTGGATAAACTTCTTACAGATGGCCCGTACCAAGCGCACAGCTCGTAAGTCAACCGGAGGCAAGAGGCCTAATTACATGTGGGACCATGGACTGCCGAAGGGACGGAGGACTTCTTAGATGAGTTCGGCATGCATACCATCCTTTGGAGGGTATTGCACTTGGTGGGATACCAGGAGAACCAGGAGCCACAATACGACTGGCACCGCGTGCAGATGTCTGAGGATCACCATATGTACACGGTGGAGGTTGACGTGCCTAGCCGTGACGAGCAGGATCATGTCTGGTGCCGCCGGGTGTTCGCGCTGCAGGGAAGGACCCCATGGGATGGAGCTAACAGAGTTGCTTACACCGTTCTCCGGGACATTATGGAGGACCATCCAGAAGTGGTTGCCCAGGCTACAGCCAGTATCTTCCCGACAGCAGATCCGTATCAGTCAATGTGGTGTCAGCCAGGAGCCGCAGTACTCGAGGCCAGTTCACTTGAGAGGGAGCAATGTGCCGGACCAGCCGGGAGTGCTATGGCTGCACTCATGGCTACCTATGGATGCTTATCCCGTAGCTATGATCAGTTGGACCACATTCTTAGTGAGGAGATGGCTGCAAAGCACCAAAGGCAGCAGGAGCATACCGCTGAGGTAGACCGCCTCACTGCAGAGTTGGCACGCATGACAATAGAGAGGGACCAGGCACTTCAGAGGGAGCAGGAGACCACCCATCAGCTCAGTATTCAGGAGGAGTCCGCTACCTTCTTGGCCTTGATCATGAGGGAGACCGAGGAGTCACTTCGAGGTGTCTGTCTTCAGGGCATACACGCTTCAGTGGAGAATAGGCTGTTGGGTTGCGAGTGGGAGACCTAGAGTTGCAACTTCACTATCTGCAGGACTACAATGATCGTCTGCATGAGGAGATCCACCGCAGGGAGAATGAGAGGAATCCCATCTTTCCTCAGGAGGATCCGGATCCGAGTAGCTCTTCTAGTGGTTCCTCAGATGTGTCTAGTGATGATGGTGACGATGGTGACATCCTAGAGAGTAGATCGTAGTATGGTAGTATGCTTAGAGCTTAGTGACCTTTTGTGTATGTTGATGAACCCGATCTTTTGCTTTTGTTATGGGTTGGATGTAAGCATGAATAGTAACTTATGTGCACGTGGTGTGAGACCTTGGAAAGTCCCATATGTATGGGCAAAACTATGGATGTTTGTGTTGGCTTTTGCATGATATGTATTCAGCGATCTTATTATGTGATGATGCGATGTTGATTGAAATTTATTATGCCTCTGTGATTGTTTGGTGAATTCATTTTCTGAATAATTCAGTGGTTGTATGATTTATTGTTCTCTACAATAATTGCAACTTCGCCTAATGATCACTTGCCATCGTATATGCAGATGACGACGACCCGTAGTGGAGCTGGCGGTAGTGGTGGAAATGAGGACCCCAGGGACACCACAATCCACACCTCCTCCACCAGCCACTCCGAGCAGCTTTTCGCCCAATTTCTGGGAAGCCAGCGCAACATTGAAGCTTTACTGCGAGAGAATTTGGCGCATGTTCACCAGCGTCTAGAGCCAAATCAATATAGTTCTTTCAAGGATTTCTTGGATACTAGACCACCCATCTTCAAGGAAGCTACTGAACCTTTAGAGGCAGAAGAATGGCTGCATACCATGGAACAAAAGTTTCGTTTGCTCAGGCTCACAGAGGAGCTCAAAGCCGAATATGCCGCGCATCAGCTGCAGGGGCCAGCCGGGATTTGGTGGGGCATCACCGCACCACCTATCCTGCCAACGTTCCTGTCACTTGGAGGATGTTCGCCGAAGCTGTTCGAGGGCACTATATACCGCCAGGCCTGACTCAGATGAAAGTGGCAGAGTTCAAGAGCTTAACGCAGGGGACTCGGTCTGTCACTGAGTACCATCACTTGTTTAACTTTGTCTCGTTATGCTCCAGACTTCGTGGACACAGATGCCAAAAACATAGCTAGTTTCAAAAGAGGCTTGAACACCAAAATGGGAAAGTCAGTGGGTACATCTTCTCGTACTGTCTTCAATGACTTCATCAGTGATTGCTTGATCCAGAGAGAATCACAATAACAAGCATCCTGCAAGTAAAGCCGGAAGAGGACTTTTGATTCAGGACCATCTCAACCTAGGGGACCACCAGCTCAACGTTCCCAGTATCGACCACCAGCGTCGGGGGCACGTTTCAGGCCGCCGCAGAAGAAAGGTCAGTCGCAAGCTCAACGCAATCAAAGGCCACACAGATAGCTGCTTCCCAAGCTCTCGTGGAGGTCAGGGCAGTTCAACAGGAGGGAAACCTTTGGTTCGGGGACCCTGTTTCAATTGCAACCAAGAGGGGCAATTCGCAAGGTACTACCCTCACCCAGAAAGAAGCAACAAGCTAATACCCCGCACGTTTGCACAACATGACTGCTGAAGAAGCTCGTGCCGGAGAGCCCGTGACTGCCGGTATGTGTATTGTTAACCATCATCCTGCAGTTGTTTTGTTTGATACTGAATCATCACATTCATCATGAGCAAAGCATGTGCACAAAAGCATAATCAAGAGGTGTCTGAAATGGATTATGGGTTTCGCGTAAGCTCCGTGGGGAGTAGTGTGTTATATAGGCAGATGGTTTGTAATGCGACCATCGACATTGGAGGGCACAAATTTGGAGCTAATTTAGTAGTTCTGCCAGGACTGAGCTGGATGTAGTCTTAGGTATGAGTTGGAGGTGAGTATGTGGAATGCGGTGTTCGACATGCAAATAGGATTCTTACCTTTATCTAATGGAAGGACGAATACCAAGTTACGCATCTCTCTTCCCCGGGGTGCTGACTTCGTCAATTTATCTTGCACTTTGTCTATAGAAGACCTGTCTAAGATCCCAGTTGTCCGAGATTTCCTGGATGTCTTCCCAGATGAATTACCAGGATTACTGCCCAAGCGAGCAGTGGAATTTTCCATTGAGTTGTCACCTGGAACTGCACCAATCTCTAGAAGACCTTACCGTATGCCGCCCAATGAGTTAGCTGAACTCAACATTCAGATTAAGGAACTTTTGGATAAAGGATTCATTCAACCTAGTATATCTGAATGGGGTTGTCCAGCGTTGTTTGTCAAGAAGAAGGATAAGTCGCTACGAATGTGTGTGGATTACCGGCCGCTCAATGCCGTGACTGTCAAGAACAAGTATCCGTTGCCATGGATAGATATTCTGTTTGACCAGCTATCCAGGCCAAGGTGTTTTCCAAGATCGATTTGAGATCAGGTTACCACCAGATCAGAATTCGGCCTCAAGATATCCCAAAGACTGCTTTTTCAACTAGATATGGATTATACGAGTATCTTGTCATGTCTTTCGGATTGACAAATGCCCCAGCATATTCCATGAGTTTGATGAATTCGGTGTTTATGCCGGAATTGGATAAGTTTGTAGTGGTGTTCATTGATGACATTTTAGTGTACTTTGAGAACCCCGACGATCATGCAGAGCATTTGAGGGTTGTTTTGACGAGGCTCCGAAACATAAACTTTTATGCTAAGTTTAGCAAATGCGAGTTTGGTTGAAGCAAGTGCAATTTCTTGGTCATATTCTATCAGAAGGAGGAATTTCTGTGGACCCTAGTAAGGTACAAGAAGTGATGTATTGGAAAGCTCCTACTTTAGTTGGTGAGATTCGGAGTTTTCTTGGATTAGCTGGATACTATCGTCGTTTCATTCCCGACTTCTCTAAGATTGCAAAACCAATGACAAGCTTGCTCCAGAAGGATCATAAGTTTGAGTGGACAGAGGGGTGTGAAATAGCTTTCCGTACTCTGCGGGAACTATTGACCACTGCTCCTGTCTTAGCTCAACCGGATATCGAGAAGCCTTTTGATGTCTTTTGTGATGCATCGAAAGTTGGTTTAGGTTGTGTTCTTATGCAAGAAGGCAGGGTGATTGCTTATGCTTCACGTCAATTGAGGAAACATGATTAACTATCCTACACATGATTTGGATTTAGCTGCGGTGGTGCACGCTCTAAAAATGTGGAGACATTATCTGCTTGGTAACGTCTGTAATATGTACACTGATCACAAGAGTCTCAAGTATATCTTCACTCAACCTGAACTGAATATGAGGCAGAGAAGATGGCTTGAACTAATCAAGGATTACAATCTGCAGATACATTATCATCCAGGAAACGCAAATGTGGTTGCCGACGCTTTGAGCCGGAAATCACACTGCAACAGTTTGAGGTTACGACCAGAAGACGAGTTTGTCTCATACACCCTGTAATTCTACACAATATCAGGCTGCAAGGCACCCTAGTTGATCAGATTCTTGAAGGGCAGAAAACAGACAAGGGAATTTATCATATCAAGGAAAGGCTGAAAACCTCAACTGAACCAGTAAAACATTTTCAGATTGATGACAAAGGAGTGTTATGGTTTGACAAGCGCTTAGTAGTACCCAAGAACAGAGATCTCAAAAACCGGATCATGGATGAAGCTCATTTATCCAAGTTATCTATTCATCCTGGAAGCACTAAGATGTATCAAGATTTGCGTCCAAGATTTTGGTGGACCAAAATGAAGAAAGAAATTGCCGCATATGTAGCCAGATGCGACACATGTTGTCGAGTAAAAGCTATTCACCTGAAGCCCGCCGGAACACTTCAACCGTTACCAATACCCGAGTGGAAATGGGAAGAAGTGGGTATGGATTTCATCACCGGTTTGCCAACCACCCAGAAAGGGAATGACTCAATTTGTGTGATAGTTGATCGTCTTACCAAGACCGCTCATTTCATACCAGTTAAAACCTGCCATCGAGCACCGGACTATGCGGAGATTTATATCAATCAAATTGTTCGACTACATGGTATACCCAAGGTTATAGTTTTAAATCGTGGATCGCAGTTTACTACACCATTTGGGAGAAAATTGCAAAAGGAATTAGGCACATAGCTAATCCATAGCTCTGCCTATCATCCCCAAACATCGGGACAAACTGAACGAGTAAATCAAGTGTTAGAGGACATGTTGAGAGCCTGTGTGATTTCAGCAAAAGGATCTTGGGAGAAATGGTTACCTTTAGCAGAATTTGCTTACATAATAGTTATCAAGAAAGCATACAGATGGCACCTTTGAAGCTCTTTATGGTAGAAGGTGTAGGACACCGGTGAATTGGGTTGAACCAGGAGAACATCGTTACTACGGAATTGATTTTGTTAATGAAGCAGAAGAACAAGTTAGAATAATCCAACAACATATGGCAGCTGCGCAGTCTCGACAAAGAGCTATGCAGACAAGAGGAGGAAACCGCTTGAATTCAACGAAGGTGATTATGTGTATCTAAAAGTGTCACCCATGAAAGGTGTCAACGCTTTGGTGTAAAAGGAAGTTAGCGCCAAGGTTTGTCGGACCATACAAGATTGTGGAAAAGAGGGGAGAAGTAGCTTATCAGCTACAGCTACCTGAACATTTAAAAGCTATATTCCCTGTATTCCATGTGTCGCAATTAAAGAAATGTCTTCGAGTTCCAGAAGAAGAGGTACAACCGGCAAGCATCAAGTTGCAATCCGATCTCACCTACTCAGTGAAGCCTTGTCGGGTACTTGATGAAAAAGAAAGAGTAACGCGGAAGAATAGTAAAGCAATATAAAGTGTCTTGGAGTGAACAAAACGATCGCGATGCCACTTGGGAAACGGAAGACTATCTAAAGGAGGTGTATCCACAATTTTATAAAGACTGGTTAATAACTCAAATCTCGGGATGAGATTCTTTTAAGGAGGGGAGGGCTGTAACACCCTGGTGTTAAGCAATCCTAAATGCATAACTTGACATCTCATGAGCATAAGCATCATCTCATGTTGCATTCTTTTGTAAAGTGTCTTTTCATGTGTGGCTTGTAATGTTATGCATGGTGTGATGCTTGTTTGACTTGTTTTTGGAATGTTTGAGTCTCCTAAGTAGTTGAACCTTGTTGAGGGGTCAAAATGAAGCTAGGTTTGTGTTGGTCATTTTGGCTAACCAAGTCTCTAACCCTAGTTGCCTAATAGAGCCCTAGGAGTCCTTTTGTTTGACTAACTAAGACCTCCTTGATAGAAGCTTTGCATGGCTGTGGGCCCTTAACCAAAAGTGTGTAGAATTTAGAGTAGAACAAAAAGTGTTTAAGGGCCAACTCATGAAAATGGGTTTAGCAAGGTGTTTTAGGACCCACAAGGCAGAAATGGGGGAGATTAGACTTAGAAAAATTCTTCTAAGTCCTAACTGCCGAAACAGTTTCGCCTGGTGATCTTTGGAGAATTCTTGAGAGCAATCCAGGCCAAGCCACATCTTGATCTTGTAACCAAAGTTGTAGTCGGCACATAGCTCTACTCAATGGAACAAGTGGTTTAGCGTTTCATCGAGTGGATTAGGAGATAATCACGCGCAAAATCCGGCCGTCAGTCGGCCATCAGCGACTGAATCAGCCGATTCAGTTTGAATCGGCCGTGGTCGTGGCCGACCGCGCCATAGCTTGGCCGCCGCATGGCGCCCGACGCTTGGCGAGCCCGCGTCCGCGCGGGGCGTGGCGAGCACAAGGCCGCCCCCTCGCCTGCACTTGCACAGCCAAGCCGCTCCACTCCCTCCGCTCTATCCCCCTCTCGCTCTCACCGTCGCCCGAGCAGGTAAGCGCCGCCGCGAGTCCGCCGGCGTCTTCCCACCGCCCGCTCCGCCGTGGTTCCATCCCAACCATCCCGCCAAAACAAGTCACCGTGACCCGCTCCACCTCCTGCCCTAGCTAACTTGAGCCGAAGGCCTCTGGGTAAGCCGCGGAGGACGCGCCCGCCGTGTCCTCCATGGCCGGCGAGCTTGGTCCGCCATGGCCAACCCCTTTCCGAGCTCATCCGTTTGTCCTAGCTAGTGTTCGCGAGTCGCCTTGACCCGTAGAAGACGATGGTGGTGTTGGTTTGGCCGATTAGGGTTTGGTAGTGGCCGTACGTCGCCGTCCGCCATCGGCTCTGCTCGCCATGGACAACGAGCCGCGGTCTCGGCCGTTTCTCATAGCAACCCTAGCTTCTTTGCTTCGATTAGGGTTCCTAGGGTTTGAGGAGTGTGAGTTGGCCGTCGGTTTGTTTCGAGAAGGCCGGAGATGGCCGGCGTGCCGAGCTCCCGCCGCCGCGGCCGCCATTCTCACCGGCAAAGCTTGCTCCGTTCGTGCGCTAGGCCTTTTAATGGTACCGTCGGTGCGGAAAGTCGAGGGGAGTCCGCCGGTCGTGTCGGTTTTCGCCGGGGTGGTCGCCACCGGCGAGCTCCGCCACGGTCAACCCTTCCTCTGCTCTATGTGGCTTACAAGTGGGGCTGATTTGACCCGGGGTCCCGCCAGTCAGTGGCTTGGGTCCCAACTGTCAGCGGACCTGGGTGCAGTAGTTTGGTTACACGTAGCAGTTTAGGTTGAAGAGTTTTTTAGGGTTTTGTTTAATTAGTTTCAGAAATGTTTGTATAGTTTGTTTAATTCATATCTTGCACTCTGTAAATGCTAAAAAGGTGAAATAAGTTTTGTTAAGTTTGTTGTGATGAGTTCTATGCATAAAAAAATGTAATATGTCCAGTTTGTGATGAATTTATGTGTAGTTATATTTAATTTATGTTTAGGCTGAAATCTTGTTTAATGCATAGTAAACTGTGTATTGCTCAGAAAAATGTGATTCTTGTTTTGTTAGGTTTGTATTGATGAATAGTTTCTGGGAAAATGTAATATGGTGTTGTTCTGTGGAATATTTTGGCAGTAGCAATTAAAGTGATTAAATATTGTTTTCTTGTTTAATTTGTTGTAATTAAAATATGACGAATATGAACCTCAGAATTTTTATATACTGCTCTTGTGCTAAGAAGTTCAGTGGAAAAATGGGAAATTTGTTGTTTGACACTTTTTGTTAGGGTGTGTAGTTCAAAGCACCATTTTATGGTAATGTTTGTCTTTTTCATAGAGGATAGAGATCAAGTCCAAATGGGGTGAAATTTGGACAGGGGACTAGATTTCATATTGTCAACTTCCAGTAATTTCTGTAGATTTTTCTGAAGTTATTAACTGAGGGTTACTGTTCTAGGCTAAATAAAATGATTAAGTGGTAGCAAATGGTTAAGTAATGATCGGATGATGTGACTACCTTGTTGAAAAAAATGAAGTAGATGACATGTGCTTATCTCCTGAGTTATCTTGTTATATGTTGCATCACCAATGCATCCCATGTGCATTCATTTTACTTATACATGTTATGACATCATACATGATCGGTAGTGCAGGTCCAGAACCCAACGAGAGGACCGAAGAAGGAGACGTCGAGGACCTTCCTGAGTGTCGTGACCATCGACCCTCCGACTTTGAAAGAGGCAAGCCCCGGAGCATCCCACTCCTACGGTTTGGAAAAGCAATTACAAAATTAACCTGATATGTTTGTTGCATTAGGTTATAGGAGTTGAGTGATACCGTTGATGCATTACTTACTTATCCTTGTCCACCTGCAATTATTATCTTGATATCCCTGTTAAGTCTAGGCTCGTTTAAGCTTAGCCCTGCTTAGACCGGTAAAAGTCGGGTGATTTCCTGTCTCCCGCATATAGGGGGATACTGATCATGACTAGCCTCGTGCTATCATGGAGATAACCATGTGATAATTAATTTGAGTCCGGGCGGGATGTAGGAGCAGCTGGACATGGATTCTGTGTGCTAGTAGTCTCCCGTCTGTGTCGATTAGGACCCGACGAAGGCACACCTCAGTCGTTTTGAACAGCGTCAATCACTTAACGGAGCAGGTGCGGGTGGCCTCCCGTGAAGCCGAGTAAGGTTATTCGAGCCGGTGATGGAGATGTTGACGCCTACATCGAGGGCCTTATATGTACCGTGGGCAACTATTCTGAGCAACCTGGCATGGTCCGTGGACAGGCGGGGCCTGATTGACCTGGCATGACCGTGGGCAGTTATAGCTTGAGCGACCTGGCATTGAGATAACCCCCGTGTAGAAGGGCCCATGAAACGTCCCGCGCGTTGTGTTCTCGAATTTCCTGAAGTGGTCGCCGATGGCTGCCTGGCAATGTGTGATCGGGCGAGTGTGTGTCATTTTATCCCCAGCTGGGTAGGAATCGATTATAATCGCCATCGCTCCTGGATAGTGATTAACTTGACTGGGCATGTGTTACCGTAGTAACTTATGGAATTAAAGATGGTTATGGTACTGAATCTGAAAGGCTATTGATGAAATAGCCACTCTTGCTTGATTAATTAGCCAAGTGATTGCTCTAGCTCAGGTGCAAATCTAGTTAATCAGGTTGATTACATAAAATTGATGGTAATACTCTAATGATGATTATTAATAATAAAATGCTTTTATGCAAAAAGGTAAGTATGGGCAAACCAGATATAGCCTTGCATACTCCTTGGTGTCACCTTATTTCTGGTTTATGACGGGTAAGTCTAGCTAAGTACCTCTCGTACTCAGGGTTTTATCCCTTGTTGTTGCAGATGGGCAGTGCTTCTATGGCTATAGCGAGAACTGTCTGTACCCCATCGCGGGTGATGACTAGACCATGGGCATGGTCATCTCTTATCCTTTCCTGATGCTTTTGTGGACTGATCAGGCAATGGCACTGTATTGTGAACTAAGAACTTATGTTTAAACTATGTAGCTTCCGCTTTTGAATTCCAAACTATGGTTTGTAATAACTGTTGAACTCCGATGTATCTGAACTATGTGCGAACTGAATATACCTCGTGGACATGTACGATAATCTATTACGATCTTGGCTAAAGTTGAATGTTTGAAATCCTTCGAGATTTCCGGACTACCGGTTTTTACGATGTCGATACATGGGTGTATGCCGAGTCTCTGAGTGATGAGTGATTGTCAACTGGCATAATGCGCATGTTCTTTGTCTTGTGGTGTGCAGGTGTCGAGCATGGATACAGTGATCAAAGGCAAGGTGAAGGTCAAGTAGAGACGTGTCGTGCCGATGGACCGAGAGTGGCGAAGGGCGGACGTGAGGCTTGGACTGAGGGACCGGTGGCCTGAGGATCAGCTGTGGTGGCTGACAGCCTGGAACAGCGATGAGCGAAGACTTGCGGGTGGACGGGGTGCACGGGCGGTGCATCCCTTCTACGGCTCGGTTTGGTGGTTGAGCCATAGAAAAACCACCGAGTGGACGGTTCTAGGTTTGGGCTCAAAACCTGGGCGCGGATGGTTTCCGAGTTTGGCCACAAAACTCGGGCTAGGACGGTTTTTTCCAGGGTTTGGGCCTCAAAACTGTGCTGCTGGTTGCTTGATTTGGGCCTCAAGACCTGGGTGCTGCGGGTTTGCTGAGTTTGGGCCTCAAAACTCAGGCCTTGGATGGCTGGTTTCCCGGTTTGGGCCTCAAAACCGGGGGTTGGCTGTGAAGGTTGGTTTCCCGGTTTGGGCCACAAAACCGGGGGTGCGACGTCTGGGAAAAGGACAAGCAGAGCGGTGGCTGCACGTGGCCGCGATCGGTGAGGTTGCGTCAAGGCAGCGCTACCAGTTGTGCGGGCATGGCCGTCGGATCACCACCTACCATGAGTTGGTCCAGAATAACCCTAGGGTTTAGCTGGTTCGCTCTGTAATTATTTGAGGGGTAGAGTAGGAATTAGAATTAGGATAAGTAGAGGGAGACACCCTCCTCCCATTCTATCTCAGTCATTTGCTCTTTGCTTCTAGGGTTTCCTGCTCTCCCAATCCCCTGTTGTAGCTAGCTGAGATCCGCAGAGAACCATACCTCTATGTACTGGAGATTTTGAGGAAGTGAGGTCGTAACCTCACTGTTGTAGCATGTGGTAGCCACACGGTTGCAGATCGATGACTTGATTCGCGTTTTTTGTTCGTGTTCTTCGCGTTCTTCGTTTCTCCGCGATTTTCCCGTCACTCGATCTCCCTCTCTATTGCGTCTTTGCGAAATCCGTTTGAATCAACTTGTTCTTTATAGTGAGGAGATCATTTCCACCGAAGAAGGAATTCATCTAACTCCTCACGAACAAGTAGATGGGTTGATTTTGTTTTCGTGGCGCTTTTTCGTTCATACTTCTCCCCTTTCGATTTCCCGTTGATTGAATCGATTTGAGTGGATGATTTCTTGGGGATAGTCTCCTAACTACCTCGTGAACATCCTCTCCAAGTTTGGGAACAAGGGATTTTGGTTTGGATTGATTTGGAGAAGTTTTGGGAGAAGGGCGACCGAAATCGCCCTCTCTGCAAGGTCGCCGACGGTCCGCGCCTGGTACGGTACGCGGACAGTCCGTGCATCGGGACTAAGCCTGTTCAGTGGCTGCGTGTCTCGGTGAACTGTGCCAAATTTGACCGGTGGACAGTCCGCCATTGTGATCCTCGGACAGTCCGGGGTCACTCAGGGAGGTTCCAGCAGGGTTGCTGTTTCTAGTGTTTGGCCGGCGGAAGTCCGCCAACCCCTCGCGGACAGTCCGCAGTAGGGGCGGACAGTCCGGGATCCCGAGGTCCGGATAGTCCGCGAGTTGGCTGTTTGTTGCGGTTTGGTGTGTTTGCTCTTCCGGCTTCTTCGCTTGGTTTCCGGACTTTCCGTTTGGCCCTACAGTTGATCATGGAACCTCTCTAGGTATCTTTGCTCCTTGTTAGCATAGGTATTTGGGGATTTGTCGACGTAGCCGTCTATCTACGTTCGGGACTTGATTTTTGAGGGTCGAACTTGTGCCGGTGCTTTTGACGTTTGGTTCATTATCGCTTTGTGGTGCCTCGCTGTGATCCTAGGGATCATCCACCCTCTTCCAAGGGTCGTGGGCATCACGGTTTCGATCGAAGCTCTTGGGGTTGATTTTGGGGACAAAAGGCCAAAGTTTTGAGAGAAATTTTTGAGCTCCCATTCACCCCCCCTCTGGTCAAATTGCTATTGCATTCTCGGTCCTTCAATTGGTATCGGAGCGGGTTATGAATCTTCCACCTTAGCCGGTTCTAGATCCACAGAAGGCGACATGGATCGCGGCGTGGGCAAACCGCCGTTTTTCGATGGGACGAACTATGCGTATTGGAAGATACGCATGTCGGCCTATCTGCAGAGTATGGGTGCTTCCATCTAGGATATTTGCAACTCTGCTGATTACGTGGTCTTGGCTGCTCGTGTGACTCAGCGTCAGATCGATGATCATGATGCCAATAGCCGAGCCCGTAATGCTCTTTTCTCATGCTTGAGCATGACTGAGTTTGATCGCGTTTCTCACCTCTCTACGGCTCGAGAGATTTGGGCATCCCTCATGCGTTTCCATGAGAGAACCTCTCAAGTCAAACCCATCTCTATGAGTCGCACAAGCGAGAGTATGAGAACTTTCGACATATGTCTGGCGAGAGCATAGAGAGTTTATTCACTCGCTTTCTGGTGATTGTCAACAGGATGAGGGCTAACAAGGAGCTGTTTCCTTTCGACGATCATGAGAGAGCTTTGAAGCTTTTGCATACTCTTGATCGGTCGGTGTGGGACTCAAGGTCCAGGCGATCATCGAATCGCCTAACTATGAGACCCTCACGTGCGACGAGCTCTTCAGTAGCTTCAAGTCCAGTGAGATCGATGCCATGGCGAGGGCTTCTTATGAAAATCCTTCTGGCCCGTCGATGGCTTTGCTTTCTGGCTCTTCTGCTAACTCCTCTGGAGGCTTTGCTTTGTCTTCACTTCTATTTGTCATAGAGGAGCAGCTTGAGTTCATGGGGGATGACGAGTTGGCTTTGCTTGCCAACCGGTTCTCGCGGTTCCACAACAACCGCATGAACCGTCGCCGCGGAGGAGGACGCTTGGGATGCTTCGAGTGCGGTGACCCCAACCACTTCATCGCCAATTGCCTGAAGAAGAACAAGCAAGTCTTTGGCAAGCGGATCATGGGCACAAGTACGACTCCGGCAAGCGCAAGGAGAAGTACGTCCCCACGAAGCACAAGCGGAAGGGCGGCTTTGACAAGGAGTACATCAAGACGAAGTACTTGGAGAAGGCCCAGGCTGAGCAGCGTGCATTCTTCGCCACGCTTAGCGACGTCGACGACTCGGATGACGAC
Organism: Coix lacryma-jobi var. lacryma-jobi; assembly: GCA_009763385.1. NCBI lineage: Eukaryota > Viridiplantae > Streptophyta > Magnoliopsida > Poales > Poaceae > Coix > Coix lacryma-jobi. The sequence goes on along the minus strand of CM019824.1, from coordinate 116,845,709 downwards.
TCCGCTGCCTCAAGCGACGACGAGTCCGAGAAGAAGAAGAGGATCGAGGACAAGCTGAACGGCCTCTGCTTCTTCGCCGATGACGACGGCTTCTGCACCATGGCCCTCGGCAAGGAGGTCGATGGCGAGCTGGAGGACACCCCTTGGAACGACGACGACGACGATGACACCTCCCAGGTATCTCAGACTCCCGATGAGCTTTCTGCTGAGGTCGAGAAGCTTACTGCTGCACTCCTTAGTCAGGATAAGTGCTTAGGCGTGCTGCTAGAGAGCGCAAGGAGTTTAGGCAGAAAAGGGAGGATACGGTAAAGGAACTTGAATCTGTCAAGTCCACCGTAGTTGTCACAGATGAGGAGGAGTGTGAGATGTGCACCACACACATGACTGACCTTCTCACTTTGAGAGGTAAGTATGCTACGTTGGTAGGAGAGGTGGATGAGCTGAAAGCTAGATCCTCGCTGTTGGGTGCGTGCAAGTCCTGTGCGGGCTTGCAATCTGAGTTGGCAGAGAAGAATGCTAAGATTGTGTCTCTTGAAGAGGCCAACTCAGGTAGCACATGTGTGGCTAGGTGTGTTCTTTGTGAGGGTTTGGAGATGGAGATCGCGAACGTGAAGCATGACAAGATGCAAATGTTGACACTCCTTAATGGAATCACTCTAAGATAGACTTCATAAACAATAACCTAGTGAAGGCACTAAGAGGTGTACAGGACACTACTAGCATCACTTAACGTCGAGTTTTCATCCCCAACATGAAACTAGCAATGTGATTATATCATGACACTGACTGTAGATAAATATTTACCCGCAAGCGCACAGATAAATTCACCCGTTGTAGTAGCATTTTACCCAGAGATGTTCCAAGTATCGTTATTTATATTTAGCACTAGAATGAAGTGAGATAAATAAGGACGAGAGCTACTCTACACATGTGATAGGAGAATTGAGAACAAAGCAAGAACACACTCCTTTATCGTAAACAGGGATCAATCACAATAATGAGGTACACTATAAATGATAAAAGATCAATCTATGATAGTCCTTAGAGCATTTCAACTAGACAAGGCATGCGGATTAGAAAAGACATTATAAAGAAGTATTCCTAAGTTATTCTAATTATAAGTCATAATATACATTGATTAGTGCAATTATATTGGCAATCATTGGCTAGGTTATCTCATATTCAAATTCAAGAGGCAACTCCATAGTAAAGGTGCCAACAGAGTAACCTCTAAACCATGAGTTACTGAGCCATACTGAACACTACATTCGGGAGGTGGAATACAAAGGACTCAACAGGCCAGTCGCACCCGCGATCTACCACTCTATCCGAACATAGGACGCATTCGCAGATAAATAGTGTATAGGCACCATACCTACACAACATTTATCACCCACCCGTTGATCTTTAAGATGAGCACTATACGAACATGAGTATAACATGATGATAATCTATCTATGCCAAATATACAATCAAAGCATACTACAAGCAGTATAATTAAGAATATAGTAATTAATGTCTTAGTCATATCAATTATATCTAAACTATTACGAACTAGACTATGAATTAGCACACAATGAAGAACACTATGATGAACTAGAACACATAGATGAAAATAGAGTATGAACTAGAACACGAACTAGAACTAGAAGATGAACTAGACGATGAACTAGAACTAGAAGATGAACTAGAACATGAACAATGAAGAACTAGAAGAAAATTATGAACTAGAAACATAATTAGATCCATAATGTTGATACAAGAGAGAAGATCTTGGGTTTACCGAGCCTTCTCGCGACTAGATCCGGAATCCAAGCGAAGCTTGCCTCTTCTAATTCTAATTCTATCTAGCTATGCCTAAGTTGATGTGGCTCTAAGGAAATTAGGGTTTCTGATTGATCCTCCTCCTCTTCTAATGACTTGAGATCTGATGATGTCTGATGATGATGGAGAAGGGGGGTCTGGGGTTTATTATATAGGGGCTCCTGGCCTTCCCTCTACCTTGGGCAAGCGATGTGGGACTAAATCCTTCGTTATATGCACATGGATCCTAGTAAATGGGCCAAAAACGTGTTGGAGAGGTCGGTTGGAGTGCGTCATGCGAAGGGGGGCAAGTTGGGCCAGTACAGTACAGCAATCGGTCGGTCCATGGAGGGAGACCGGTCGGTCAGCCTCTATGACAGGTCGGCGCCCCGCCTTGTGGGCGCCTTCTCGTGTCTTCTGGAATGTTCTGGAATCTTCCAAGTCGTATCCATCGAGGACTCGCTCCGGGACTCCAAATATAGCAAATCATATGTCTGTTTTGATCGTCTTGACGAGGTCTTCGCAATGGTGTGCTCTGTTTCATCACTTGAGATACTTTTATATGGTTAAAACATGGATGCCCTACAAAACAAGTGAGAGCACCAAAACTCGTGGAACTTGTTAGTTTCAAACCCTACAAACTATGCTTTTGTAATTCATTAGTGTCATTTCATGCAATAGTTGATGGTTAATTATGAGCATTAGTGAGCGTCAACAAGTCCCCCAAGCTTACCTTTTGCTAGTCGCTTAGCAAATAGTCATGATGAATTAGGAATTGCTACTATGCTTTCACATCTCAATGGTACATATGTTCAAACAAAAAATCTTCCCTTGGATTATAGAGTAACTATTCTGACTTTCTCATATTACCTTTAACTATGGAGCTTTTGCCTTCACCTGAATTTTAAACAATGAAAGATAGAACAATCAGTTAAGCACTATATCTCTAACTCTTTGATCAACCTTCATTCTGGAGGTTTTATATTTTTAAAATGACATCAGAGATTCTACTGTATGACACTCTCAATCGCTCTTTTATATTTATGATTCCTTACTGATGCATTTTTCTTTTCTATGAATATATATCGGAGCTTTAGAAGTGAAAAGCATATCTTACCAAGTCAAAGTTCAAAGCTAGGGAGAAAGATGTCATACTCATAGATCAAGACTTAGAACTTTTGAAATTTGTCATCTCTTGCTGGCATATTGTAATTAGAGGGACATGGGCTATCTTTCTTTTTCTCTTCATATTTTTATCACAATGCGTTTTTCTTCTCTTTTTTTCTTTGAGGTAGTCGGACACTTGTCCCTTTTTATTTTCTCCTTTTATACTTTTGCATAGTCACATGCCTCTAACACCATACTACTTCGGAAGAGTGAATCTTTAATAAAACGTTCTTGATTTCTAGAGCATGATAAATTTCTCAACCATAACATAAAAACTTAGAACAAAAAGCAAGTAGCCTTATCTTAAGATCATATTAATGGCTCTAGGTAGGAATTCATGTGATGTCATACAGGATCTCATCATGTGTTTTTAATAATTTCGAATGGAAATCTCCATGAATTCTAGTATCTCTAGGAATTAGATAAACAACAGCTCAAACCTTTTTATATCATATCTCACAATTCTCTAGACTTTAGATCAAGCATTTGCCATCCACAGGTTTAGGTTCAGAGTTTATTCAGAACAACTTTGTCTAAAACTCAAGAAAATTAAGTTTGAACAGTAGGTACTTAAGAAGGATTACGGCAGAGCAACTATTCATCATTTTCATCATGAGCAAAATTAAGTTCATATCAACTTAGGCATTTATTCATTATATACTATATTTATTTGGTTTTATAATAGTTATTCATCTTTTTATGGGTTTTTATATATATTGACCTAGATCTAGCTAAAACAAGCTAATAGTAAATATAAATAGTCGTGGTACGATACTTATCGTGATAACTGAGGGTGCTCTCCCCCAAGCCGGATCTTGACAAGATCTTTCCCCAGAAGATGAGTAGACCATCTGCAGTGGCTTAAGTCCCTCTCTTCTTTATTTCCTGCTGATCTAAAAATAGACAACACAACTAGTGCAACTTGATTAAGTGTTAGTGATAAATATTCTTTCCCTTTATCTAGTTGTCTAAAGCTCTTAAGATCATTTATGTTCTTCCTTTCGGTAAGCAGAAATTCAGCAGTTCTCTATAGTGGTCTTTTTAGATTTAATGGTGAGCCTTCATGTGCCCACATATTTTTGTATTTTTTTTAATTAATGGTGAGCCTTCATGTGCCCACATATTTTGTCTCTCTTTTTTTTAATTAATGGTGAGCCTTCATGTGCTCACATATTTTTGGTGTTTTGAATTTATTTATAGAATGAAAAACTTAAGAGGATAAAGATACTTACGTGGATACATGGGGGTGCCTTCCGCCAAGCTGAATGTTGACGTAGTCACTTTGCAATGTAGCAGACTGGCAGTGGATATGTGCTTCCTCTATTAGAGCTTTGATTGATGTTGATGTTTGTTGAGACAGTGCTCCAACAGTTGATGGAGCATTCACTTGTTCGTCAGCTTTTCTTGGCCTTTCAAATCCTGTGAAACTCAAATAGACAACAAAACTTGTAGAACAGATTAAGCATTAGCGGTTGGCCACTCAAGCCTTAGTTGTCTAGAATTTCAGTAAGATCTTTTTCTTTATATTTTAATATTTTTTTATGCCACCACGGTGAATATTCCTGGGTTTTATACACCATAGAATTATTCACATGGTGCTTCATGGTTTATGATGTAGTGTAACAAATGCAATATTTTTGTTTCCTTTTCTAATGCAATGCAGAAATTAATATGTAGATGTATTATTTTTTTATGCCTCCACAGAGATACATTTATGGGTTTTAACACACCACTAAACTGTTCTCATGGGGCTTAAAGTTTTTCATATTTTTATTTTCTTTTCTAATGCAGATATAATTTGCTAAAAAGTAATATGCAACTAGAAGTAGAATGATATGATTATGCAGTACTTAATTTGTTGCTAAAGAAATATGGATAACTACCGAGTTACCTTCCGGCAAGGATTGATGTTTATAGTCTATCGAACAAGGCTTCTTGCACGCTCTTTATCCTTCCTTGGGTGCGTCAGCAGATCCTCGTGGTGAAGACCTTAGTTGTACTTCAGTAGAACTCTCTTTCTTCTTCAAGTGGCTGGTGGACTTGTCTCCTTTGGTTCACTGCTCTTCATATTCTTTAATGGTTGTTGGCATGATCATTTACTTTGAATCCTTGACAGCGTAGATGTTCATCACTTCTCTTGAGCTATAACCATTGATGATTGGCTCTTGAGTGGGCGAAGGCTTCGTCGGCATCATAGTGGAATTCCTATCTTCTGTTGAAACTCAGACAGACAACAAAGCTCGTGGAATGGATTAAGGGTTAGTGAAAAAACTACACTTAATTATTTAGAGTCTTGATTTATTTCTTTCAAGCACAAAGCAACAGAGTTTTGGATTTCCATTTATGTATGTGAGTCAATGATGGTGCAATAATTGTTTTATCACAAATGTATCAAGAAAATAGGAGGTAAATGTCAAACTGACATTTTAATGTGAAGCATTTAATGTAAGCTAGTAACATCCTCTAGAATTCATGAAGCTTTGGGAGACCACTCTCTGTACAGTGTGTCCTACTCGCAAAACTAAAGCATAGATCAAGTGCATAAGTTCTGCTGGTGAGAAAACACCAATAGAACTGTTGGGACGGTACCCAGACCGCAGGCGCCTCCAGCCCGCAATGCCGAAGGATGTCGGAGCTTTCGTGCGAAAGGGAGTATTCGCGTGGAAGCACGCGTTTCGGCTCACGGACCAAGGGAAGGCGGAGCTTTCGTGCGAAAGGAAGCATTCGCGCGGAAGCACGCGTTTCGGCTTGCGGACCAGGGGATGACGGAGCTTTCGTGCGAAGGGAAAATTCGCGCAGAAGCACGCGTTTCGGCTCGCGGACCAAGGGAAGGCGGAGCTTTCGTGTGAAAGGAAGCACTCACGCGGAAGCACGCATTTCGGCTCGCGGACCAGGGGAAGGCGGAGCTTCGTGCGAAAGGAAGCATTCGCGCGGAAGCACGCATCCGCTTTCGGCCCGCAGGGCCGGAGCAGGACGGAATTTTAATGCGAAAGGCCGCCGGAAGCCCGGGTCAATGGGAGTGGGCCCACCGGTCAGGAAAAGGACCCAGGGGACGCTGGGCCTGTCAGAGGGCGGAGTTACGATGATGCCCCTCGCGCCGGAAGAGGCGGTGCAAGTAGTTGAGTAGGGCATCTTGTAATTGTAACAGAGTGTTTGGAAGGGCAATCTTGTACTTTCAAGTTGATCGGGATTAATATAAATAGCTCCCGGCTTCTCTAGAGGGAGGGAGAACACTGTTCACTTGACCTGATTCCCTCTTTTACTACGTCTACTTCCACTTTCGTTCTGTGCATTCGCTCGTGCGACAACCTGCTGTTTCGGGGTCTCGGTCCCGAAACAACATTGGCGCCCACCGTGGTTGTCGCCCGAGCTTGCCATGCCACCGAGGAAGGCACCGAAGGCGGTCGACAATCCCGAGATGGTTGCCGTGAACAGGGATGGCCATGGCACAATCGCGACATCCGCTTAACCACTCAAATACCACCGAATACAACCCAAAACACCCAAGCTTTCGGCGGCACACTCTGACGGGAACCCAGCTACCGCTGATAGCAACCTCAAGCCGTGACTCGCAGCCTTTCGGCAGAAAGGCACGCCGGAAGGGAACGTCCAAGACGAGCCGGCGACGAAAGAAGACGACAACGTTGAAGTTACCAGGCACGCCCAAGCAATCAGGATGCTGACGGAGCAGCAAGAAGAAAATCGAAAGGTTGATTCAGCAAAGAGATCAGTTGCAGCGGCAGCTTGCGGCAAAAGCAAGGGAAGATGAAACTCGCGATGCCTTTTGTCAGGCGGAGGCGCAGAGGAGACAACTCGAAAAGGAAATTCAGGAACTCCGAAAGGCTGGAGGAGGACCGATCCCAATAATTCAAGAAAAATGTGTTCGTGCCAAGGCGAGAGCAGCCACCAGCTTTCGACAATGCAATCGACGAAACCTCCCCGCTTCAAGAGAATTGCAAGCCCATCCGTGGCCACTCAACTACAAGCCACGCATTCCGACTTTCAACGGCAAGGCGAATCCGCGCAAATTCTTGGCGAGCTACGAGACAGCCGTTTTTTCGGCAGGCGGGGACAATCAGGCCCTGGCGAAATCTCTCATTCTGGCAGTCGAAGACGTGGCGCACGATTGGTACACCACACTCAAGCCACTATCCATCTATTCGTGGGCTCAGTTGAAGGCCGAATTGCTCGCCACTTTCAAGGATTCCGGCCGGATGTCAAGACCATGCGAGACCTCATGAATTGCACCCAGCAAGACGATGAACCCTTATCCGAGTACCTCAAATGCTTCATCCAGCTGAAACCTCAAGCTCCGAATGTGCCGGAAGCCGCGGTGATTGCAGCAACCACCGAGGGCTTGGGGACCGGACAGTGTGCCGCTCATTTCTCGAGAGAATCGCCGAAAACTGTCAAGGAATTGTTCGATGTGATGAACGCATATGCAAGGTCGGATGATGACTTTCGGCGGCGCAAAGCCGCCCGATTGATGCAGAGGCAAGCGAAGAAAGCAAGTCGCCGCCGCCGGTGCCGAACCAAAGGATGGTTAGGCCCTACCGGTCAATCAACACTCTGCGGGAAGAACCAGCGCAATCAGAGACGGACATGGAGAGGCCGGATATGACCAACTTCCAGCCGCAAAAGATGGTTCGATCAACCTTTTCGCGGAGGACGTGGCAGGTGGTCAGGACAGGACGACCGAGATGGTAGAGGCCGTGGAAGGGGCGTCAAGCCTCCGTACTGCGTCATCTGTGATGGCAATTTCGGCCACACCACCCGAGACTGCAAATACAGCAAGATGGCGAAAGAGTTAAAAGACAAGGATCAAGTTTTCAACTTCCGGTGAGAGCTCCAAGCATGTCTTCCACAACTCACATTACCTGGCAACAGGAGCGGTAGCGAGCAGCAACTGCGTAAACACGCCTATGCATCCCCAGCAGTACATGCCTCCCCAGAATTTGCACTGGTACAATCCGGCGTGTCAGGGTTACTAGTTCCCAGTCTTTGCGCCACAATCTATGGCAGGTTCGTCGCCCATGCACTATCAGCACCAGCCTACGTGTCACCAGCGCTTCTGGCTCAAGCCCAACCCCAGGGGCAGCCAGCTCAACCCAGTTACCAGCAGGGACAGGAGATAGAAAATGAAACTAGTGCAATCAACAACATCCTTCCGTCATGAGGCCACATTTTCGCCATCACGGGCGGATCCAACTTGGAGCACGAAAGCAAAAGGGCTAGAAAGGACTATCATCGAAGAGTTCAAACAGTATCACCAAGGCTCCCGCTGAATAGGTCAGCTTGGTTGCTAGCGCCGATCGATATGTTTCGACGAATCGAATTTCAAAGTCTGGGACTACCCACATTGCGACGCTTTCGTCGCCACGGCCAACGTGGCCGGTTTCACCTTGCATAACATTTGATTGACACCGGAAGCTCAGCAGACATCTTGTTCGTCAAAGCTTTCGAAGCGATGGGAATGGACAGGGCAGCCTAGACCTGCATGCCGGCAATTCCTTGCACGGATTTGGAGGAAGGAAGATCGATGCTATCGGCAAGAAACAAATCCCAGTATCTTCGCAGAGGGGAAAGAGTGTGCACCGAAATGGTGACGTTTGATATAGTGAACATGGACTACCCGTACACCACCATTTTCGGCAGAGGTTTCACCAACAAGTTCAATGTCATAATCAAGCAAAGCTACCTGTGTATGAAATGCCATCACCTTTCGGCATCATTACCGTGCACAAAGATCAGCAAGCCTCAAGAAGAATTGAGGGCAGGCCAACCCCAGGCTATAGACTATAAATGAGGTAGCAAAGAAAGATGAAATGCAGGCAACCGCCGAAGAGCGCGCTATCGCCAGCTCGCCGGAATGTAAGGTTGGAGCAGCCGAAGAGACGATAAGGATCCCACTTACGGTTTCCAGGCCCGAAAGGGTTGTGCACATTGGGTCAAGCATGCCAGAAGGGGAAAAGAATGCTTTTGCATCTTTTCTCAAATGGGGCTGCGAGAGAGCGAATGGTCTAATCTTCTCGGCAACATCAAAAACATTGTACGACTCGCCGAAAGGCAAGTGGGCCAACACCCTAGCAACAGCTGTATGGGGACATAATATCTCGTGATCCAGAGCTACCGGCTTCACTTCGCTCTGATTACTCTACGACGAGGAAGCAGTCACCCCGGAAGAGGTAAGACTGGGTTCATTCTGAACCGAAATGGCCCCAGCAACTCAGGAGCAAAGGCACCTCGAACTTGACACCATCGAAGAGGTAAGGCTGCAAGCTGCAGATAATCTCGAAAAGTACCTGAGAATACATATGATGAATGATTGACTTTGATGAGGAAGGTTGAGGCTTTTACCCGGTTTAGTCCATATCTTGCTATGCGCTTATTGTTTATGACTAACCGGTGGGGTGATGAGTTGTGTGGTGTTTCTGTGTTGGTGTGCGTGTGCAACATGTGTCTCTTCGCTGTGTTGATGTGCAGGTGTTGAGCTCGGAGACAGTGTGGTCTATGGCGAGGTGAAGGTCAAGTTGAGACGTGTCGTGCTGACGGACGGGTGCGGTGAAGGATGGGCGTGCCGTGCGGCGGACGTGCCATGCCGAGGGTACCCAGAGCGGTGAAGGCGGACGTGAGGCTTGGACTAACGGACCAGAGGGCTAGAGGACCAGCTGTGTTAGCTGGCACGTGGCATCGGCGAGCGAGAGCACATGGGGATGTGCGGTGCATCGGCCGAGTCGGGAGGAAGGCGCTTGGAGTCGTGTCACTTGGCGGGAGGTCGGCCACGGGCTTGCATGTGGCGCAAGTGCCGTCGGCCATGTCAAGAAGGAAGGCGAAGGCATTGTGTCCGGCGTGGAGGCGGGACATGCATCGGCATCGGTGCCGGTGGTCGGGGTGTGCGAACCAAATCCCGTCTTCGGTTTGGGGTTTCGGTAGCTGAGCCTCAAAAAGCTACAATCGACGGTTTCAGGTTTGGGCCTCAAAAAATGGGCGCAGGGGGGTTCCGAGTTTGGGCTCAAAACTCGGGGATCGGTTTCTAGGTTTGGGCCTCAAAACCTGGGTTGCGGGTTTCCGAGTTTGGGCCCAAAACTCGGGGTGGACGGTTTCCCGGTTTGGGCCTCAAACCGGGGGTTGGTCCGAAAGGACGGTCGACGCGTGGCGGCACCGAGAGGCTTGCGTTGCGGTGAAGCCATCGGTGGAAGGCGCGGCGGTCGACGGTGGCGGCACGTGGCGGCATCAGGGAGGTCGCGTCGAGGCGAAGCTACCAATGTTGCGGGCGTGGCCGTCGGATGAAGATTGACCGGACTGCACGGTTTTACCCCTGGGGGTATTTGGTTGAGTGCTTAATGTAAGGGCGTTTTGGTCTTGGATATGCGCCATATATATGAGGGGGCTGCTAGGGCAGCCGCCTCCTTGGGAATTCTTGGTGGTGTCTCTCTCATTTTGTTCCTGTGAGAGAAGGCTAGTGTTAGGAGAGACAGGCTCTTGTTCTTGAGCTTTTCGCCATCCAAGCTTTGTGTTGCTAGGATTGGCTTGTAGCCCGACACCAAGTGCTTAATGAATCATCCATTCATCTGAGTCCAAGGATCAAATTCGTGCTTTAATTTGTCTTGCGATTTTGTTCTTCGCGTTTGCACGTTTTCCCCTCTTTTGTTCTTCACGAGAATTCTTGTTTCGAGGGAGATTCGCAAATCCGTTTGAACCATCTTGTGTAGCTTCGTGAGAGTCTTCTTTCTACCGAAGAATTTCTCTAATACCTCACGAACTCACAGATCGGGCGGATTTAGTTTTGGGATCAAGTTCTTGCCGTTCTTCATCCTTTTTCTCCGATTCACCGATTTGGAGTTAGGTTCGAGCCATGATCTCTTAGGAGTAGCTCACTAACATCCTTGTGACCCCTCACATGAAGTTGGAGCCCTAGTGCTTTTGATTTGAGGGAGATCGGGTTGATTCGGTGGATGAACAGAGGTGCATCGCGGTGACCGGACGCACGAGTCGCACCGACCGGACGCTTGGTCGTGAGTCCGGTCGTTGACACGTTCTCTGCGTCTCCTTCGTGACTTGACCGGACACACGCTTCATATCGACCGGACGCTATCCCGTGCGTCCGATCGTTGAGGCCAGCGAAATACTGTGCCGATTCTGACCGGACGCTAGGGTTTCGCGTGACCGGACGCACTGAAGGCACTGTTCATTCCTCCTCGGTGCTTGACCGGACGCTCAGTTGTAACGACCGGACGCTGATCACCGTGAGTCCGGTCGTGAACAGAGAGCATCCAGAGAGGTTTTTCTCTGACCGGGCGCGTCCGATCGACACTGACCGGACGCACCTCAGAGTCCGTCAGTGTAGGGTTGCGCGTTTTCGTCCGTATCTTTTGCGTTCGAGCTCCGATTTGACATCCACTTTTTGCGTTGGATTCCCAACTCTGTGCTCTACAGAAACCGAGCTTCCTGCTTGCGAAAAAGCCTGAATCCCCCCGCGTGCTCGGGGGAGGTTGAGGTTTACCCAAACTCCATCCTGTCACTAGTTGACTCGCGTGGATTTGGAGGAGGGAGCTTTGTGGTGTCCCGCTGTGTTCCTAGGGAACATCCACCCATTCTCTTGGGTCGTGGACATCACGTGTGTCGGCTTTGCTCTTGGGGTTGATTTTGTTGGGACAGAGGCCGGAATTTCTGAGAAGAAATTTTTAGGCTCCCATTCACCCCCCTCTGGTCGCCTTGCTTTAGCATTTTCGGTCCTTCAATTGGTATCGGAGCCAGTTAAGGATCTCTCTACCTTAACCGGTTCCGGATCCGCGAAGGCGACCTTTGAGAGCGGTTCTGTTTCCGACTTTGCTTGTCGAGGTTTGAGCTTGTGTTTTGGCTAAAACTAACGGTGCTTTTTGAGATGGCACCAAGTTCTTCTTCCAGTGTGTCTTTGTCCTTAGGTTTGAGTCTTGGACATGTGATCGAGATGACATTTTTGGCAAGAAGGAGGAGTACGGCTCTTGAGGTGGAACGTGAGGTGGAAGCTTGCTGGACTTCCTAGGAGATGATGAGCATTCAACGGAGGATCGTATACGTGAACTTGGCAAGGCCAAGAAAGGTACACTTCTCGCTAGTCTTGGGATTTTGTCCCAACGATTTGAAGCTTTTTGTGATGATAACCTGAGATATGATGAGCTTTGTGATACTTGCATAGAAAGATCAAGAAGTTGAAATGCTCCATTGCTAGGTTGAAATGTGGCCTTTTTCATTGGAAGTCTAGTGCTTCTTTACCTTGCACCTCTTGTAGTGACATGGTTAGGAAGAATGATGAGCTATGCTTTTCTCTTGCTAGCTTAAAATCTGAAAATGAAATGTTGAAATCAATGCTTCCATACCATGTCTTGTTTGCTTTGACTTGTGCAAGGACCTTGTTTATGCTAAATCTGAAATAGCCTTGCTTAGGTCAAAAGCTTCTTTACCATGTGTTTCATGTGAGTCTTTGCATGCTGAATTAATGAATTAAAAATTGACTCACACCACATGTGTAGATAACTTGAGCATGTTAGGGCTGAATTGATGAGATAAATGCTAGGCCTTGTAGCTTGTGCTCTTTGAATAAAGATGCTTGCCTACTTTTCTTGTGTTGATCATGATCCTTTGCTTGATGTGAATGGTAGGTTTCCTTCCACGACATTTATTTGCCCCTCATGCTTTGGCATTTGAAAAAGATGTTTTGGTTTGAAGCTTTGTGATGTTTCTTCCACCGACTTTATTTGCACATCATGCATTGATTTAGAAAAAGATGTTTTGGTTTTGAAAGCTTTGCGTGATGATATGAGCGCCAAGTTGGTTGAGCACAATGATATGAGTGCCAACCTTGAGAGGATATTGAGCTCTTGCGTACCACATATGCCGAGTGCATTGAAAGGAGATGGAGAACTTGAGAAACACTCCTTGTGGTACTTGTGACCGCCTCATGTTTGAAAATGAGGTTTTAACCAAAAGATGCAAGAGTCTTTGTGCTATGTCTTTTGAGTCACGCATTTCTTGCAACTCCGATGTTGGTTTTTCCACGTCTGCATCTTTGCAACTGGAGTTGAGTTCTGTGTTGCGTGTGAGTCTTTTGACGATAGTACTAGTGCCAAGGTTTCGGATAGCTCTTTCATAGCTACTCCTAACCTTGTTGTTTCTTCGAGTGATGTCCAAGGGACTTCTCTTGACAAAGGTGCTTCTCACATTTTTGGGACTCGTGCTCCCAATCCGGTTTTCCATTGCACCTTTTGCAAGAAGGATGGACACTCATTCGATTTTTGTTTCCGCCGTGTCAAACACGAGCGACGTATTCGAGCTAAGGCTTTTAGGAAGCCGCGTAGCCTTTCCCATGGCACGTGTGCTCCTAGTGATGGCACCAAGTTGAACGTTGATGCTTCTTGTTCTAAGTCCCAAGGGACTTCTCACTTGTCAAAGAATGGTGTGCCTTCCATAGGCCTTTGTACCATTGCTCTTTTTGTGAGAAAGATGGGCATCAAGAAAGCTTTTGCTATCGGCGTGCCAAACAATTGCGCAAGCTCGCTCTTCTAGGAAGATGGTGGTTCATGCCCTTCTCATGGCATGAACGCTTGTGCTCCTAGTAAGAAGCTCTTCTTTGTTGATGGGTTTTATGACTCCTTTTCTAGTGGGATAGTTCATAGTCGTGGACATGTTTCTGGTGCTTCTTCTCTTGGTCCACGTCATGCTTTTTATGATGCTTCTATTGGTTCTTCTACAAAACCTTGGAAGATGTTTACCTCTTTTTCCGTGGTACAACTCGTTCTTCTCCTCGAGTTGTCCTTTTGAGGAATGCTTCCAGGGTGTTTTCACAATTGCATTTGAACCAGCGTTTGCATCATGCTAACCCACATGATAAGTTGAGATTTGTGACCAAGTCCTGGATTCCCAAGTACATGCTTGCTAACCCTTCGGGATCCAAGACTCGGGTTACTGTGTCCACTTGTGTGTAGATATGAGGACGCGGGGTGGAGAACATGCGCCTGATGGAACTTGATCTTTTAGATGTGATCAAGATTTGATGGTTCTCTACACCCGCTTAGAATTGCCTCCAAAGAGGTTTTTGCAGTTCGGTGAGCCTTCTTTTACACTCATACCTTGTACATCCATGATCTATGTCTTGTGGTATGAGATGGTTCTTCATGTGCTCACTTTTATAGCTTTTACATGTACATTTTTCTTTTGTATCATGTTTTGCTTTAGTCTAGCATGTGCTATCTTGTATATCATGTCATGCTAGCTTTGTGTATAGCTTTTGTGGAATATCCACCTTTCATGCTAGTTTGTGATCCTTATGAACATTATGCCATATTTTACCATACTTCTCCATGAGCTTTACATGTAGAGGTATGATGTTCATTAGGTATCATTTTTCAGGTGCTAGTTTTATGTAGCTACATGTATCCTATTGATGTGATTAGTTAGAGCACTAGCCTTTCCACAATTTTATCATGTTACATGCTTTTGGATCTATTGCTATCATTTTCTGGCATTGTGGCATGTGTTGAGGTTTAGGCTGCGTTTGAGTTGATCATGTCCTTAGGATGCATTTTGCTCCATAGTGCTTTATCCTGTTGCATGGTAGTCTTGTCTAGTTTGGATTCATATCTCCTTGCGGTATCATTCATGGGTAGACCTCTTTTGTTGAGAGCTTACCTTATGCTTTTATGTGACTAACCGTTTTCGTGGAGACCTTGAGGTCACACTAGACGAGACAATGCCTTGTGTTGTCTTCTGCTTTTAAGTGTGCAGGAGAACAGGAGCCAGGAGAGCTTTTCGGCTCATGGACCCGATTCCACTTCTTCCATGTCTTGGGATTCCATTCGAGCAGCGCCTGTGCGAGCGACAGCATCAGGCGAGAGGAAGACGACTTTGGCGAGGCAGGCGCCCCGGAGTTCAGCAGTTTCAGGCGTCCCCTCGGGTATCACACCAGCAGGAGGTCATGCGCTTCATGAGGTACGTCCGACCCACTTCTGAGTTCGGATTTTGGCTCTCTTCCTTTTCGACCTCTTTCTGCTGTGTGGTCTTTCCGATGTGGATTTTGTTGGCCGTTCGCTTGAGCGTTTCTTGGCTCTTTTCTTGTGAGTCCGGGTGTGTTTCCCTTTTAGGTTGGGAAGCATTTTGCTTGTTGTATCTTAGTTGGTCTTCTCCGATACCCCTTTGTTTTGGGTCTTACTCTTAGCTAGTTTTTGCTTAGTTTTTGGTAGACTAGCTTTTGCATGCATTTCATCATGTACATCTTGCATTTTAGAGCTTCATGTATATAGTAATGAAAATGAGACTATGCTCTTTTTGGTATGCCCTGTTTATTCATGATGATGCTTGTAGCTTAGGCTCTTTTTGATCACTTGATACATGTTATGAGCTAAGCTATTTTCCAAATGGTGAACTTGACTAATCAACTATGAAACCTTTAATGTGTTCACCATTGAGATGGCAACTAGCATGGGTAGGATGTGTTGAGATCACTTGTGCTATCTTTTGTATGCTAGGTTGCTATGTCTCTTGCACTGAGTCATTCACTTGCTTGGATTGTTCATATGTACATTGTGCTTAAAATTCTGATCCAAGTATTAGTGAAATGAAAAGATCGAGATGGGATTGCATGCGTCAGCACATCACGGTATCGAGACTGTTTCTCATTGCACATTTGAGTTAAACTGAGCCGTGTAGTGTAAGACCGAAACCGGTGCTTTAAGCTTCCGATTGCTTTTCTTGCATAGGCTTGGCCCGGTTGAAAAGTTAGGCAATGACCATGCTTTTAACCTCTCGCAATCACATGCTTTCAAATATGAACTTGTGTTAATACTGCTGCAATCTCCGATAAAATATTGAAAATAACACAAGTCTATGCTTCACTCTATTGCATGATGATTGAACTTTGCTAGGGGTAGTTCACCTTTATACTAGGTTTAGCACTTGCTCGATTTCCAGTCTATTCATGCTAAGTGCTATTTTAGTGGTGGACTCCTTTTCAAATGGCTTAAAACTGCTCATATGCTAACTTGTTCATATTTCGTATTCATTTGATCAGTTTGAGCCTTTGCTAGCATTTGTCTTGGTGCTACACTTTCAGGGCAGCACCCTTTTGAGCATCTTTTCATTTTGATTGCTATACACTTGAAGCTGTTGCATTGTGCATATCATGCATTTTTATCTTAGTGTACATACCCCTAGCTCCGATACACTTTATGGTTACCTTCAATTGGTATAGTTGGTATCACTACCCCCATTTGCTTTTGTTGTTGACTTGTCTTGTTTTGTGTCAATTTTGTGAGAAATGTTACACCCCTCAGCATGTTCCCTTTTTGTCAAGGGGAGAGCTGTTTGCAAGGGGAGCATGAGAGTTGGCACAAATGGGAGAGTCTTGCATTTGGGGAGAGCTTGGAGATAGGGGGAGTTTAGCTCTTTTTGGTTTCTTCTTCAATTGTATTTTCACTCGGTATAGCTCTTTATGTGTTTCATTTGTATCCATCTTTGGGTATGGATTGTATTTGGTGTCATGAGCTTTGTGCATAGCTTTTGTGTATAGGCTTGCTTTCAGGAGGAGCCGCCTTTGTCTTGCTGCTTCTCCGTGTGCTCCGAGTGATTGTGCTCCATTTCACCTTGAGCCTTTTCTTTGGGCTTTTTCAATTGATATCGAACCTTCTTTGTGTTCCTTCTATTGGTTCGCTTCGATTGATTTTCATTTGGTGTGGAGCATGTTTGGCCGTAAGGCATTGGTATCGAGCCTGCTAGTCGTGTTGAGCCGCTTTGCCTCTATCCTGAGGGACTAGCAGTTTTTGCTTGTATTTTCATTGGTTTGGAGCCTTCAGCTAGTTGTTTGAGCCGCTTTGCCTCTGTCTTGAGGAACTAGCTGTTTTCACCAAATGTGGCTGTTTTTGATTGTATCAAGTCTTCTGCTAGTTCTGTTGAGCCTCTGTGCCTCTATCTTGAGGGACTAGCAGTTTTGCTTCTTATGCGCTGTTCAGCCTCAATTGGTGTCGAGCCCTTGAGCTAGTGGTGTTGAGCCTTTTATGCCTCTTCTTGAGGACTAGCTCATTTTTGACTTGGTTGCGTCGAGCCGTTGCCCATGTCTTTGGGAACCAAGTCTTTTGCTCTTTGTGATCGAGTTTTGCTCTTATTGAGTGTTGCTCCGATCCTTTGCTTGGTTGCGTTGAGCCGTTGCCCAGTCTTTGGGGACCAAGTTTTCGGTTATGGTATCTCAAACCATCTCTTGTGCCTAGTTTTTGTCAATTCAATCATCAAGGGGGAGAAATCTAGAACCCAAGTAATTCAATCATCAAGGGGGAGTAACCCATGTGAACCCAAGTGGATAAGTACCTTGGTTTTTTGTGATGATTGTTTGACAATTTTTGAGATTGGTTTTCGTGTGCCTTTTGGGATTTCATGAAACTCTTGTCTTCTCTTGGCTCTTCGGTTGTGTGGAGGCTTTGCCCGCTTTTCCCATTTCTTTCGGGACCGAGAGTTTTTATTTGGAGTTTTCATGATCCTTCCTCGTCTCAAGTGGCCTTGTGTTTGCTTTTACTTGGCTTTTGGCACTTGAGTGAGGCTTGCCTTCAAACCCTTCCTTTTTGGTTTATTGTTAGTCATGCATTCATCAAGGGGGAGATTGAGAATACATATGATGAATGATTGACTTTGATGAGGAAGGTTTGAGGCTTTTACCCGGTTTAGTCCATATCTTGCTATGCGCTTATTGTTTATGACTAACCGGTGGTGTGAGTTGTGTGGTTTCTGTGTTGGTGTGCGTGTGCAACATGTGTCTCTTGGCTGTGTTGATGTGCAGGTGTTGAGCTCGGAGACAGTGGTCTATGGCAAGGTGAGGTCAAGTTGAGACGTGTCGTGCTGACGACCGGTGCGGTGAAGGATGGGCGTGCCGTGCGGCGGACGTGCCATGCCGAGGTACCCAGAGCGGTGAAGGGCGGACGTGAGGCTTGGACTGACGGACCAGAGGGCTAGAGGACCAGCTGTGTTAGCTGGCACGTGGCATCGGCGAGCGAGAGCACATGGGGATGTGCGGTGCATCGGCCGAGTCGGGAGGAAGGCGCTGGAGTCGTGTCACTTGGCGGGAGGTCGGCCACGGGCTTGCGTGTGGCGCAAGTGCCGTCGGCCATGTCATGAAGGAAGGCGAAGGCATTGTGTCCGGCGTGGAGGCTGGACATGCATCGGCATCGGTGCCGGTGGTCGGTGGTGCGAACCACATCCCGTCTTCGGTGCGGGTTCGGTAGCTGAGCCTCAAAAAAGCTACCATGACGGTTTCCAGGTTTGGGCCTCAAAACCTGGGCGCGCGGGTTTCCGAGTTTGGGCCTCAAAACTCGGGATGACGTTTCCAGGTTTGGGCCTCAAAACCTGGGTTTGCGGGTTTCCGATTTGGGCCTCAAAACTCGGGGTGGACGGTTTCCCGGTTTGGGCCTCAAAACCGGGGTTTGGTCCGAAAGGACGGTCGACGCGTGGCGGCACCGAGAGGCTTGCGTTGCGGTGAAGCCATCGGTGAGAAGGCGCGGCGGTCGACGGTGGCGGCACGTGGTGGCATCAGGGAGGTCGCGTCGAGGCGAAGCTACCAGATGTGCGGGCGTGGCCGTCGGATGAAGATTGACCGGACTGCACGGTTTACCCCTGGGGGTATTTGGGTTGAGTGCTTAATGTAAGGGCGTTTTGGTCTTCGGATATGCGCCAATATATATGAGGGGCTGCTAGGGCAGCCGCCATCCTTGGGGATTCTGGTTGGTGTCTCTCTCATTTTGTTCCTGTGAGAGAAGGCTAGGGTTAGGGAGAGACAGGCTCTTGTTCTTGACTTTTCGCCATCCAAGCTTTGTGTTGCTAGGATTGCTTGTAGCCCGACACCAAGTGCTTAATGAATCATCCATTCATCTGAGTCCAAGGATCAATTCGTGCTTTAATTTGTCTTGCGATTTTGTTCTTCGCGTTTGCACGTTTTCCCTCTTTTGTTCTTCATGAGAATTCTTGTTTCGAGGGAAGATTCGCAAATCCGTTTGAACCATCTTGTGTAGCTTCGTGAGAGTCTCTTTTTCACCGAAGGAATTTCTCTAATACCCACGAACTCACAGATCGGGCGGATTTAGTTTTGGGATCAAGTTCTCTTGCCGTTCTTCATCCTTTTTCTCCGATTCACCGATTTGGAGTTAGGTTCGAGCCATGATCTCTTAGGAGTAGCTCACTAACATCCTTGTGACCCCTCACATGAAGTTGGAGCCCTAGTGCTTTTGATTTGAGGAGATCGGGTTGATTCGGTGGATGAACAGAGGTGCATCGCGGTGACCGGACGCACGAGTCGCACCGACCGACGCTGGTCGTGAGTCCGGTCGTTGAACACGTTCCTCTGCGTCTCCTTCGTGACTTGACCGGACGCACGCCTCATATCGACCGGACGCTATCCCTGCGTCCGTCGTTGAAGGCCGAGCGAAATACTGTGCGCGATTCTGACCGGACGCTAGGGTTTTCGCGTGACCACGCACCAGAAGGCACTGTTCATTGCCTCCTCGGTGCTTGACCGGACGCTCAGTTGTAACGACCGGACGCTTGATCACCGTGAGTCCGGTCGTGAACAAAGAGCATCCAGAGAGGTTTTTCAATTTATAATCCTTATCTGTGCTAATGGATTTGGGAATGTTTTAGCATAGACATGATTCATCATAGTTTCATAGACACTTGGTGGTTGTATTGTTTCATGCTCAGGCAAGGTAGCTTATAGCAAAAGACAAAGGAATATTTTTTGATACTTACAGTTCAGTGATGAATGAGCCATGTCTTTGTGTGAAGTTGTTGGAGGCACGTCCTATGCCTTGCTTCATCCTAGTGTGAGTTCATCTCTTGACTTCCCCATTTTGATATTGAGAGATTTCTACAGGGTTTAGTCCAACAAAATAACCGATATCTACTAGAGCATACTCTTGGTTCAAAAATCATCTCTGTCTAATTTAATCTAGGAAAGCATTTTAACCTAAGCACCACGCTAATTTAAAAAGCCTTTGAAAGTAAGATCAACACTCCTAGACTAAGCACCATGCTTAATTTAAAAGTTGTATGAACATACGCCAAACCTTAAGCATTCTATAGTAAATAGCAGTGGCATGAAAGCACTAAGAGATTCACTTTAATGGAGATGAAAGAGTGTGATCAAGGTGAGTAGTATATATATATTTTTTCTTTTTTTAGATGCACATAACATGAGTGGATGCAAGTGATAAAAATTAAACATGTATGAGAGAACATAAACTAAATGGAGTGAATGTATGATGATATGAAAGGATTTAATAAGATAACTACTCATCAATTTAAAGTCCATGAGCAAGACTGACTCACCTCGATTAAACTTACCATGACTCACAATGGAATTATGAGTGGTACAACATCTGGTGTCGTCACTCGTCACGTGCTTGAAAACTTGTAACGTTGACCTTCTTCGATCCTTGTGGGAGTTTGTCGGAAAGTCAAAGTGACAACAATTGTCTATACCTTATCTGGTTGATTCCTAACAAAGTGGTTGAATGGATGTTGAGGCTTGAGAAAGCCTCTGGACCCGCAACGTAGTTTGTCGGAAGTTCAAACCAGTCATACACCTCACCCTGCATACGATCAAAACTATACAAAAGCCAGGGTGGGCCTGTTTGGATAAGGGTGAAAAATATATCTCAATTATCACATGTGTAAGAGTTCTCCTAGATGTTGAAAATGTATTCTAGCTACCGTCTTTAATTACTCATTCATTCCCCGGCAACGGCGCCAAAAATGCTTGTTGACACTCCTTAATGGAATCACTCTAAGATAGACTTCATAAACAATAACCTAGTGAAGGCACTAAGAAGTGTACGAGACACTACTAGCATCACTTAACGTCGAGTTGTCATCCCCAACATGGAACTAGCAATGTGATTATATCATGGCACTGACTGTAAAGATAAATATTTACCCGCAAGCGCACAGATAAATACACCAGTTGTAGTAGCATTTTACCCAGAGATGTTCCATGTATCGTTATTTATATTTAGCACTAGGAATGAAGTGAGATAAATAAGGAGAGAGCTACTCTACACATGTGATAGGAGAATTGAGAACAAAGCAAGAACACACTCCTTTATCCTAAACAGGATCAATCACAATAATGAGGTACACTATAAATGATAAAAGATCAATCTATGATAGTCCTTAGAACATTTCAACTAGACAAGGCATGCGGATTAGAAAAGACATTATAAAGAAGTATTCCTAAGTTATTCTAATTATAAGTCATAATATACATTGATTAGTGCAATTATATTTGGCAATCATTGGCTAGGTTATCCCATATTCATATTCAAGAGGTAACTCCATAGTAAAGGTGCCAAACAGAGTAACCCCTAAACCATGAGTTAACTGAGCCATACTAACACTACATTCGAGAGGTGGAACAAAGGACTCAACAGGCTGTCACACCCGCGATCTACCACAATATCCGGAACATAGACGCATTCGCAGATAAATAGTGTATAGGCACCATACCTACACAGCATTTATCACCCACACCCACCCGTTGATCTTTAAGATGAGCGCTATACGAACATGAGTATAAAATGATGATAATCTATCTATGCCAAATATATAATCAAAGCATACTACAAGCAGTATAATTAAGAATATAGTAATTAATGTCTTAGTCATATCAATTATATCTAAACTATTACGAACTAGACTATTAATTAGCACACAATGATGAATAGTATGATGAACTAGAACACATAATGAACTAGAGTATGAACTAGAACATGAACAATGAAGAACAATGAAGAACTAGAAGAACAATTATGAACTAGAAACATAATTAGATCTATATTATTGATACAAGAGAGAAGATCTTGGGTTTACCGAGCCTTCTCGCGACTAGATCCGGAATCCAAGCGAAGCTTGCCTCTTCTAATTCTAATTCTATCTAGCTATGCCTAAGTTGATGTGCTCTAAGGAAATTAGGGTTTCTGATTGATCCTCCTCCTCTTCTAATGACTTGAGATCTGATGATGTCTGATGATGATGGAGAAGGGGGTCTGGGGTTTATTATATAGGGGCTCCTGGCCTTCCCTCTACCTTGGGCAAGCGATGTGGGACTAAATCCTTCGTTATATGCACATGGGCCTAAATGGGCCAAAACATGTTGGAGAGGTCGGTTGGAGTGCGTCATGCGAAGGGGGGCAAGTTTGGGCCCAGTACCAGACCGGTCCGTCCATGGAGGAGACCGGTCGGTCAGCCTCTATGACATGTGGGCCCCGCCTTCCGTGGGTCGCCTTCTCGTGTCTTCTGGAATGTTCTGGAATCTTCCAAGTCGTATCCATCGAGGACGCTCGCTCTAGGACTCCAAATATAGCAAATCATATGTCCGTTTCTATCGTCTTGACGAGGTCTTCGCAATGGTGTGCTCTGTTTCATCACTGAGATACTTTATATGGTAAAAACATGGATGCCCTACAAAACAAGTGAGAGCACCAAAACTCGTGGAACTTGTTAGTTTCAAACCCAACCCTACTATGCTTTGTAATTCATTTAGTGTCATTTTATGCAATAGTTGATGGTTAATTATGAGCATTAGTGAGCGTCAACACAACCCAAGGAGGAAAACACATACCTTCGGACCATCTTGTCATGGGTGTCTAGTGGAGAGCCACAGCTCGGGATAATGATTTCCCATTCAAGCGAGCTGCTGGGAGTCCCGGTGTTGGTTTTGCTCAGGGTGTTGATGTTTCGTCTTTGGGAAGATTGGAGAGTCGAGTGGTTTTAACCCATGTGAGAAGCCCCAACTCCACCACTACTCCCAAGCTTACCAAGATTCCACCCAAAGAGCCTCTCAAGCCTAACACCAAGAATGGGATCTTTGTTGAACCTCCGAGAGCTCCACCAAAGAAACAATCTTGGGCTCCCAAACCAAACCACCTCAAGAACAAGCTGGACACCATGCCACCCATTCAGGAGGAGCTTATGCCACAAAAGGGCAAAGTGATCCATACCCACTACCATGAGTACCAACAACCCCCTATGAGACCGGTGAGGTACCACTTGTTGACTCTTGCTAACGTCGTCACTAGGAGTAGACTATGGAATCTATCCCCCCCCGGCAACGGCGCCAGAAAGGTTTGTTGATACTTCTTAATGTAAGAAGTATAACTAACTATTCATATGACTATTGGTGGTTCCGCAAGCGCACAGAATAAGTCTATTGTAGCACTTCACCCGGAGTAACCGAGTATCGTATTTATTTCCATAGGGAAGCTACTATGGCAGAACTAACACTAGGACCGCTATGAACAACTAGTGATTTTAGCAGGGTTGATCGAAAAGTATGAATGGGGGTTGATATCTACTACTACTAAAAAGAAAGAAAGACTAACTACTACTAAACTAAATCGGCGGGTCTGGCCGATGAATAGATTAATGTTTTCCTACACACTTACGATCACAACTAACTTAGCAGTAAAGAGTTTTTATCTAGTTCTTCGAACCGTACACACCCTCTGGACTATTTACCTCAGACGTGCACAACGAGGTTTATGATTTAAGAACTAACCCAACTACGTGGTGGAATTCAAGGCTCCCAGGGCTGTCACCACCTGTTTGCTACCACAGCTATCCGGGGGGCTAGCCACAAACTAAGGTATAACTAGTCTAAGCACCGTGCTTACACTAAAATATACTACTCTAATCTTGTGTCCAAAACTAGAGCACTGATTACTCAGCGAAGAACTCAAACTAGATGCAAACTAAATACTAAGTTATCTATGATCGAAAGCACTCAACAAGAACAATAAGTAAAGAACTTAAAGTAAATGCTGAAAGTAGAAGAACACTAAGATAAATGAAGAAAGACTTGGAATTATACCAGAGACTTGGAAGATCCTCTATTACAACTCCAGCTCTTCTCTTCTTCACTCTCGCTCTCACTCTAAGTCTCTCACCTAGAGTTTTCCTTCACCAGAGCTTCGCTTACAAGAGAGTGGGACTAATGAGGTGAGGTCTGAGTACAAATGAGCTCGGGGGGTCCTATTTATAGCCTAAGGGACCTAGGGGGGTACTTATGGACCTAGGGTTAGGTCAGGGGGGTGAGTGTGGTGGCGGGCGCCAGCCCTAGGTGGCGGCCGCCACCCCCTGGCCGTTGGATCCACCGACCTTGCTTCAACGGCATCCAGGAGCTCCAGGGAGGCGGTTCCAAGGTCGGTTGCATGTCCAAATAACCGTCACATGGCAATTGGGTCATGATCCATGTGACATCCCTTCTTGGCCCTTGGATGCAATGACCTAAGTGATCAATGGCTGCAAATGAGTGTGGCATGCCTCCCCTGGATCAGTGACGTGGCAGGGGAGGAGTTTGGGCCTCACTCCCCTGGCGGCCGCTAGTGATGGGTGGCGGGCGCCACCCCACCTTGGCCCAAAGTGAGCCCAGGTGAGTGTGCTCGCCTCCTGGTGGGTCCTCTTGCTCATTTTGCTCAAAAACCCTGCAATTTCCAACATTCAAATAAAACTCAAGGACAAGTGGAAATCGTTAGTTTATAAAAGGTTTTTGGTTGATTTTAGGTCCTTGTGTTGCGTTATATGACCTTGTTGATGCTAGGAATATGACACTTAGTGAGCGTTAACACCACTGTGAGCACTGTGGGAGAGATGGACACTTGAGTGAGTTTTGCTTTCGGCGCAAGAGAGAGGCGCGCCACGCAAAGGAGATGAACAACCCGGACATGTACTATCCTTTCCATGATGTACATGTGTCGAACGTTCAGAGGCGTGCTACTAGGCCTAGAGGTCCAAAACCTCAAGTTCCTAGGCCTAGGCCGCGAGGAGGTCATGCCCGGTGGGAGCCTGCAGTTGTAGGCTATGGACCCCGTGGCGGTGGCTTTGTAGTTGAGCGTTTTCCTCCACCGCGTTTTGAGTATCGCGATGGACGCTCCTCCCTTAGCGGACCATGTTTTCCTCAACATGGTGATCGCTCTTCTCGTAGGTGTGCTAGGAATGGTTTTTCTGCTAACCGTTCTTTTGAGCAGCCAGCCCAACACTGGTATTCTTCCTACTTCACTAACCCCAGTGTTGGCCCGTATGCTTACCGTTTTTCTTTTTGTTGATGTAGGTAAAACGGTTGTTTGGAGAAACGTTTGGTTGGGTGGTTCCGGGTGTTCGAGGCACATTACCGGAAACTCCATGTGGGTTCTCCAGTCTTAGTCCGTTCTGCCGGAAAGGAGTTTATCACCTTTCGGCTACAATAGCAAAATAGGTAAGGTATTGTCTCGTGGGTCTGTGCGAGTTAATGAGCACTTTGTGTTGCGCGATGTGCTTGTTTCTAACTTGCATTTAACCTTCTTTCTGTTGGCAACTTTTCGATGATGACTATGAGATTCGTTTTAAACCGAATCTGAGTCGCATTTTGGATCCTCAGGGCAATCTTGTTTGTGTGATTTTGCCCTTTGGTAAAGTCTTTCGTGCGGATTTCTCGGAGTTTTTTGGCATTTCTCATTGTCTTGTGGCTGGACCTTCCTCCTCTGATCTTTGGAAGTGGCATAGGAGACTTGGACATTTGAGCTTCGACTTGCTTGCAAGGCTTAGTTCACTTCGCCTAATCCGAGGATTGCCCAAGTTATCTATGGAGAAGGATCTTGTTTGCCATTCTTGCAGACATGGGAAGATGGTTGTCGCTCCCCACCATCCAGTGACTCAGGTCATGACCAAGCACCCTGGAGAGCTTTTGCACATGGACCTTGTTGGTCCGCCTCGGGTGAGCTCGGTTGGTGGGAAGTGGTATGTGCTTGTTGTTGTTGATGACTTTTTGAGATATTCGTGGGTCTTCTTTTTAGCTGAGAAGACGAGACTTTCTCCTTTGCTCACAATCTGATTTTGCGACTTCAGAACGAGTTCCCTTTGAACTCGATGCGAGCTATTAGGAGTGATAATGGTTCCGAATTCAAGAATTTGGATTTGAGAGAAGTTTTGTAACTCTTTGGGTTTGGAGCATCAGTTTTCTTCTCCCTACACTCCACCACAAAATGGTGTTGTAGAGAGGAAGAATCGGACCCTTGTAGAGATGACCAGGATGATGCTCGATGAGCATAGTACTCCTAGGCGATATTGGGCCGAAGCTGGACAACTCCCCAAGTTGAGTTATTTTAGAGTTTTTGGTTGCCACTGTTTTATACTCAAGAAAGGCAACCTGGACAAATTTGAGTCTCGTTCTTCCGACGGTGTATTTTGGGGTTATGGCACTCACACTCGTGCATATCGTGTACTTAACCTGATACTAACCGAGTCATGGAGACATCAGATGTCACCTTCGACGAGACCATGGTTTGTCCTTCTACTCGTTTTGAGCGTGCAGGTGATCAAGAGGTTGGAGAACCTCTTTTTGATGATGAGGATGAAGGTGCTCAAGGGATGGATGACCCAGCACATCCTCCACCTGCCATGCCGCAAGGAGCGGCTTCTACCATGACTCACGGCCCAGACCCGTCTTCCTCTACTACATGGGGGCCGTGGGATCCGCCACCTCGAGCGGTACCTTTTGTACCTGAGGAGGCACCAGCTGCTGTTGAGGGGGAGGCTACATCAGCTCGGGAGGCTCCACGACACATCCAGCGCCAACACCCGCCTCAGCAGATGATCGGCAGCATCGGCGAACGTGTCACTCGGTCAAGGTCACAACGAATCTCTCACTTTGCTCATTCTGCATTTGTTGCTGATTTTGAACCCCGAGATGTTGGACACGCTTTGACGGATCCAGATTGGGTCAATGCCATGCATGAGGAGTTAGAAAATTTTGAGAGAAATCGGGTTTGGGTTTTGGTTCCTCTTCCTCTTGACTGTCATCCTATTGGGACAAAATGGGTTTTCAAAAACAAACAAGGAGAGGATGGCCATGTTGTGAGAAACAAGGCCAGGCTTGTAGCCCAGAGGTATAGTCAGAAGGAGGGGATAGGCTATGAGGAGACTTTTGCTCCTGTAGCTCGTTTGGAGGCAATTAGGATACTCTTGGCTTTTGCTGCATCCAAAGGGTTTAAACTTTTTCAAATGGATGTCAAGAGTGCCTTCTTAAACGGCTACATAGAAGAGGAGGTCTATGTGAGACAACCCCCCGGTTTCGAAAATCCCAAGTTTCCAAACCATGTCTTTAAACTACACAAAGCTTTATATGGTTTGAAACAAGCCCCTAGAGCCTGGTATGATAGGTTGAAAACCTTTTTGCTTACTAAGGGTTTTAAAATGGGATGTGTGGATAAAACGCTTTTTCTCCTCAAGCAAGGCAATGATACTCTCTTGGTCCAGATTTACGTGGATGATACCATTTTCGGCGGTTCTTCTCACGCTTTGGTTGCCAAGTTTGCAGATACTATGAGTAGGGAGTTCGAGATGAGCATGATGGGCGAGTTGACATTTTTCCTCGGGTTGCAAATCAAGCAATCCCGAGAAGGGACGTTTGTGCACCAGGGTAAGTATACCAGGGACATTCTGAAGAAGTTCGATATGGGTGAGGCCAAGCCTCTTCCAACACCCATGTCGACCACGACGGCCCTGGATGCGGACAAGGATGGAGAAGCTGTGGAGCAGAAGGAGTACCGGAGTATGATCGGGTCACTACTGTACCTAACGACGACACGCCCGGACATTCAGTTCGCGGTGTGTCTTTGCACGCGATTTCAGTCGTCGCCGCGCACCTCGCACCGTTAGGCGGTCAAGCGCATTATGAGGTACTTATCCTTCACTCCAGAATTTGGGATTTGGTATTCTGCTTCCTCCACCCTCTCCCTTTGCGGTTATTCCGATGCCAATTTTGCTGGTTGCCGTATTGATCGCAAGTCCACTTCTGGGACTTGCCAGTTTATTAGTTCTTCTCTTGTTTCATGGTCCTCTCGCAAGCAGTCTAGTGTCGCCCAGTCTACCATAGAGGCCGAATATGTTGCTGCGGCTAGCTGCTATTCCCAGTTACTATGGATGATGGCCACTTTGCGTGACTTTGGTCTGAGCTTTTGTCATGTTCCTTTGCTTTGTGACAGCACAAGTGCGATTAGCGTTGCTAAGAACCCCGTGCTGCACTCGAACACCAAACACATTGATGTGCGCTTTCATTTTCTGCGAGACCACTATGAGAAGGGTGATATCGACCTTCGCCATGTCGATACTCATCATCAGTTGGCTGATATTTTCACCAAGCCTTTGGACCAATCAACTTTTGCTAGGTTGAGAGGTGAGCTTGGTGTGTGTTTCCCCTTTTAGATGGGGGAAACATTTTGGCTTTTGTGTTATACACTGACTCTCTTTCTTTTGGGTTCTTCATGCATCCTTGCATTTCATCTTGCATATTTATTTTCAGAGCTTCATGTATATAATCTTTAGAATGTGACTATGCTCTATGTAGTGTATGCTCCGATGCTTTATTTGTAGCCTATGCTCTTTCTGATCACTGATACATGTTGTGAGCTGAGCTATTCTATGGATGGTGAACTTGTTTAATGAACCTAAAACCTAAAAATGTTCACCATTGAGATATGCAACTGGCATGTGCAGAATGTGTTGAAATCA
Organism: Coix lacryma-jobi var. lacryma-jobi; assembly: GCA_009763385.1. Classification (NCBI taxonomy): domain Eukaryota; kingdom Viridiplantae; phylum Streptophyta; class Magnoliopsida; order Poales; family Poaceae; genus Coix; species Coix lacryma-jobi. The sequence continues at coordinate 116,817,188 of CM019824.1, read as the reverse complement.
CTTGTGCTTTTCATATATGCTAGGTTGCTATGTCTCTAGTTCTGAGTCATTCACTTGCTTGGTCTGTTCATATTCTATCTTTAATTTTGACCTAAGCTAAGTGAATTGGAAAGATCGAGATGGGATTGCTTGTCAGCACATCAAAGTATCGAGACTATTTCTCATTGCACCTTGAGTTAAACTTGAGCTGTGAAGTGTATGACCGAAACTGCTGCTTTAAGCTTCTGATTGCTTCTGCATAGGCTTCGCACAGTTGAAAAGTTAGGCAATGACAAGTTTTCAGCCTCTCGCAATGACATGCTGAAATTTGAACTTGTGTAATTTAACCGCTGCAACTCCGATAAAATCTAAATGCACAAGTCTATGTTTCATTCTATAGCATGATGATTGAACTTTGCTAGGGATAGTTTACCTTGTATACATGTTTAGCACTTGTCTGACTTCGTGTCTATACATGTGTAGTGCTATTTTGATGGTGAATACATTTTTGGCTAAAAACTGCTCACTTTGCTCATATGTTCATATTTCATATTTGGTGATCAGTTTGAGCCTTTGCTAGCATTTTTGTGCTTATTATTGAGTCATCAGATCAGCACTTTGTCAAGCATCTTCATATTCTATCAATTATATTTCTGAAGCTGCTAACTTGCATTTTGACTCATATGCATTTGGATGGAGAGTTCTTCTGCCAAGGAGGAGAAATCTGTTTGTTTGGTGCATTTTCAACTAAGGGGGAGAAATTCTCTCAAATCATAAGATCAACTCCTAGTTGTGTGCACTATTGGAGGGGGAGCTTGAGAGGGAGTTTGCTCGATTTTGAGGTTGTTTGGATCTTCCAATTGGTTCGGAGCTTTTCTGCTAGATGTGTTGAGCCTCTGTGCCTCTGTCTTAAGGGACTAGCATTTTTTGGTTTTGTTGTCCAATTGGTTCGGAGCTTTTCTGCTAGTTGTGTTGAGCCTCTGTGCCTCTGTCTTAAGGGACTAGCATTTTTTTGGCTTTGTTGTCCAATTGATTCGGAGCAGTTTTGGTAGCTAGTTGTGTTGAGCCTTTGCCTCTTTCTTGAGGAACTAGCAACCTTGTCTTTATGCTATTTCAGTTGATATCGAGTTTTCTCGCTAGCGGTGTTGAGCCTATTCTACCTCTTCTTGAGGGCTAGCTTTGCTTTGCTTGGTTGCGTCGAGCCGTTGCCCATGTCTTTGGGAACCAAGTTGTGTTGCTCACTCCACTTGACCTTCTTCGCCTTTGATATGCTTTTGGGTCATTTGGTCGAGTTCTCTCTTCTTCTTCCTCCTTTCTTCTGTTTCCATTATGATTTGTGTTGGTAGTTGACAATGCACTCATCAAGGGGGAGATTGTGGATACATGGGTGTATGCCGAGTCTCTGAGTCATGAGTGATTGTCAACTGGGATAATGCGCATGTTCTTTGGCTTGTGTTGTGCAGGTGTCGAGCACGGATACAGTGATCAAAGGCAAGGTGAAGGTCAAGTAGAGACGTGTCGTGCCGATGGACCGAGAGTGGCGAAGGGCGGACGTGAGGCTTGGACGGAGGGACCGGTGGCCTGAGGATCAGCTGTGGTGGCTGACAGCCTGGGACAGCGACGAGCGAAGACTTGCGGGTGGACGGGGTGCACGGCCGGTGCATCCCTTCTACGGCTCGGTTTGGTGGTTGAGCCACAGAAAAACCACCGAGTGGACGGCTTCCAGGTTTGGGCCTCAAAACCTAGGCGCGGATGGTTTTCGAGTTTGGCCACAAAACTTGGGCTGAGGACGGTTTCCAGGTTTGGGCCTCAAAACCTGGGTGCTGCGGGTTTGCTGAGTTTGGGCCTCAAAACTCAGGCCTTGCATGGCTGGTTTCCCAGTTTGGGCCTCAAAACCGGGGGTTGGCTGTGAAGGCTGGTTTCCCGGTTTGGGCCACAAAACCGGGGGTGCGACATCCGGGAAAAGGACAAGCAGAGCGGTGGCGGCACGTGGCGGCGATCGGTGAGGTTGCGTCGAGGCAACGCTGCCAGTTGTGCGGGCGTGGCCGTCGGATCACCACCTACCATGAGTTGGTCCAGAATAACCCTATGGTTTAGCTGGTTCGCTCTGTAATTAGTTGAGGGGTAGAGTAGGAATTAGAATTAGGATAAGTAGAGGGAGACACCCTCCTCCCATTCTATCTCAGTCATTTGCTCTTTGCTTCTAGGGTTTCCTGCTCTCCCAATCCCCTGCTGTAGCTAGCTGAGATCCGCAGAGAACCATACCTCTGTGTACTGGAGATTTTGAGGAAGTGAGGCCGTAACCTCACTGTTGTAGCGTGTGGTAGCCACACGGTTGCAGATCGATGACTTGATTCGCATTTTTTGTTTGTGTTCTTCGCGTTCTTCGTTTCTCCGCGATTTTCCCATCACTCGATCTCCCTCTCTATTGCGTCTTTGCGAAATCCGTTTGAATCAACTTGTTCTTTATAGTGAGGAGATCATTTCCACCAAAGGAATTCATCTAACTCCTCACGAACAAGTAGATCGGGTTGATTTCGTTTTCGTGGCGCTTTTTCGTTCATACTTCTCCCCTTTCGATTTCTCGTTGATTGAATCGATTTGAGCGGATGATTTCTTGGGGATAGTCTCCTAACTACCTCGTGAACATCCTCTCCAAGGTTGGGAACAAGGGATTTTGGTTTGGATCGATTTGGAGAAGTTTTGGGAGAAGGGCGACCAAAATCGCCCTCTCTGCAAGGTCGCGGACAGTCCACGCCTGGTACCGCGGACAGTCCGCGCATCGGGACTAAGCCTGTTCAGTGGCTGCGTGTCTCGGTGAACTTTGCCAAAATTTGACCGGCGGACAGTCCGTTGTTGTGATCCTCGGACGGTCCGGGATTACTCAGGGAGGTTCCAGTAGGGTTGTTGTTTCTGGTGTTTGGCCGGCGGACAGTCCGCCAACCCCTCGCGGACAGTCCGCAGTCGGGGCGGACAATCCGGGATCCCAGGTCCGGACAGTCCGTGAGTTGGCTATTTGTTGCAGTTTGGTGTGTTTGCTCTTCCGGCTTCTTCGCTTGGTTTCCGGACTTTCTGTTTGGCCCTAGAGTTGATCAAGGAACCTCTCTAGGTATCTTTGCTACTTGTTAGCATAGGTATTTGGGGATTTCTCGACGTAGCCGTCTATCTACGTTTGGGACTTGATTTTTGAGGGTCGAACTTGTGCCGGTGCTTTTGACGTTTGGTTCACTATCGCTTTGTGGTGCCTCGCTGTGATCCTAGGGATCATCCACCCTCTTCCAAGGGTCGTGGGCATCACGGTTGCGATCGAAGCTCTTGGTGTTGATTTTGGGGACAAAAGGCCAAAGTTTCGAGAGAAATTTTTGAGCTCCCATTCACCCCCCTCTGGTCGCCTTGCTATTGCATTCTCGGTCCTTCATACGAGCTTAAGTACCTGTTAATCTCTGTGAAAGCGGGGATTCGGTGCTTAATCTGGTATAAATTGGTCGGTTCTGTCACACCTCCGCCCGGTTTTGAGGCCCAAACCGGTAAACCTGCCAGCCCAGGTTTTGAGGCCCAAACCTGGAAACCGTCCACCCCATGTTTTGAGGCCCAAACTCGGAAACCCGCGAGCCTAGGTTTTGAGGCCCAAACCTAGAAACCGTCCATTCCAAGTTTTGAGGCCCAAACTCGGAAACCGGCCACCCGAGTTTTGAGGCCCAAACTCAGAAACCGGCGAGGGTAGCTTTTTGAGGCTCCGCTACCGAACCCGCGCCGTAGACAGGATGTGGTTCTCACACCCGGACCACCGGCACCGATGCCGATGCATGTCCAGCCTCCACGCCATGCACAACGCCTTCGCCTTCCTTCTTGACTCGGCCGACGGCACTTGCGCCGCACGCAAGCCCGTGTCCGACCTCCCGCCAAGTGCCACGACGCCATCGTCTTCCTCCTGACTCAGCCGATGCATCGCACATCCCCATGTGCTCCTGCTCGCCAATGCCACGTGCCAGCTACCACAGCTGGTCCTCTGGCCCTCTGGTCCGTTGGTCCAAGCCTCACGTCCGCCCTTCACCGCTCTAGGTACATCGGCATGGCACGTCCGCCGCACGACATGCCCATCCTTCACTGATCCCGGTCCGTTGGCACGACACGTCTCTACTTGACCTTCACCTCGCCATCGACCACTGTATCCGAGCTCCACACCTGCACATCAACACAGCCAAGAGACACATGTTGCACACGCACACCAACACAGAAACACCACAACTCAACACCACCGGTTAGTCATAAACATTAAGCGCATAGCGAGATATGGACTAAACCGGGAAAAGCCTCAAACCTTCCTTATCAAAGTCAATCATTCATCATATATGTTCTGAATCTCCCCCTTGATGAATGCATTGACTAAAAATAAAACCACAAAGGAAGGGTTTGAAGGCAAGCCTCATTCAAATGCCCAAAAGTCAAGAAAAGGCAAACACAAGGCCACTTGAGATGAGGAAGGATCATGAAAACTCCAAATAAAACCTCTCGGTCCCAAAAGAAACGGGAAAAGCGGGCAAAACCTCCACACAACCGAAGAGTTAAGTGAAAAGAAGAGTTTCATGAATCCCAAAAGGCACTCAAAAACCAATCTCAAATAATTTGTCAAACAATCATCACAAAAGAAACCAAGGTACTTATCCACTTAGGTTTCGAATGTACTTATCCACTTGGGTTTCGAAATTTCTCCCCCTTGATGATTGAATTGACAAGACTAAACACAAAGAGATGGTTTGAGATACCAAAACAGAAAACTTGGTCCCCAAAGATATGGGCAACGGCTCAACACAATCAAGCAAAGGATCGGAGCAACAACTCATAAAAGAGCAAAACTCGATCACATAGAGCGAAAGACTTGGTTCCCAAAGACATGGGCAACGGCTCGACGCAACCAAGTCAAAAATGAGCTAGCCCTCAAGAAAAGGCAGAAAATGGCTCAACACCACTAGCTCAAGGCTCGATACCAATTGAGGCTGAAACAACGCATTAGAATGCAAAACTGCTAGTCCCTCAAGATAGAGGCACAGAGGCACAACACAACTAGCAGACTCGATACCAATCACAAGCAGCCAAAAATTGGTGAAAACAGCTAGTTCCTCAAGACAGAGGCAAAATAGCTCGACACAACTAGCTGAAGGCTCCATACCAATCGAAAATACCAAGCAAAAACTGCTAGTATCTCAAGAGAGAGGCAACAATGGCCCAACACGACTAGCAGGCTCGATACCGATTGAGAAAAACACAAAGAGAAGCTCAACACTAAATGGAGCACAAACACTTGTAGCACGCGGAGAAGTTGCAAAACAAAACAACTCCCCCTGAAAACAAGCCTATACACAAAAGCTATGCAACAAAACTCATGACACCAATTACACTCCATACCAAAAGATGGATACCAATTGAAACACATAAAAGAGCTATACCAATTGAAGAAGGACATAAAAGAGCTAAACTCCCCCTAGCTCAAAGCTCTCCCCAAAATGCATGACTCTCCCCTTTGTGCCAACACTCAAGCTCCCCCTTGCAAACAGCATCTCCCCCTTGATAAAACAGAACATGCTGAGGGATTTTAACATTTCTCCACAAAGTTGACACAAACACAAGACAAGTCAACAACCAAAAGCATATGGGGGTGATCACAAGATGTATCAGAGCTGGGGGTATGTACACTAAGCTAAAAATGCATGATATGCACAATGCAAAAGCTTCAAGTGTATAGCAATCAGAATGAAAAGATGCTCAAAAGGGTGCTGCCCTGAAAGTGTAGCAACCAATACAAATGCTAGCATAGGCTCAAACTGATCAAATGAATACGAAATATGAACAATTAAGCATATGAGCAGTTTTAAGCCATTTGAAAAGGAGTCCACCACTAAAATAGCACTTAGCATGAATAGACAGGAAATCGAGCAAGTGCTAACTCAAGTATAAAAGGTGAACTACCCCTAGCAAAGTTCAATCCTCATGCAATAGAATGAAGCATAAACTTGTGTTATTTTCAAATTTTTATCGGAGATTGCAGCGGTATTAACACAAGTTCATATTAAAAGCATGTGATTGTGAGAGGTTAAAAACATGGTCATTGCCTAACTTTTCAACCGGGCTAAGCATATGCAATAAAAGCAATCAGAAGCTTAAAGCACCGGTTTCGGTCTTACACTACACGGCTCAAGTTTAACTCAAAAGTGCAATGAGAAACAATCTCGATACCGTGAGGTGGTGACACATGCAATCCCATCTCGATCTTTTCAATTCACTTAGACTTGGATCAAATTTTAGCACAAGGTAAATATGAACAATCCAAGCAAGTGAATGACTCAATGCAGGAGACATAGCAACCTAGCATACAAAAGATAGCACAAGTGATCTCAACACATCCTACCCATGCTAGTTGCCACTCTCAATGGTGAACAAATTAAAGGTTTCACAGTTGATTAATCAAGTTCACCGTTTGCAAAAATAGCTTAGCTCATAACATGTATCAAGTGATCAAAAAGAGCCTAGGCTACAAGCATGATCATGAATAAACAGGGCATACCAAAAAGAGCATAATCTCATTTTCATTGCTCTAAACATGAAGCTCTAAAATGCACTAGAATACATGATGAAATGCATGCAAAAGCTAGTCTATCAAAGACAAAACAAAACTAGCCTAAAAAGGAAAACCCAAAACAAAAGGGTATTAGAGAAGTCAAACTAAGATACAACAGGCAAAATGCTTCCCCAACTAAAAGGGAAACACTCATCAAACTCACAAGCGAAGAGCCAGGAAACGCTCAAGCGACAGCCAGCAAAATCCACATCGAAAAGACCACACAGCAAAAAGAGGTCAAGGAAGAAGAGTACCAAAACCCGAACTCAGAAGTGTGTCAGAGATACCTCATGAAGCGCATGACCGCCTGCTGGTGTGATACCCGAGGGGACGCCTGAATCTGCTAAACTCTGAGGCGCCTGCCTCGCCGAAGTCGTCTCCCCCTCGCCTGATGTTGTCACTCCCACAAGTGCAGCTAGTGCTCGTAGGAGATGCTTCTCGATCGGAATCCCAAGTCATGGAAGAAGTGGGATCGGGTCCATGAGCCGAAATGCCCTCTCCAGGCTCCTGTTCTCCTGCAAACTCAAAAGCAGAAGAGAACACAAGGCATCGTCTCATCTAGTGTGACCTCAAGGTCTCCACGAAAACGGTTAGTCACATAATAAGCATAAGGTGAACTCTCAACAAAAAAGAGGTCTACCTAAGAATGATACCGCAAGGAGATCTGAATTCAATCTAGACATGACTATCATGCAACAGGATAAAGCACTATATAGCAAAATGCAGCCTAGAGACATGATCAACCCAAACACAGCCTAAACCTCAACACATGCTACAATGCAAGATAATGATAGCAATAGATCCAAAAGCATGTACCATGATAAAATTGTGGAAAGGCTAGTGCTCAAACTAATCATATCAACAGGATACAAGTAGCTAACCAAAACTAGCACCTGAAAAGTGATACCTAATGAACATCATACCTCTACAAGTAAAGCTCATGGAGAAGAATGGTAAAGCATGGCATAATGTTCATGAGGATCACAGACTAGCATGAAAAGTGGAATAGCCACCAAAACTGTACACAAGACTAGCATGACATGATATACAAGATAGCAAATGCTAGACTAAAACAAAACATGATACAAAAGAAAATGTACATGCACATACTATACAAGTGAGCACATGATAGTCCATCTCATACCACAAGAAATAGAACATGGATGTACACGGTATGAGTTTAAAAGAAAGCTCACCAACTGCAAAAACCTCTTTGGAGGCAAATCTAAGCGGGGTGTAGAGAACCATCAAATCTTGATCACATCTAAAAGATCAAGTTCCATCAGGCGCATGTTCTCCACCCCGCGTCCTCATATCTACACACAAGAGGACAAAGTAACCCGATTCTTGGATCCCGAAGGGTTAGCAAGCATGTACTTGGGAACCCAAGACTTGGTCACAAATCTCAACTTATATTGTGGGTTAGCATGATGCAAATGTTGGTTCAAATGCAATTGTGAAACACCCTTGGAAGCATTCCTCAAAAGGACAACTCGAGGAGAAGAACGAGTCGTACCACGGGAAAAGAGGCAAACATCTTCCAAGGTGTTTGTTGAAGAACCAATAGAAGCACCATGAAAAGCATGACGTGGACCAAGAGAAGAAGCACTAGAGGCATGTCCACGATCAGGACCTAACCCACTAGAAAAGGAGTCATAAAACCCATCAACAAAAAGGGGCTTCTTACTAGGAGCACAAGCGTTCATGCCATGAGAAGGGCTATGAACCACCATCTACCTAGAAGAGCGAGCTTGGCGCAAACGTTTGGCACGCCGATAGCAAAAGCTTTCTTGATGCCCATCTTTCTCACAAAAAGAGCAATGGTACAAAGGCCTACTAGAAGGCACACCATTCTCCGACAAGTGAGAAGTCCCTTGGGACTTAGAACAAGAAGCATCAACTACCAACTTCGTGCCAACACTAGGAGCACACGTGCCATGGAAAAGGCTACGCGGCTTCCTAAAAGCCTTAGCTCGAATTCGTCGCTCGTGTTTGACACGGCGGAAACAAAAATCGAATGAGTGTCCATCCTTCTTGCAAAAGGTGCAATGCAAAACCGGATTGGGAGCACGAGTCCCAAAAATATGAGAAGCACCCTTATCAAGAGAAGTCCCTTGGACATCACTCGAAGAAACAGCAAGGTTAGGAGTAGCTATGAAAGAGCTATCTGAAACCTTGGCACAAGTGCTATCGTCAAAAGACTCACGCGCAACATAAGAACTCAACTCCTGTTGCAAAGATGCAGACTTGGAAACATCAACATCGGAGTTGGAAGAAATGTGTGACTCAAACGACTTAGCACAAAAGCTCTTGCATCTTTTGGCCAAAACCTCATTTTCAAACATGAGGCCGTCACAAGTACCACAAGGAGTGTTTCTCAAGTTTTCCATCTCCTTTTCAATGCACTCGGCATATGTGGTATGCAAGAGCTCAATCTCCTTCTCAAGGTTGGCACTCATATCATTGTGCTCAACCAACTTAGCGCTCATATCATCGCGCAAAACTTTCAAAGCCAAGACTTCTTTTTCTAAATCAATGCATGATGTGCACATGAAATCGGTGGAAGGAACATCACCATTCACATCAAGCAAAGAATCATGAATAGCACAAGAAGTAAGGCAAGTATTTTTATTCAAAGAGCACATGCTACAAGGCCTAGAATTTATCTCATCAATTTCAGCCCTAGCATGCTCAAGATCATCTACACATGTGGTGTGAGTCAATTTTAATTTATTAATTTCTGCAAGCAAAGACTCACAAGAAACACATGGTAACAAAGCATTTGACTTAAGCAAGGTTATTTCAGTTTTAGCACATTCAAGATCCTTGCACAAGTCAATGCAAACTAAGCATGGTTTGGAAGCATTGGATATCAACATTTCATTTTCAGATCTTAAGCTAGCAAGAGAAAAGCATAGCTCATCATTCTTCCTAACCATATCACTACAAGAGGTGCAAGGTGAAGATGCACTAGACTTCCAATGAAAAAGACCATTTTTTAGTCTAGTGATGGAGCAATTCAACTTCTCAATCTTTCTACACAAGGTATCACAAAGCTCATCATATCTAGCATTATCATCACAACAAGCTTCAAATCATTGAGACAAAGCCCCAAGACTAGCAACAAGTGTACCTTTCTTGGCCTTGCCAAGTTCACGTACAAGATCCTCTGTTGAATGCTCATCATATCCTAGAAAGTCCAGCAAAGCCTCCACCTCTCGTTCCATCTCAAGAACCGCACTCCTCCTTCTTGCCAAAATGTCATCCTCGGTCGCATGTCCAAGTCTCAAACCTAAGGACAAAGACACACTGGAAGAAGAGCTTGGTGCCATCTCCAAAAGCACCGTTAGTGTTAGCCAAAACACAAGCTCAACACCTCGACAAGCAAAGTCAGAAACAAAACCTCTCTCAAAAGGTCGCCTTCGCGGATCTGGAACCGGTTAAGGTAGAGAGATCCTTAACTGGCTCCGATACCAATTGAAGGACCGAATTGGCGACCAGAGGGGGGGTGAATGGGAGCCTAAAAATTTCTTTTGAAATTACGGTCTCTGTTCTAACAAAATCAACCCCAAAAGCTTCGAACTCAAACGTGATGCCCACGACCCTCGGAAAGAGGGTGGATGATCCCTAGGATCACAGCGAGGCACCACACAAGAGAGCAACTCAAAACTCTCAAAACTCCGAGTCAAGTTCGTGCCTAAAAGACCCACTCCCAAACGTAGATAGAGGGCTACGTTGGGATTCCTCCAAATACCGATGCTAACGCGTAGCAAAGATATGTAGAGAGGTTCCTAGGTGAACTCTAGGAGCAAGCGAGAAGTGCGGATACAAAGCAGAAAAGCCGGGAGGGCCAACACACTAAAACTGCACAAGTTGCAGAATCCCGGACAGTCCGCCGTCAGGCTCTCGGACAGTCCGGTGAAGGCCGGACTGTCCGCCACACGGGGGCCGGACTATCCACGGCTGGGGGGGGCGGACAGTCCGCCACTGCCCAGAACGCCCAAAAACGCCACAAGACAAAACCAAAATAGATTGGATCCTCACCAAATCGAATGGGGCTGCAACCAAACTCCTCCCAAGTGTTCTTCTACGTGTTGGGAAGCTAATCCTAGGATATCATCGCTCCAAACCAACTAATCCATGAGAAATCTGAAGAACACTAAAAAAGGGGAAGAACGAAGAACGAACGTGATTTCGACCCGATCTATGTGCTCGTGAGGTTAGAGGGGAAATCCTTCGGTGGAAAGAAGGAGCTCACGGCAACAAACAATCTGATTCAAACGGAATCGCAAATCGTTGCTCGGAGAGGGAGAACGAGGCAAATCTCCGAGAAGGGAAAAACGAAAACGCGAAGAACAAAAACGCGATTCGATCCAAATTGCAGCCAACAAAAAGAGGGGCGAAATTGATCCCTGGATTGCTACTAGATGATGAATTGTGTAGCACTCTGTGTCGGGTTACAAGCCACTCCTCGCAGTACAAAACGCGGATGGCAAAAAGCTCAAGAACAAGAGCCGGTCTCTCCTCTAGCCCTAGCCTCCTGTCACCTAAACAAAATGAGAGTGACACCTCCAAGGATGGGCTGCCCTAACCAGCCCCCTTCATATATATAGGCGCACGTCCGAAGACCAAAATGCCCTCTCATGAAGCACTCAACCCAAATACCCCCTAGGGGTAAAACTATCCAACCCTAGCAGTTTTCATCCGACGGCCACGCCCGCACATCCGGTAGCTTCGCCTCGACGCGACCTCCCTGATGCCCCCACGTGCCGTCATGTCGACCACCGCGCCTTCCTCACCAATAGCTTCGCCGCAACGCAAGCCTCTCGGTGCCGCCACGCGTCGACCGTTCCGCATAGGAACCTTCGCCCGGTTTTGAGGACCAAACCGGTAAACCTGCCAGCCCAGGTTTTAAGGTCCAAACCTAGAAACCGTCCACCTCGAGTTTTGAGGCCCAAACTCAGAAACCCGCGAGCCCAGGTTTTGAGGCCCAAACCTGGAAACCGTCCATCCTGAGTTTTGAGGCCCAAACTCGGAAACTAGCCACCCGAGTTTGAGGCCCAAACTCGGAAACCGGTGAGGGTAGCTTTTTGAGGCTCAGCTACCAAACCCGCGCCGTAGACGGGATGTGGTTCTCACACCCCAACCACCGGCACCGATGCCGATGCATGTCCAGCCTCCACGCCGGGCACAACACCTTCGCCTTCCTTCTTGACTCGGCCGACGGCACTTGCGCCGCACGCAAGCCCGTGTCCGACCTCCCGCCAAGTGCCAGGACGCCATCATCTTCCTCCTGACTCGGCTGATGCATCGCACATCCCCATGTGCTCCTGCTCGTCGATGCCACGTGCGAGCTACCACAACTGGTCCTCTAGCCCTCTGGTCCGTCGGTCCAAGCCTCACGTCCGCCCTTCACCGCTCTAGGTACATCGGCATGGCACGTCCGCCGCACGACACGCCCATCCTTCACCGATCCCGGTCCGTCGGCACGGCACGTCTCTACTTGACCTTCACCTCTTCATCGACCACCATATCCGAGCTCCACACCTACACATCAACATAGCCAAGAGACACATGTTACACACGCACACCAACACAGAAACACCACAACTCAACACCACTTGTTAGTCATAAACATTAAGCGCATAGCGAGATATGGACTAAACCGGGAAAAGCCTCAAACCTTCCTTATCAAAGTCAATCATTCATCATATATGTTCTCAAATCCACTTTTGGATCTTTGACCAAAGGTTTCACTGCTTCTTCAACAACTACACCACTTATGAGCGGCCAAAGAAAACCAAGAGAAGACGTTGACTCAACCGACAAAAGAAGAACCAACTGCCAAGAATTGAGGGGACATTATAAAGGATAAAGCCACTGCAACACAAGAAATAGAAGATGGAGAGATAGTACCGGAGCCTACAAATCAAGAAAATAGTTGACAAAGTCTCCATCTTCTGGATCTGTTGAGGACAAGGCTCAGCTGGCTCACTATGAGATAAGCAAGAGAAGACAAGCTATTCATGAAGAACAACAAGCGAGACAAGAGAAGCTTCCACAAGGTGGTTCGACACATCACTCTTCAATGATAAAGGTAACATCTCAATGTATGTGACATCACTTTAAAAGCTTCTCCTTAATTCTGGTACGTGCATAAATAAGAACCAAACATGTTTCACTTGCACCTCATTTGATCCAACCTAATCAACTCAACATGTTTAGTTCTTTACTCTTTGTTCCTAGCTTTACTCTCTTGAATCTCACTATCTTAACCAATGAGCTAAAATGTTATGCATCTAACCTTTGGAAGATGATATATCACAATCATGAAAATTTCGACACATTATGCATAGATTATCCTTCCTTGGGTTAAGTAATCTGATCAGTTAAATATTTTAAGATGCTACTTTCATGCTCATCTTTTGATCCTATCACTCACGTTAAGATTGAATAGAATACATAAATAACAAATTTATCTTGCTCGATGTGCCTAAGGTTAGAGAGGAATGAACAAAACTTTTGGTTTTGGTGTTTTCCGACCAACAGAGCCCATGCACTTGATCTCTACCTTGTCTTTATGAGCAGGACACACTCTTGAGCAAAACATGGAGGATTTTGTCAACTCCCAAATTGTACAGAGTGAAGGTCCTAGATCAACAAGAAGATGTGCACTAATCAAGATGATGCCAGCTTTCACAACTAATGCTTCACTTCAAATTGCTGGGCCAACGAAGAACATGGGTGACACCATATCAAGAGGTGTAGTTATCAAGGTCTATATAGCTAGATCAAATGATGCACCTCAGGAATGAACATGGTGAGAAGTCCTCTTTAGAGGACTTAAAACATTGAACCCTCGCCGAAAGGTAAAATCGGTAGTTATCCATATTTATCTTTTTTGCATTAATTTCTCTTTTTGCATGTTTACTTTCTATCTTTTGCATAATCATTTCTCCATAGTATATTTACTTTTCTGCATTAGCATGGCATAAAAAAAGAGAAAATAAAAATATTACACTGCACCATAAAACTTAAAAGCCTCATGTGAATAATTCTATGGTGTGTAAAAACCCGTAGGGATATTCACCGTGGTGGCATAAAAATAAAAATGCATTTATTTTGTTGGACTGTCATTGCATCATAAAAATAAAAATATAAAAATATTGAGAAAGAGATCTTACTGAAACTCTGGACAACTAAGGCTTAAGTGGTCAACCACTAACGCTTAATCTGTTCCACAAGTCTTGTTGTCTATTTGAGTTTCACAGGATTAAAAGACCAAGAAAAGCTGACGAGCAAGTGGATGTTCTATCCACTGTTGGAGCAGTGTTTCCACAACCATCAACATCAATCAATGCTGTGATAGAGGAAGAACATTTTCACCGCTAGTCCACTACATGGCAAGATTGAACGACTATGATTACATTCAGCTTGGGGGAAAGCACCCCCGTGTATCCAGGTAAGTATCCTTATCTTCTTAAGTTTTCTTTCTATACATAAATAAAAATAAAATCAAATAAATGCAAAAAAACTGAGCACATGTAGGCTCACCATTAATTAAAAAGAAATAAAATATATGGGCACATGAAGGCTCAACGCTATTAAGGGAACCGGCTTGGGGGAGATGCACCCCCGTTATCTTCGTAATCCAGGTATGTCTTATTCACTATCTTAGTTATTTATAATAAGTGTGTTAGGTTAAATAAATAGTGTGTTAAGTTTGTTAGTTTGTTTTAAGAAGTTAATAATAAAAGAAGAACTCTCTGTCTAATCTATTACATGGAAATGATGAATAGTTGCTCTATTTAATTTCTTTCAAGTACCTAACCTTCAAAGCATGAGTTCTCCTAATTAATAATGATGCTTAAAATGAAATTAAATGCATGGGTATCAAATGCTTGATCTAGAGTCTGGGTAGTTGACAGATATGACATGTGATGATCTGAGCTGCTATTATCTTGTTCTAAACACCACTAGAGTTCCGGAGATTTCTCAATATGACTAATAATTGCATTGAGTTAAATTATGCTTTGTTGACCCTATGAGAAGTTATCATGCTATTGACTTGAGATCACTTACACATTTCATCCATCTTTCGTATAAATGCTCATGATTATCTGTTGCTATCCTCTCAAAAGTTTGTTGGAAGCACATGGCTATTCAAAAAAAAGAAGAGAAAATCTGAGGAAATAAAAAGGGACAAGTGTCTGAAACCTCAAAAAGATAGATCCCGAGGAAATAAAAAGGGACAAGTGTCCGGAACCTCGAAAAAAAAGAAAAAAATATTAAAAAAATGGGCACGCGCCCGATTGTAGAATTAGCCTGATAGCCATGTGTCTCTGACAGATAGAAGAGAGTGATACATTCAAAAGAGCATCCGACTCCATTTTCCATACACATGCACTTCTCGATTCAATGGTGTGGTTGACTTTCTCTTTGGATCCATTGTTTAATTTGGCAACATATGTTTTTAATCTTTTCTGAAAATTCATTAAACTCCGGGATAAAGGTGAAGTGAAAGAACTAGAGACATAGTGCTTGATATGATCATTCTATCTTACAAATTACTCAAGATTCAAGGTAAAGTACTATGCCTCGTGATAAATAATAGGAGAACTTTTGTTTGAATACATGTGCACTTGTTGGAAGTAAAGATATTGCAACGACTCCTGATCCATTGTTGAGTTTGACTTTGCTAAGGGACTAGCAAAGGTTAAGCTTGGGGGAACTTGTGGACGCTCACTAATGATCATAATTAAAGGATAAATAAATATGAAAAGGGCATGAATTCAATCACCAATAAAGGTTTAGGGTTTTAATTGACAATATTCCATGAGTTTTGGTGAATTGTGATTCTGCAGGGACTAAACCAGAAAACCAGCACAGATTACTTCTCCTGGAAGGAACCCAACGGAAGATAGCCGAACCGATGCATCAGGAATACTCCAGAAGGACCTAGAGGACACCAGAGGACACCAGGAGGCCGAGCACCCCGAGAGGACGCCAGGTGGGACCGACCAGTCCCACCCTAGGACCGGTCGGTGGGCCCATGGCCCCACTGGTCTCCGCCTTCTGGAACCTTCCTCCACCGCCTACGAGGATACATCTCAGCCGTACCTAAGGTCGGTTTGATCCTATGACCACGGTTCCTCGCCTAGGGGTATATAAGCAGCCCCAGACCCCCCTCTCCAGGCATCTCCATCTTCATTATTCATCTCTACATCAGAAACTAGGGTTTCAAGTAGAAGTAGAGGTCCCTCTAGATGAATCTCTTCTAGTTCATCTAGAATTAGATCTAGTTCTAGTTCTTCTAGTTCTTCTAGTTCTAGTTCTAGTTGTCTAGTTCATCTAGTTGTAATTAGAGATCGGATTAGAGAGAGGAGGAGGAGAGAGCTGAGGAGGAGCTGGATCTGTCGGATCTTCCTCGACATTGTAATGGTGCAGCATCTGGTTCGTCTTTGAGTAATCTCCAGGTTCTTCATTTATCACTTCTAAAGTATTTTATTTAATTTCAGTTCTTGCTTTATTTTATTTACTGGATCTCCGCTCATATTGAGTGCTCTAGTTATTCATGGTAATTAGAGTAGTAATCATTAGTGTATACGCGGTGTCTAGGCTAGTGTTTACCTAAGTTTGCGCCCAATCATCTAGTTAGTTGTGGTTGCTACAGGGGTGACAGCTTTGTAGATTGTTATAATCCACCATGTTAGGATTGGTGTTCTGTAGAGCTTTTTGGCAGCCTTCTCCCGATTACCCTTTTCCCAGTCTTTTTTGAGAATCAGAAAGGTACTATTGCTCCGAAGTAAGTAAAGTATAGTGAACCTTTAATTAAATAGACCCGCTTAGAAAACCCTATATCTCTCTCTACCCATATTACCATTCTTTTCTTCGATGTTCTTAATTCTTCTAGTATACTTGACGTTCCACGTGAAAATTGATACCCTGGAATATTTTTGGGTGAAAACTACATCTGTATTCATGCGCTTGCGGATTTTTCTGTGTGCGTTTAAAATACCCAACAGGTGGGTGTATGGATCTTCGTCTTCGGACCCAGAGAAGGATTTCTCCCGAACCATGGCTATAAGAGCAGGGCGAAGCTCATAGCCATTTATATGAATCAGTTGTGATGATGGTGCAGGGTCCAACAAGTCACCCTTTGATGTAAAGAATTTAAATATAGGAGTGAAATCCATGTGGTAAGAAGTGTGGTGGTGAGGTAAAGGTGGTGGTAAAAGAAAAAGGTGGTAAAAGAAAAGAAACACGGACAAACTTGGCTCAATTCTAGAACAGCTACCGTTCCCCGGCAACGACGCCAGAAAGCTTATTGGTTATTTTAAACGCACACAGAAAAATCCGCAAGCGCACGGATACCGATGTAGCTTTCACCCGAGAGTATTCTAGGGTATCGATTTCCATGGGGAACGCGAAGTGTACTAGAAGAATTAAGAACGCTCGAGAAAAAAATGATAATATGGATAGAGAGGGATCTTAGGGTTTTCTAAGCAGGTCTATCTAATTAGAGGCTTCCTAAACTTTACTTTCTTCGGAGCAGCAGGTCCTTTCCAACTCTCGAGAAAGACTGGGAAGAAGGTAGTTGGGAGAAGGCTGTCGAAAGCTCTACGAGAACACCAACCCTAACTTGGTGGATTACAAAGACCTGACAGAGCTGTCACCTCTGGGGCTACCACAACTTTTCCGGAGGATTGGGCGCAAACTCAGGTAAACCCTAGTCTAGACACCACGTCTACACTAACGCTTACTACTCTAATTACATATGATAACTAGAGCACTCAATACGAGCGGAGATCTAGTAAATAAAATAAAGTAAGAACTGAAATTAAATATAATACTTAGAAGTAGTAAATGAAGAACCTGGAGATTACTTGAAGACGAACCAGATACTGCACCAATATAATGTCGAGGAAGATCCGACAGACCACTAATTACAACTAGATGAACTAGACAACTAGAACTAGAACTAGAAGAACTAGAACTAGAGGAACTAGAACTAGAGGAACTAGAACTAGAACTAGAACTAGATCTAAATCTAGATGAACTAGAAGAGATTCATCTAGAGGGACCTCTAGTTCTAATTGAAACCCTAGTTTCTGATATGGTGATGAATAATGAAGATGGAGATGTCTCCCCAGGGGGGTATGGGTCTGGTATTATAGCCAGAGCGTGGAACGTGAGCCCTTGGATCAAACCGACTGAAACAACGGTTGAGATGCAAACCCTAAGGCGGTAGGAAGTCGTCCATCAAAACAGAGCCCAAACGGACTCTAAAGTGGGCCGACCGGCCCAGGGTGGAGGCCGGCCGGCCTCCCCCTGTGACAGGTGGGCCCCACCTTCGGTGAATCGCCTTCTAGAGTCTTCTAGTGTTGGTTTTGATGTGGAATTGATATCTTTTGACTTCAGACTCCAAATTGGGCAAACCATATGTCCATTTAGATCATCTCAACGAGCTCTTCTCAATGCACTCCAAATCATCATTTGAGATACTTTTATTCTGTGCAAAATTGGATATACCTGCAAAACAATTGAGAACAACACAACTCGTGGAACTCATTAGAATCAAACCCTACAACTATGCTTTATGGTTCATTTCAAATCATTCTATGCATTAGTTGATGGTATAATATTGACATTAAGGACAATCAACAGCCTGGCGAGAGCATAGAAAGTTTATTTGCTTGCTTTCAGGTGATTGTCAATAGGATGAGGGCTAACAAGGAATTGTTCCCTTACAACGATCATGAGAGGGCTCTCAAGCTTCTTCATACTCTCGATCGATCGGTGTGGGACTCTAAGGTTCAGGCGATCTTCGAATCTTCTAACTATGAGACTCTCATGTGCGACGAGCTCTTTAGTAAGCTCAAGTCCAGTTAGATTGATGCCATGGCGAGGGCTTCTTATTAAAATCCTTCAGGCCCGTCAATGGCTTTGGTTTGTGGCTCTTCTGCTAACCCCTCTGGAGGCTTTGCACTTTCTTCTCTTTTGTCTATTATAGAGGAGCAGCTCGAGTTCATGGGAGACGACGAGTTGGCTCTGCTTGCCAACTGGTTCTCGCGGTTCCACAACAACCGCATGAACCATCGTCGCGGAGGGAGTCGAGCTGGATGCTATGAGTGCGGTGACTCGGACCACTTCATCGCCAACTGCCCAAAGAAGGACAAGCAAGCTTTTGGCAAGGGCGACCGTGGCCACAAGTACGACTCCAGCAAGCGCAAGAAGAAGTACGTCCCCACAAAGCACAAGCGGAAGGGCGGCTTCAACAAGGAGTACATCAAGGACAAGTACTTGGAGAAAGCTCAGGCTAAGCAGCATGCTTTCTTCGCCATGCTCAGCGACATCGACGACTCGGACAATGACTCCACTGCATCAAGCGATGATGAGTCCGAGAAGAAGAAGATCAAGGACAAGCTGAACGTTCTTTGCTTCTTCGTCGACGACGAGGGCTTCTGAACCATGGCCCTCGGCGATGAGGTCGACAGCAAGCTGGAGGAGATCCCTCAGAACAACGACGACGATGATGACTCCCAGGTATCTCAGACCCCCGATGAACTCTCTGCTGAGGTCGAGAAACTTATTGCTGCTCTTCTTAGTCAAGACAAGTTGCTTAGACTTGCTGGTAGAGAGAGAAAGGAGTTTAGGCAGAAGTGGGAGGATGCCGTGATGGAGCTTGAGTCTGTCAAGTCCACCGTTGTAGTCACCGAGGAGGATGAGTGTGAGATGTGCTCCAAGCACATGACTGACCTACTCATGTTGAGGGGGAAGTATGTTGCTTTGGTTGGAGAAGTGGATGAGCTGAGAGCTAGACCCGTGTTGCTGGGTGCGTGCAAGTCTTGTGCAGGCTTGCAATCCGAGTTGGCAGAGAAGAATGTCAAGATTGTGTCTCTTGAGAAGGCTAGCTCGGGTAGCACTTGTGTGTCTAGGTGTACCTTGTGTGAGGGTTTGGAGATGGAGATTGCAAATGTGAAGCATGACAAGATGCAAACTGAGGAAGAAAACACATACATTCGGACCATCTTGTCATGGGTGTCTTGTCATGAGCCACGACTTCGGATGATGATTGCCCAATTCAAACGTGCTGCTGGAGGTCCTGGTGTTGGTTTTGCTCAGGGTGTGGAGAGTGCTACATCTTTTGGAAAGGTTGGAGAGTTTAGTGGTCTTAAGCCGAGTGAGAAGCCCAACTCCACCACTACTCCCAAACTAACCAAGATTCCACCCAAAGAGCCTCTCAAGCCTAACACCAAAGATGGAGTGTTTGTGGAACCTCCGAGAGCTCCACCAAAGAAGCAAACATGGGCTCCAAAACCCAATCACCTAAGGAACAAGCTTGACACTATGCCACCAATCCAAGTGGAGCTCATGCCACAAAAGAACCAAGTGATCCACACCCAATACTGTGAGTACCAACAACCCCCTATGAGAGCGGTGAGGTACCACTGTGAGCACTATGGGAGAGATGGACACTTGAGGGAGTTTTGCTTTCGGCGCAAGAGAGAGGAGCATCGTGCAAAGGAGAACAACACAGACATGTACCATCCTTTCCATGATGTACATGTGCCGAACGTTCGAAGAAGGAGTGCTAGGCCTAGAGGTCCAATGCCTTAAGGTCCTAGGCCACAAGGAGGTTTTGCCTGGCGGGATCCTAGTTTTGTAGGCTATGGACCTCATGGCGGTGGCTTTGTTGTTGAGCGTTACCCCCCACCATGTTTTGGCTATCGCAGTGAGCGCTCTCCTCCTAGCGGACCACGTTTTCTTGTGCGTGGTGATCGCTTTCCTCATAGGAATGCTAGGAATGGTTTTTATACTGACCGTTCTTTTGAGTAGCCGGGACAACACTGGTATTCTTCCCGTTTTACTCACCCCAGTGTTGGACCGTATGCTCACCCTATGTCTTTTTATTGATATAGGTAAGAAGATTGGAGAACGTTTGGCTTGTGGATTCCGGGTGCTCAAGGCATATGACCGAAAACTCCAAGTGGTTCTCCAGTCTTAGTCCAGTCACCGGAAAAGAGTTTATTACCTTCGGTGACAATAGCAAAGGTAAGGTGCTATCTTGTGGTTTTGTGCGAGTTAATGAGCATTTTGTCTTACGAGATGCTGCTCTTGTATCAAACTTGCATTTTAACCTTCTTTCTGTCTCTCAACTTTTTGAGGATGACTATGAGATTTGTTTTAAGCCGAATCTCAATCGTATTTTAGATCCTCAGGGCAATCTTGTATGTTTGATATCTCCCTTTGGGAAAGTCTTTCGTGCAAATTTCTCGGAGTCTTTTGGCATTTCTCATTGTCTTTTGGCTGGATCCTCCTCCGATCTTTGGAAATGGCATAAGACACTTGGTCATTTGAGCTTCGACTTGCTTGCAAGGCTTAGTTCACTTGGCTTAATCCGAGGATTGCCCAAGCTACACATGGAGAAGGATCTTGTTTGCCATTCTTGTAGACATGGGAAAATGGTTGTCGCTCCCCACCATCCTGTGAATCAAGTTATGACCAAGCGCCCTGGAGAGCTTTTGCATATGGACATTGTAGGTCCGGCTCGGGTGAGCTCGGTTGGTGGGAAGTGGTATGTGCTTGTTGTTGACGACTTTTCGAGATATTCATGAGTTTTCTTTCTAGCTGAGAAAACTGAGACTTTCTCTTTTACTTGCAATCTGATTTTGCGTGTTCAGATCGAGTTCCCTAAGAACTCGATGAGAGCTATTCGTAGCGATAATGGTTCCGAGTTTAAGAACTCGGACATTGAAAAGTTTTGTAACTCTTTGGGTTTAGAGCATCAGTTTTCTTCCCCCTACACACCGCCACAAAATGGTGTTGTAGAGAGGAAAAATTGGACCCTTGTTGAGATGGCTAGGACGATGCTCGATGAGCATAGGACTCCTAGGCGGTATTGGGCCGAGGCTATAAAAACTGCATTCTATATTTCCAATCGCATTTTTCTCTGTGCTTTCTTGAAGAAGACTTCTTATGAATTGCGATTTGGGAAGCAACCCAAAGTGAGTTATTTTAGAGTTTTTGGTTGCCATTGTTTTATACTTAAGAAAGGCAACTTGGACAAGTTTGAGTCTCGCTCTTCTGAAGGTGTATTTTTGGGTTATGGTAATCATACTCGTGCATATCGTGTACTTAACCTTGTTACTAACTGAGTCATGGAGACATCTGATGTCACCATCGACGAGACCATGCTTTGTCCTTCTTCTAGATTTGAGCGTGCACGTGATCATGAGGTTGGTGAGCCTCTTTTTGATGATGAGGAAGATGGAGCTAAACAGATGCATGACCCAGATCTTCCTCCACCTGTTGTTCCTTTGGGATCGACTTCGACCACAATTGCTCGCGGCCCCGACCCATTTTCCTCCACTACATGGGGGTCGGTCGATCCACCACCTCGGGGTTTGCCAGTGATACCCGAGGAGGCACCAGCTACTGTTGAGGGGGAGGTGACTTCAGCAAGGGAGGCGCCACGACACATCCATTGCCAACACCCTCCTCAACAGATGATCGACAACATCCACGAACGCGCCACTCGGTCAAGGTCACAACAAATATCTCACTTTGCTCATTCTGCATTTGTTGCTGATTTTGAACCCTGAGATGTTGGACATGCTTTATCGGATCCAGATTGGGTCAATTCCATGCATGAGGAGTTAGAAAATTTTGAGAGAAATCGGGTTTGGGTTCTTGTTCCACCTCCTCCTGAGTGTCACCCTATTAGGACAAAATGGGTTTTCAAAACAAACAAGGATAGGATGGCCATGTTGTGAGAAACAAGGCCAGACTTGTAGCCCAAGGGTATAGTCAGAAGGAGGGGATAGACTATGAAGAGACTTTTGCTCCTGTTGCTCATTTGGAGGCAATGAGGATCCTCTTGGCTTTTGCTGCATCCAAGGGTTTCAAGCATTTTCAAATTGATGTCAAGAGTGTCTTCCTAAACGGCTACATAGAAGAAGAGGTGTATGTGAAACAACCTCCCGGTTTCGAAAATCCCAAGTTTCCAAACCATGTTTTTAAACTTAACAAAGCTTTGTATGGTTTGAAACAAGCCCCTAGAGCCTGGTATGACAGGTTGAAAACCTTTTTGCTTGCTAAGGGTTTTAAAATGGGATGTGTGGATAAAACTCTTTTTCTCCTCAAGCAAGGCAATGACACTCTTTTGGTTCAAATTTACGTGCATGATATCATTTTTGGTGGTTCTTCTCATGCTTTGGTTGCCAAGTTTGCAGATACAATGAGCAGGGAATTTGAGATGAGCATGATGGGCGAGTTGACATTCTTTCTCAGGTTGCAAATCAAGCAATCCCGAGAAGGGACGTTTGTGCACTAGGGCAAGTACACCAAGGACATAGTGAAGAAGTTCGATATGGGTGAGGCCAAGCCTCTTCCAACACCCATGTCGACTACGATGGCCCTGGATGCGGATGTGGAGGGAGAAGCCATGGACCAGAAGGAGTACCGAAGTATGATCGGATCGCTGTTGTACCTGACGGCGACACGCCCGGACATTCAGTTCGCGGTGTGTCTTTGCGCATGATTTCAGTCGTTGTCGTGCACCTCTCACCGTCTGGCGGTCAAGCGCATTATGAGGTACCTTCGTTTCACTCCTGAGTTCAGGATTTGGTATTCTGCTTCTTCTACCCTCTCTCTTTGTGGTTACTCTGACACTGATTTTGTTGGTTGCTGACTTGATCGCAAGTCCACTTCTGGGACTTGTCAGTTTTTGGGTTCTTCTCTTGTTTCTTGGTCTTCTCGTAAGTAGTCTAGTGTCGCTCAGTCTACCATGGAGGCTGAATATGTTGCTGCGGCTAGCTGTTGTTCCCAATTGTTGTGGATGATGGCCACTTTGCGTGATTTTGGTCTGAGTTTTTCTCGAGTACCATTGCTTTGTGATAGCACGAGTGCGATTAGCGTTGCTAAGAACCCCGTGCTTCATTCTAAGACCAAACACATTGATGTGCACTTTCATTTCTTGCGAGACCACTATGAGAAGGGTGATATCGACCTTCGCCATGTCGATACTCATCATCAGTTGGCAGATATTTTTACCAAGCCTTTGGACCAATCAACCTTTGCGAGGTTGAGAGGTGATCTTGGTGTGTGTTTCCCCTTTTAGTTAGGGGAAACATTTTGGTTATTGTATCATAGACTGACTCCTTTTGTTTTGGGTTTTTATTCTATTTTTAGTTTTGTTTTGTTCTTGTTCAGTCTTTGCATTTTCATCATGTTTGCATCTTTACTTTTTTGAGCTTCATGTCTATAATCCTTAGAATGAATCTATGCTATGATTAGTGTATGCTCCGATGACATATGATGACGCTTGTAGCTTAGGCTCTTCTTGATCACTGATACATGTTGTGAGCTGAGCTATTTTTTCTAGAACTGTTAATATGCTTAATCAAACACAAAATTTGAAACTTGTTCACCATTGAGATTGGCAACTAGCATGTGTAGAATGTGTTGAAGTTGATTGTGTTATTCCTATATGCTAGGTTGCTATGTCTCTAGTTCTGAGTCTTTCACTTGCTTGGAATGTTCATATTCTGTTAACATTGAACCAAGTTTAAGTGAATTGAAAAGATCGAGATGGGATTACTTGACAGCACATCACGGTATCGAGACTATTTCTCGTTGCACATGCTGAAAATTCAAACTTGTGTATAATTACCGCTGCAACTCCGATAAAATTTGAAAACACAAGTCTATGTTTCCTTCTATAGCATGATGATTGAACTTTGCTAGGGTAGTTCACCTTGTATACATGTTTAGCATTTGCATGACTTCCTGTCTATGCATGTTTGGTGCTATTTTGATGGTGAAACCCTTTCTGAATGGCTTAAAACTGCTCACTATGCTCATATGTTCATATTTCGTATTCTGTGATCAGTTTGAGCCTTTGATTGTGCTTATACTTGTTGTTGAGTAGTCGGATCAGCACTCTTTAGAGCATCTATTCATTCTATTGACTATATACCTGAAACCGCTACCCTGCATTTGTAACTCATATGCATTTGCCTGATTGTGCATTCTCAACTAAGGGGGAGAATTTTGACAGATCATGTCTTAGTTGTGTGCACTATTGAAGGTGGAGTTCATGTCCAGGGGAGTTTGCTCGCTTGATGAGTTTTCAATTGGTTTGGAGAGGTTTTCAGCTAGTTGTGTTGAGCATTTGCCTCTTTCTAGAGGGACTAGGTGATTTACTCAAGTTTTGGCTTCTTTGCTCTGAACTTCTCGCTAGCGGTGTTCAGCCCATTTTGCCTCTTCTTGAGGGCTAGTTTTGCTTTGCTTGGTTGCGTCGAGCCGTTGCCCATGTCTTTGGGAACCAAGTTGTCTTGCTCACTCCATTCGACTACTTTTGGCTTTGTTTCGCTTCTGGTCGTTTGGTTGAGTTCGCTTCCTTCTTCTTCCTTTCTTCTATTCCATATGATTTGTGTTGGTAGTTGACAATGCACTCATCAAGGGGGAGATTGCGGATACATAGGTGTATGCCGGATCTTGAGATGATGAGTGATTGTCAACTGGTATGATGCGCATGTTCTTTGGCTTGTGTTGTGCAGGTGTCGAGCTCGGAGACAGTGATCGAAGGCAAGGTGAAGGTCAAGTAGAGATGTGTCGTGCCGATGGACCTGGAGCGGTGAAGGGCGGACGTGAGGCTTGGACTGACGGACCGGTGGCCTGAGGATCAGCTGTGGTGGCTGACAGCCTAGGACAGCAACAAGTGAAGACATGTGGGTGGACGGGGTGCACGGGCGGTGCATCCCTCTACGGCTTCGGTTTGGTGGTTGAGCCCCAGAAAAACCTGGGTGCTGGCCGGTTTCTGAGTTTGGGCCTCAAAACTCGGGCTGAGGACGGTTTCCAGGTTTGGGCGACAAAAGCAGGGCGATGGCGGGTTTCTGAGTTTGGGCCAGAAAACTGAGCCTGAGGACTGGTTTCCCAGTTTCACACTCAAAATCAGGGGGAGGTCCTGGAAAAGGACGAACGGCGAGTGGCGGCACGTGGCGGCATCCGGTGAGGTCGCGTCGAGGCGAAGCTACATGATGTGCGGGCGTGGCCGTCGGATCGACATCAACATCGAGTTGGACAGGAATACCCTTAGGGTTAGCCTACTCGCTCATTAGCAGTAGGTGTAGAAGGGGAATAATTGTATTAGGCTATATTAGGAGAGGCAACCCCTCCCTCCAAACTATCTCAGCCATTGCTATTTTCACTCTAGGTTTTCTCGCCTCCCATTCCCTGCTGTGGCTACTAAGATCCACAGAGATGGCTTAATCATACCTCTGTGTATTTGGATTTTGCGAAAACGGGGCCGGATTCCCGTTGTCTCCTCGTGGGGATGACTTTCGGCTGGCAATTGAGATTGTGATTCGTGTTCTTGAGTTGTTCTTCGCGTTTTGCTTTGTCTCAATTTTTCCATCGCTCGATCTCCCTCTACGCTGCGTCTTTTTCGAATCCACTTGAATCAACTTGTTCTTTGATGTGAGGAGAACATTTCCACCGAAGGAATTCATCTCAATCCTCACGAACAAGTAGATCGGGTCGATTCACGTTTTGTGGAGACTTTTTTGTTCCTACACCTTACCTTTTGATTTCCCGGAGTTTTAGTTGATTTGAGCGGATGATTTCTTAGGGATAGTCTTCCAACTATCTAGTGATCATCTTCTCCAAGTTTGGGATCAAGGGATTTTGATTTGGATCAGATTTGAGGAGATTTGGGACAGAGGCGATCAAAGTCACCCTCTCTGCAAGGTCGCGGACAGTCCGCCGCTAGAGGCACGGACAGTCTGGGCGTCGGGGTCCAGCCATTTCAGTGGCTGTGCGTCTCGGCGTGTTTGGGCTCAGGTGACCGGCAGACAGTTCGCCGTTGGGGAGCGCGGACAGTCCAGGCCCGAGCAGGGGGTATTCAGCAGATTGTTTTTCGCTTTTGGCCGACGGACAATCCGCCACAGACTCGCGGACAGTCCGGCACAGGGCAGACAATCCAAGGCTGGGAGTCCGGACAGTTCGGGAATCTACAGTCAAGCACTATTTAGTGCATTTGCTCTCCTAGCTCTTCCGCTTCGTTTCTGGACTTCTCGTTTGCTCCTAGAGTTCACCTAGGAACCTCTCTAGGTATCTTTGCTACTTGTTAGCATAGGTATTTAAAGGAATCCCGACGTAGCCTTCCATCTACGTTCCGGGAGTGGGTTTTTGGGAAGAACACTACTCGGAGTTCGGGAGTTTTGGTTTGTTCTCGTTTGGTGGTGCCTCGCTGTGATCCTAGGGATCATCCACCCTCTTTCCAAGGGTTGTGGGCATCACTCTTGTGTCCAAAGCTTTTGGGGTTGATTTTTTGGGACAAAGGCCAAAGTTTTGAAAGAAATTTTTAGGCTCCCATTCACCCCCCCTCTGGTCGCCTTTGGTAGCATTCTCGGTCCTTCACGCATTTGTTTCGGTTTGCCGGTGCAATTAATTTTAGAAAGGACTATTCACTCCCCTCTAGTCCGCCATCTTGACCCTTCAATTAGTATAAAAGCCGAGGTCTCTCATTTGTATTCTTCACCGACCTGAGTGGATGACGACTAGTTGGCTAGATGTTGACTGTGACACATATTTTTTATGGCACACACTATGCACGGTGGAAACTTCATATGCTTGATCATTTTCTTGATTTTGGTTCGAAGTTTTGGTGGATCGTTGTTGTTGGCTTTACTCATGCCTTGGATGAGAATAATCTAACCCAAGCGCAAAAGGATTGCCTAACACTCTGCGGATACATGGGTGTATGCCGAGTCTCTGAGTGATGAGTGATTGTCAACTGGGATAATGCGCATGTTCTTTGGCTTGTGTTGTGCAGGTGTCGAGCATGGAGACAGTGATCAAGGGCAAGGTGAAGGTCAAGTAGAGACGTGTCGTGCCGACGGATCAGGAGCGGTGAAGGGCGGACGTGAGGCTTGGACTTAGGGATCGGTGGCCTGAGGATTAGCTGTGGTGGCTGACAGCCTGGGACAGCGACGAGCAGAGACTTGCGGACATGGTGTTGCTCGGGTCGAGGACCTGGGGACACGTGTCGGTGGACGGGGTGCACGGGCGGTGCATCCCCTCTACAGCTCTGGTTTGGTGGTTGAGCCACAGAAAAACCACCGGTGGACGGTTTCCAGGTTTGGGCCACAAAACCTGGGTGCTGCGGGTTTGCCGAGTTTGGGCCACAAAACTCGGGCTGAGGACGGTTTCCAGGTTTGGGCCTCAAAACCTGGGCGCTGGCAGGTTTTTGAGTTTGGGCCACAAAACTCAGGCGATGGCTGGCTGGTTTCCTGGTTTGGGCCTCAAAACCGAGGGATAGACTTGAAGGCCTGGTTTCCCGGTTTCGGCCACAGAACCGGGGGGCGGAGTCCGGGAAAAGGACAAGCAGAGCGGTGACGGCATGTGGCGTCAATCGGTGAGGTTGCGTCGAGGCAACGCTACCAGTTGTGCGGGCGTGGCCGTCAGATCACCACCTACCACGAGTTGGTCCAGAATAACCTTAGGGTTTAGCTGGTTCGCTTTGTAAAATAATTAGGGGTAGGGTGGGAATTAGAATTAGGATAAGTAGGGGGAGACACCCACCTCCCAAACCATCTCAGTCATTTGCTCTTTTGCTTCTAGGGTTTCCTGCTCTCCCCATTCTCTTCTGTAGCAAACTGAGATCCACAGAGAAGACAATCATACCTCTGTGTCCGTGAGATTTTGAGGAAGTGGGACCATAATCTCACTATTGTAGCGTGTGGTAGCCACACGGTTGCAAATTTGTGGTTGTGATTCGCGTTTTGTTCTTGTTCTTCGCGGGTTGCTTTTCACCACGTTTTTCCCGTTGATCGATCTCTCTACTCGATGCGTCTCTTGCAAATCCGTTTGAACTGAGTTGTTCTAGATCGTGAGGCACCTCTTTCCATCGAAGGAATTCACCTCTAACCTCACAAGCTAGTAGATCGATCGATTTTTGTTGCAGGTCAGTTTTTGTTTCTCCTCCCCCGAAATTCTTTGATTCATCGATTTGGAGATAGGTTCGAGCCATGATCTCTTAGAGATAGCTCACTATCATCCTTGTGACTCCTCTCACCAAGTTTGATCCTTAAAGGATTCGTTTTGGGTGAGTTTGGATCGAATCGGTGGATGAATAGAGGATTGTCGGGATGACCGGACGCATGCATTGGGAGGACCGGACGCACGACCCAGAGTCCGGTCGATGAATGTCTCTCACAGTTCTTTCTGCAACTTGACCGGACCCTCCTTCAGTGACTGACCGGACGCGTCGTTCCCACTGTTTTTTGTTTTGTCTGAACTGACCGGACGCTGGTGAAGTGACCAGACGCTTAGTGACCGTGAGTCCGGTCACAAATAGAGAGCTCCAAATTTGGGTTTTGCTCGACCGGGCGCGTCCGATGCCTACTGACCGGACGCACCAGTGAGTCTCGTCAGAGCTGTTTTGCACTGTTCTTGACCGCGGTTCGTTCGTCCGTTGTCGGTTTTGATTTCCGGTTTTTGCGTTAGGCTTCTAGAGTTGTGTAGTGTCTCGCTGTGCTTCTTGGAAGCATCCACCCTACCTCTAGGGTCGTAGACACTTACAAGCTCTAGGGTTTGCTCTTGGGGTTGACTCTCGGGACAGCAGCTACAAGTTTCTGAAAAGAAATTTGAAGCTCCCATTCACCCCCCTCTGGTCGCTTTCTGGAAGCATCTTCGGTCCTTCAATTTGTATCAGAGCAGGTTAAGGATCTTCCACCTTAGCCGGTTCCAGATCCACAAAAGGCGACATGGATCGTGACGTGTGCAAACCGCCATTTTTCGATGGGACGAACTATGCGTATTGGAAGATACGCATGTCGGCCTATCTCCAGAGCATGGGCTCTTCTGTTTGGGAGATTTGTAACAAGGCCGATTACGTTGTCTTGGCTGCTAGTGTTACTCAGCTTCTAATGGATGAGCACGATGCCAATAGTCGAGCGCGTAATGTTCTTTTCTCCTGTTTGAGCATGTCCGAGTTTGATCGCGTTTCTCACCTCCCCACGTCTCGTGAGATTTGGGTGACCCTCATGCGCTTCCATGAGGGAACCACTCAAGTCAAATCCTGTCTCTATGAGTCGCACAAGCGGGAGTATGAGAACTTTAGACACATGCCTGGCGAGAGCATAGAAAGTTTATTCGCTCGCTTTCAGGTAATTGTCAACAAGATGAGAGCGAACAAGGAGTTGTTGCCTTTTGACGATCATGAGAGAGCTTTGAAGCTTTTGCATACTCTTGATCGGTCGGTGTGGGACTCAAAGGTCCAGGCGATCATCGAATCTTCTAACTATGAGACCCTCACATGCGACGAGCTTTTTAGTAAGCTCAAGTCTAGTGAGATTGACGCCATGTCAAGGGCTTCTTATGAAAATCCTTCTGGTTCGACGATGACTTTGGTTTCTGGCTCTTCTGCTAACCCCTCTGGAGGATTTGCACTCTCTTCACTTCTTTCTGTCACAGAGGAGCAGCTGGAGTCTTTAGGGGATGACGAGTTGGCTTTGCTCGCCAACCGGTTCTCGCGGTTCCACAACAACCGCATGAACCGTTGCGCGGAGGAGGATGCTCAGGATGCTTTGAGTGCGGCGACCCCGACCACTTCATCGCCAACTGTCCCAAGAAGAACAAGCAATCTGGGAAGGGCGATCATGGGCACAAGTACGACTTCGTGAAGCGCAAGGACAAGTATGTTCCCGCAAAGCAGAAGCGGAAGGGTGGCTTCAACAAAGAGTACATCAAGAAGAAGTACTTGGAAAAGGCCCAGGCTGAGCAGCATGCTTTCTTCGCCGACAACGAGGGCTTTTGCACCATGGCTCTCGGCGATGTGGATGACTCGGATGACTACTCCGCTTGCTCAAGCGGCGACGAGTCCAAGAAGAGGAAGAAGATCGAGGACAAGCTGAACGGCCTCTGCTTCTTCGCCGACAACGAGGGCTTTTGCACCATGGCTCTCGGCAAGGAGGTCGACAGCCAGCTAGAGGAGATCCCTCGGAACGACGATGACAACGACGACACCTCCCAGGTATCTCAGACCCCCGATGAAGATTCTGCTGAGGTCGAGAAACTTACTGCCGCGCTCCTTAGTCAAGATAAGATGCTTAGGCGTGCTGCTAGAGAGCGCAAGGAGTTTAGGCAGAAGTGGGAGGGCACGGTGAAGGAGCTTGAGTTTGCTAGGTCCACCATGGTCGTTTCTGAGGAGGGTTAGTGCGAGATGTGCTCCACACACATGACTGATCTTCTCACATTGAGAAGTAAGTATGATGTGTTGGTAGGAGAGGTTCATGAGCTTAAAGTTAGATCCTCGCTGTTGGGTGCGTGCAAGTCCTGTGCGGGCTTGCAATCCGAGTTGGCAGAGAAGAATGCCAAGGTTGTGTCTCTTGAGAAGGCCAGCTCGGGTAGCACGTGTGTGTCTAGATGCGCTTTGTGTGAGGGTTTGGAGATGGAGATGGCCAATGTGAAGCATGACAAGATGCAAACCGAGGAGGAAAACACATACCTTCGGACCATCTTGTCATGGGTGTCTTGTTGTGAGCCGCAGCTTGGGATGATGATCTCTCAGTTCAAGCGTGCTGCTGGAGGTCCTGGTGTAGGTTTTGCTCAGGGCATTGATGTTTCTTCTTTTGGCAAGATTGGTGAGTCGAGTGGTCTTAACCCGAGTGAGAAGCCTAACTCCACCACTACTCCCAAGCTTACCAAGATATCATTCAAAAAGCCTCTCAAGCCTAACACCAAGGATGGAGTGTATGAGGAACCTCCGAGAGCTCCACCCAAGAAACAAATGTGGCATCCCAAACCCAACCACCTGAAAAACAAGCTTGACACAATGCCACCTACCCAAGAGGAGCTTATGCCACAGAAGGGCAAAGTGATCAACACCCACTACCGTGAGTACCAACAACCCCCTATGAGAGTGGTGAGGTATCATTGTGAACACTGTGGGAGAGATGGACACTTGAGTGAGTTCTGTTTTCGGCGTAAGAGAGAGGAGCGTCGTGCCAGGGAGATGAACAATGCAGACATGTACCATCCTTTCCATGATGTACATGTGCCGAATGTTCAGAGGATAGCTGCTAGGCCTAGAGGTGCAGTGCCTCAAGGTCCTAGGCGTCAGGAAGGTGTTGCCCGGCGGGGTCCTGACTTTGCAGGATACGGACCCCGTGGCGGTGGCTTTGTTGAGCTTTACCCTCCACCGCATTTTGAGTATCGCGATGGACGCTCTTTCCTTAGCGGACCACGTTTTCCTGCGCGTGGTGATCGCTTTCCCCGTAGGCGTGCTAGGAATGGTTTTTCTACTAACCGTTCTTTTGAGCAGCCAGCCCAACACTGGTTTTCTCCCTACTTCACTAACCCCAGTGTTGGACCGTATGCTCACCCTATGTCTTTTTATTGATGTAGGTAAAATGATTGGAGAACGTTTGGTTGGTGGATTCCGGGTGTTCGAGACACATGACCGGAAACGCCAAGTGGTTCTCCAGTCTTAGTCCTGTTGCCGGAAAGGAGTTTATCACCTTCAGCGATAATAGCAAAGGTAAAGTGTTGTCTCGTGGGTCGGTGCGAGTTAATGAGCACTTTGTGTTGCACGATGTTGCTCTTGTTTCTAACTTGCATTTTAACCTTCTTTCTGTTTCGCAACTTTTTGATGATGACTATGAGATTCGTTTTAAACCAAATCTCAGTCGCATTTTGGATCCTCAGGGCAATCTTGTATGTTTGATTTCGCCCTTTGGGAAAGTCTTTCGTGTGAATTTTTTGGAGTCGTTTGGGATTTCTCGTTGTCTTTTGGCTGGACCTTCTTCCTTTGATCTTTGGAAGTGGCATAGGAGACTAGGACATTTGAGCTTCGACTTACTTGCAAGGCTTAGCTCGCTTGGCCTAATCCGAGGATTGCCCAAGTTGTCCATGGAGAAGGATCTTGTTTGTCATTCTTGTAGACATGGGAAGATGGTTGCCGCTCCTCACAATCTAGTGACTCAGGTCATGAGTAAGCACCCTGGAGAGCTTTTACACATGGATCTTGTTGGTCCGGCTCGGGTAAGCTCGGTTGGGGGGAAGTGGTACGTTCTTGTTGTTGTTGACGACTTTTCGAGGTATTCTTGGGTCTTCTTTTTGACTGAGAAGACTAAGACTTTCTTGTTTGCTCGCAATCTGATTTTGCGTCTTCAGAACGAGTTCCCTTTGAACTCGATGTGAGCTATTCATAGTGATAATGGTTCCGAATTCAAGAATTCAGATTTTGAGAAGTTATTTAACTCTTTGGGTTTGGAGCATCATTTTTCTTCCCCCTACACACCGCCACAGAATGGTGATGTAGAGAGGAAGAATCGGACCCTTGTAGAGATGGCCAGGACGATGCTTGATGAGCATAGGACTCCTAGGCGGTACTGGGCCGAAGCTATGAACACTGCATGCTATATTTCCAATCGCATTTTCCTCCGAGCTTTCTTGAAAAAGACTTCTTATGAGTTGCGTTTTGAAAGACAGCCCAAAGTGAGTTATTTTAGAGTTTTTGGTTGCCACTGTTTTATACTTAAGAAAGGCAGCCTGGACAAATTTGAGTCTCGTTCTTCTGACGGTGTATTTTTGGGTTATGGCACTCACACTCGAGCTTATCGTGTACTTAACCTTGATACTAACCGAGTCATGGAGACATCTGATGTCACCTTTGACGAGACCATGGTTTGTCGTTCTTCTTGTTTTGAGCGTGCAGGTGACCATGAGGTTGGTGAGCCTCTTTTTGATGACAAGGACGAGGGTGCTGAAGGGATGGATGATCCAGCACCTCCTCCACCTGCTGTGCCGCATGGAGCGGCTTCTACTACAACTCATGGCCCCGACCCTTCTTCCTCTACTACTTGGGGGTTGTGGGATCCGCCGCCTCGGGCTGTACCGTTCGTACCCGGGGAGGCACCAGCTGCTGTTGAGGGGGAGGTATCTTCAGCTCGGGAGGCGCCACGACTTATTCAGCGCCAACACCCACCTCAATAAATGATCGGAGGCATCGACGAACGTGTCACTCGGTCCAGGTCACAACAAATCTCTCACTTTGCTCATTCTGCATTTGTTGCTGATTTTGAACCCCGAGATGTTGGACACGCTTTGACGGATCTAGATTGGGTCAATGCCATGCATGAGGAGTTAGAGAATTTTGAGCAAAATCGGGTTTGGGTTCTGGTTCCACCTCCTCCTGTGTGTAATCCTATTTGGACAAAATGGGTTTTTGAAAACAAACAAGGAGAGGATGGCCACATTGTGAGGAACAAGGCCAGACTTGTAGCCAAGGGTTATAGTCAGAAGGAGGGGATAGACTATGAGGAGACTTTTGCTCTTGTAGCTCGTTTGGAGGCTATTAGGATACTCTTGGCTTTTGCTGCATCCAAAGGGTTTAAACTTTTTCAAATGGATGTCAAGAGTGCCTTCTTAAACGACTACATAGAAGAAGAGGTGTATGTCGAACAACCCCCCGGTTTTGAAAATCCCAAGTTTCCAAACCATGTCTTTAAACTTCACAAAGCTTTGTATGGTTTGAAACAAGCCCCTAGAGTCTGGTATGATAGGTTGAAAACCTTTTTGGTTGCTAAGGGTTTTAAAATGGGATGTGTGGATAAAATGCTTTTTCTCCTCAAGCAAGGCAGTGACACTCTCTTGGTCTAGATTTACGTGGATGATATCATTTTTGGTGGTTCTTCTCACGCTTTGGTTGCCAAGTTTGCAGATACTATGAGTAAGGAGTTTGAGATGAGCATGATGGGCGAGTTGACGTTTTTCCTCGGGTTGCAAATCAAGCAATCTCGAGAGGGAACGTTTGTGCACCAGGGTAAGTATACCAAGGATATCCTGAAGAAATTCGATATGGGTGAGGCCAAGCCTCTTCCAACACCCATGTCGACCACGACAGCCCTGGATGCGGACAAGGATGCAGAAGCGGTGGACCAGAAGGAGTACCGGAGTATGATTGGGTCGCTGCTGTACCTGACGGTGACACGCCCGGACATCCAGTTCGCGGTGTGTCTTTGCGCGCGATTTCAGTCATCGCCGTGCACCTCTCACCGTCAGGCGGTCAAGCGCATCATGAGGTACTTATGCTTCACTCCAGAGTTTGGGATTTGGTATTCTGCTACCTCCACCCTCTCCCTTTCGGTTATTCTGATGTCGATTTTGTTGGTTGCCGAATTGAGCGCAAGTCCACTTCTGGGACTTGTCAGTTTATTGGTTGTTCTCTTGTATCGTGGTCTTCTCGTAAGCAGTCTAGTGTCGCCTAGTCTACCACGGAGGCTGAGTATGTTGCCCATGTTCCCAATTGATTTGGATGATGGCCACTTTGCGTGATTTTGGTCTGAGCTTTCCCCGTGTTCCCTTGCTTTGTGATAGCACGAGTGCTATTAGCGTTGCTAAGAACCCCGTGCTGCATTCTAAGACCAAACACATTGATGTGCGCTTTCATTTTCTGCGAGACCACTATTGGAAGGGTGATATCGACCTTCGCCATGTCGATACTCATCATCAGATGGCTGATATTTTCACCGAGCCTTTGGACCAATCAACTTTTGCTAGGTTGAGAGGTGAGCTTAGTGTGTGTTTCCCCTTTTAGATGGGGGAAACATTTTGGTTCTTGTGTATCATAGACTGACTCTTCTCTTTTAGCTTGTGCATTTCATCATGCATTTTTTACTTTCTGAGCTTCATGTATATAATCCTTAGAATGTGATTAGGCTCTATCTAGTTTTGCTCTGATGCTATATAATGATGCTTGTAGCTTATGCTCTTTCTGATCACTGATACATGTTGTGAGCTGAGCCATTTTGTACATTGTGAACCTGCTTAATGAACATAAAAATTGAAATTGTTCACCATTGAGATATGCAACTAGCATGTGTAGAATGTGTTGAAATCACCTGTGCTTTTCATATATGCTAGGTTGCTATGTCTCTAGTTCTGAGTCATTCACTTGCTTGGTATGTTCATGCTCTGCTTTAGATTTGAACCAAGTAATGTGTTTTGGAAAGATCGAGATGGGATTACTTATCAGCACATCACAATATCGAGACTGTTTCTCATTGCACTTTGAGCTAAACTTGAGTTGTGTAGTGTATGACCGAAACTGTTGCTTTAAGCTTCTGATTGCTTCTACATAGGCTTCGCACAGTTGAAAAGTTAGGCAATGACAAGTTTTCAACCTCTCGCAATCAGATGCTGAAATTTGAACTTGTGTAATTTAACCGCTGCAACTCCGATAAAATTTTGAATACACAAGTCTATGTTTCATTTTATAGCATGATGATTGAACCTTGCTGGGGTAGTTCACTTTGTATACATGTTTAGCACTTGTTTGACTTCCTGTCTATACATGTTTAGTGCTATTTTGATGGTGAATACCTTTTTGGCTAAAAACTACTCACTTTGCTCAAATGTTCATATTTCATACTCAGTGATCAGTTTGAGCCTTTGGCAGCATTTTGTGCTTATTATTGAGTCATCGGATCAGCACTTCGTCGAGCATCTTCATATTCTATCGACTATATTCCTGAAGCTGCTAACTTGTATTTTGTCTCATATGCATTAGGAGGGGAGATACTTGATAGTGCATTTTCAACTAAGGGGGAGAGATTTGCCAAATCATAAGGGGGAGAAATTCTCTCAAATCTAAGGGGGAGTTTGAGTGGTTGCTGGTTGTGTGCACTATTGGAGGGGGAGTTTGAGCTGGCTCGGATTTTTCGGATTTTGGATTTCCAATTGATTCGGAGCCTTTCTGAAGGCTCTAATTGGTTTGGAGCATTTTTGGTAGCTGGTTGTGTTGAGCCTTTGCCTCTTTCTTGAGGAACTAGCACCTTTGTCTTTGTGCTTTTCAGTTGGTATCGAGTTTTCTCGCTAGCGGTGTTGAGCCCATTCTACCTCTTCTTGAGGGCTAGCTCTATTCTGCTTGACTTTCAATTGGTGTCGAGTTTTCTCGCTAGTGGTGTTGAGCCTGTTCTACCTCTTCTTGAGGGCTAGCTTTGCTTTGCTTGGTTGCGTCGAGCCGTTGCCCATGTCTTTGGGGACCAAGTTGTCTTGCTCTTTCCACTTGACCTTCTTCGGTTTTGTTATGCTTTTGGGTCATTTGGTCGAGTTCTCTCTCCTTCTTCCTTCCTTCCTTTATTTCATTATGATTTGTGTTGGTAGTTGACAATGCACTCATTAAGGGGGAGATTGCGGATACATGGGTGTATGCCGAGTTTCTGAGTGATGAGTTATTGTCAACTAGGATAATGCGCATGTTATTTGGCTTGTGTTGTGTAGGTGTCGAGCACGGAGATAGTGATCAAGGGCAAGGTGTAGGTCAAGTAGAGACGTGCCATGCCGACGGATCGGGAGCGGTGAAGGGCGGACGTGAGGCTTGGACTAAGGCACCAGTGGCCTGAGGATCAGCTGTGGTGGCTGACAGCCTAGGATAGCGATGAGTGGAGACTTGCGGACATGGTGTTGTTCGGGTCGAGGACCTGGGGACACGTGTCGGTGGATGGGGTGCACGGGCGGTGCAACCCCTCTACAGCTCCGGTTTGGTGGTTGAGCCACAGAAAAACCACCGGTGGACGGTTTCCATGTTTGGGCCACAAAACCTGGGTGCTGCGGGTTTGCCGAGTTTGGGCCACAAAACTCGGGCTGAGGACGGTTTCTAGGTTTGGGCCTCAAAACCTGGGCGCTGGCAGGTTTCTGAGTTTGGGCCACAAAACTCAGGCGATGGCTGGGTGGTTTCCCTGTTTGGGCCTCAAAACCGGGGGATAGACTTGAAGGCCTGGTTTCCTGGTTTCGGCCACAAAACCGAGGGGCGGAGTCCGGGAAAAGGACAAGCAGAGCGGTGACGGCACGTGGCGGCAATCGGTGAGGTTGCGTCGAGGCAACACTACCAGTTGTGCGGGCGTGGCTGTCGGATCACCACCTACCACGAGTTGGTCCAAAATAACCTTAGGGTTTAGCTGGTTCGCTCTGTAAAATAATTAGGGGTATAGTGGGAATTAGAATTAGGATAAGTAGGGGGAGACACCCACCTCCCAAACCATCTCACTCATTTTCTCTTTTGCTTCTAGGGTTTCCTGCTCTCCCCATTCTCTGCTGTAGCAAACTGAGATCCACAGAGAAGACAATCATACCTCTGTGTCCGTGAGATTTTGAGGAAGTGAGACCGTAATCTCACTATTGTAGCGTGTGGTAGCCACACGATTGCAAATTCATGGTTGTCATTCGCGTTTTGTTCTTGTTCTTCGCAGGTTGCTTTTCACCACATTTTTCCCGTTGATCGATCTCTCTACACGATGCGTCTCTTGCAAATCCGTTTGAACTGAGTTGTTCTAGATCGTGAGGCACTTCTTTCCACTGAAGGAATTCACCTCTAACCTCACTAGCTAGTAGATCGATCGATTTTTGTTGCGGGTCGGTTTTTGTTTCTCCTCCCCCGAAATTCTTTGATTCATAGATTTGGAGATAGGTTCGAGCCATGATCTCTTAGAGATAGCTCACTATCATCCTTGTGACTCCTCTCACCAAGTTTGATCCTTAGAGGATTCGTTTTGGGTGAGTTTGGATCGAATCGGTGGATGAACAGAGGATTGTCGGGATGACCGGACGCATGCATCGGGAGGACCGGACGCACGACCCAGAGTCCGGTCGATGAATGTCTCTCACAGTTCTTTCTGCAACTTGACAAGACCCTCCTTCAGTGACTGACCGGACGCGTCGTTCCCACTGTTCCTTGATTTGTCTAAACTGACCGGACGTTGGTGAAGTGACCGGACGCTCAGTGACCGTGAGTCCGGTCACAAACAGAGAGCTCCAAATTTGGGTTTTGCTCGACCGGACGCGTTCGGTGCCTACTGACCGGACGCACCAGTGAGTCCGGTCAGAGCTGTTTTGCACTGTTCTTGACCGCGGTTCATTTGTCCGTTGTCGGTTTTGATTTTCGGTTTTTGCGTTAGACTTCTAGAGTTGTGTAGTGTCTCGCTGTGCTTCTTGGAAGCATCCACCCTACCTCTAGGGTCGTAGACACTTACAAGCTCTAGGGTTTGCTCTTGGGGTTGACTCTCGGGACAGCAGCTACAAGTTTCTGAAAAGAAATTTGAAGCTCCCATTCACTCCCCCTCTAGACGCTTTCTGGTAGCATCTTCGGTCCTTCACACTCGATGCACAAAGCCCAATGTAGCCCCCTCTACACTCGATGCAGGGTGATGACTTCGGTGAGTGCTCATGATATGTGGATGGCACTCAAACATCTCTATGGTGATTTCTCCATGTGGGATGATGGCAAATTCAAGGAGGAGGATCACATAGAGATGGCACATGAGGGTGTTGAGCATGACCACAACATGGTGGTTGTAGAGGATTGCTCCACCTCATGGTCAAGTGATGATGATGATGATGATGATCACTTGACAAGGTTGATGATGATGATAGTGTGGGGATATTACACCCGTATACTCCCATGGCACTATTTGGGCTACTCTGCAAATACGGCCCAACCAGAAGGCCTTGCAGCTCGCGACCAGGGCATCGCAACCGCCAAGGACTCGCCTGATGACTTGCTCGACAAGGAAGATCCTGATAGATAGACCCGGATTCCTAACCAAAAGGAGCCGGTTGTAATCTGTTAGGATTCGGCAAGTTGTAACCTTTCTCCCCGGCTGTATAAGGCGAGCAGGGATCCCCTCCAAACTCACATCATATTCCAGCCCAACAATACAAACAAACCACCAGAACATGGGACATAGGGTATTACGGCGACTTGCCAGCCCGAACCTATCTAAAAAGTCATCTCTCGTCCCTGTGTTTACGCTTGTGTAGACGTCTCACACGCCTCCACCATCTAATCTACTACCTTGGGCATACCCCTCGGTAGACTACCGACCATATTTCGTCGACAGTTGGCGCGCCAGGTAGGGGGGGTGTGCTACGACACAATGATATGCCAAGCGGTCACTTTCCCTCATTCCATGGTTCTTCCAGAGGCTGGCACCACTTTCCAGATCAGATCTATGATCTGGACCGTCAGCGACCCCGTCCCTGCTCTGGAGACCGTGGAATCTGCACAGCTTCCGATGTCGAACGCCTCGCCGTCCACCCGTCGCGTCATCACGCCGACACGTCGCCCGCCGAGGATCGTCCCCTGCGACGACTTGATCGAAGCCATCGACCGGGCCAATAAAGGGATTGCGGAATGAATCGACGCCATCGAGGTAGCTCGCACGCAGCTTTTCGGCCGCCCTCGTCTCCAACAACATCCAGGTATGCCATCGGGAGGCTCCAGCGTTCAACCCGCCTGCCGCCCAGATCAGATCTGCATCCGGCTCGTTGCCACACTTCGTCTGCAATCTCCATGCCCTTCGGGCTATGCGGCGCGGCCTTTATGTTCCAACACCAGGCGCTGCAGCAACTCTCCGACCAGCTCCAGTCTTTCTGCTCCAACCAGGTGGTTCCGACCAGCCCGCGCGACTTGGCGACCACGGCTCCACTCGTCAGCATGGTGACTCTCCATGAGATCTCTGGCGACATCGCCTCGGCGACTTCGGTGTCTGGAGCTACCGCGACGAACGGCTCCATCTCCACACAGACTATGACTATCGTCTCCACCAACTCCGACATCGACTTCCCGCCATATCGTGGAGGCGTCATCTTCAACGTCTCCGCCGACAGTCCTCCACCACCGAACGAGACCGATGACGAACGACGCGACTAGGAGTCTCGTGACCGCGATCGCTGCGACGACGAACGACGTGACCATCGGGAGAATACCGGAGGCCGTGACCTCATCTACGAGTTTGACAGGGTCGATGATCAGCCCGTTTATCTGACCCCAAGCGCCAACCTCGCCATCGTCGTCAACGAGCTCTCCAAGTTTCCCGCCAACCCGGAGCTACGGAAGGTCATCGCCCACGTCAAGGCAGTGCAATGAGAAAGGGCACCATCCCTCTCCCTCCGGTTCGTCATATAGCAGGACACCTCCGAGTCCCCATCCCTCCCGCAGGAGACAGTCACCACCACGTCACGATCAAGAAGTCTCTCAGGGCAACCGCGCCCATCATCGAGCTCCGGATCACAATGCTTCGACAGGGCCTCGTCCCTTCACCTCCTGGCTCCGAGCCGTCCAATGGCCTCAGGGCTTCAAGGTCAACATGGTGGACAAGTACGATGGGAAGGCCAACCCGAAGCAGTGGCTGACCACGTACGAAATCGCCATTCAAGCAGCCGATGGAGGATCTAACGTGATGGCCAAGTACCTCCCCGTCATGTTGTCTTCTTCGGCCAACAGTTGGATCCACAAGCTTGCCGAGAACTCCATCGACACCTGGGAGCAGATGAAGGAAGTCTTCGTCAAGACGTACAGCGCCACCTACGTACAGCCGGGAACACGGTATGATCTCCAAAACGTCCACTAGGACCGTGATGAAAGCCTCTGAAGCTACATTCGTCGTTTCTCCAACATGCGCCTGATGATTCCAGAGATTGCCGATGCGGAAGCCATCTCCACCTTCTCCAACGGCCTGCGCCACAAG
Source organism: Coix lacryma-jobi var. lacryma-jobi (assembly GCA_009763385.1). Classification (NCBI taxonomy): domain Eukaryota; kingdom Viridiplantae; phylum Streptophyta; class Magnoliopsida; order Poales; family Poaceae; genus Coix; species Coix lacryma-jobi. Next base: position 116,776,058 of record CM019824.1, on the reverse strand, counting down.
GAGCTCCACGACAAGATCATTCGCATGGTGGCCACGGTCACCGAACTCATGACGATCGCCAACTCCTGCGCCGACGCCGACGCTGACGATGCTCATCGCCATCATGAGCACCCGCGTCGCCGATCATGATCCCAGGAACGCCGTCGCGATGATGAATGCCGTGATGACCGGCACAATGGAGGATGTGACCATAGATCCGTACAACGTGACCGTCGCGATGACCGGGACCGCCGCCACGATCGCCCGGAGTCTTCTCGCCAAAGGTCGGATCACCGTCGACGTGACAATCGCTACATCGCCAACACCAATGCTCGGTCGAAGCGCACGTACGACAATGAGTACGAGAAGCTCCTCAACTGCCCCTGTCCTCTCCACAAGAACGCCAAGCACTCCATGCGCGAGTGCGACATCATCGCCCGCAACGTACGTGGCAATGAGGAGAAGCGGCCACGGAATGACAACGACAAGGACAAGGACACCGACGCTCAAGAGCCTGCCTTCCGAGCACCTGTGAGGATGCTCTCCATCTTCGGCGGCAACGTCCTTATCGAGACCGAGCAGAAACGGCACCAAGTTCGCCGAGACATCGCCTCTGTGGCAGCCATCACCGACAACCCCGCCAACGTCCGCTACCTCGACTAGTCGGAGCGCCCCATCACCTTCTCCAGGGAGCACTAGTGGTCGGACGACAAGTATCTCGGACGCTTTCCGCTCGTCATCGACCCGATGATCTCCAACTGCCGCTACAGGAAGGTCCTCGTCGATGGTGAGAGCGCCCTCAACATCATCTTCGTGTCAGCCTTCCGCGAGCCCGACTACTCCCAGCGGGATCTCTTCCCGGCGAACTTCCTGTTCATGGGTATCGTACCCGGGAAGCCTTCCATGCCCCTCGGGCAGATCACCCTCCAAGTGCAGTTCGGCACGCCTGACCACTTCCGCGAGCAGTACATCACCTTCATCATCACCGACTTCGACACCGCCTACTATGCCATCCTCGGTCATCTGGCGCTCTCCAAACTCATGGCCGTTCCGTACTACGCCTACCTCATGCTCAAGATTCTGAAGAAGAAAGGGATCCTCATACTCCGGGCAAACCTCCAGGTGGCGTACGAGTGTGAGCAGGAGACCATCAACTCCGCGGAAACACACTAGCAGGTCGAAGGCGCCCACGACTGCATCACCAACGCCGCCAAGCTCCGCCCTGAAGATCTGGAGATCCCGGAGACCTCCGACCAGCGCTCCAACAAGAAGTCGAAAGACACAAAGTAGGTGGCCCTGGTGGATGGAGCTCCGGAGAAGACTGCCGTCATCGGCGCCAACCTCGACCCCAAATAGGAAGACGCGCTCGTCAGCTTCCTACGGAGCAACGTTGATGTGTTTGCCTAGAAGCCAGCTGACATGCCCGAAGTTCCACGGAAGTTCGTCGAGCACTCCTTGAACGTCTCCGCAACTGCCAAGCTGGTTCGCCAAAAGCTTCGTCGCTTCGTGCCAGACAGGAAGGAGGCAATTAGAGTAGAACTCACTTGGCTCCTAGTTGTCGGTTTCATCAAAGAGGTGTATCACCCGGATTGGTTGGCCAATCCGGTCCTTGTACTTAAAAAGAATAAAGAATGGCGTATGTGCGTTGACTACACCGATCTCAATAAGCATTGCCCTAAAGACCCATTCCTCCTCCCTCGCATCGATGAGGTCGTCGACTCTACCGCCGTGTCTGAACTCCTCTCCTTCCTCGACTGCTACTCTGGCTACCATCAAATCGCATTGAAGGTGGAGGACCAGATCAAAATGGCATTCATCACGCCCTTTGGCGCCTACTACTACACTACCATGTCGTTTGGGTGGAAGAACGCCGGAGCTCAAGTGGTGCAAATGATGATGCCATTTCATGCACACTTGATGATGATGATGACGACTATGCGAGTGATGTCTCCACATGCTCTTCTACTACAACACATTGCTTCATGTCACATGGTGACGCAAAGGTATCAATTGCAAATGTGGTTGTTAATTGTGATGATCCCAACTTTGAGCTTGTATGTGTAACACCCAGGTGTTTGACGCCAGACGATGCAGTCAGTTTAAACACAGACATGGTCTGTCAGGTGATGATCTAGAGATATTTTCTAGTAATGTGAACGGCGACAGAAGTGTTGGGATGAATCCCGGAGATAGAGCCACAGTTTGAATAATTTCGGAAATAATTAACAGCGTGAGTCGATAATGATTGCCCAATTCTAGAATATTCAAGATTACTGCTAAACATGACTTTTTCATGTTCCCTGCTTCAGTTCCTATCTATAGTGACCGGTAGAAAAGTTTGGCAAAATTTGGAATCAATAAGTCACATGAAATGACGAGTCGCAGCTTTGCCTGTTCTGGCTGATTAACTGAAAAAAATCATTCGGGTTCAACCAAGTCTTATAATTATGCCCAATCAATTATTTATGGACTCGCGAGCAAAAGTTATGAAAGTTTTATGTTGAGCAGACGACCGGAAAATATTCCGACCGACGAGAGACCGTAATCTGGATCCTACCGGGTGACCGCTTTGACCGGAGTTGAACGGTATTTTCGGGTGTTCGCATGTCAGTGCGCCTTAAACGAAAGTTGTAGTACAAATCGAAAGGAACAAATTTTGTTTTATTGCCGAGACCTGGATCAGTGCCGAAAAGGGTGAAAATGAGCTCGCAAGATGAGATACAACGCAATTTTTAGGTTCCGGAAATCAGTTAAGTCTTACTGCAAAAATTGGAATTTCGGTCACCGCGAAGCTGCCGTCGACGATCGTTACCGGACAAACGATTCAGATTTTGACTGAGCGCCTTTAACGAAAGTCGGAGCACTCGTCGAGACGACGACAACAGAATTAATTTTGTCAGAATCGGAGTCCGTTTGATCAGTATTCGCAATTTTTGAAAATCACCTAAAGTTTCTGGAAACCTGCCAGATTGGGAAAGAAATTGTAGAAAAATTTCACGGGAAATCTTCCCGAGGCCGCGCCTCTACCGCCCTTTCCCCTCGCCCACGCAAGACCGAGGCCGGTCTCCCTTTTCCCCTCGGTGTCTCTTTCTTCAAGTAGAAGGAAACCAGCAGCATGACCACTTCTCCCTTCTCCTCTATGGCAGAAAGCAACCAACGCCCTTCCTCTTGCCTTCCTTCCCTTCCATGGCCGATGAGAGAAACCGCAGAGCAGCAGACGCCGGCAGCAGCTCGCTGCTCCTCTCCCTGGCGCCCTCTGCTCTCCTTCCTTTTCCTGCGTCGTCACCAGAAGCAGTAGCGACTCCGCGGTTTTTTTTTCTGCGCGCTCGTCCCAGGGCCGCGCCCTTCCCTGACGGCCGCAGACAGGCAGCTCCAGGCCGGCAGCAGCCCCGGCGACCAAGGCAGCAACAGCGCCTCCAACAGAGGGCGGCGCCCTGCAGCCCAACCCTAGCAGCTCGGCCTTCCCCTCCGTCTTCCCGAGCTCCTTCCGTGAATCCATGGTGAAAGCCCTACCTAGCGAAGCTGAAACTCTTTTTCCGGTTTTTGTGTTAAGTGCCATGACTCAATATGTTTACTAACAAGTCCCTAATTGTTTTGTGCAGATCTGAGGGGTCCTAATGCAAAACAGTTTTTGTTTTTCGTTTTTGGTTAACTAGTAAATCTGGCCAAAACTTTGAAAATGCGTGATAAATTATGTGTTTGTCCAAAAATTGCAAATGAGCACTTTTTGGAATCCTTGTGAAGTGTACTATCCAGTGAATGTTTTATATGATGGGTGTTAGTTGATAGTTTCTGCTGTAATGATTTATTGGTGTTAAATAGCATTAAATAGGGATAAAATGATATCTGCTGTTTTATTGATTGGATTGTTGTGAAATTTCTGTGGTAGGCTTGACATGTCATATGTGTGCTGTGATAAAAATTTCAGAATGTATGGTGCATGTATGAATTAGTTATGAATTTATTTTGCTTGCAGCCTATTAATTGGATTTAAATGATTTGTGATAAACGTTTGCATGTAAAAATAGAAAAAGTAGTTCCCCTGCCTTCCTAGGATGTTGTTGTAGCTTAGGTAATTTTATCATGGCCATGAGTTTAGAGAAAATGTGATTTGTAGATTTATTTTGCTCTCACATGCATTTTTGCGAATTAAACTTGCCATGTCTTTAATAAATAAATTATAATACCTGAGCATGTGATATTTTTACAGTAGTCTTGGTTTGACCTTGTCTATCACCTGTAAAAATATGAGGTCCAAACTATATGTTTGCAACATCACTTAAAAATAATGCCTTTGTTAGTTAATTATTTAATTAATAAAAGCATATTGGTAAATAAAAATGTAGTGTTGGTGGATCCTCCCAAACTCCATCACTACTCCCAAACTGACCAAGATTCCACCCAAAGAGCCTCTCAAACCTAACACCAAGGATGGAGTGTTGGTGGAACCTCCAAGAGCTCCACCCAAGAAACAGACATGGGCTCCAAAACCAAACCACCTCAAGAACAAGCTAGACACTATGCCACCAATCCATGAGGAGCTCATGCCACAAAAGAACCGAGTGATCCACACCCAATACCTTGAGTACCAACAACCCCCTATGAGAGCGGTGAGGTACCACTGTGAGCATTGTGGGAGAGATGGACAATTGAGGGAGTTTTGGTTTCGGCGCAAGAGAGAGGAGCACCGTGCAAAGGAGATAGAAGAGCCTATGAAAGCTCGGTAGAGAGGATCTCTATAACATCCTATATGTGGTATAGCAAAACATATATGCGGCGTTCTCCACCCTTGCTCACTGGGGGCGGCAGTTGCAGCTGAAGCCCGTGCAAGCAGCCCAACTCCCTTACTCAGCCCTACTTTTTAAGAACTTGCCTAAGAACACGTGGTGGACTCCAGAGACCAGATTCGGGACTATCACCACCCGCTGGCTACCACTATCTATCCATGCGACAAGCAGCATATACTGGCAAGATATAGCCTAAACACCACGTTTACGCTACCCTTACTACTCTAACCCAGTCCCACAAGGCTAAAGCACTCTACGAATAAAACAACATACCCATGAAACACAATAATATAACTTAATGCTAAACCAGATACTGAATATTAAAGAAGATCTCGGATGCTTACTTACAGAGAAGACCGCATCCGCTGAGGTACACCGCGGAGGAGACTCCCGATAGGCCCGGGGCTTCCTCCAGACGACTCCCTCACTCTCTCCTTACTCGCATAGCGCTACGCTAGAGCTTCGCTAATGCTTCTGAAGTGTAGCTAACTCTACTATGTCATGAATGAAGAGTGAGGGGTAGGGGTTATTTATAGGAGAGGTGGAGTAGGGGCTACTCCGTTGCCGATGAATGACAACCACTCATTGTGCCACGTTAGCGATCCGTGTGCTCTCCATCCTCCACCGTTGGATCATAACTACTCCAAATGAATGGCCACCGTGTCTTGAGCTTAATTCACCGTGAAGGCACCTTATCTTCCACGAGAAGGCACCTAGGGGGGGTACCCCTAGGTCGGGCGACCCATGGCGGGGTCGGGCGACCCCCCTATGACAGGTTGGCCCCACCTTGGTATGTGTAGGTGATGTCCCCACTTGTCATTTGGTGTTTGGCACGTTGGAATGTGTCATGATCACTTTGGATGCTTCGTTGTGGGCCCATTGATCCATGTGACTTCATCTTCCACCATTGAGAGAAAGCACAATTGTGATCCAAGGGTGGAGAAGCACTTTGGGAGGCTTGACATGGATCATGACACGTGGCAGGACCCTGGTGGGCCCATAGGGCTGTCCGGTGACCCCCTTATGTGGGTCCCACTAGCTCACTTGGTCATATTCCTTCACTTGGGAGCTTAGCATGGTTGATGCCACTTGGTAGAGCCCTGGTGGGGCCATAAGGGGGTCGGGCGACCCCATTATGTGGCCAAATCAGCCCATCTTTTGCAGGTGGCTTCTAGAAGCATAGTCTATGATGTTGGTCAAGTTGGTTTGGACATTTGCCATACTTGGTGGGTCGGCCAACGTGTTATGTTAGGCTTCCCAAGCTTGGTTTTCACCCACTTTGCACCTACATTAAAATAGAGGACATGTACATGTGGAACCAAGTCATTTGTACCAAAATATGCTTATGCTATGCTTAGCTTCCTTCTATTCCGAGGTTGTTGACGGTGTTTTGGGCATGTTATTTTGGTGATATCTCACCGTCAACAAGAATGCCCCACACTTAGCTCTTTGCTCGTCCTCGAGTAAAGGTTAAGGATAGTAGTAGACATGATCATAACAATCTTCAAGATAAATAGCAACTTAAAGTATCATTCAAGACATACCTTATACAAGTGGGTTATGTGGTATTGTCTAACATATATCCTTCAGGTGTTGTAAGATGGAACAACTCATCGCAGAGTTATCTTTCCTAATTCACATCTTAGTGACATGGAGTTTTTTCAAAGTTTTCACAAGAAAAGCATAGTTCACTTATACTCCTTATATGGTACTCTCAAATCGCTCAATGGTGTATTATTCCTTACCAAGGCATAACATTATTTACCTTATTTTATTTCATCCTACTTCTAAAAGGCTTATGTAGAGCTCAGGTAGGGATAAACATGATAGCATACTTATATTATATGTATTGTAAAGTCAAAACAAGGATCCATGGAGAAAAATGTCATAATCCTAGATCAAGATGTGCATGTGTGTGAAACATGGTGTGTATGACACATGATACTCCTTTAGTGATATGATCTCTCTCTATTACTTATTTTTGAGACATGGCTATCATAACTCTTTTTATTCATGAGCTTTAACATGCTCATCATTTTTTTTACTATGGACCTTCATGTGTCCTTTTTTTTCTTTTTTTCTTTTTACTTTTGCATAGCCCATGTCTCTTCTAATAATTCAAACTAGAGAGATCATTCTTTTTAAAACATGGAGTATTTAATTGTGGAAATGAAAGGCATGTTTTCGCGTACTTCCAATGTAGAAGCAGCGTGTATATGTGGAGTGTATGCGATCTTGATCTTGGGAGCATGATAAATTTCTAAACAAGGGTCAAAAATGTTTGACTAAACTCAAAGCAATAACAAGTAGCATAAGAAAGTTTTGAACATGTAAGAACATGTCATTTGGCTTTGGTAGGAATTTTCTCACCATTGAGGAGTATGTGACACTATGGTTTTATGACACTTTTATCGGAAATAAGATCTCCAAGCACTTTGAATAGAATGGGTAGGACTCCTAAGCCAGAGCTATATCACATTTCACAACAACTTAGTCAATATGATTTTCCTATCAAGATATTTCCCACAAGCATAAGGATATGTGTATGGAATGAACTTTATGTAGCTTTTATCTCAAAAAATGTCCTAAGCATGTCACTTTTCAAATTTTAATCCAAGTGTGGTTTTGGTTCATTTTACTTGCATGGAAACTAACCAAAGTGTGGAAACATATGCCAAAAAGATGAGAGGAAGTGTCAAACCCGCGTTTCGAAGTGAAGCATCAACAATGGAGGTTGGCAGGTGGGCCCAAGGCACCATGGTGGGGTCGGCCGACCCCACCTAGTGGCTTATGACCCTCCTATGTCTGTCTTCTCATCGAGGGATGCCTTCCTGTGTTTTCTCTTTTCTGTTTGGCCATCATTTGCACGTCGGCCGATGTGCCTTTGGTGCAATCTTGGAAAACGAAACTCGGTACATTTTTCTCTTTGTTGTCCTCTACATGTGCACGAAAACTTAGCTCAATTGACCACCTTTGGACCGTCGGCCAACGTCCTTTGGTGGCCAAACAGGCTCAATTTTTGTGTGACAGCATCTCTCCTAGTGTGGATCGCTGCTATAGACTCAGAATGTCCATTGGTGAAAGTTTGGGGGTGACCGACCCTCACACTTCTTCCAAACAGTACCTGTCTTTTATTCAGAAACAACAAATGTGAAATACAAAAGGACCCTACCAGTGGGAGACACCAGAGAGTCAAATTTTATTCAAAATAAATCTTGGACAAGACACATTGTAGCGTTTGAGAAAGGTCAAGGTTGACTTCATGTGTCATATTTTATTTTCATAACATGATTACTAAGATACGAAGGATGATATGGGCATGAATATAAAATTTGAATACATTTGGCCAAATGAGTTTGATTCCTCAACCTACATCTTAAGACATAATGTATCAAATATTACATGATCATGACCTTCATCTTTTAGAGATAACATGTGTAAAATATTCAACTCATTTGGTTACGATTAGGAAGTCATGATAGTGGTGTGAAAGGCTATGAACAATGTTATAGAAGAAAGACATGTTGTGTTAATCAAGGCTTTATCGTTGAAAGTTATAACTTAAACATGTTTGATTCTTCATTTGTATATATGCCTGTTAACACCAGATTTTCGCACGCATAAGGGTATGACAGGTGGGCCCGACTAGCAGAAGGAAAAAGATTCGGCGAGCAATCGGCAACTGTTTGGTCCTCAGAGTTTCGGTGACTGTCTACGCGGTCGGCTATTTCACAAGGCAATAGGCTCCATTCGGGAAAAGCGTGTTGCGAGTAAAGTTGACTTGCACAAGAAGACACGTGACGATGGAAGGCACCAAATAATGTAGATTTATATCTTTCCGTATTTTATTGTAAGTCGTAATCGTATAGGACTTATGCTTCGTCCAGGGTATAAATATAAGCCCTTCACCATTGTAAAATTGTTCACAACCACATCAATACAAACCGGCCCCGTGCCATCTTCGAGTCCCTAGTCGTGTCGTCGAGTTCTTCGAGAGGAATCATCGATCCATCGACCTCCGTAAGTACCGGCAACCTTGCTATCATGTCTAGTATCATGCGGTGGATTTAGATATGATGCAAGTAGTCTCGTACGTTAAGCTTAGTATCGTGCGGCGGATTTAAGCTTATGACGGGAAGTTTTTGCTTATGCCTTGTATCGTGCGGCGGATTAAGTCATGAGTAAAAATAGTTATCAGCTCTGTTAGATTTGGCAGATCTAATAGATTCATCAAGTTATCATGTGTTATATGTTCTATTCATTTAATTCATACAACACCTTTTGCCCAATCTAGATTGATCTTCATTCGGCCTTGTCGCATGAGTTTGTTGGTGCTTTGCTAATTATAAGATCATGATGGCCGAACTGACTTCCAATCTAGATTGTTACATGTTGTGGTTTCATGCATGTGGATCATGTTTAGGCTTTGATAGAGCTGGGTGTCGTGCGATAGGTACAGGTTTTAGATTAGTTTAACCATGTTTAGCTTGTATGTTTCTTCTTCATGGACCCCAGTTCGGCTAGTTTGCCGATTCTGGTTAAGCTTACATGAGTAATGAGTACATATAGATTTGTTCAGATGTATGTGTGCTTTTAGCTTCTTATAATTAGATCGTATCATGCGGTGGATTAATCTAATTATAAGGAGTGGTGTAGATTTATAGCAAGTGGTATCATGCGGTGGATTAGCTTTGCTTGAGTTTGCACCTGACGGGTTTTATGAAGGCTAGATGTGCGGCAGACTAGCTGGATTAGCCTATGCATATGTTATCTGCATAGATTTATATTTACAAGTTGCCCTCTTTGAACTTTTGTTACTTATACGTTCGGCATTCAACATGTTTACAAGCTTTATCTTTTATACTTGCCGAATGACATTATAAATCTGTTCCGACAAACAGCTTCTATAGCTGTGTGCCGTCGTGATTGGTTTTCAAAGCCGTACATATGGAACTGTCTGGTCTCACCCGACATGTTCCAAGGTATTCTCACACTTTTATCCCTTGTTGGTTTTCAGGTCAAACCGACTGGCACGTTTCCGGATTCAGTACGCTCCGGGCACCCGATTGAAGCCAGCCTCGTTCGGCTTGCTGTGTGCCTTGACGCGAGGCGTCACGTTTTGCGTCAACACACTTTTTGGCACGCTCGGTGGGACCACTTCATTTCAAGATGCCTGATATTAACGAAGATCAAGTCTTTGAGGTGACCATGGACGATTTGCCGCTAGAATCAAAAGATCTGGTGCAGCAAGCTTGTGATGAACTCCAGCGCAAGTGCTTGGAGACCTTCTCCAAGAATAAAAGCGGCAAGGTCTATCAGAAGCAGACGTTCCTGAAGGTTGTTCCTCATCACCAACTTGAGCTGCCTGATGGTAGCGAAGAAGCGGCTCTCCAGAAGATGGCAGAGATGATGCATAGGATCGTATCAGGAGCAGTGACTAATCATCAATCGGCTTTCTTAAACACCTTTCATGCTATCATGGTCGATACTTTTGGTCCAAACGCAGATAAGTACATTGAAGAAGCTGCTGGTCCAATACGGGGGCCATTGTTGTTCCAAGTACCTCAACGCCGAGGAATTGCCGAAAACAGTGGAGCTGGCCCAAGCACGGGTGGAATGGTTTCTCAGGAAGCACAACAACTTCCCCAAACCTATGGCCAACTCACGTTCGGCACAACAGGGATCGTCCCACCATCTGCTTCTAGAGTGTCTCCTGTGGCAAACAGGATACAGAGAAATATGTTTGGAGATGGATATTGGGAGTTTATGGACTATAACTCGATTAATGCCCTTCTGAATCCAGGTTACAGGAGTTCAACACAATTACATACTGGGGGGCAAGCACAAACATCTCCTGATTCAAATGTTGACCTCATCATGCATAAGATGGCTGATATGATGCAGAATCAGTTCGGCCTAAAGCCAAAGAATCAAACATACACATACAAGTCTCCTTACCCAGAATGGTACAATCGGGTGGCTCTTCCTCCGAGAGTCAAGCCTCCTACTGACCTTACCAAGTTTTTGGGCCAAGATGACACCAGTACGAGGCAGCATATCAGCCGTTACCTAATGCAGCTTGGTGAAGCATCGGCGGATGAAGCTTGGAGGATTCGATACTTCCCGTTATCATTGACAGGACCAGCCTTCTCTTGGTTCGCCTCTCTGCCGGTGAATTCCATCAATACATGGGCAGAGCTGGAGCAGAAATTCCACTCATATTTCTTTACGGGGACCAGTGAGAAGAAGTTGGTTGATCTCATGAGCTTAAGGATGAAACCTGGCGAAACGCCACAAGAGTATCTGCACCGATTCAGGGAAACCAAAAATCTTTGCTATTCTTTGAATTTGCCGGATGACCAATTGCCGGGAATAGCTATAGCTGGCATGTTGCCGAGTATCAAGGAAAGGCTGTTCGGCATGGAGTTTGAGGATCTCGGGCAGTTATCACAAAGGTTGGCGACGATGAGCAATCAAGCTCAGGGATTCAAGAGGAACAACCAGTTCCAGAAAGGTGACATAGCTGCCGAGATGTATCAGGCTTTCTTGGAAGATGCAGTTGATTACGATGATGAAGATGAAGTAGCTGCAGCCGAGATAATCTGGGCCAAGGACCCAACTCAAGTCAACCAGCGATGGCTGAGGCAGCAAAAAGGTACCTATGATTTTGATGTTTCCAAATCAGATAAATTATTCGAATATCTGCTGAAGGAAGGACGCATCAAGTTACCGGAAGGTCATCCTATGCTGCTCCCTGAGGGTGTCAAAGACAAGAAGTATTGTGGTTTCCACAATACCAAATCCCACTCCATAAATGATTATCGAGTGTTCAGAGTGCGGATTCAGAGGGCTATCCAGGACGGACACCTGAGGTTTGATGGAAAGATGAAAGTGGATGGTAGTCCTTTTGTACAGAATATCATGTCCTTCTCTATCAATATGATCAATGCTACCGATTTTGGGGGTAAGAACAAAATGAAAGTTTTAACTTCCCATAGAGCGAAGGAAGCTGGTGCTGTTGACCCCGATTGGCAGATTACAAATAGAGAGCTTCAGCAAAGGGTTCGGTTCCAAAATAGCCGAACTGAGATGGGTGGAACCTCTAGACCCAGAGTCACGACGCGTATTCTATTGAACAAATGGCGTCGCGAACAGGAACGGTATCAAAAGCAGAGGTTTTATGAAGAGCAAAAGTTCCTGAAAAGCAGAGGAGGTACGAGGAAGAGATGTACCAAAAAGAACGAGAAGATATGGTGGAGCAGGAACAATCTCATTGGGAATGCTCGTTCTTCCAGTATTGTTGGAACGAAGGCTTGAAGCTACCTGTTAAGAACAACTGCCCTGAATGCAGTAATCAGTACTCCAAGTACAGGCAATCTCGAGTCAACCGCCGTTCTGTCCATGAAAGGCTTGGGGCACGAATCCCTGAGGACGATCGGCGCTTAAAAATAAATAATTCTAAAAATCGGCACGGAAGATTTGCCGATCAGAGTTGGGCTCATACTAAAGAAGAAGAGTACCGTGAGTATGTTTGGCAAAAAGGACAATGGTGCCCGCTAGGTTTAAGGAAGAGCCAGAAGAGGAGGGTGCAGCGCTTGAGGAACTGAGAGTTAGAGCATGCAGGCACCAAAACGAAATGAATTTGGCATCCTAAAGAGAAGCTGGATGGAAGTAGTCGTTCGGCTAATACATGCATGGCGTTCTTCCTCCCATCAGAGTTTGCAGCTCCCGAGAATCAAGATGTCCAAGACGAGACATATTCAGACTTCGATGAAAGTGAATTTCAGGATTTGTTAGCTCATCTCGTCTTGGCTCAAAAGGCAGTATTTGATAAACCAATCAGGCATCGACACTTGAAGCCGCTTTATATGAGAGGGTACGTCAATGGCAAGCCACTGACCAAGATGTTCATCGATGGAGGAGCTGCTATCAATATCATGCCATATACCACCTTCAGAAAGCTTGGCATGACAAGTGAAGATCTATTGAAAACCTACATGGTGTTGAGGGACTTTGCAGGCAATTCCTCTGATACACGAGGAGCAGTCCATGTAGAGTTAATGATTGGATCTAAAACCATGATCACCACCTTCTTCGTCATTGATGGCAAGGGGGCATACAGTTTGCTATTGGGAAGAGATTGGATACATGCAAACTGTTGTGTGCCATCGACTATGCACCAGTTCCTCATCCAGTGGATTGGAGATGATATTGAGATCGTCCACGCTGATGATTCCATAAGTATTGCTAATACAGAGCCCATCTACTGGGAATATGAAGGTGTCGAGTGTTTCTCTAGAAGAGCTTGGGAGGCAGGTCCTGTGAATGTCTTCGACGAGGACCAACAGCCGATTCAGACGATCGGCTGTCAGAGTAATTTTTAAAGTCAACTAATGGTAATGGAGAAAAGTTGAGGCCAAAGTTTCATATCGGCTGACAAGGAATAAAGTGTTGATAATGAAGCCGAAGTAGGATCGGTATGCACAAGTTTGGGTCTCAGATATGCTTCGAAGTCTCCAAACCTTTAAGGGGGTTCTGATTATTTCTTCATTACCAGAGCTCATGGAAACTCAGAAAAGATTCATACAATGTAACGTACAATAGAAGCTTGTGAAGAGATATGAAGGCGCTTCTACAACTTGGTGGTTATTTCGAGTTGTATGTGACGGCTGATAAACCTTATAATAGGATCGACCCTTATTTTAAATTTTAAGGGAGAGATGAGTAGCAGATTGCCTTAGTCGAAAATGTTGAACCCAGGAAAGGGTATTCGGCTGTAACAAAATTTTTGATTCATATGTGTTGCTTGTCGGTTGAAGCTTCGGCACTACTTGTTAAAAGCCAAACGCATGAGAGTTATGTAACTCGAGAGATATTTTGTACAGCCGATGTAAAAGCATCGCCTTTAGCAAAGAAAATATTCCAAAGAATTAAGTTATAGCCGATATTTTTTACATATCGCCTTTAGTATAAGTTCGTGACCTTGGTGGCCCTAGCGTTTTTCAGGTTAGTAGGTTTATCGGGGAAAGAGAAAGGTGAAGAGCAGTAAATATGATGCCGAGTGACATGACGCATCAGAGATGAGATCTAGTCGGCTAAGCTGACGTCACACATTCAGCAAACTTTTCTAAGGAGATATCGCAATCGGAACGATCATTGAGAAATCGAAATAATGCAAATAGATATTATTCAGAGAAGAACAGATTCTACGGGTTACAAGCTTCATTCACAGATCTATCTTAATGCAAGACTACCCCAGGAATAATTTGTTCACAATAGATTGCGGGTCAGTAATCTCGGCAATAGCGGCAGCGTGACCATCATAAACTTCAAGATCTTCAAATTCATTCGGGTCGCATGTGAATCCAACTGGTAAGGAGGAGTAATCTTCTTTGGTCCAGGAACTCATTGCTGCTAGCCCGAAGGAAACTCCAGCGCGTACACCTTGGATGACGGCCTGATCTATGGGACCACTCACGGCATCAAGGCGAGCTTCGACTGAATCCCCGCGGACACTTACATGGAGAGCGACTCTGTTTGCTGCTACGTTCAAACGGTCATTCTCTGCAGAAAGAGCTGGCAAGAGGAAGGAATATTAGTCAAAAGCAGGCTCAATTAGAAGAAGGAGAAGGACCAAGATTATGCTAACCCATAATGATGCTATAGAGTTGCTTCCGTTGCTCTACCCACTCAGCTTCCTCAATGTCATGTTTCTTGGATGCATCTTTCAGTTCCTTTTGAGCTTTATCCCTTTCCTCGCGGTAACGAAGAGCCTCCGAGCGGGTCTATTAAATAGAATCATTAGGCTCAAGATCTGGTGAATCGGGAAGAGTTTTTTAGATTTACCGTTTCTAGAGGAGGAACCCAAGTGTGGCCGGAGGAGGACTCCACCGTAGGAAGAAGATGAACAACGAATCAAGAGACGAGCTATCACAAGGAGGCAGAAAGTTGGTTTCTTACTTGTGGCGCCGGTGAGTTAATGTTAGACTTCCTCCTGCTTCGTTTCTGACAGAATATTTGCCGTGGTCGTCATTCCCTGTCATTATTTTCTCTCTGACTTGAGTTGGAAGCTGAGAGGTGGGGATTTTGCAAAAACGAGCCGTTCGACTGGAGTCGCAGCTTGTATGCGATCATCTTTATAGGACCATGACGTGCACATTGGAGGACCAAACGTCGGAGTAGGGTTTTTGCACAGATTATGGGCCGTTATTGGGCCAGGCCGGATCTTTTGATGGTTAGAAGAAGTTGTAGCTTCAGAATCGGAAAGTCAATGGGATTCGGCTAAAAGTTTTTCAGTTTTAACTGGTCGATTGGGGACTCATGTTACCAATTAGCACTGAAAAGCGGGACGAAAGAATTCCTTGAGGGCTGTTCTGACGTCATTGGAAATTTGAGGAGAAGGGATTGGAATTTCAGATCTGAAATAACCGGTTGCAATCGTTGTCTGCAGTGCAAAGTTTTCCGGTATGATTATCACAGTAATCGATGTGTATGCATCGCCGATTGAAACGGAAAACAGAAATCAGTGATCAATATGCGAAAAAGCAGAACACGCATTAATCTCGGAGGATCGGTCAGGACAAACAAGGGAACTTCATATTTACAAAAGAAAGAACAAGATTACAGTGGGTTAGTTTGTCCACTCCATCCTACGCCTAATCGGGAGGAAATGATCGAAGGTATCAGCCAGATCTGATCCGGCTACCTTCATGTCTTCTTTGGAGCGTTCTACTCTATCCTCTAGATCTTATTCACAGACATCAAATCTATGGTAATCGGCACCGGAATGAATCTTCATGGCGGAAAAGGCGAGTGCCGCACCGTATCCCATGCCGGCTCTGTAGATGATGGGGAGGACGCGGTTGACTTCGTTTACCCGCTTCAAGGGTGTTGTGCCCATTACATCGGCCGTGACGGCAAGCTTAGTGACAGCAGCCTCGAGAGCATGGAGTTTGGCCGCCAGGGCTGAGAAAAGAAGAAGTCGTTAAAACAGAAAAGAGAATAAAGAGGGAAATGATAAGAAAACATTTACCGGCGGCTCTTTTTCGAGCGATGTCACGCTCTTGAGAAATTCGGGTAATTTCCTGATCCTTCCTTTCCAGGTCAAGCTGAAGATTTATAATTTTCTGGGTCAAGTCCTCGGTGAGATCGTTGCTAGTCCTCCTGAAGCAAAGGTGATAAAATGAGGCTAGATGCTTTATTTTAGAGGGAAGAGAAGAAGGAAGTAACCTTCTCCTGGAAGAACTGGAAGCACCGAGCTCGAGACTATGGCGGCTCGCTTGGGAAGACATCTTCTAGCTGATTCAGAGTAGCAAAAGAAAAGAGGGTTTTCTGGTTTTAAGGCTAAAGCAGAGAAGTCCGAAATGCACAGGCCGAAGTGAAGTAAAGGGGAGAGTTTAAAAGACCCCAAGTGCATCGGGAGGTGAATTGGCAGGTACGGTAATGATGACATGAGAAGACAGATGCTTCTGGAGGTTCTGTGTCAATGCGAAAAGGAAAAGAATTTTGGAATAAAACATTTATCCCAAAATTAGGGGGCATGTGTTAACACCAGATTTTCGCACGCGTAAGGGTATGACAGGTGGGCCCGACTAGCAGAAGGAAAAAGATTCGGCGAGCAATCGGCAACTGTTTGGTCCTCAGAGTTTCGGTGACTGTCTACGCGGTCGGCTATTTCACAAGGCAATAGGCTCCATTCGGGAAACGCATGTTGCGAGTAAAGCTGGCTTGCACAAGAAGACACGTGACGATGGAAGGCACCAAATAATGTAGATTTATATCTTTCTGTATTTTATTGTAAGTCGTAATCGTATAGGACTTATGCTTCGTCCAGGGTATAAATATAAGCCCTCGACCATTGTAAAATTGTTCACAACCACATCAATACAAACCGGCCCCGTGCCGTCTTCGAGTCCCTAGTCGTGTCGTCGAGTTCTTCGAGAGGAATCATCGATCCGTCGACCTCCGTAAGTACCGGCAACCTTGCTATCATGTCTAGTATCATGCGGTGGATTTAGATATGATGCAAGTAGTCTCGTACGTTAAGCTTAGTATCGTGCGGCGGATTTAAGCTTACGATGGGAAGTTTTTGCTTATGCCTTGTAACGTGCGGCGGATTAAGTCATGAGTAAAAATAGTTATCGGCTCTGTTAGATTTGGCAGATCTAATAGATTCATCAAGTTATCATGTGTTATATGTTTTATTCATTTAATTCATACAACACCTTTTGCCCAATCTAGATTGATCTTCATTCGGCCTTGTCGCACGAGTTTGTTGGTGCTTTGCTAATTATAAGATCATGATGGCTGAACTGACTTCCAATCTAGATTGTTACATGTTGTGGGTTCATGCATGTTGATCATGTTTAGGCTTTGATAGAGCTGGGTGTCGTGCGGCAGGTACAGGTTTTAGATTAGTTTAACCATGTTTAGCTTGTATGTTTCTTCTTCATGGACCCCAGTTCGGCTAGTTTGCCGATTCTGGTTAAGCTTACATGAGTAATGAGTACATATACATTTGTTCAGATGTACGTGTGCTTTTAGCTTCTTATAATTAGATCGTATCATGCGGTGGATTAATCTAATTATAAGGAGTGGTGTAGATTTATAGCAAGTGGTATCATGCGGTGGATTAGCTTTGCTTGAGTTTGCACCTGACGGGTTTTATGAAGGCTAGACGTGCGGCAAACTAGCTGGATTAGCCTATGCATATGTTGCCCTCTTTGAACTTCTGTTACTTATACGTTCGGCATTCAACATGTTTACAAGCTTTATCTTTTATACTTGCCGAATGACATTATAAATCTGTTCCGACAAACAGCTTCTATAGCTGTGTGCCATCGTGATTGGCTTTCAAAGCCGTACATATGGAACTGTCTGGTCTCACCCGGCATGTTCCAAGGTATTCTCACACTTTTATCCCTTGTTGGTTTTCAGGTCAAACCGACTGGCACGTTTCCGGATTCAGTACGCTCCGGGCACCCGATTGAAGCCAGCCTCGTTCGGCTTACTGTGTGCCTTAACGCGAGGCGTCACGTTTTGCGTCAACAATGCGAGAACCAAGGAAGGTCTTTTCTAACAATGACCACTTACCTTATGATGTTACCTTAGTCATTGGAGCATGGTGGCACCATGTGACGACGGGTAGATGAATTGTGGTGGTCCGTAAAGCTTTCCTTTCTTGGCTAGCCTCACATCCTGAGCTGATTAGGGACATCGTATATCCGATCTTGTACTCCTTCATGCCATCATTTTTGTTCTTCTTTTGTGGATCTTGGTATGATGTTTCATATTCTGCTCCACTCATTGTTTCATTCCTGTAGAGGATTAGTGGCCAACACATACCCGAAGGAATGTATACACATTTTTAAGCAAGGGTGATGTTGTCATGGAGTTTGGGGTCCTCTTTTTATTTTGTAGGAAAACAATTCAATATGTAAAAAGAGATTCTCATGAGAGGAAAAAGATGTAGCAAACCAGTCAGCACGTGTGTAGAAGTGGAGGAGAGGCTGATTGGTGGACCTGAAGATCCAAGGTGGGGTTGGCTGACCCCACTTTGTGGCCTTAGGCCATCTAGGTGCTTTCCATTTATGTTCTTACCTCCAAGGACATACATTGGCACTTGTGCTTTTTGGTGGTGTGTTCATTTCACCATCGCCCAACGCCAAAAAGTAGCCATTGTGGCCCAAATTTGACGTGCGAGGTTGGGTTCAAGTGAACATCAACATGGTGTGCTTAGAACTTTTAGAAGCTTCACTTGGGGGTCGGCCGACCCCCACACTTAGCTTCAGTGGAGTTCTCTAATCTTGAATTATCTCTATGTATGTTCTCATGACTTTCCCAACAAATTTTTAGAGTTTTCCTGCATGGTTAGTCCATATGCACAACCAATTCCTATCCAAGTATCTTTTGGTTCAATAAACAACCTCGACACCATGTCTTATTTGATTAGGGAAGGCTATTTAACCTAAGCACCATGCTTAACTTAAAAGGCCTATGGGAGCATACTATAGACTACTCACAAACCAAAGAATACTAGCATAGAAAAGGAAGCGTCAAAGCACAACCAAGATTCATTAGAGACAACAATATGGATAGTGGACCAAATTAAGCATTTTATTAATGTCATTTTTTCACTACTACACAACAGGGATATTGTAACACTTTTATGTAACATATTCATTAATGTGTTCCAATAAAATTTCATAGTAACACAAAATAGTGTGTTACAGACTTTGGTTGTAACATAAAAATACTTTTTCTAAAAAAAGGTGTTACTAACAATAATTATAGTAACGCAAAATTAATGTTACAAGAAAAATGTTATAAAAGTGTACTATGTTGTAACACATAGGTGGAACACACATAAAATGTGTTACAAATATATGACTTTAGTAACACAAAATAATGTTTCAGTTCAAGTGTTACAAAAGAAAATACATGTAGACCTTCCTATTTATAGGCAACACATCACCTATAGCTCTCATCAAGGCTGTTAGTCAATCACATCATGGTCATTACATGAGAACCATTAGCATTGAGTAGCCGATTCAAAAAAAAGTTCAATGCTAGAGCATGTTGTTAATTTATTATGTCGAGATCAAGAGACGCACTAGACGGAGCTATATCATAAGAAGAACAATTACAATGGAGAAGAAAAAACAAAATACAAAAATATAAAATTAAATGGAAGTAATATAGATATTTTTTTACTTTGTTGTATGAACACACTAACCTACCGCCATATGGGTTCATCAAGAATTTTCTCTTTTTGGTCGACATCAAGAAAGTTTATAGTTGATAACTTTTTAATTTGAAGTCATCTTGTCATGCAAAACTGCGTCTCAATTTTAAAAATTTAAAATTCGAAGTTTTCAAAAGACCTCGGATGTTGAAATGACCAAAATAAAACTTGTAGATCTTGAAAAGTTATGAAACTTTGTAGTTGACAACTTTTTTAATTTGAAATCATATTATCATGCAAAACTACATTTGAATTGAAAAATTTTGAGATTCAAATTTTTGAAATACCTCAGATGGAAAAACGACCAAGATGAAAGTTGTAGATCTTGAAAAGTTATAAAACTTTATAGTTGATAACGTTTTAATTTGAAATCATCTTGTTAATGAAAACTACATTTAAAATTTCTGAAATTTGCAATTCAAATTTTGTAAATGACCTTGGATGGAGAAACTTCCTAAACGAAAAGTGTATATCTCAAAAAGTTATGAAACTTTGTAGTTAACAACTTTTAAATTTGAATTCGTTTAGAGCCTTAAACAAGCAATTTACACATGGTTTAGTATAATATCATGATAATTGAAATGAAATATAGACACAATTGACAAATGGGTGGAGTGGTAGTGGAGGTTATGCGTGCGCGTGTGAGAGGTCGCTGGTTCGAATCTTAGTTGATGCAAAGTGCGAAAAAATCATGAAAAAATATTGTGGGAGTAGAGATGGGGTGGTGTGACTGGTTGCTGGGTCCCTCCCCGTGATAAAAAAAATTCCCTAATTTTTTGAATTTTTTTGTTCGGATTTTGCCGAATGTTCCATGACAAAATGTGTTCTTATGTCCCATATTGTGCT
Source organism: Coix lacryma-jobi var. lacryma-jobi (assembly GCA_009763385.1). Taxonomy (NCBI): domain Eukaryota; kingdom Viridiplantae; phylum Streptophyta; class Magnoliopsida; order Poales; family Poaceae; genus Coix; species Coix lacryma-jobi. Next base: position 116,755,703 of record CM019824.1, on the reverse strand, counting down.
CTTCTTTAATGTAGAAGTGTTACTAGAACTAAAAAGAGTGTTACAACAAATAATCATTGTAACACTTGGCAAGTGATCCAATGGATAAAGAAATGTGTTACAAACCATGTATTGAATCATAACGTGAAGTGTTAGTAAAGTAAAAAAAAGTGTTACAACAAAAATCACTGTAACACAAAAAAATGTTCCTGTAGAGAAGTAAATGTGTTACAATAAACTACTCTATAGTAACATAGCCAATAGGAACACAAACAAAAATGTGTTACTAAGAGAGTTAGTAACACGTTTTCAAATCTACAGTAACACAAGTTGGTGTTACTATAGCTCTGCATTGTAGTAGTGTTTATAAGGGGAAATAAAAATATGTAAAAGGAATGCATTAAAAGATAGGAAGGAGACATGACAAACCAGTCAAGAAGCATGTCAATATGGAATGGACGCTGACTGGTGGGCCTAGAGGCCCAGGGTGGGGTCGGCCGACCCCACCTTGTAGCCACTGGCCACTTTGGTGTCTGCCATGTGTATTCTTACCTCTGAAGATGTAATTCTGCACTGACACATTTTGTCTATGTGTTCATTTGGCCATCGCCCGACGCCCAAATGTAGCCTTCGGAGTCCAACTTTTGGATGTTGAATTATCATGGTATATGACTCCATGGCTAGTTCAACATTGTGACAAGATGAACTTGGGGGAGGTCAACCGACCCCCACACTTAGTTCAAAGTGTGTGTTGAATCACAAAGACAAGAGAAGGTCAAGTGCAAGGTTGTGCTGGTGGCAATGCACCCGCAGAACCAAATTTAACTAGAGTTAGGCATGAGTTTCATCATATTAGTGAAGTTGTTTCTCCTTCAACGCCAACTCTCATGGACCTAACTGCCAAAAAACTTCATACCACTACGATACTTTCAATATTTATGATAGACAAACACATCTACAACAATCCCTACAATAGCAGGAAGAATGAAGGGGTTGTAGATCTCGTGTGTGGTAATGGCAGGGAGAAGAATTGATTTGAAAGGTTCATCATGGAAGCATGTATTTGATGGGATGGTTAAGATGTGACTTCCATGTTCATTCATATCATCTTCCCTTTCAAGCTCAAGTTTTGATGTCTCATGAATGACCATAGGCAAAATGTTTGTTTCCATTATTCCATGCTTATGACATTCCATGGACATGATTTCCCTTGGATTAAGCTTGATGAGAGGGTGAGCACTTCCTTCTTCATGACAACCTAAGTCCTCCTCCAAACTTGGATGGGTCATGACATCTTTTGAAGCTTCAGCCTTATCCAACCATTCTTGACTTACAACAGTAGGTACATGCTCAAACCGTTGTTGTCCTTTTTGGTTCGATTTCTGGCCCTCATGACTTCTATGCCTCGGGCGTCCTAATGAATTCCCGGAGTCAATGATTGTTGACACCTCGGGTGGCACGCAGAAGAAACCGCAAGCGCACGGCTGTCAGTTGTAGCTTTTCACCTCAGAGTATTCTGGGGTATCGAATCCACGAGGAACGCGAAGTGATTTTGAGAAAACTAGGGGGGTAAGGATATCTAGGATAGATGAAGGGAATGAGCACTATCTACTGGGGTAGATCCTAGTTCTATTAGACTTCTAGTGATTTAAGTTCTTTACTAGTGTACTGTGGGTGTACTAGCCTTTACCACTGACTTAGGTTGAACGCTAGCACAACAAGCCCTACTGTTAAACTAGACCAACTACGTGGTGGAATTCAAGGCGCACATGGCTGTCACCACCTGCTTGCTACCACAGCTATCCGGGGGCCTAGCCGTATTCACTGGCAATATATAGCCTAAGTACCACACTTAATCTATATAATACTACTACTAGCCCTGTACTAGAACTAGAGCACTTGAAACTAATATCAAGCAATGAAACAAGCACACAAGTACTGAAAGTAAATACTTGAAGATAGAATAGATACTAAGTTACCAAAGTTGAAGCGCAGAGCAGAGAGAAGCAGAGGTCTCCGACAACTCCAGAACTCTCCAGACTTCTACTCTTCTCCTCTCCAGCTCCTCTTCTAGTGAGGCACTCACACTCTCTCTAATCTCTCTAGCATAGCAAGTGTGCTAACCTAACCAAATGGTGAGGAATGATGTGAGGCTCCTCGAATGAGAGCTCAAGGGGCCTATTTATAGTGCTAGGAAGCTAGGGGGGTACTTATAGAGTGAAGGGGAGGTCAGCTAGGGTTTAGGGGGTGGCGCCCGCCACCAAACCCTAGCGCCCGCCACCTCTCTGCCATCCATTGCAACCGCCATTCATCCAACGGTCTTCACTTGCTCTCCTAAGTCGGTTTGATGGTCGGTTAGGGTTAAGACACGTGTCCAAGCCCACTATCCAGGTAACACTCTTCTTAGCCCTTGGATCAAACCGTCTTAGTGTGCAATGGCCAGGATTTGAGCTTGAGGTGACTCCCACGGATCGATGACGTGGCTTGGGCCACTTTTGGCACGAGTGACCTAACGGCCGCCAGTAATAGGTGGCGGCCGCCACCTTGCTCAGGCCCAAATGGGCCAGAGTGGCTTGGCCTTGCTCCTGGTACTCTTGTTTGGCCCAAATTCCATCATTTCCTGCATTAAGATAAGAAACTATGCACATGTGGAAATAGGTTAGTTATAAACCAAATCTTCTACCTTTTATGTTGTTTTACCTTGGTTTTGGGTGAAATGTTGATGGTGAAATGATGCTTTAAGCACCATCAGCAAGCTCCCCCACACTAACCTCTTGCTCGTCTCGAGCAAGCATGGACTTTAAGAATTGAAACAATTTTATTGGACTAAGCATTCACACAAGATGTTCAACTACCTATACTCATGTTTAGTAACCTTTCCAAGTGGCTAATAAATCATACCTATGGTGGTTGAGAGATAGAATAGCTTGCAAATAACAGAAACACACTTTCCTCTTTTACATACCTTGGGGTTTCAGGATATTTTCAAAAAGAAAAAAATGCTTTATTGAATCTCTCTTTAAATCTCAAGGCACTCATGGTGTATATCCTCACTTTATGGCAAAAGAAATGCTAGAGTCTATCCTATGGTTTATGTGGAGTTTATAGGGAAAAGAAAGAATGTAAGGCACTTCTATCTCTCTTTTATTGCTAATTCAAGTTTAGGATCATGGGAGAGTATAGTCATGCACTAGCCAAGGTATAGGGTGGACTAACTCAACTCCTTTGTTCTTTTTGAAACTCTTCTCTTACCAAGGATCATGGCTATATGCATCTCTTTTTTTTTGAATATTTGGACACTTGTTCTTTTGAGAGCATTTGCTCTTTTTTTTTGAATACTTGGACACTTGTCCTTTTTAGAGCATTTGCTCTCTCTTTTTTTTAGATACTATATAGCCATGTCCTTTGAAGGAATGAGGAAATTTGTTCTATTCTTTTAGAACAAAATTTTGGAAGAGAACTACATGAGCATACTCTCAGTGTGAGAGTTGTCTCAAAAAGGCATGGTTTGCCTTGGCTTTTAGAGCATGACTAAACTCTTCTACCTAGATCAACTATTCTTGACAAAGCTCAAAGATTGATTTAGAAGGCTTTATGGGCTGTTTTCCTATACTCTAATATTTTGGCTTTGATAGGTGGATAGGAAAGAAAGATCATGAACCATGGTAATTTTGGTTTTCAAAATAAAAACTCCCAAAGTTGTAGCAGAGTACTAATGCAATTTCAATTACTACTTCTATATCTTATCAAACAACAACCTAGGCTGATTCCCTATCAAAATGAGTAGGCTACTACACATGAATAAAAGGTAGAATAACATGTCATGTAAACACTCAATTCAAAAGAAATTGTTTCAGCATTTTTATTTCCTAGCTGCATTTTTAGTTCAAACCGAGACATCCAGTGATCCAAATTGTACAGAATTTAAAACACAGGTTTAGGGGTTCACCGGGGGTGTTTCGGTGCAGAGTGGCCTGGCGGCCACCAGAAATAGGTGGCGGCCGCCTTGGGCTTTGGCCCACGCGGCTTGCAAACAACGTGGTAGCTACCTTGCTAAGAACAGGTTACTGTTTTGAACATTCTAGCACGTTTTACAGAGGCGTTTAGAGAGGGGATTTCCACCACACTAGGAGTTTTGGTACTTTTTATTTGAACAAACTTGATGAAGGAAAAAAAGGGGGTGTCTTTTTATTCATTATATAAAAATTGAAAATTAAACAACCTAAAATTTAAATCAAGCAAAATTAAATTTAAACTAAATCAAACTAAAAATCTAACTAGACACCCTAAATCTAATCTAATCTAATCTAGTGAAGGAGCCTCGTAGAGATCTTTGAAGCCCGTCTCTTTCAAGAGACGCTTGATCTTCGAGGTGCAGCCCTTGCGGAGGATGGTGAACCGATCCTCCATATCCATCCGCCAGAGGGCTATCTCTGCGACTTAATCCTCCAAGGCGCCCTTCTCCTTGCGCAGCTTCTTCACCTCGGCGACGAGTTTTTCGAGGGTTAACCCCTCCTCACCACCGCTGTGCTCCATCTCGCTGGGGACTCCTGCCGGCGATGGGTTGAGACGGCGGCGCACGGATGGCTCGGAGAGCGACCCATTGGAGTAAGGGAGAATTAGCTCTGGGACATTCCGAAAGGCCTAAATTGGTCGGTGCACACATCCACTTTGAATATTTGCCAGAAGACACTATGGTTTCGTGTAATTGGGCCAATAAACATCGACCCTCATCCAATATGTTTATAAAATAGATATAAAATTATATAAGTGCCAAAAAATTATAATATAATTTTTTCGACACTCTACATGATAAGAACTACATACTAAAAAATATTATTTTGCACTAAAATGATAATTTTGCCTCTCTTCATGAATAGAGGCAAAATGATCATTTTAGTGCAAAATAATATTTTTAGTATGTAGTTCTTATCATGTAGAGTGTTGAAAAAATTATATTATAATTTTTTTGCACTTATATAATTTTATATCTATTTTATAAAAATATTGGATGAGGGTCGATGTCTATTGGCCCAATTACACAAAACCATAGTGTCTTCTAGCAAATATTCAAAGTGGATGTGTGCACCGGCCAATTTAGGCCTTTCGGAATGTCCCAGAGCTAATTCTCCCTTGGAGTAATGAGTGCTCGCCTCACGCTCACGCAGCCTCTTCTCATAATGCCCATCGGGCATCCTCACGCCATACACCTCTAGTTTAGCCCTCTTAGGATTGAGGCTGTAGCTACGGGTGCGGCTATCCGAGCCAAAGCTGACCCGGGATTTCACCCTTGACGGAGTGGGCGTCTCATCGCCCCTGGTTTTGACGGCCGAAGACTTCCTCGGGGTGATCTCCCCCGTGGTCGGCCTGGTGGGCGTCCTCAACTTCTTCCCGGGTGGCGTCACCGGAGGGGGATGAAGATGGAGCGGAGGCGAGGCCAGGGGGCGCTTCACCCCTGGCGGCCGCCCAGCAAGGGTGGCGCCCGCCACTGGAGTGGTGGCCGGTGCCTTCCCCGTACCCTCCGGTGGTGTCCCCTCGACATAAATGCCGTCAGGCAGCACCATCGCTAAAGGGGGTACGTCAAGCACCTCCATGTCGTCATCGATCAGAGACCGGATGATGGCTTTGGTGGAGGACAAGATGGATCCTTGAGGGTTATAGGACACAGACGACATGGTTTTGGAGGAGGCTTGGCTAGGCTTTGTGAATAGATGGAGGGAGAAGAAGGAGTTCTTATTTTAAGAAGGGGGAGAAGTGAAGGGATAAGCTTTAGATGAACTAACACGTCCTCATCTCCTCCTTCTTTCACTCTCCCGAGCTCGGGATTAGTTGCCACGTGGAGGGGGCCCCTCTAAACTGCCACCTAGCGTGGCGGGCGCCAGGGTTTGGTGGCGGCCGCCAGTTGAGAGTGGCGGCCGCCACTTCTCCTTCGCCGGGCATCGAGCGGGAGAAGGTAAGCCTCCAAAAATTCAAAGTTCTGAGATCGAAATGGCTTGGTTGGGCCTAAAGAGGCCTTTCTCGGGGTTTTGGATGGACTAGGTGCATGAAATGGACAAGGGATGAACTGGGTCCTTCCATTAATTGTCATGGGCTTGAGCTACTTCAAAGTTAATTATATCAATTTCGTTTAGCTCATTTTTATCAAAGTCATAAAATATATTTAATCTTTGTCCATTGACTTTGAATATTTGCCCATCGTCACTTTCTAATGTGACGGCTCCATGGGAAGAGGTTGCAACAACCTTGAAAGGTCCTTCCCATTTGCTTCAGAGTTTACCATGTCTGAAAAGTCGAACACGGGAGTTAAAGAGTAAAACTTTATCTCCTACTTCAAACTCTTTCTTTTTGATCCGTTTATCATGCCATCTCTTAGTCTTCTCTTTATAGAGCTTGGCACTATGATAGGCTTTCTCTCGCCATTCTTCTAGTTCAGAAATTTGCATCTTCCTATTTTGGCCAGCTTGGTCAAGGTTCATGTTCCATTTCTTAATGGCCCAATGAGCTTTGAACTCAAGCTCAACAGGAAGATGATAAGTTTTCCCATAAACTAGTTGGTATGGGGACATTCCAATCGGGGTCTTATAGGCGGTCCGATAGGCCCACAGAGCTTCGGGTAACTTATGTTTCCATCCCTTTCCCATTTCTTCTACCGTCTTTTGCAAGATATTCTTTATTTGTTTATTGGATGTTTCGGCTGTCCACTTGTTTGTGGGTGGTATGCAGTGGCTACATTATGTTGGATTCCTTGACTAGCTAAGAAATGTCGGAAGCTCTTATCTATGAAATGAGGGCCTCCATCACTAATGACTAGTCTAGGAACTCCAAAACGAGGAAAGATGTTTTCTTTGAAACTTTTCTTCGAATGTTTAGCATCTGCCGCTCGACAGGGTATGGCTTCTACCCATTTCGAGACATAATCCACCGCCACAAGAATGTACTCGGCGTCATAGGATTTAGGAAAGGGGCCCATGAAATCTATACCCCAAACATCGAACAACTCAACTTGGAGATTGTTCACGAGTGGCATAGCATCTCGGGCATTAATGTTACCATGCTTTTGGCAACGAGGACAACGTCTCACATAATTCTTTGTGTCCTCGTACATGGATGGCCAATAAAAACCACTTTGCCATATTTTAGCATGTGTCTGAAAAGCTCCATAGTGTCCTCCATATTCGGCGGAGTGACATCTATCTATGATTTTTGTTGCTTCTTCTATGGGGACACATTTTCTCAAGAGTCCATCTGCACAGACCTTATAGAGATATGGTTCATCCCACAGGTGCGTTCTGCTTTGATATAGCAGTTTCTTTTTATTCTCCCCCGGCGAAACATAGCCGGTGACTATAAAATTCACGATGTTTGCATACCAAGGGTTGGTATACGTGACTTTTAGAAGGGTATCATCGCGAAGGAAGTCATTTATTGGGAGATTGTCCGAATTATTGACTTGTAGTCTAGACAAGTGATCAGCTACTGAATTCTCTACTCCTTTCTTGTCTCTTATTTCTAGGTCAAATTCTTGAAGGAGTAGGATCCAGCGGATCAACCTTGGCTTAGCATCTTTCTTAGTGAAGAGATATTTTAGAGCAGAGTGATCGGTATAAACAATCACCTTAGCTCCCACTAAGTAAGATCTAACTTGTCTATGGCAAAGACTATGGCCAAAAGTTCCTTTTCTGTGGTTGCATAGTTTAGCTGGGGGCCAGTCAGGGTCTTACTAGCATAAGAAATAGCATAATGCTTCTTATCTTTAGTTTGACCAAGGACGGCTCCCACAGCATAATCACTAGCATCACACATGATTTCGAATGGCACATTCCAATCTGGGGGTTGGATGATTGGTGCAGAGGTTAGAGCCTTTTTCAAAATATTGAAAGCTTGTAGACAATCCTCGTCAAATTTGAACGGGACGTCTTTTGCTAACAGGCTCGTTAAGGGTCTAGCGACCTGTGAGAAATCCTTAATAAACCTTCTATAAAAGCCGGCATGGCCCAAGAAGCTTCGGATTTCTCTCACATTAGTGGGTGGTGGCAATTGTTCAATTATATTGATTTTGGCTTTATCCACTTCTATCCCACATTCTGAAATTCGATGGCCTAGGACAATTCCTTCCCGCACCATGAAGTGACACTTTTCCCAGTTAAGAACTAGGTCCTTCTCTTCACAGCGTTGGAGGACTTTGTCTAAATTGTCTAGGCAATCGTCAAAGGTTTTCCCATAGACCGAAAAGTCGTCCATGAATACCTCCATGATTTGTTCAATCATATTGGAAAAGATGGACATCATACACCGTTGGAAAGATGCCGGCGCATTGCAAAGTCCAAAGGACATGCGTCTATAGACATAAGTTCCATACGGGCATGTGAAAGTGGTCTTACTTTGGTCATCTGGATGGATTGGGATTTGGTGATAACCAGAATATCCATCCAGGAAGCAAAAGAAGGAATGGTTTGCCAATCTCTCTAGCATCTCATCTATAAAAGGAAGTGGGAAATGATCTTTCTTTGTGGCTTTATTCAGCTTCCTATAGTCTATACACATCCTCCATCCAGTGACAATGTGTTGAGGGATTAACTCATTTTTCTCATTCTTAATGACTGTCATGCCTCCTTTCTTTGGAACTACTTGCACGGGACTTACCCATTCACTATAAGGAACTGGATAAATAATTCCCGCATGCAAGAGTTTCAGAACCTCCTTTTTCACGACTTCACGCATAGCGTTATTAAGTCGTCTTTGTGGCTCTCTTGAAGAGGGTATCTCAGGATCGAGAGGAATACGATGGGTGCAGAGATTTGGACTAATTCCCTTCAAATCTTGAAGTGAATAGCAAAAGACAGATTGGTGTTTTTCTAAGAGGGGTGTTTTTCTAAGACAAGGGTCAACCTACGGACTTCCTCTTCAGATAGCTTACTGCTAATGATTACGGGAGTCTAGGGGTCTTTGTTTAGAAAGATGTATCTCAGGCCTTCAGGCAGAGGTTTTAGCTCTATGGAAGGTTGAGATGGCTTTTCTGATTCGTCTAAGCGAAACGATTCATCTGTTTCGGCTTCTTCTTCGACAAAGAACTCAGAATCTTCTTCAAAATCAGGCTGAGCCAACTCATAAAGAGTAGAGGTTCTAGCTTGATCAAGAGGATCTGGTTCTGGTGGTTGTTCGGCAATAGAATTTAATGCACGAACGAAAGGTACTGAGTACTCTTTTCCACCGATTTGAGCATTAAAGTGCTCTTGACATGGTCCTTGCAAGGCAAGTATGGACCATAGTTGTCCTAAGAAGACGTCAAAAAGGACTACATCGAAAATGTAGAAATCTAAGATCATCTCCGCTCCATCTACTTGGATGGGGACCATCTTTAGGATTCCTTCACTTTCCAAGATGTCACCATTTGGGTCTCTTAAACACCGTTTAGTTGGTTGTCGTTGAAGGTCGGGGAATGTTCTGGATACGTAATTACTAGCAAGAACATTAATTCCCACGACAGGGTCGTAAAAGGCAAAGGCCCTTTCTCCCCTAATTCGACAATCTATTATGCTAGGTACTTTATCTATGCGAGGGATGTTTTTTGATACTTCGGCTTCCATTGTCCATTCATGACTCATGACAGCTGAAAGTTCCAAAAGACGCTCTCGGCTATAGATCCCATCAGAGGACTCAGGAAGTGGTTTGTCGGATGGGAGAGCTTGAACGGAGTAGTTCATAGCATTTCCGTAATCCTCAAACACATCATCCTCTATCTCGCCCAAAAATTCTGGAAGAATTTCTCTCCCAGATGTGGACGGAATAGGTTCAGCTAAGTCCAGCGAGCTAGACTCGGGCTCTTCTTGTTGTTCTACGGTCAAAACTTGGGTTTCTACGACTTCTTCCTCAGGGATTTCATCGGAAACTCCAGTATAAGGAATATTCTCGAGAATTCTATCAAGAACCTCCTTTCCACCTCATGGAGAAAGATGAAGAAATGCTCCACCTGAAGAATGATCAAGGTGAAGAGCGCTCTCTTTCTCTAAACCGACATAAAAATGCTGAAGGAGCACTGGATCGGGTATGGCTAAATCGGATCCTGAATTGATTAAACCAATAAAACGGTCCCAAGCCTCCCCTAATGTCTCCTTATCATTTTGTCTAAAGGTCAACACTTCTACTCGTAGTCGTACCACTCGGTGGACAGGGAAATACGTCAAGATAAACTTGGTCCGTAAAGTTCCCCAGTCTCCTTTGGCACTTCCCACGGTTCGAGCATGCCATGTTTTAGCTGCTCCCGTTAAAGTGAATGGAAACAGCTTCCACTTGACAGTGTCAGATGAAATGCTCGAAATGTTCAAGCATGCACAGACTTGCTCAAACTCACGTAGATGTGTGTAGGGATTTTCTGATCTCGTAAACATGCTCTCCTGAACTTTTTTAATAAAGTCAGGGCACAATTCCTAACTATCGGCATATATAGGTTGTGATGATGAATGTGGCTCTAATCGTGAACTCTTAGGAGCTGCGAATTGTAAGATAGATTGGTTCTCCATGCGGAGAGGGTAAAGATGATCCTAACTCTAGTCTCAAAAAAATCAGCTACCGTTCCCCGGCAACGACGCCAGAAAAGCTTGTTGACACCTCGGGTGGCACGCAGAAGAAACCGCAAGCGCACGGCTGTCAGTTGTAGCTTTTCACCTCAGAGTATTCTGGGGTATCGAATCCACGAGGAACGCGAAGTGATTTTGAGAAAACTAGGGGGGTAAGGATATCTAGGATAGATGAAGGGAACGAGCACTATCTACTGGGGTAGATCCAAGTTCTATTAGACTTCTAGTGATTTAAGTTCTTTACTAGTGTACTGTGGGCGTACTAGCCTTTACCACTGACTTAGGTTGAACGCTAGCACAATGAGCCCTACTGTTAAACTAGACCAACTACGTGGTGGAATTCAAGGCGCACAGGGCTGTCACCACCTGCTTGCTACCACAGCTATCCGGGGGCCTAGCCGTATTCACTGGCAATATATAGCCTAAGTACCACACTTAATCTATATATTTGTAACACCCGGTTTTCCGAAGAATACCAAGTGCCCTCTATATGCGTGCCCAGGAAGTCCACAAGATACATATAGCAACAAATATGGAATTTCTCAAAGACAATGCTTTATTATATATCAAAACATAGATACAACAAGGCTTACATCTATTACAAAGCATAGCGGAAACTACTCTTTAGGACTCCAAACTCCACAGGGACGGTTGACTGGGGGAACATTTGCCTAGAACTCTTGGAACATCTTCTGTAACTCCTCACTTGAATCCACCATCTGGTACCCATCTGGGATTTTCATTGATTGTACGCAAAGCAAGGGTGAGCGCACCATACTCAACAAGTATAACATGAGGGATGCAAGGCTCAAAAAGGCTTGACACGGCTGAACTGCGGTAAGCATTTTTAGTTGGTCATATTTTATTTATTAGACCTATGTCTCTAGGTTATGCTTAAGCTCCCATGGTGAAAGTATAATTAAGTATCATCAAGATTATCATCACCCACATTATTCATAGAACTGTCTCAAAAAGGATCCAGGCCGCTCATGACCGAGAGCTCGGCTGATATATCAGTTTATTCTTAACTCTGCAGAGTGTGTACAACTTTACCAACGGGTCGTGATTGCCCATTGCCCGAGGTGATCAGCCTCTTGACTCACTGCCAAGGTAAGTCGGCAGGGATCACTACGAAGCCTTCCCAAAGTTGGTCTAACAAATCGTAGCCGCTAAGGTTTCCGTCTCCCAAGAGTTATGAACACCTCCCCACTAAGGTAACACCCTATCCTCCAAAGCAATTACCCTAGTGGGACCGGGCCATAACTACATGGTACACCCCTCTTGCCCTTTCGGTAAGCTACAGACGAGCTAGAACAATCAAAGTACTTAGCTAAGACCAGAGCCATGTAGTCCTCGTGGTTGTACTGTAAATCCTGGGTTGCCACTTTAAGATTCAGAACCAACATTTGTTCCATAAATCATTAAACAAGATTAATTATCATTTTAATATTCGGTATTTGCAAGCTAAGCAGAACTACCCATATGCACAACCCAAGGTAACAAGTAATACAGGATAACAAAGTTCTAGGTAAAAATCTCTAGGGTTCATCTTATTAGACACATGCATATGAAAAGGTGATTAGAAGGTTGCTGGGAAACAAAGGAACTCATGTTACACTTGCCTTCCAAAAACTTGCATTGATGGTTCCACTTCTTCGAAGATCTTCTTCATGGCCACCTTGGACTGCTCGAACTCTAAACGGGTTCAAAGGCACCACACAAGCATCCAAACCAGTCATCACATGCAAACAAATAGTATTCTATTAGAACAGTACATCAAACAATACTAAAACAAGATAAAAAGTTTATAAAACTATTCTACGTATTTCTACGAACACGTAAGCGCAAGAATCACTCTAATCGGAGTTTTAAATCAAAAGTTATGTTGAAAACAAGGTTCAATGGCACTTTTGTAAATAAACCAAACTCAATTTTGAATTAAAACAAATAAATTTCGTCTTTTCTGCGCAGTTAGGACGGCGGCCACTATTTTCGCAAAGCACAGGGTTTAAAACGAATAAAAATAGGGCATTTTATAACTGGGATGGACTGCGGGTTTATTTTTGAAATCTCGGAGGGCTAAACTGCAAAACAGCGCCTGCGTGGTCGGCTGACCGGGTCGTTGCCGAGCTAGCAGCCACGCGTCGCCACCGGATTGGCCGGTCTACCATGTTGGCATGGACGGGCGCGCGTGGGAGCTGTGGACCGAGTCCACCATCGCCCGGTGGAGCGGTTACACACTTGAACCGGTATGCTCTAATCTGGGCCAACCGAGGGGAGATCGACGGCTGGGAGGACGCGGGGTCAAAACCGGTGACTGGGGCAGTGCTTTCACGGCGGCGCGCCATGCGTGGCCGGCGGAGCTTGGCGGCGGACCGTCGGAACGGCGCCTCCGGCCACTTCGACCCACACCAAGGCTACTGGGATGAACAGCGGGACTTTTCGAACTCGATGGCGGGGTTTTCCGGGGTTCGAGACTGCCTGTGCGGTGCCCTAACGTGGCGGCGCCATTAACAGGCTTGGCTGAGCTTACTGACATGGCGCTCCCGAACTCCAAACTCAAAGAAAAAGACACGGGGAGGGAGAGGGGATCACCACGGGCTCGGTTGAGGGGGTTTGCGATGCCAGGGAGATCTCTGCGGAGGCCGGCATCAAGTGGAGATTCACTGGAGGAAGGAAAAATGTCGGTGAGCTCAAGATGAAGGGGAACTAGACCAAAACAAAGGGGGAAAAGGGACCTGCGGGCGCGGAGGAGTACGGTGGAGCTCTCGGACACGATCACGACGACGCTTGAAGCTCCAACCCGACGATTCGATGGCGTCCGAGCGGATTTGAGGGCAAAGGGATGGAAAGAGGGAGAGGGAGAGCTCGGCCGAGAGCTTTATAGGGCGATGGGGCTCGGTAGACAGAAGGACGGCAGCGGTTACAACTAAGGGCATCAAGACAGAGCTTGATCGCTTCCTTGATGGCCATCAACACTTGGCCCGGGAGAAACGGCGCGGGCGGTTACGGCCGGGGTGAATGGCTCGGTGGAGAAGATGGAGTAAAGCGGCTGACAAGTGGGTCCTATGCGCAGTGAGAGAGAGGGTGGGGACGCACTATCGGTGAAAGAGAGGGAGAAAGCGGGCAAGCGGGCGGCAGGCCACGGTTGGGCCGGGATGCGGCTTGCGCGCGCAGGAGAGGAGGAGAGGGGTCGGGCCGCGGGTGGGCTTGCGTGCTTGGGTGCGAGAGGGGAAAGGGAGTGGGCCGCTGGCGGCCACAATGCCGATCTGGGCCGAACGCAAGGCGGGAGAGGGAGGAAGGAGAGGGGAAAACGGGCCAGGCCGTCTTTTGCTGGTGGGCTAGATAGGAGGGAGGGAGAGAGGATTTAAAAGAAAGACTTTTCTTTTTATTTCCAAAGCAAAACTTGCTCAAATTCAAACTAGGTTTGAATTCAATCCACCCAACACTATTCCTACACTCAAACAAAATATTATGCACCGGCATGAATGCAACAAAAATTGTTTCTAAGTCCTTGGGTTCGTTTTAATTATTCAAAAATTATTATTTGACCTTAGGTTAAATGCTCAGAAAATTAAATAAAGCTCAAATTTATTACTAAATTTGGAAAATGAAATTTAGGGTGTCACAATATTACTACTACTAGCCCTGTACTAGAACTAGAGCACTTGAAACTAATATCAAGCAATGAAACAAGCACACAAGTACTAAAAGTAAATACTTGAAGATAGAATAGATACTAAGTTACCAAAGTTGAAGCGCAGAGCAGAGAGAAGCAGAGGTCTCCGACAACTTCGGAACTCTCCAGACTTCAACTCTTCTCCTCTCCAGCTCCTCTTATAGTGAGGCACTCACACTCTCTCTAATCTCTCTAGCATAGCAAGTGTGCTAACCTAACCAAATGGTGAGGAATGATGTGAGGCTCCTCGAATAAGAGCTCAAGGGGCCTATTTATAGTGCTAGGAAGCTAGGGGGGTACTTATAGAGTGAAGGGGAGGTCGGCTAGGGTTTAGGGGGTGGCGCCCGCCACCAAACCCTGGCGCCCGCCACCTCACTGCCGTCCATTGCAACCGCCATTCATCCAACGGTCTTCACTTGCTCTCCTAAGTCGGTTTGAGGGTCGGTTAGGGTTTAGACACGTGTCCAAGCCCACTATCCAGGTAACACTCTTCTTAGCCCTTGGATCAAACCGTCTTAGTGTGCAATGGCTAGGATTTGAGCTTGAGGTGACTCCCACGGATCGATGACGTGGCTTGGGCCACTTTTGGCACGAGTGACCTAGCGGCCGCCAGTAATAGGTGGCGGCCGCCACCTTGCTCAGGCCCAAATGGGCCAGAGTGGCTTGGCCTTGCTCCTGGTACTCTTGTTTGGCCCAAATTCCATCATTTCCTGCATTAAGATAAGAAACTATGCACATGTGGAAATAGGTTAGTTATAAACCAAATCTTCTACCTTTTATGTTGTTTTACCTTGGTTTTTGTTGAAATGTTGATGGTGAAATGATGCTTTAAGCACCATCAACAATGATTAGGTCATCATGAGACTTAAGAGAAATGGCACATGGGCGATCATCAGGATCAAGGATGGGTTTTGAGACAGGTTCAAAGGACAAGTCGAGTGTGGGAATAGAAAAGGAGAGGATAGATTTTGCTTCTAGACATTTTGGTTCTTCCTCTATGCGCTCACTCGACATCCCTTTTGAGATAATACCCAACATCCTAGATTTTTCCTGATGTGCCACATGGGAATTCGAGATGTAAGATGATGCTGATTTGGGAGACTTTAGAAGAGAATCTTTCTTGAGAGGATTTGAAAGATGTTTGTTTGAAGGTCTCTTTTGAAAAGGATAGTTTAAGGCATTCCCAAAACTAGCAAGATCAGATAGGAGGCAAGCCTCAAAATCGAAGGATTGATTTAGATGACAAATTTCTTCATCCTTCAAAATTCGTGGGATTAGTGGTTCAGGATCGATGGCCGAATTTTTGGATAGGATTGGTGGTGATTCGGCTATCGAGATCTCTCATTTTGTGGGGGTGGATTCCTTCTTTTCCTCGGAGATTTCATCATGGATGCTAGTGTGGGCAGTGTTTTCAACAATTTTTGCAAGAACTTTCTTCCCCTCACCAACAGTCTGATGTAGAAATGCTCCTCCATAGGATAGATCAAGGAATCATGCGGAATCCTTGCTAAGACCGCCATAAAAGTGTTTGCTCGGCCATACGAAGGTCAGGCCCAAAGGATACTAAATCTGCGAAACGGGCCCATGTCACACCTAGAGGTTCCTTCTCCTTTTGCTTGAATCTTAGGACCTCTCTTCGAAGATGAACGACGCGAGAGATGGGAAAGAATGGTAGGCAGAATTTGGATTGAAGTTTTCCCCACTCTCCATGCATACTCTCTACGTGTCGAGCATACCAATGTTTAGCTGCTCCCGTCAAAGAGAACGGGAATAACTTCCATTTCAAGGTAGCATGTGTCATGCCTTGAATGTGAAGGCACGAGCACAATTGCTCGAACTCACGTAGATGAGTATAGGGGTTTTCATCTTCTTCCCCAGCAAAAGATCATTTCTGAACCATGGCTATGAAACTCGGGCGAAGCTCATAGCTAGGTGAAAGGATGGGTTGTGATGATGGTGGTGGCTCCAAACAAGCGCCCTTTGGAGCGGCGAGAAGAGATATGGGTGTGTGGTTCATGATGTGGAAAGGATAAAAAAAAAGAAAGATAAAATAAGGATAACTCAGACGACTTGGTTCTAGTTAAGACAACTACCGTTCCCCGGCAACGGCGCCAGAAAGCTTGTTGACACCTAATGTGGCAAACGGGTAAACCGCAAGCGTACGGTTGTCAATGTAGCCTTCACTGGGAGTATTCCAGGTATCGTATTTTCCATGGGGAACGTGAAGTGAACTAACTAGAGTCAAGGTCGTCCTATGATGAGATAGAAGAGCCTATGAAAGCTCGGTAGAGAGGATCTCTATAACATCCTGTATCCGGTATAGCAAAAGATATATGTGGCGTTCTCCACCCTTGCTCACTGGGGGCGGCAGTTGCAGCTGAAGCCCGTGCAAGCAGCCCAACTCCCTTACTCAGCCCTACTTTTTAAGAACTTGCCTAAGAACACGTGGTGGACTCTAGAGACCAGATTTGGGGTTGTCACCACCCGCTGGCTACCACTATCTATCCGTGCGACAAGCAGCAGATACTGGCAAGTAATAGCCTAAACACCACATTTACGCTACCCTTACTACTCTAACCCGGTCCCACAAGGCTAAAGCACTCTACTAATAGAATAGCATACCCATGAAACACAAGTATATAACTTAATGCTAAACCAGATACTGAATATTAAAGAAGATCTCGGATGCTTACTTACAGAGAAGACCGCATCCGCAAAGGTACACCGCGGAGGAGACTCCCGACACGCCCGGGGCTTCCTCCAGACGACTCCCTCACTCTCTCCTTACTCGCATAGCGCTACGCTAGAGCTTAGCTAATGCTTCTCAAGTGTAGCTAACTCTACTATGTCATGAATGAAGAGTGAGGGGTAGGGGTATTTATAGGAGAGGTGGAGTAGGGGCTACTCCGTTGTCGATGAATGACAACCACTCATTGTGCCACGTCAGCGATCCGTGTGCTCTCCATCCTCCACCGTTGGATCATAACTGCTCCAAATGAATGGCCACCGTGTCTTGAGCTTAATTCACTGTGAAGGCACCTTATCTTCCACGAGAAGGCACCTAGGGGGGTACCCTTAGGTCGGGCGACCCATGGGGGGTCGGGCGACCCCCCTATGACAGGTTGGCCCCACCTTGGTATGTGTAGGTGATGTCCCCACTTGTCATTTGGTGTTTGGCACGTTGGAATGTGTCATGATCACTTTGGTTGCTTCGTTGTGGGCCCATTGATCCATGTGACTACATCTTCCACCATTGAGAGAAAGCACAATTGTGATCCAAGGGTGGAGAAGCACTTTGGGAGGCTTGACATGGATCATGACACGTGGCAGGACCCTGGTGGGCCCATAGGGGGGGTCGGGCGACCCCCTTATGTGGGTCCCACCGGCTCACTTGGTCATATTCCTTCACTTGGGAGCTTAGCATGGTTGATGCCACTTGGTAGAGCCCTGGTGGGGCCATAAGGGGGTCGGGCGACCCCATTATGTGGCCAAATCAGCCCATCTTTTGCAGGTGGCTTCTAGAGGCATAGTCTATGATTTTGGTCAAGTTGGTTTGGACATTTGCCATACTTGGTGGGTCGGCCAACGTGTCATGTTAGGCTTCCCAAGCTTGGTTTTCACCCACTTTGCACCTACATTCAAATAGAGGACATGTACATGTGGAACCAAGTCATTTGTACCAAAATATGCTTATGTTATGCTTAGCTTCCTTCTATTCCGAGGTTGTTGACGGTGTTTTGGGCATGTTATTTTGGTGATATCTCACCGTCAACAATGATGACTATGAGATTCGTTTTAAGCCGAATCTCAGTCGTATTTTAGATGCTCAGGGCAATCTTGTATGTTTGATTTCGCCCTTTGAGAAAGTCTCGTGCGAATTTCTCTGAGTCTTTTGGCATTTCTCGTTGTCTTTTGGCTGGACCCTCCTGCTCTGATCTTTGGAAGTGGCATAGGAGACTTGGTCACTTGAGCTTCGACTTGCTTGCAAGGCTTAGTTCACTTGGCCTAATCCGATGATTGCCCAAGTTGTGCATGGAGAAGGATCTTGTTTGCCATTCATGTAGACATGGGAAAATGGTAGCCGCTCCCCACTATCCTGTGAACCAAGTTATGACCAAGCACCCTGGAGAGCTTTTGCATATGGTCTTTGTCGGTCCGGCTCGGGTGAGCTCGTTTGGTGGGAAGTGGTATGTGCTTGTTGTTATTGATGACTTCTCGAGATATTCGTGGGTTTTCTTTTTAGCTGAGAAAACTGAGACTTTCTCTTTTACTCGTAATCTGATTTTGCGTCTTCAGAACGAGTTTCCTAAGAACTCGATGAGAGCTATTCGTAGCGATAATGGTTCAGAGTTTAAGAACTCGGATTTTGAGAAGTTTTGTAACTCTTTGGGTTTAGAGCATCAGTTTTCTTCCCCCTACACACCGCCACAAAATGGTGTTGTAGAGAGGAAAAATCGGACCCTTGTAGAGATGGCCAGGACGATGCTCGATGAGCATAGGACTCCTAGGCGATATTGGGCCGAGGCTATAAACACTGCATGCTACATTTCCAATCGCATTTTTCTCCGTGCTTTCTTGAAGAAAACTTCTTATGAGTTGCGATTTGGGAAGCAACCCAAAGTGAGTTATTTTAGAGTTTTTGGTTGCCACTATTTTATACTCAAGAAAGGCAACCTGGACAAGTTTGAGTCTCGTTCTTTTGACAGTGTATTTTTGGGTTATGGTAATCATACTCGTGCATATCGTGTACTTAACCTTGATACTAACCGAGTCATGGAGACATCCGATGTCACCTTCGACGAGACTGTGTTTTGTCCTTCTTCTAGTTTTGAGCGTGCAAGTGATCACGAGGTTGGAGAACCTCTTTTTGATGATGAGGAAGAAGGTGCTGAGGGAATTGATGATCCAGCACTACCTCCACCTGCGGTGCCGATTGGGTCGACTTCGACCACGACTGCTCGCGGCCCTGACCCATCTTCTTCCACTACATGGGGGTCGTGTGATCCACCACCTCGGGCTGCACCACTTGTACCCGAGGAGGCACCAGCTACTGTTGAGGGGGAGGTCACTTCAGCAAGGGAGGCGCCACGACACATTCAACGCCAACACCCTCCTCAGCAGATGATTGGTGACATCCACGAACGCGTCACTCGGTCTAGGTCACAACAAATCTCTCACTTTACTCATTCTGCATTTGTTGCTGATTTCGAACCCCGAGATGTTGGACACGCTTTATCTGATCCGGATTGGGTCAATGTCGTGCATGAGGAGCTTGAAAATTTTGAGAGAAATCGGGTTTGGGTTCTTCTTCCTCTTCCTCCTGAGTGCCACCCTATTGGGACAAAATGGGTTTTCAAAAACAAACAAGGAGAGGATGGCCATGTTGTGAAAAATAAGGCCAGACTTGTAGCCCAGGGGTATAGTCAGAAGGAGGGGATAGACTATGAGGAGACTTTTGCTCCTGTAGCTTGTTTGTAGGCAATTGGGATCCTCTTGGCATTTGCTGCATCCAAAGGGTTTAAGCTTTTTCAAATGGATGTCAAGAGTGAATTCCTAAACGGCTACATAGAAGAAGAGGTGTATGTGAAACAACCCCTCGGTTTCAAAAATCCCAAGTTTCCAAAACCATGTTTTTAAACATTATAAAGCTTTGTATGGTTTGAAACAAGACCCTAGAGCCTGGTACGATAGGTTGAAAACCTTTTTGTTTGCTAAGGGTTTTAAAATAGGATGTGTGGATAAAACTCTTTTTCTCCTCAAGCAAGGCAGTGACACTTTGTTGGTTCAGATTTATGTGGATGATATCATTTTCGGTGGTTCTTCTCATGCTTTAGTTGCCAAGTTTGCAGATACAATGAGCAGGGAGTTTGAGATGAGCATGATGGGCCGGTTGACGTTTTTCCTCGGGTTGCAAATCAAGCAATCCCGAGAGGGGACGTTTGTGCACCAGGGCAAGTACACCAAGGACATATTGCAGAAGTTCGATATGGGTGATGCCAAACCTCTTCCAACACCCATGTCGACCATGACAGCCCTTGATGCGGACAAGGATGGAGAAGCTGTGGACCAAAAGGAGTACCGGAGTATGATCGGGTCGCTGCTGTACCTGACGGCGACACGCCCGGACATTCAGTTCGCGGTGTGTCTCTGCGCGCGCTTTCAGGCGTCACCGTGCACTTCTCACCGTCAAGCGGTCAAGCGCATTATGAGGTATCTCTGTTTCACACCTGAGTTTGGGATTTGGTATTCTCCTTCTTCCACCCTCTCCCTTTGCGGTTACTCGGATGCTGATTTTGTTGGCTGCCGACTTGAGCGCAAGTCCACTTCTGGGACTTGTCAGTTTTTGGGTTCTTCTCTTGTGTCTTGGTCTTCTCGCAAGCAGTCTAGTCTCACACCCACAGAGGCTGAATATGTTGCTGCGGCTAGCTGCTGTTCTCAGTTGTTGTGGATGATGGCCACTTTGCGTGATTTTGGTCTGAGTTTTTCTCGAGTTCCTTTGCTTTGTGACAGCACGAGTGCGATTAGCATTGCTAAGAACCCCGTGCTGCATTCTAAGACCAAACACATTGATGTGCGCCTTCATTTCTTGCGAGACCACTATGAGAAGGGTGATATCGACCTTCACCAGGTCGATACTCATCTTTAGTTGGCAGATATTTTCACCAAGCCTGTGGACCAATCAACCTTTGCTAGGTTGAGATCGAGGTGAGCTTGGTGTTGTTTCCCCTTTTAGTTGGGGGAAACATTTTGGTTCTTGTATCATAGACTGATTTCTTTTGTTTTGTTCTTGTTTAGTTTTTGCATTTCATCATTTTGGCATCTTTATCTTTTTGAACTTCATGTCTATAATCTGTAGAATGAATCTATGCTTTGATTAGTGCACGCTCCGCTGATAAATGATGATGCTTGTAGCTTAAGCTCTTCTTGATCACTGATACATGTTGTGAGCTGAGATACTTTTCAGAACTGTGAATATGCTTAATTCAACATAAAATTTGAAACATGTTCACCATTGAGATTGGCAACTAGCATGTGTAGAATATGTTGAAGTCTTTTGTGCTATTTCATATATGCTAGGTTGCTATGTCTCTAGTTCTGAGTCTTTCACTTGCTTGGTATGTTCATATTCTGCTAAATTTGAACCAAGTTTAAGTAAATTGAAAAGATCGAGATGGGATCACTTGACAGCACATCACGGTATCGAGACTGTTTCTCATTGCACTTTGAGTTAAACTTGAGCCATGTAGTGTAAGACCAAAACCATTGCTTCAAACTTTTGATTGCTTATGCATAGGCTTAGCTCAGTTGAAAAGTTAGGCAATATCAAGTTTTCAACCTCTCGCAATCACATGGTGTAAATTCAAACTTGTGTAATCACCGTTGCAACTCCGATAAAATTTTGAGAACACAAGTCTATGGTTCATTCTAGAGCATGATGATTGAACATTGCTAGGGGTAGTTCACCTTGTATACATGTTTAGCACTTGTGTAACTTCCTCTCTATACATGTTTGGTGCTATTTTGATGGTGAAACCTTTTCTGAATGGCTTCAAAACTGCTCACTTTGCTCATATGTTCATATTTGGTATTCTGTGATCAGTTTGAGCCTTTGCTGGCATTCGTGCTTATTGTTGAGTCATCGGATCAGCACTCTTTAGAGCATCTATTCACTTTATAGATTCTATATCTGAAGCTGCTAACCTGCATTTATGTCTCATATGCATTTTGCCTTGTTGTGTGCATTTTCAACTAAGGGGTGGAAATTTGCCAAATCATGTCCCTAGTTGTTGTGCACTAGTGAAGGGGGAGCTTGCTCGGTTTTTTTGCTTTGACGAGCTGTTCAATTGGTTTGGAGCGACTTTCAACTTGTGCGGTTTTTCAATTGGTTTGGAGCAGTCTTGCTAGTTGTGTTGAGCTTTTGCCTCTTTCTGGAGGGACTAGCTTGTCTTTGTCTTTCTTGCTCCGACCTTCTCGCTAGCGGTGTTGAGTCTATTCTACCTCCTCTTGAGGGCTAGCTTTGCTTTGCTTGGTTGCGTCGAGCCGTTGCCCATGTCTTTGGGAACCAAGTTGTTTTGCTCACTTCATTCGACTTCTTCTGGCTTTGCTTCACTTTTGGTTGATTAGTTGAGATCGCTTCCTTCTTCTTCCTTCCTTCTTCTACCTTCATATGATTTGTGTTGGTAGTTGACAATGCACTCATCAAGGGGGAGATTACGGATACATGGGTGTATGCCGGATCTTGAGATGATGAGTGATTGTCAACTCATATGATGCGCATGTTATTTGGCATGTGGTGTGCAGGTGTCGAGCTCGGATACGGTGATCGAAGGCAAGGTGAAGGTCAAGTAGAGACGTGTTGTGCCGATGGACCCGGAGCGGTGAAGGGCAGACGTGAGGCTTGGACTGACGGACCGGTGGCCTGAGGATCAGCTGTGGTGGCTGACAGCCTGGGACAGCGACAAGTGAAGACTTGCTGAGGATGGGGTGCACGGAAGGTGCATCCCTCTACGGCGTCGGTTTGGTGGTTGAGCCACAGAAAAACCACCGAGTGGACGGTTTCCAGGTTTGGGCCTCAAAACCTGGGTGCGGCCGATTTCCGAGTTTGGGCCACAAAACTTCGGTGCTGGCGGGTTTCTGAGTTTGGGCCACAAAACTTAGGCGACAGACGACGGGATTCCCGGTTTCAGCCTCAAAACTGGGGGATGGCCCAGGTTTCCCGGTTTCAGCCTCAAAACTGGGGGGAGGTCCGTGAAAAGGACGAGCGGCGCTTGGCGGCACGTGGCGGCATCCGGTGAGGTCACGTCGAGGCGAAGCTACCTGATGTGCGGGCATGGCCGTCGGATCAACATTAACTCGAGTTGGTTAGGAATACCCTTACGGTTAGCCTGCTCACTCATTAGCAGTAGGGGTAGTAGGTGAATAATTGTATTAGGCTATATTAGGAGAGGCAGCCCCTCCCTCCAGACTATCTCAGCTATTGCTATTTTCATTCTAGGGTTTCCTGCTTCCCATTCCATGTTGTAGCTACTAAGATCCACAGAGACGCTAAATCATACCTCTGTGTATTTGGATTTTGCGGAAAAGGGACCGGATTCCCGTTGTCTCCTCGTGGGGATGAATTTCGGCTGGCAATCGTGATTGTGATTCGCGTTTTGAACTTGTTCTTCGCGTTCTTCTTTTCTTCATGATTTTCCCGTCACTCGATCTCCCTCCTCGCTGCGTCTTTTTCGAATCCACTTGAATCAACTTGTTCTTTGATGTGAGGAGAACATTTCCATAGAAGGAATTTATCGCTACCCTCACGAACAAGTAGATCAGGTCGATTCAAGTTTTGTGGCAACTTTTTCGTTCCTACACCTTCCCTTTCAATTTCCTGGAGTTTGAGTTGATTTGAGCGGACGATTTCTTGGGGATAGTCTCCCAACTACCCCATGATCATCTTCTCCAAGTTTGGGATCAAGGGATTTTTGATTTGGATAGAATTTGGGGAGATTTGGGAGAAGGGCGATTGAAATCGCCCTCCCTGAGTGGTCACGGACAGTCCGCCACTCAGGGCGCAGACAGTCCGCGCGTCGGGGCTGAGCCAGACAGTGGCTCGGTGCCTCGGCATCTTTGGCTCGAAACACCGGCGGACAGTCCGCCGTACTGAGCCGTGGACAGTCCGGGACTGTCCAGGGAGACTTCAGCAGTAGTGCTGTTTTTCGGTTCTTGCCGGCGGACATTCCGCCAGAGGACCGCGGACAGTCCGTAGTAGGCGCGTACAGTCCGGCACCAGGAGCCCAGACAGTCTGGCAACCTGCTTTAGGTTGTGATTTAGTGTGTTTGCTCTCCCGGCCTTTCCGCTTGGTTTCCGGACTTCTCGTTTGGCCCTAGAGTTCATCTAGGAACGTCTCTAGGTATCTTTGCTGCTTCTTAGCATCGGTATTTGGAGATTTCCCGACGTAGCCGTCCATCTACGTAGCCGTCTATCGGTATTTTGAGTTTTGGTTCGCTCTCATTTCGTGGTGCCTCGCTGTGATCCTCGGGATCATCCACCCTCTTCCAAGGGTCATGGGCATCACGTTTGCATCTGAAGCTTTGGGGGGACGACTTGTTGGGACAAAGGCCGAAGTTTCGAAAGAAATTTTTAGGCTCCCATTCACCTCCCCCTCTGGTCGCTTTCTGGTAGCATTCTCGGTCCTTCATACAAAAGGTACAATTCTATCTTGTATACCTTAGCATCACTTAGTAGTGCTAACACTCCCACAAATTTCATATTTATGCATGTGTGCAAGCTTGAAACGAAACCATTTGAGCACACATGTAGGGGGAGTTAACACTACCAAGTTAGGTTGTATGGTACTTATCCAAATCCTCTTATATGGTCTTAATGTTGGATAAGTAACATAGAATCCAAACCAAGTTAGCAATTTACATTCTTGTGAAGTGCTAGCTTGGAATAAGCTTAATTTTCATATCTTTGTAGAGTTGTCATCAATTACCAAAAAGGGGGAGATTGAAAGGTCCTAGTTTGGTTTTGGTAATTGAGTGACAACTTAGGAAGACTAATATGTGTTTGAAGTGAATTACACAGGTGATTAGCCCACAGGTGATCATGTGTGGGCAACATATGCCATGGAGGTGAAATGGCTTGGAGATGTTGCAAAGGCTCACACATGTGATGAAGGAGTTTATTGCATATGTGACATGACATGGAGTCATGTGGCTAAGATGGTGAAGATCAAGGCAAGACTTGGCTTGATGGACCAGTTGCGAAGGTGAAGGGCAAGTTGGAGGCTTTGAAGTCGTTGGTATCGAGTGTCAGGAGGCTTAAGCAAGACTTGGCGCCAAAGGACAAAAGCAATGCTGAAGAGCAAGTGAGGTCAAGATCTATGGACCATGGAGGCCATGTGATGATATGAAGTGGATCATATCATTTGGAGATAGGTTGGTGCATGTGTTGCATCAACACCGAAGGAGATGGAATGGAATGCGCAAGGTAAAGGTATATTTGTAGGGCATTTCATTTCACCGGTCATAGGTGTGTAGAGAAGTTAATGACCGGGTTTAGGATAGATGGACGTACTATCAAGAGGAGCAAACTTGTTTGCATATCGGTCATCTAGTGCCACTTGAGTGATCTAACATTGCGTTGTTACTAGGATCGAGTGGCGTGGTAAGTGCAAGTGCTAATCCTTTGAAAAATGATTGTGAATATGCTAACACACATGCACATGATGGTGTTCACTTGGTGGTGTTGGCACATTTGCAAAGGAGAAGAAGTTGGAGATGTTTTGGGAGAAAACTTTGGTTGAAAAGAGAAGTGATGGTTCTTGGATTGGAAAACTGTATTTATCCTTTGTTCTTTGGATCATGAGTTCATGTGAGTTGTGTAGCCCTCTAAATAAGCTTTCCAAAATGTCCAAGATCATCGAATTCTGAGTTTGGAGCTAAGAGTTATGGCCGTTCTCGTGGGAGGCTTTCTGGAGAGTGGCGGACTGTCTGCCATTTTAGTGGCGGACTGTCCGCGGGCCTCAGACGCACCGATGGGGATGCATCGAACGCAACGAGCTCACTGTTCTCGGGTTGACAGGTGAACGGCGGACTGTCTAGGCCTATAACAGTGGACTGTCCGTCGGCTAATTTTTCGGAGAACAAGGTTGCTGGACAGGTTCTGTGCAGGTCGTCAATTTTCAATGGCGGACTGTCCGGGCCCAAGGGGTGGACTGTCCGGGGTGACCGTTGCAGCTCCTAACGTCTAGTTTCGTTATAAGGGCGGACTGTCTGGGGCTATAAGGAATAGACTATCCGCAGTTCAAGTTTCAGCACGCGTCCAAACGGCTAGTTTGAGCCCTCCCTCTATAAATAGAGGTGGTGGTCAGCCATTTGGTGAGTTGGGCACCTTGGGGACTTAGTGTCCTTGTGTGAGAGTGCTTGGGAGCCCTCCAACTCACTTGGGATTAGTGCTAATCATATCCGCTAAGTGAGAGAGCGATTCTAGTGCGGTGCATGAGAAATTGCAAGAGTTGGCACTAGGTGTTCGTGTTTCAAGCCGGTGGTGCTTGTTACTCTTGGAGGTTGCCACCTCCTAGACGGCTTGGTGATTGTGTCTCCGTCGTGAAGCCCAATAGAAGATTGTGCGTGGCTCTGGAGAAGGCTTTGTGAGGGGCATTGTGTTTGCCCCACGGGAGATCACAAAGAGCAACTCTAGTGGAGAGAGGTGCGAAGAGCGCCAAGTGGTCCGGCCGGATCGGATGCTAGAGCTCTTGGTGAGCACTCCATCGTGGAGAGTGTGACTTAGGGTCACCACTAGCAGGAGGATCGGCAGCAACCTTGGGCTTGCCTCAACGGGGACTAGCTTGGTGGCGACCAGGAGTGAACCTCGAGATAAAATTGTCGTGTCAACCTTGTCCATCCCGTTGGTTTGCATTCCCCATACACAAGCTTGTATTTACTTTCATAAATATTGTGCTTGTGTAGTTGCTCTCACAATTAGTTAGCTTGTGTAGCTTGCTAGTTACCTTCTTTGCTTGTGTAGCTTAGAAGTAGCTCTCTTGCGTGACTAATTGGCTTGAGTAGCCTTGTTAGTCACATTGCTTAGTTTGTGTAGCTAAGTAAGTTGAGCTCTCTAATTTGGCTTGTGTAGCCTTGTTATTGAGCATTGCTAGTGAGCTTAAGAGCTTTGTGCTTTTCTTACTAGATTGTGTAGGAGATCCTCGGTGTTTGAAGTACTAGTTGCATAGGTTTGTGTGACCTTGCTTCTAGAATTGGTTAGGTGAGCTCTAGCTAGCCCGATACCTTATTTGCATTGTTTAGGATCTTTTGTAAGGTGTCATAGAGTATAAGTAGAGGGGTGTAGTCTTGGCTAGACCAATAGTTTTAATTCCGCATTTGTTTCGGTTAGCCGGTGCAATTAATTTTAGAAAGGACTATTCACCCCCTCTAGTCCTCCATTTCGACCCTTCACCTACTCCATCCAGGACTATATAAGCAGCCCCAGACCCCCTCCCTAAGGCAACACATCATTATGGAGTTTTAGAGGCATCCCTCGAAAGGATGATCTCTCTTCTCTAGAGAATTAGGGCTAGACTTTCCAATGTAGTAGATTAGCTCTAGTTGGGAGTTAGGGAGAGCGGAGCTGCGCTCCAGTTCTGGAAAAGTCTTCAGAGATTTGGTATGTCTTTGTATCTATTCTTTATAAGACTTATGCTTTAATACATTTATCTTCTCTATTTACTTTATGCCTTTTATATATGATTAGTATAGTTGTTATATTTTGGCATAGGATGTCCGCTCGTATCGAGTGCTCTAGTTATAGGTCATAATTAGAGTAGTAATCGACATATGAGACATGGTGTCTAGCCTATAGTTTACCTGAGATTGCGCTCAACCCCACGGATAGTTGTGGTAGCCCCAGGTGGTGACAGCCCTGATGGCCGACGTATTCCACCACGTTCGGGTTGATGTTCGTAGGACCGTAGTCAGAACTTCCCAACCGCTTTCTCATCCCTTTCTGTGGTTGGTGTTCTGATGTCCTGAAGTGTTATTATATGACTGCTATATCTTTTCATCTTTGATGCCTTAGAACCTAAGTAATAGAGAAGTGCAAAGGAACCTTGATCTCTCCGGTTGTCCTCTCACTTTAGCTATCTATACATTTATCATGAAATTCTCTTTTATGTGCTTTCATTATCATATCATATATCAATTACTTCTGCTTTAGTCTAATTAGTACTCTAAGTTAGTAGATGCATGATAGTGAATTATCAGATTCTTAACTCTAGCTTCCCTGTGGTAAAATATAAATAACGATACCTGGAATACTCCCGATAAAAATGCTACAATGGTGTTCTGTGCGCCTGCGGAACCATTCATATTCTATTTGCACTGACGAATGTCAACAGCCGCCAACATTCTACAACTCCATGTTCGCACATGTACGCTAAGTGCTCGACAAAATAACTAAGCTTCCAAGGGAATTGGTTCTATTTTTTTTTTTTTGCTTTCACTAGGTTTGCTCGTGCGTTGCTATGAGACAGCTAAATTTTTATACTAAAAACACATGGGTCACATTGTAGGATAACAATACTATGAAGTTAAACGCTGACGTTAAAGTGGCATTTAATCTAAAATACAGAATTTGTGAAATTAGAATTATGGAGAGCGCGACATCACATGCTTAGAAGCTCCACTGTATATACCTGTTTTATGTGGCTAAGATAATGTTTTATATCGGCAGGAAGATATCTCCAATATTCATTTCTTTCATGCGCCAATAAATCCACAAATAAGTTTAGTTGTATCTCCATGCCATCTTGTGCATAGGTTTAAAAAATCTCTCACAAAATCTTAAAACAAAATATATTATACTCACAATATAAATATGTGTAGGTTTAGGACTATTCCATGCAGATAATATATTATAGAATAAGATATTTACTTAAGTATCTTGGACAAGAATCGCCATTAGGAATATAAAGAAATAGTTAAATCACTAAGTAATTGCCCGTGCGTTGCAACGGGAGCGCTTTGCTGCTCTCCTACTGCAAGTGCAAGGTGAAACGATCAAGATGCTGAAGAGGAGGTGAATTGTGCTAATCTAAATTTTTTCGTAAGAATTAAAACCTACACTATCTCATTTCACCCCTTGTGCCTAGAAGTGCGTCTTAATTATTCTACCGCACAAAAGGATTTGCACCTGGGTTCCAATCCTACTTTAGCATGGCAATTCTATGAAACTAAATTGCAAGAATGAAATGCTCAAAATAAATATGAAATGTAAAGAGAGGAAAGGAACACGACTATGTTTTCCCGGGGTATTAAGGTGTCGGCACACCCTCTAGTCCTCGTTGGAGCACCCACGCAAGGGTATCGCTCCCTCTTAGTCCACGCAAGGACCAAGTGCTCACTCCGGGCTGATTCTTTACTTCTCCGGCCCGGTGAATCGCCCACTACCAAACACAAGATGAGTTGGGTCATCCACAACCTCTGTTCGATGATCATCAAGCTCCCAATCGCCACCAAGCTGTATAGGTGATGCCGATCACCATGAGTAACAAATGTTGATGCTTGTTAAGTGCTCATTTTAACCATCAACAAGGCATCATTTCAAGGATAAAAAGGACATAGAAGCTAGGGTTTTTTAATTTAAATTGACCAAATTCCACTTGTACATGGAAATTTGTGAGTGCAGGTGCAAAATAGAAGAATTTGATGAAAAACAAGCAAACCAAGGCAAGATCATGGAAATATGTGACTGTTGATGGTAGATAAGTATCATTTTTATATCAACAAGAGAATGGAAGAAGGGCATAAACTAGTCACCAACAATAGAATAAGGTTTTATCTAACAGAATTCCATAGGTTTTGGTGAATGTCTATTTTTTCAAGGGGTGATTAGGAAATGACCAAGAAAGGCCCACATGTCATGATTACATAGAGAGAAACAAGATATTTTCACTACGAGCAAAGAAGAAGGATCTATAAGAGTCGGCAAGGCACCTGGCCAAAGGGGGGCCCCACCTGGCATTGAGCCAGGGCGCCCGCCCTCTCCTTGGCCAATCAAGAGAGGGGCCTCGGATCGTGGACTAAACCGCCTTTGAGGATTAATAATCTTTGTCCAATTAAGTCGGTTTCATCCTACGACTACGAATCCTCCCACCGGGCTATATAAGAAGGGGTAGACCCTAGGGTTTAGGGGCATCAATGCATAATTGATTGATTGACACAGAGAAGAAGAGTTCATCTCTCTGTAGCTCCTAGTTTAGAAGCATAGCTACATAGGATAAATCTAGTAGGAGGCAAGCCCTTGCTTGGTGTCTGGATTCGTTAGAGAGTTACTTGGTAATTCTTGTAATCTTTCTCCTACTTTATTCTAGTTCATCATTATATACATTATTTCATCTTATTATGAATATGACTTTGCTCTATTCTATTATATTGGGTATGACTTTGCTCTACTTGCTTATATTCTTAATTATATTGTTCTTAGTTTATCATGATTATATGCTTGGCATAGTTAGATTAGCTTTATATTCAAACATATGTTCGTATAGCGCTCGCTCATTGATATCCTGGGTGAGTGGTCGACATTATGTAGGCGTGGTGCCTACATCGTGTTTGCCTGTGTAACACCCCAGGTGTTAAGCATGAAGGACCGAAAGTGCTACCAGAAAGCGACCAGAGGGGGGGTGAATGGGAGCTTCAAATTTCTTTTCAGAAACTTGTCGCCACTGTCACGAGAATCAACCCCAAGAGCAAAACCCAGAGCTTGCAAATGTCCACGACCCTAGATGTAGGGTGGATGCTTCCGAGAAGCACAGCGGGACACTACACAACTCTAGAAACCCAACGCAAAAACCAGAAATCAAAACCGACAACGGATGAACAAACCGTGGACGAAAACGTGCAGCAGACCCTGCATCGAACGCTGGCCTGCGTCCGATGGTCAGGCACCGGACGCGTCCGATGCAAAATGATCAAGTCTGGGACCTTACTGCATGGTCATCGAATGTTGGCAACAGTGAAGCCCTAGCATCCGATGCTCAACCCTCTGACGCGTCCGATGCAACGGAGCGTCCAATGGTCAGCGTCCGATGCTCCTTTAAAAACGCTGTCAGGTGACACGTGGCGACTGAGCGTTCGATGTGACAAACTCAGCGTCCGATGCTCCCAAACTGAGCGTCCGATGCCCCCGAAACAGCACAGTTCTTTCGCGGATTCAACCCGATCTCCTCCGAATCAAAAGCCCTAAGGCTAAGACTTGGTATGAGGAGTTCCAAGGAGGTTAGTGAGCTATCCCAAAGACATCATGGCTCGAACCTAACTCCAAATCGGTGAATCGAAAGAATTCAGGGGAGAGGAAGCAAAACTCGATCCGAAATGAAAATCGGCCGATCTACTAGCCCATGAGTTTAGGGAAGAATTCCTTCCGTGGAAAGATGCGCCTCACGATCTACAACAACTTAGTTCAAACGGAATTGCGAAAGATGTACCGAATAAAGAGATCGATCACCGAGAAAATCGTGGAGAAAAGCAACCTGCGAAGAACAACAACAAAACGCGAATCACAACCACAAATTTGCAACCATGTGGCTACCACATGCTACAACAGTGAGATTACGGTCTCACTTCCTCAAAATCTCACGAACACAGAGGTATGATTGTCTTCTCTGTGGATCTCAGTTTGCTACAGTAGGGATCACCCTGGGCGTTCGATTTTAACCGACAATTCGGTTCTGTTATTTCGGTTCCTAAGCATTTCGGTTTTCAGCCCACAGCACCCGATCGGTTTCCTGAAAAACCAAAAACCGCACATTTCAGTTTCGGTTATTGTAGTTCGGTTTTTGGTTTTAACCGAATCAATCGAAATACTCTGTCAGTGTAGCAATGACATAGGATTACAGCAAGGACAGTAGGAGAAGACCAAAAGAGTTGAAGATCAAATCAAAACAAACATTGGAGGACTGCTCTGCGCGTCGTCGTTGTTTTGGCTTAAGAACTTCACGATGAGGGTGGTGCCGGTCGCGTCACCGAGCTCGTCCGCAGCCGTGGTGTCGTCATCGCCGCGCTCGCCTCGCAGCTCGTGCCCCGCCTCCCGGTGCCTCGCCGCGCCCGCCGGCCGCCGCACGGTGCCCCGTCGCGCGCCCGCCGCCAGGTGCCTTGCCGGTCGCCGCGCCCGCCGCCAGATGCCTCGCCGGTCGCCGCGCCCGCCGCCCGGCGTCCCGCCGCGCGCCCGCGGCCCCGCGCCCGCCGCAGCTCGGGCAGTCACCACCGGCCGCCGCACTCGCCTGTTAGGGTTAGGGTAGGGTGGGTGCTGGCCTGTTGGGGAATCTTCGAATCGCGGAATGCCGGAATCGATCGCCCTGGGAATAGCGCGGGTTTGGCCATCTGGGTCGTGGACCCTTGGTGGGCCGAGTGGCCGTCTGGGTCGTGGACGCCTGGAGTGGCCGAGTGGCTGCCTTCCTATCTAGTTGATACTTCGGTCTGTTCGGCTATTCGGTTTGGCTTGAGTAGAAAACCGAAGCCGAGGCCGATAACCGAAGTTCGCAAAATCAAAAACCGAACCCGCAACCGAAAACCAAAATAACCGATATTTTGGTTCGGTTTGGCTCGGTTCGGTTTGGTTTGCGGTTTGCGGGTAAAAAATGCCCAGGCTGAAGTAGGGATGTGGGTGAACAGGAAACCCTAGAAGGTAAAGAGCAAAATGACTGAGATAGAATGGGAGGTGGGTGTCTCCCTCTACTTATCCTAATTCTAATTCCCACTCTACCCCTAACTAATTATAGAGCGAACCAGCTAAACCCTAGGGTTATTCTGGACCAACTCGAAGTAGGTGGTGATCCGACGGCCACGCCCGCACAACTGGTAGCGTTGCCTCGACGCAACCTCACTGATTGCCACCACGTGCCGCCACCGCTTTGCTCGTCCTTTTCCTGGACCTCGCCCCCGGTTTTGAGGCCCAAACCGGGAAACCAGCCTTTACGACCAACCCCCAGTTTTGAGGCCCAAACCGGGAAACCAGCCGCCCATCGCCTGAGTTTTGTGGCCCAAACTCAGAAACCCGCCAACGCCCAGGTTTTGAGGCCCAAACCTGGAAACCGTCCTCAGCCCGAGTTTTGTGGCCCAAACTCGGCAAACTCGCAGCGCCCAGGTTTTGTGGCCCAAACCTGGAAACCGTCCACCGGTGGTTTTTCTGTGGCTCAACCACCAAACCGACGCTGTAGAGGGGATGCACCACCCGTGCACCCCGTCCACCGACACATGTCCCCAGGTCCTCGACCTGAGCAACACTGTGCCCCGCAAGTCTCCGCTCGTCGCTGTCCCGGGCTGTCAGCCACCACAGCTGATCCTCGGGCCACCGGTTCCTCAGTCCAAGCCTCACGTCCGCCCTTCACCGCTCCCGGTCCATCGGCACGGCACGTCTCTACTTGACCTTCACCTTGTCTTCGATCACTGTATCCGTGCTCGACACTTGCACAACACAAGCCAAAGAACATGCGCATTATCCTAGTTGACAATCACTCATCACTCGAGACTCGGCATACACCCATGTATCCGCAAAGCAGAAGATAAAACCCTAATTAAGATAATTAGTTTGCATAATCATCTGGCATCATGGCATAAAAGTATTCCCTGTTCTAAGCATAGTTGTGATGCTTTATATGTTTGACTTGAGTGTTGCATGATCATGTGTGATGACTTCCATGTTTGAAATGTGAATTGCTTGAATGTGATGTTAGGTTGTCACGTGATTTGATAAATAGAAAACCCTAATTTTTTATGTTCCTTTTATCCCTTTTCTATGAAACAAAATGGATGTCAAATTTTAAAATGATTTCAAAAGCAAAGTTGTAGCTCTTGTTAAGAGGTACAACTTTGGTAATCAAAGTTTTCAAAGTTTCCGTGCAAAAGTTTGAATAAAGTTGAAATCTTTCAAACCATAAATTTGACCCTAAACTAGATTTCAAAAACTAAAAAGAATTAGACCTTGGTAATTTAAGCAAAGTTGTAGAAGAGATTAAAAGAAACCACTTTTATTAAGGTAGATTTTCAAGTTCTTAAAGAAAATCAAAAGTAATTGGGAAAACTAGTTTAATTTGTTTCAAATTAGAAATTAATTTCCAGACCTAGTTTTACCCCCTTTTGTGTAGTTCAAAAACTAAGCATAATTTTGATATATAACCAAAAGTAAAGTTGTATATAACTTTATAAGGAACAACTTTTATATTGATAAAATTTCACATTATTTAGTAAATTCAAAAGTAATTTTGAATCCAAGTTTGAGTGCTTTTCAAATTCAAAATGTGATTTTGATTTCTAGCTAGAATTTGGTTGTGATCCTTAAATGAAAGTTGTAGATCCTAATTTTTGGAACAACTTTCATGTTGAGAGTTTTGCTTGTTGTGTAGCGTTTTGAGAGATTTAGAGGAAAGAAAACCAAAAACCTTCTCTGTGCTATAGTGAATCAGGGAGGAGGAAAGATCAGATAGTAGAGAAGGTGCTCTGCATCATGCTGCCGGCACAGCCGTGCCTGATTGGCCGGCCTTGCTCGTGCGCCGTGTGTCCATCTGCGTGGACGACATCAAGTAGGAGCTGGAGAGCATGCGAACGTCACCTCTACCATTGAGCACCACGTCGCCACCTCGCTCTCCCTCTCCTCTATTCTCGCCACCCTCACGAGAACAGAGCCGTAGCCGCCACCGCCTTGTTTGGTCGTGTTCGCCGCCGTCAAAGCCTTCCCGCCTGAGCTGTTTACCGTTTGAGCCTTACCCGCGTGTTTTACCTGAGCCGCAAAGCACCCCACCTCTTGGTCGACAGCACTGTGGCCGCGGCGTCTTCCTCGGCGTCGGTCGTTGGACCGCCGCAAGTCGCCTCACGGTGGTCAGCCTAACCTAGAACCTTTCTCATCCATCTAGTGCTTGATTTAACTTCACCGAGGTCCCCTAGTGTTGGTCGGCCTATCCGCTGGGTCGCTATCGGACGGGACACGACGGAGCTTGCAAGCAGTGCAAGCCCGTTCCGCCGCCATCGCCATTGCTGGTGGCAATCCACCTCTGCTCTGTCCCTACCCTAGCCAACTCGCGCATCATGTTGCGGTGAGTTTCTTCATCACATAGCCATCCGCTCCATGGTCGCTACTGCCATCTCCTCTCTGGAGCCGCCATGCCATCCACTGCCAGTCCGCCATGGCCGCCGGTGCATCCTCTGCAAAGCCCTAGGCACTAAACCACCCTCCTAGATCGATGCACGTGATCATCCTGCACACATTGGTGTCCTCGGCCGCGCTGAAAACTCACACCACCGGCAGGCAAGCGGCGGTCAGCGCCGCGACGCCATCGGTCATGGCCGAGTCCTAGCGTGGTGAAGGCGATGTTGACCAGGGGCCCGTAGTCAACAAGGAGGGTAAGTGGGAGAAGAGTAAGAAGTGTTTCTTGGTGTTTTGTTTTTTCAGAAAAGGTTATTTAGTGTTATTTTTATTAATGCATAATTAATTCTCCGGTGCTCCAAATTTTGTGAAATAAAAATTGGGGACGACTAGTTATATCGAGAGTGCGTGTTATGCCACCGACCTAGAACGTGATTGCCGCCTCAGGCTGGCAATTTGTGAGGACGTATAGGACGAGCATACATCTTCTTATGCTTTGCTCATGAACATGCTTTCCTCACCTTTGTTCTATAATAAACAACTTCTTGTCAAGTGTGACTAATGTAATGATAAAATATGATGGTTGGTAGTGTGCAATGGTACATAAGGGTGCTTCCATGTTAGCTAAACAAGTGATTGCTTGTTATAGGCTAGAAGTAAATACCTTGTATGTTGTTGTCTGAATAAACCTGCTAAGTTCATCATGTTGTGTGATTGTCTTGCTCTACATGATGTTTGCTAGAAGAGTAGTTTTTTTACGAGGTTAGAAGAGTAGTTAGACAATAAGTTTTGATGGCTAGGAGTTCTCCCTATGTTGTAATGTCTTGTAGTAACTAAATGACTTGTGTGGTGTTACCCTGCTTGTATGGCAAACTAGGCTAAGCTCGTAATTCAATACCTTAAGCTAGGAAACCCTCTTTTGGGTAAAACTAATTGGGTTAGTTTTGTCTTGAAATGCTTCACCTAAGGAAATAATAAAACTTGCTGTTTTGTAGGCAGTTTTATTTGAGTTTGCCAAGTGCTTCCTAAACATGTAATTCTAGTTTTGTAGCTTATGTTGACATGCTCTAGCTAGCAGATGTGCTAAACTTGTTGTTTAAATGCTTCTTCCATGCTATGGTAACTTAATCCTATAGTCATGTTCATGCTTGCTTTCTTGCAGAAATAAGAACTAGAGTTATATGAATGAAAAGTTTGTGAAACTAATTTTCATACCTCTCTAGTATCATGTTTACTGCAATAAAAATGTAAAACTTGTTGTTTAACATTATTAAAAAGTTCAAACCTATTTATGATGTTTTAAGCATGTCTACTTGCTAGATTTGTGTAGGCTATTTTACTTGCTCAAAAATATTGAAATGCTTGTAATAGCCTACTAAATGCATGAGTAAGCTGCCATAATTTTCCAGAATTCTCTGAGCATATATTATAGTAGCTCTCTGTTTCATTTTGCTAATTAGGTAAATTAATAAGTGCATGTAGGGAATTTAAATTGGGTAAAACATGAACTTCTCTAACATGTTTAAGATATATATATATAAACTGTTTTTATACATGGTTATGCCTAGAATTATGTTCTCACATGCAACATGCTTTATAGTTGATGTCTAAACTAGGTTTAATCTTTACTTGTCATATGCTTGTAAGAAATGAATGCTTGCAACTAATTTAAGTGGGCTGCAATCTTAGCCTTTATAGCATGTTTAGAATGTTTTCATACTATTGTTATGCTTAATTGTATTCTACAATTAAGTAGTTGCATGCAACTTGTTAATTATTGTTACCTAGTGTTTGTTTATTCCTTTATGTAATGTAGACTAGCATGAGCTTGTTGCTTGTTGTTAGTTTCTTAGGCTAAATAAGTGAGTTATCAGTTCTAAGTTGTGAACTGCTTATAGTTAACAAACAATTGTACCTTAGTCTGCTTGGTATGTTTGCTTCTAGATGAATAGTTATGCTCCAGTAAATAGAAAATA
Organism: Coix lacryma-jobi var. lacryma-jobi; assembly: GCA_009763385.1. Lineage (NCBI taxonomy): Eukaryota > Viridiplantae > Streptophyta > Magnoliopsida > Poales > Poaceae > Coix > Coix lacryma-jobi. The sequence goes on along the minus strand of CM019824.1, from coordinate 116,718,866 downwards.
AAAGAATGACAACATCTGTTCACCATGTTTTGCATGTCTATGTTTGCTTGTGTGTTATAGATAGATACCCTTGTTAAGGTTAGTGTTGGTTGCTTAAGCTGATTGTTAGTGTCTTCAAAATGCTTGTTAAGGTTGTGTGTGTAGATGTGTTATTACCTAAGTGGTACCCTGGTTAGTCAACCTTTTGTCCTCGGTGAGTGCTTGAGTGGTTTGTTAAGCCTTGTTGACCAAGCCCTCTTGACCCTTTCAAGATGCCTCCAGTAGAGCCCTGTTGCGTAGAAGGTCTGTGTTTGTGTGTCTAGTTTTGATGGTTTGGTATGCTTGTGCCAAAGACCTGTACCTATACCTGTCCAATTGAAGGACCGAGAATGCTAAACAGACAACCGGAGGGGGGGTGAATGGGAGCTTGCAAAAACTTTTCAAGAATCTTTAGGCATTGTCTCTGTTGGTAAAAATTAACGCACACTCTACTTTATCCGCAAGCGCACAGATAAAATCTACCGATGTAGCACTTCACCGGAGTAACCCAGTTTTAATATCGAACCCAAAGGAACGGATAGTGTTAAGCCTAAAAATATAACCCCTGAGTAGCTAACAAGGACGGAGAATCTAGAAGTATAGAGGGGATCACTAAGGTTGTCTAATTCCAATTTAAGAGTGATATGTTTATATTATTCTTAGTGGGGAAGTTGCCTTAAAAGGCCACAAACAGAGTATGAGTCTTTTATGCAAATGTATAATCCTACCGAGCCGACACAAGGGTAAGTGGATAGAAGAATCAACAAGGCTATAAGAGTCACCCTTACGAACAACCACTACTACCGGTGTTATAGGAGGCATTTATGAGCTATCAAGTCTAAGCACCATGCTTACACTATCCAACTACTCTAACTCTAGAATGACTAGAATTAAAGTACTCAAAAGAGAGTCATAAACCTTAAGAATAACAAGAACAATGGCTCAAACTTAAATATAGACGTTGATTACCGAAACAATCGCTGAAGCAAGTTGAAGATAAACTTGAATCTGCAGGTACAAGATGAAGAAGTTGATCCGACAGGCCGGAGCTCCTTCTTGATCTCTTCCTCTCTCTCTCTCTTCTAGTTCTAGTATAACACTAGGTTCTAAACCTAAACTAGAGGGGAAACTAGTCTTCTACTTGATAGCTGGCTCTTGAAGTCTCTTCTAAGGTTTCTGAATGAGGCGTAGTCTTTTCTGAAGAGAGACTTGTTCTACCCTGGGGCCTGGGGGCCTGTTTAAATAGCCCTGAGGGATCAACCACGGCCATTAGATCAAACCGACTTCACGTAGGGCTGAGATGGATCCTCAAAGGCGGTGGAGGAAGCTTCCAGAAGACGGAGCCCAGCGGGCCCAAGGGGAGACCGGTCGGTCTAAGGGTGGGACCGACCGGTCCCACCTGGCAGCCTCTCGGGGTGTCCCGCCTCGTGGTGTCCTCTGGTGTCCTCTAGATCCTTCTGGAATATTCCTGACGTGCCGGTTGCGTAATCTTCCGTCGGTTTCCTTCTGGGAGAAGTAATCTGTGCTGGTTTCCTGGTTTAGTCCCTGCAGAATCACAATTCACCAAAACTCGTGGAATATTGTCAATTTCAAATCCTACAACTATGCTTTGTAATTCATTTAGTGTCATTTCATGCAATAGTTGATGGTTAAATATGAGCATTACTGAGCATCAACAAGTTCCCCCAAGCTTACCCTTTGCTAGTCCCGAGCAAAGCCAATCTCAACAATGGATCAGGAGTTGCTGCAATATCTTCACTTCCAACAAGTACACATGTATTCAAATAGTTCTCATATGGAATAGAAAAAAGTATCATATTATTCATCATGGGGCTTAGTACTTCACTTTGAATCTTGAGTAATTGAAAGATTGAACGATCAAATCAAGCACTATGTTTCTAGTTCTTTCACTTCACCTTTATCCCAGAGTTTTAATTGATTTTCAAAAGCTTTAATACATGTATTGTCAAATTAAACAATGGATACAAAGAGAAAGTCAACCAACCATTGAATCAAGAAGTGCATGTGTATGGAAAAATGGAGTCGGATGCTCTTTTGAATATATTCACTCTCTTTTGTTTATCAGAGACATATCGCTATTAGGCTAATTCTACTATCGGGCACGTGCCTATTTTTTTCTGACATTTTTTTTCTATATTCTTTTTTCGAGGTTCCGGATACTTGTCCCTTTTTATTTCCTCGGGATCTATCTTTTTGAGGTTTCGGACACTTGTCCCTTTTTATTTCCTCGGATCTTTCTCTCTTTTTTTTCTTTCTTTTTTTTAATAGCCACATGCTTCCAACAAACTTCTGAGAGGGTAGCAACAGATAATTATGAGCATTTATACGGAAGATGGATGAAATGTGTAAGTGATCTCAATTCAATGGCATGATAAACTACTCATAAGGTCAACGAAGCTTAATTTAACTCAATGAAATTATTAGTCATGTTTATATTTAGAAATCTCCAGAACTTTAGTGTTGTTTAGAACAAGATAATAGCAGCTTAGATCATCACATGTCATATCCCAATTACCTAGACCTTAGATTAAGTATTTTCCATCCATATATTTAATTTTATTTTAAGGCATCATTATTAATGAGGAGAACTCATGCTTTGAAGACTAGGTACTTGAAAGAAATTAGATAGAGCAACTATTCATCATTTCTATGTAAAAGATTAGAGAGAGCGGGTTCTCTTTTAGTCATCAACTTCTTAAAACACACTATTTTATTTATTTAATCTAACACACTTTAAGATATAATATAAAAAGCTAATAATAATAGTAGTAGTAGTAATAATAAACACATACCTGAATCGCGAAGATAACGGGGGTGCATCTCCCCCAAGCTGCTTCCCTTAATAGCGTTGAGCCTTCATGTGCCCATATATTTTTGTCTCTTTTTTAATTAATTGTGAGCCTTCGTGTGCTCATATTTTTTTTGTTCTTTTTTTTAATTAATGGTGAGCCTTCATGTGCCCACATATTTTTGTTCTTTTCTTTTTAGGGGTGAGCCTTCATGTGCTCACATTTTTTTTGAATTTGTTTATAGAATGAAAAACTTAAGAGGATAAAGATACTTACGTGGATACACGGGGGTGCCTTCCCCCAAGCTGAATGTTGACGTAGTCGTTCGATCTTGTAATGTAGCAGACTGGCAGTGGATATGTCCTTCCTTTATTAGAGCTTTGATTGATGTTGATGTTTGTTGAGACAGTGTTTCAACAGTGGATGGAGCATTCACTTGCTCGTCAGCTTTTCTTGGCCTTTCAAATCCTGTGAAACTCAAATAGACAACAAAACTTGTGGAACAGATTAAGCGTTAGTGGTTGGCAACTTAAGCCTTAGTTGTCTAGAATTTCATTTCAGTAAGATCTCTTTCTCAATATTTTTGTATTTTATATTTTTATGATGCAAGAGAAAATGCACAGGATGAATGCATGCATATTTATTTTTATTATTTTTATGCCACCACGATGAACATTCCCGTGGGTTTTTACACACCATAGAATTATTCACATGAGGCTTCATAGTTTATGATGTAGTGTAACAAATGCAATATTTTTATTTCCTTTTCTAATGCAATGCAGAAATTAAAATATTTGTGAATTAAATATGATGATGCAAGAAATAATTATGGATTAAATATGAGAAAAATGCAGCAAAGTAAATATAAAGATAACTACCGATTTTTACCTTTTGGCGAAGGTTCAGATATTTAGGTCCGACGAACCGGACCTTCCCTTGGTTCGGACCTCCCAAGGTATGTCAGACGTTTGGAAAGTTGTTACTGATTGTATCTCTAAGGTGTAGACTTTTTCTTTCATACTTTCTTGGTTTGAGTCTTCACTTCCTGTGGTTCACTGTCTTGAGGTTGCTCTTGTTCTTTCTTTTCTGGGACAATGCTGAAAGCTTCTTCTTCGTGATTGGCCTCTCTGTTCTTGATAGCTTGTCTTCTTTGGCGTTGAGAGCGGTGTCTTTCATTTCTGTTCTTCTTGGGTGCTTCATTGGGTATGTAGTTGATGAAGTAGCATCGTACCTTTTTCTCCAGGAAAGTGAAAATGGATTTCCTCTTGTAGATGATTGTATTTGTAGCGTAGAGGAATGGTCTTCCTAGGATGAGGTGGACATCATCGTCTTCTCATGTCGAGGATCAAGAAGTCTGTGGGGACTTCATGACCTCTAATTCTGACTACGACGCCTTCCATCATTCCTGCTTGTTTATGCCTCTTGATATGGTGTCACTCATGTCATTTGTTCGTCCAGCAGTTTGAAGTGAAGTGTTAATTGTGGACGCTGGCAGCATCTTGCTCACTGTGCATGTTCTTGTAGATCTAGGACCTTCACTCTGTAGAATTTGGGAGTGACAAACTTCTCCATGTTTTGCTCAAGAGTGTGTCCTGCTCATAAAGACAAGGTAGAGATCAAGTGCATGGGTTCTGTTGGTCGAAAAACACCAACAGAACCAAAAGTTTTCTTTATTCCTCTCTAACCTTAGGCACATTGCACAAGATAAACTTTTTGTTTATGTGTTCCATTGAATCTTAATATGAGTGATAGGATCGGAGGATGAGCATGAAAGTAGCATCTTAAAATATTTAACAGATCAAATTACTTAACCCAAGGAAGGATAATCTATGCATAAAGTGTCGATCTTTTCATGATTGAGATATATCATCTTCCAAAGGTCAGATGCACAACATTTTAGCTCATTTAGTTAAGACAGTGAGATTCAAGAGAGTAAAGCTAGGAACAAAGATCAAAGGACTAAACATGTTGAGTTGATTAGGTTGGATCAAGTGATGTGCAACTTAAACATGTTTGGTTCTTTATTTATGTTCATACCAGAATCAAAGAGAAACTTTTAAAGTGATGGTCACTTACCTTGAAATGTTACTTTGCCATTGAAGAGTGATTGTGTCAAACCTCCTTGTGGAAGCTTCTCTTGTCTAGCTGGTTGTTGTTTACGAATGGCTTGTCTTCTCTTGTTTGTCTCACAGTGTGATTGAGAGGAGGAAGATCACAATGAAATCATCTTTATAGGTATCGACCTTCCTTCTCTATGTGTCGACTTATCAGTGAAGGCACATTGTTCCTTGAGTATGCTGTCTAGGATCCTCTCTCTTTCTTGTATCAATTTTGTACTATGAGGATGTAGGGATAGTTCCGCATTCTTCTCTTGTCAACCTTTCTTGTTTTTGTTTAATCATTGGGTTGGCAAGAGACTTGAATTTAGAGCTTCTACTCGAGTGCCTCCATGAGAGTCTTTTGTCTTGTAATGTCACAACTGAGACTTGTCCTCTCAACAGTGTCTAGATGATGGAGATCTTATTGGCTGTTTTTCTTGATTTGCTGGCTCAGGTACTATCTCTCCATCTTCTAACTCATGTGGTGCAGTGGCTTCATCCTTTATGATGCCCTCCTCAATTCTTGGCAGTTGGTTCTCCCTTTGAGGTCTTCTCTTGGTTCTCTTTGGCTGCTCATAAGTGATGTAGTTGAAGAATCAGCAAAAGATCCAAAAGTTGACTTCTCCAGGTCCGACATAGATATTAACATTGATGGTGTTTAAGAACAATCTTCCAAGAATGAGTGGTGGATCATATTCTTCTCGACTGGGATAGCATCTAGTGGTTTGTACTGATCAAAGTGGTGAGTAGGAGATCAATATGTTTGAAGTTGGGTTTCTCCTTCCCCCTTTGATTGTGAAACACATCTAGACAACGGAAATTGTCTCTCCCAGGCTAGCTTGTGATGTAGATGGACTCCTAACAACATGTTCATGTGTTTGACTTGTAGATCTTGCTATTGTTGTAGTGGTACCATCTTGTCTCCCAAGCTAGCTCTTGATTAGAAAAGAGGATAACTTCCCACTTCTTGTCTTCATGTCTTGGACAATGATGGTTGCAGACATAGATTGTCTCATACGAGGTAAGTTGCATCCTGTTTGTCATCAGCGCCCAAACAAGACTCAAAGCTAGGCTAGCACCATTTGTGATCTGAGAGTAGGTTTGTGTGTATATGGTTTGGGTTTTGGATCTTCAATGTTCAGACGAAACCATGGATGGACAAAATCTCTCACCTGCATAACGTTAGTGGGATATATACCCGAAGGATTACAAGAATTTGAAGCATGGGTTATTATCCATAACTTATGTATTTTGCATCTATGCTAATAAAAAGATGTTTTTAGGATTATTTTAGCATAGACTAGTATTTTATGTGTTGGCTGCACTTTAACATGATTCAAGGCAAAAGATAACTTGCAGTAGAAGACAAAATAAACTTTAATACTCACAGTTCTTTCATCTATGATGAATGAGCTAAGTCTTCATTGTGCAAGAGTTGTTGAAGTTCATTGTACGCCTTGCTTCATCTCCAGTTGAGTTCATCTCCGGACTTTCCCAAATTAATAATGAAAGTTTCCCTGCAGGGGTTAGTCCAACAAAATATCCAATATCTACTATAGCATACTATCAGTTCAGAAATCAACCTAGACACCACGTCTAATTGGATCTAGGAAGGCATTTTAACCTAAGCACCATACTTAATTTAAAAGCCTTTAGAGGTAAAATCAGCACACCTTTTAGCTCAAGAATCAAACCAGACACCATGTCTTACTTTAATTCATGAAAACAGTTAAACTAAGCTCCATGCCTAATTTCAAAGGTGTATGATAATACTTCAAAACCAAAGAATATACTATAGCAAATAAAGATAACATGAAAGCATTGTAGAGATTTATTCAGATGGTGATGAAAGAGTATGATTAATATATGAGCATATCCTAAAGGTAGGGACAACCAACATAGCAACATGGCAAGAAATATTTTTAGAAAGTCTATTCCCCAAGCTTGGATTTTGCACAAATCAAGATTGGATGAATGTAATTCAATGTTGCATGATGATTGGTGGGACATACCTTGTGTTTGTTGTTCCTTCGTTCTTTTCTGCTCCAGACCTGGAAAGGTTAGTGACAAGAATACCCGAAGGAATATTTTCATAATTATATTTATATGCTCATTACAAGGACAGTGCAGCCGAAAGGTAGGCATAGCTCATAACCAGGTATTATGATGGGGTATAAGGATTCTACTGGTTATAGCTTGCTCATGGGGTAGTGATAGATAAGAGTGGAATTCAAAAACAACATTCATAAGAATGAAAACAAAAATAATGAAAAGACTCGGGCAAAAAAGGAAAAAGATAAAAGTATGATTACAAGGTTAAACTAAGACTTAAGATGATCTACCGTTCCCCGGCAACGGCGCCAGAAACGCTTGTTGGTATAAATTAACGCACACTCTACTTTATCCGCAAGCGGACAGATAAAATCTACCGATGTAGCACTTCACTGGAGTAACCCAGTTTTAATATCGAACCCAAAGGAACGGATAGTGTTAAGCCTAAAAGTCTAACCCTTGAGTAGCTAAGAAGGACAGAGAATCTAGAAGTATAGAGGGAATCACTAATGTTGTCTAATTCCAATTTAAGAGTGATATGTTTATATTATTCTTAGTGGGGAAGTTGCCATAAAAGTTCACAAACAAAGTATGAGTCTTTTATGCAAATGTATAATCCTACCGAGCCTACACACGGGTAAGTGGACTATAGAAGAATCAACAAGGCTATAAGAGTCACCCTTGCGAACAACCACTACTACTGGCGTTATAGGAGGCATTTATGAGCTATCAAGTCTAAGCACCACGCTTACACTATCCAACTACTCTAACTCTAGAATGACTAGAATTAAAGTACTCAAAAGACAGTCATAAACCTTAAGAATAACAAGAACAATTGCTCAAACTTAAATATAGACGTTGATTATCGAAACAATCGCTGAAGCAAGTTGAAGATAAACTTGAATCCGCAGGTACAAGATGAAGAAGTTGATCCGACAGGCCGGAGCTCCTTCTTGATCTCTTCCTCTCTCTCTCTCTCTTCTAGTTCTAGTATAAGACTAGGTTCTAAACCTAAACTAGAGGGGTAACTAGTCTTCTACTTGATAGCTGGCTCTTGAAGTCTCTTCTAGGGTTTCTGAATGAGGCGTAGTCTTTTCTAAAGAGAGACATGTTCTACCCTGGGGCCTGGGGGCCTATTTATATAGCCCTGAGGGATCAACCGCGGCCGTTAGATCAAACCGACTTCACGTAGGGCTGAGATGGATCCTCAAAGGCGGTGGAGGAAGCTTCCAAAAGACGGAGCCCAGCGGGCCAGGGGTTGACCGGTCGGTCTAAGGGTGGGACCGACCGGTCCCACCTGGCAGCCTCTCGGGGTGTCCCGCCTCGTGGTGTCCTCTAGATCCTTCTGGAATATTCCTGATGTGCCGGTTGCGTAATCTTCCGTCGGTTTCCTTCTAGAAGTAATCTGTGTTGGTTTCCTGGTTTAGTCCCTGCAGGATCACAATTCACCAAAACTCGTGGAATATTGTCAATTTCAAATCCTACAACTATGCTTTGTAATTCATTTAGTGTCATTTCATGCAATAGTTGATGGTTAAATTTGAGCATTAGTGAGCGTCAACAGTCTCCGATTCAAACCCTAAAGCAAATCTAAGATTCGGTAGTGTCCACGACCCTAGAGATAGGGTGGATGCTGCCTAGAAGCATAGCGAGACACTACACTGATCAAGGAACACAACACAAAAACTGGAATTCAAATCCTCAGTCAGACGGACGAACAACGCACAAATTAGTGCAGTACCGGCTACATTGGACGCTGACAGCGTCTGATGGCTGAGTGTCGGACGCGTCCGATGCAAAACTGACGGTTCTAGAACCTTACTGCATGACCATCGGACGCTGCTAGAGTGTTGGCGTAGCGTCCGATGCTCAGGCGTCGGAGCATCCAATGCCTAGCGTCCGATGCTCACTTAAAAACCTAGTTCTTGACACGTCGCACGAGAGCGTCTGATGCTATGAACTCAGTGTCCGATGCTCCTGTAGCCAGCATCTGATGCCCCCGATAACAGTGCAATTCTTCAGCGATTCAATCTGATCTCCTCCAAATCAATAGCTCTAAGTCTGAGACTCAGTATGAGGGATCACAAGGATGTTAGTGAGCTACTCCTAGGATATCATGGCTTGAACTCTCCTAGGATATCATGGCTCGAACCTAACTCCAAATCGGTGAATCGAAGAAATTCGGGGCAAAGGAGCAAGAACTTGATTTGTATGAAAAACTGCCCGATCTACTAGCTCGTGAGGAGTTAGATAAAATCCTTCAGTCAAAAGATGCTCCTCACAAGGATCTAGAAGATGATTCAAACGGTTTTTCAAATCATCCCTCAAAACAAGAAATCTCGTGATGAATCAAAGTTGGGAAAGAGAGAAAATGCGAAGGACACAACAAGAACGCGAATTCGATATCCAATTCAGCCGAAACTCGTCCCCATGAGGAGACAAAGGGATTACAGTCCCTTTTCCTGAGAATCACAAAATACACAGAGGTATTGTAGCACTCTGCGGATCACAAGCAACAACAGACTGGGAAACCTAACAGAGAGAGCAAGTCTGCAGGAATGAAAATGCTTGGATAGAATGAGAGGAGGGGTTGCCTCTCTATTTATACTACTAATACATTATTCCCCTTCTACCCCTAGATGCAAGAGCAAACAGGCTAACTCTAGGGGTATTCCAGTCCAACTCTGTTAGGTTCTGATCCAACGGCCACGACCACACATCTGATAGCTTCGCCTTGACGCGACCTCACCCGATGCCGCCACGTGTCGTCGCCGCCCGCCAGATCTCCTTAAGACCTCCGCCGCTGATTTTGAGGCCCAAACCAGCAAACCGTCCTCCCCGAGTTTTGTGGCCCAAACTCAGAAACCTCGCAGCGCCCAGGTTTTGAGGTCAAAACCTGGAAACCGTCTGTCAGCCTGAGTTTTGAGGCCCAAACTCGGAAACCGGCCATCCAGTAGTTTTTCTGGGGCTCTACTACCGAACCGAAGCCGTAGAGGGATGCACCGCCCGTGCACCCCGTCCACCGACACGTGTCCTCAGGTCCACAACTCGAACCACACCGTGTCCCGCAAGTCTCCGCTTGTTGCTGTCCAAGCATGTCAGCCACCACGGCTGATCCTCCAGCCACCGGTCTGTTAGTCCAAGTCCGAGTCCGCCCTTCACCGCCCTTGGTCCATCGGCATGGCACTCCAGCACTTGACCTTCACCTTGCTTTCTATCACCGTCTCTGAGCTCAACACCTACACAACACAAGCCGAAGAACAAGCACATCAAATCCGTTGATAATCACTCATCACAAGACCCGAATCACAGCTTGTGCATCCCCAATCTCCCCCTTGATGAGTGCATTATCAACTACCAACCACAAATCATATTGAGTAAGAAGGAAAAGAAAAATAAGATAGAATGAAGAGAACTCATCCAAATGACCAAACACAAAGCAAAGCCGAAAGAAGGTCAAGTGGATTGAGCAAGACAACTTGGTCCCCAAAGACATGGGCAACTGCTCGATGCAACCAAGCAAAGCAAAGCTAGCCCTCAAGAAGAGGCAGAACGGGCTCAACACCACTACCAAGAAGATCAGAGCAAAATAGGCCAAAACTGAGGAAAACAGCTAGTCCCTCTATTGGCGCAAAATATGACACCTTACGCCTAACACACAGCAAGCCGAAGAAGCTGGCTTCAATCGGGTGCCCGGAGTGTTGAATCCGGAAACGTGCCAGTCGGTTTGACCTGAAAACCAACAAGGGAATAAACTACGAGAATACCAATGGAACATGCCGGTGAGACCAGACAGTTCCATATGTACGGCTTTGAATGTCAATCACGACGGCACACAGCTATAGAAGCTGTCTGTCAGATCATGTTTATAAAGTCATTCAGCTAGTATGAAAACAGGGCATGTAAAGCATGTTAACTGCCGAATGCACATATAAAGAAATACATGCGTGAACAGATGAAAGGTATCATTAAAACATTGTAAACAGGTAACATGCAAATATAAATCTATTCAAATAACACATGCATAGGTTAATCCAACTAGTCTGTCGCACGTCTAGCCTTCATAGACCCGCCAAGCATAAACTCAAGCGAAGCTAATCCACTGCATGATACCACTTGCCATAAATCAACACCACTTCTTATAATTAGATTAATCCACCGCATGATACAATCTAATTATAACAAGCTAAAAGCATGCATGTAATTGAACAGATCTATAAAAACTCATTACTCGTGTAAGCTTAACCAAGATCGGCAAACTAGCTGAGTTGGGGTCCATGAAGAAGGAACATACAAGCAAGCATGATTAAACCAATCTAAAACCTGCATCTGCCGCACGATACCCAGTTCTATCAAAGCCTAACCGTGATTGACATGCATGAACCCACAACATGTAACAATCTAGATAGAAAATTGAATCAGCCATCATGATCTTATGACTAACAAAACACAAGCAAGCTTGTAAAATAGGGGCCGAACAAAGATCAATCTAGATTGGGCAAAGGAGTGTTACAAGAATTAAATAATAAAACACCTAACACATGATAACTTAATGAATCTATCAGATCTGCCAAATCTAATAGAGCCGATAACTATTTTTACTCATGACTTAATCCGCCGCACGATACAAGGCATAAGCAAAAACCTCCCGTCATAAGCTTAAATCCGTCGCATGATACTAAGCTTAAAGAACGAGACTACTTGCATCATATCTAAATCCACCGCATGATACTAGACATGATAGCAAGGTTGCCAGGACTTACGGAGGTCGACGGATCGATGATTCCTCTCGAAGAACTCGACGACACGACTAAGGACTCGAAGATGGCATGGGGCCGGTTTGTATTGATATGGTTGTGAACGTCTTATTACAATGGCCGAGGATTTATATTTATACCCTGGGCGAATAAGAGTCCTAAAAGTTTTTGCCTAACAAGATATAATAAAAGGAAACATTAAGATACTTCCGACTCGCCCGTGAGAAGTCCAATTCAAACACGTGATCAATCTGGACCTCTTCTTTGGATACGACAACTTTGTTTCCTAATCACCGTAGGTCCATGATGGCCTCATCTTCTTAATATAAAGCTTGACGTCATCACCTATCCATCTCAATTATTTAATTCCCTTGTATACGTAGTCTTGGCCAAATAATATAAATTATTCCTTTTTAAATACAATCTCCTTCATTAACTGGCCTTGCTTGGTCTAGCACGTGATACTCATCGTAGATCAATTCATATTGCTTCTAGCGATCAGGTTTCTCCTCTCCGCGTAATCTGAATAGTACTAGCCTTATTCGCTTTTGGTAATATACAATAGATGTATTAACTCCTCGGAGCTAGTAAATGCATAATGCCTGATGCTCGTACAGCTTTGTGCACACCCTGGATTGCTTCTTTGCTTTTAATTCTCCATGATTGGTTTTTGATGGTCTCAGCCAATACTTGCCAAATTCTGGTGTCAACACAGGCCCCCTAGTTTGGAGTATGAATTTTCATGCTTCAAACTATTCCAGTCTATTGATCTGCTCTTTCTAAGTTGATGTCTTCTGACCTCTGTATGAGTTCCATACTGATTACCTTTTGACTTCCTGACTTTATAATCACAATTGGTCACCCGAAAACAATAAACATTGGTCTCTTCCTTGCAGTTGATTATGAGTATCAAAATCTGGAGTGAACTGAGAATGCCTTTCTATTATTAGCATGTGTAACTTGATATACTCGACTGGCTGCCAACAGACTGATTGACTTAGACTGTAGATTCAACATCAGTAGTAGTCTTTACTATAATCGGCCTTCTCAGTAACCGATGAAATACTTCTTGGGAATTACCAACTGATGATCTATAACATATCAATGTTTCTTCCAAGAAGCCGAGGAACTCACTGGCAACAATAGCGTGATCTCACCGAATTTCCAAAATTTTCCTGTAAAATAATAAACCTCCAAATACATGTTAACAGTAAATGCGTATATGTATAAATATAATAATTCTCCATTTTGTTGTTGATCGAAAGACGCTGCAATGTTGACTATATCTCAACTGTATCACATTTATAACTAAGATTTCTCCTAAATTTAAATAAAACGGTTTTCTAGCTATCCTTCTTTCTCGTCAACCATGGGGCTTTTAGTTTTGACTAAATCTATCAGTAAATTGCAAAACAAAACAAAAACAGAATTGCTTATCCTTTATTCTTCGAACACTCTTCTTCTGGAGTTTTTATATTCTTCTTGGTTTTGGCGAACACTTGTTCCTCATTTTTATTTCCGAGTATGAAAGATATCACACAATATTGCAAAGTCAAAAATCTGGACTATATGGAGATACAAGTCATATACTTAGATCAAGAAGTGCGAGTAAAGATTTTTATTCTTCTACATATCATTCTCTCTTAGTCATTTTGAAATATATGAGGCTACTGGACTTTTGGTCATCTTTTATTTTATCTGGCGATCACGTGACCGTCATTTCTTCTAACTCAGTTCTGGCGGACACGTGCCCGTCGTTTTTATTTCTGAGGCTTTTTTTCTTTTTTTAGAGTACAAATAGCCTCATATACTATAATCAAAGAAAGAGTGCATGCACAAGATATTATTAATTATATTATAAATCTTGATCTTGGGAATATGACTATAATCTCACTAGAAGTCTCAACAGTTTGACAAAGCTCAATATGACATTTAAGAAAATTTTATTTTATGAATTCTCCAGAATTATAGTATCTCTTAGAATAATGTTATAGCAAATTCTATCCCCATTCATATTTTACGATCACTTTTAGACAAAGTTTAAACTTTATGCGACCCACAAGTTTCAAAGATTTCTAGATAAATATTATAAGCACTAAACCCAAATTTAGAGAAATCAAAGCTATAAATTAGATACGGGTAAAACATAAAACATAGTATCTATTCATCATTTCTGCGGATACATGGGTGTATGCCGAGTCTCTGAGTGATGAGTGATTGTCAACTGGGATAATGCGCATGTTCTTTGGCTTGTGTTGTGAAGGTGTCGAGCACGGATACAGTGATCGAAGGCAAGGTGAAGGTCTAGTAGAGACGTGTCGTGCCGATGGACCGAGAGTGGCGAAGGGTGGACGTGAGGCTTGGACTGAGGGACCGGTCGCCTGAGGATCAGCTGTGGTGGCTGACAGCCTGGGACAGCGACGAGCGAAGACTTGCGGGTGGACGGGGTGCACAGGCGGTGCATCCCTTCTACGGCTCGGTTTGGTGGTTGAGCCACAGAAAAACCACCGAGTGGACGGTTTCCAGGTTTGGGCCTCAAAACCTGGGTGCTGATGGTTTCCGAGTTTAGGCCACAAAACTCGGGCTGAGGACGGTTTCCAGGTTTGGGCCTCAAAACCTGGGTGCTGCGGGTTTGCTGAGTTTGGGCCTCAAAACTCAGGCCATGGATGGCTGGTTTCCCGGTTTGGGCCTCAAAACCGGGGGTTGGCTGTGAAGGCTGGTTTCCCGGTTTGGGCCACAAAACCGGGGGTGCGACGTCCGGGAAAAGGACAAGCAGAGCGGTGGTGGCACGTGGCGGCGATCGGTGAGGTTGCGTCGAGGCAACGCTACCAATTGTGCGGGCGTGGCCGTCGGATCACCACCTACCATGAGTTGGTCCAGAATAACCCGAGGGTGTTCGCTCTGTAATTAGTTGAGGGGTAGAGTAGGAATTCGAATTAGGATAAGTAGAGGGAGACACCCTCCTCCCATTCAATCTCAGTCATTTGCTCTTTGCTTCTAGGGTTTCCTGCTCTCCCAATCCCCTGCTGTAGCTAGCTGAGATCCGCAGAGAACCATACCTCTGTGTACTAGAGATTTTGAGGAAGTGAGACCGTAATATCACTGTTGTAGCGTGTGGTAGCCACACGGTTGCAGATCGATGACTTGATTCGCGTTTTGTTCGTGTTCTTCGCGTTCTTCATTTCTCCACGATTTTCCCGTCACTCGATCTCCCTCTCTACTGCGTCTTTGCGAAATCCATTTGAATCAACTTGTTCTTTATAGTGAGGAGATCATTTCCACTGAAGGAATTCATCTAACTCCTCACGAACAAGTAGATCGGGTCGATTTCGTTTTCATGGCGCTTTTTCATTCATACTCCTCCCCTTTCGATTTCTTGGTGTTTGAGTTGATTTGAGCGGATGATTTCTTGGGGATAGTCTCCTAACTACCTCGTGATCATCTTCTCCAAATTTGGGAACGTGGGATTGAGTTTTGATTTGAATTCGGGGAGATTTGAGTTGAGGGCGACCAAAATCGCCCTCACTGGGCACTCGCGGACAGTCCGCCGTTGTGCCCGTGGACAGTCCGCGCGTCGGGCTCCGACCGAGGCAGTGGTCGCGCGGCTCGGCTGTGCTGTTTCAGTTTGACCGGCGGACAGTCCGCCGTAGTCGGTCGCGGACAGTCCACGAGCCGACCAGGGAGGTTCAGCAAACTTGCTGTTTTGGTGAAGTTGCCGGCGGACAGTCTGCCCCTTCTTCGCGGACAGTCCGGGACTACTGCGGACAGTCCGGGAATCGGCTGTGTGTTGAGCTTTAGTGCGTTTGCTCTTCCGGTTTCTTCGCTTGGTTTCCGGACTTCTCGTTTGGCCCTAGAGTTGATCAAGAAACCTCTCTAGGTATCTTTGCTACTTGTTAGCATTGGTATTTGGGGATTTCTAGATGTAGCCTTCTATCTACATTCGGGACTTGGTTTTTGAGGGTCGAACTTGTTCCGGTGCTTTTACCGTTTGGTTTGTTATCACGTTGTGGTGCTCCGCTGTGATCCTAGGGATCATCCACCCTCTTCAAAGGGTCGTGAGCATCACGGTTTCGATCGAAGCTTTTGGGGTTGATTTGTGGGACAAAGGCCAAAGTTTCGAGAGGAATTTTTGAGCTCCCATTCACCCCCCCCCCCCCTCTGGTCGCCTTGCTATTGCATTCTCAGCCCTTCAATTGGTATCGGAGCGGGTTAAGGATCTTCCACCTTAGCCAGTTCCAGATCCATAGAAGGCGACATGGATCGTGGCGTGGGCAAACCGCCGTTTTTCGATAGGACGAACTATGCGTATTGGAAGATACGCATGTCGGCCTATCTACAGAGTATGGGTGCTTCCATCTGGGATATTTGCCACTCTGCTAATTACGTGGTCTTGGCTGCTCGTGTGACTCAGCGTCAGATCGATGATCACGATGCCAATAGCCGAGCCCATAATGCTCTTTTCTCATGCTTGAGCATGACTGAGTTTGATCGCGTTTCTCATCTCGCTACGGCTCGGGAGATTTGGGTATCCCTCATGTGTTTCCATGAGGGAACCTCTCAAGTCAAAACCCATCTCTACGAGTCGCACAAGCGAGAGTACGAGAACTTTCGACATATGCCTGGCGAGAGCATAGAGAGTTTATTCGCTCGCTTTCAGGTGATTGTCAACAGGATGAGGGCTAACAAGGAGTTGTTGCCTTTCGACGATCATGAGAGAGCTTTGAAGCTTTTGCATACTCTCGATCGGTCGGTGTGGGATTCCAAGGTTTAGGCGATCATCGAATCACCTAACTATGAGACCCTCACGTGCGATGAGCTCTTTAGTAAGCTCAAGTCCAGTGAGATTGATGCCATGGCGAGGGCTTCTTATGAAAATCCTTCTGGCCTGTCGATGGCTTTGCTTTCTGGCTCTTCTGGTAACCCCTCTGGAGGCTTTGCTTTGTCTTCACTTCTTTCTATCACAGAGGAGCAGCTGGAGTTCATGGGGGATGACGAGTTGGCTATGCTCGCCAACCGGTTCTCGCGGTTCCACAACAACCATATGAACCGTCGTCGCGGAGGAGGATGCTTGGGCAGTTTCGAGTGCGGCGACCCCAACCACTTCATCGCCAATTGCCCGAAGAAGAACAAGCAAGTCTTCGGCAAGGCGGATCATGGGCACAAGTACGACTCCGGCACGCGCAAGGAGAAGTACGTCCCCGCAAAGCACAAGCGGAAGGGCGGCTTCGACAAGGAGTACATCAAGACGAAGTACTTGGAGAAGGCCCAAGCTGAGCAGCGTGCTTTCTTCATCACGCTCAGCGACGTTGACGACTCGGATGATGACTCCGCTGCCTCAAGCGACGATGAGTCCGAGAAGAAGAAGAGGATCGAGGACAAGCTGAACGGTCTCTGCTTCTTCGCCGACAACGAGGGCTTCTGCACCATGGCCCTCGACAAGGAGGTCGACGGCGAGCTAGAGGAGACTCCTCGGAACAACGACGACGACGACACCTCCCAGGTATCTCAGACCCCCGACGAGCTTTCTGCTGAGGTCGAGAAACTTACTACCGCGCTCCTTAGTCAAGATAAGTTGCTTAGGCGTGCTGCTAGAGAGCGCAAGGAGTTTAGGCAGAAGTGGGAGGATACGGTGAAGGAACTTGAATCTGTCAAGTCCACTGTAGTTGTCACAGATGAGGAGGAGTGCGAGATGTGCACCACACACATGACTGACCTTCTCACTTTGAGAAGCAAGTATGTTGTGTTGGTACGAGAGGTGGATGAGCTGAAGGCTAGATCCTCACTGTTGGGTGCGTGCAAGTCCTGTGCGGGCTTGCAATCTGAGTTGGCAGAGAAGAATGCCAAGATTGTGTCTCTGGAAGAGGCCAACTCAGGTAGCACATGTGTGGCTAGGTGTGTTCTTTGTGAGGGTTTGGAGATGGAGATAGCCAATGTGAAGCATGACAAGATGCAAACCGAGGAGGAAAATACATACCTTCGGACCATCTTGTCATGGATGTCTAGTGGTGAGCCACAACTCGGGATGATGATCTCTCAATTCAAGCGAGCCGCTGGAGGTCCAGGTGTAGGTTTTGCTCTGGGTGTTGATGTTGCGTCTTTTGGGAAGATTGGAGAGTCGAGTGGTCTTAACCCATGTGAGAAGCCCAACTCCACCACTACTCCCAAACTTACCAAGATTCCACCCAAAGAGCCTCTCAAGCCTAACACCAAGGATGGGGTCTTTGTTGAACCTCCGAGAGCTCCACCAAAGAAACAATCTTGGGCTCCCAAACCAAACCACCTCAAGAACAAGATGGACACCATGCCACCCATCCAGGAGGAGCTTATGCCACAGAAGGGCAAAGTGATCTACACCCACTACCGTGAGTACCAACAACCCCTATGAGAGCGGTGAGGTACCATTGTGAGCATTGTGGGAGAGATGGACACTTGAGTGTGTTTTGCTTTCGGCGCAAGAGAGAGGCGCGCCGCGCAAAGGAGATGAACAACACGGACATGTACCATCCTTTCGATGATGTACATGTGTCGAATGTTCAGAGGCGTGCTGTTAGGCCTAGAGGTCCAGAACCTCAAGTTCCTAGGCCTAGGCAGCGGAGATGTCGTGCCCGGCGGGAGCCTGCAGTTGTAGGCTATGGACCCAGTGGCGTTGGCTTTATAGTTGAGCGTTTTCCCCCACCGTGTTTTGAGTATCGCAATGGACGCTCCTCCCTTAGCGGACCACGTTTTCCTCAACGTGGTGATCGCTCTTTCCTTAGGCGTGCTAGGAATGTGTTGGTAGTTCTTAGCTTCACTAAAGATAGAGCTAGGCAACTATCCCCGGCAACGGCCCAGGAATGCTTGTTGGCACTTGCTAATGTCGTTACTAGGAGTAGACTATGGAGTCTATTCCCGGCAACGGCGTCAGAAATGCTTGAAGCAAGTCCGGTCACTATACCTAAAGGAGTGGAGCTAAAGCAGCTATCTACTAATGCCAAGCGGGGTTGTCAATCCCGACACTAGTAGGGGCTAGCTAGAGAGATTGCAATCTACCAAGAGGAGATTCTGCAAGCGCACAGAGAAAAAGGGAAAAGAGGAGATGAAAGGCTAGAAAGAATATATGGGTGGATAGGTAAGGATGAAATGGATGGCTAAGGTAAGGTGGATGGATAGGTAGATAGAGGGTAAAAAAGTGTAACTAAGATAACTAACTACTAACTATTAACTACTCCTAGATGACCACGAAGCAAGATAACTATGAAGCAAGATAGGCAAATGTCAATTAAGCAACCAAGTTAAGTAAAGTTTTATTCCTATCTTAACAAGTATCGAGGCGTACTAACCTTTACCACTGACTTAGGTTGAACGCTAGCACAACGAGCCTTACTGTTAAACTGGGGCAACTACGTGGTGGAATTCAAGACACACAGGGTTGTCACCACCTGCTTGCTACCACAGCTATCCCGGGGTCCAGCCGTATCTGAAGGTAAGTCTATAACTAAGCACCACGCTTAACTATATTCTAACTATCTCTACCCTAGCTTTGAATAGAGACACCCTTGCGGACGTCAGAGCAAATACGTGACTTAATAAGATAAACACTAAACTAACTAAGCAACCTATTGGCAAAGATCAAACACTAAGCTCACTAGAGATTAACTACTATGGCTAAGTGAATTGATCTGTAGGATAGCTAGGCACTCAAGCAATCAATCAAGTATACCACTCAATACTAATAAGTAGAATAAAGTAATACTTGAAATGATGAAATATAATATAGTAAAGTGCTTGAGTAACAAGAGCAAAACCTGAACTGGAGATGAAGGAAGACTCTTCCCAGCTCCAGGACCGATCACTCGCACGCCTCTACTCTTGAGCTAAGCCTTGAGCAGCGCTTCCGCGAGGGCAAAGATGCCTTGCTCTACTAGCTACCTACTTGCCTAAGCTCTCTGAGCTTCTAACCTAACTCTCAATTGCTTCTCTTGCTTGTGTTGCTTCTTGGTTTGTGGTACTCTGTGGGATATTGTGAAGTGATGCCTCAGGGGGGTATTTATAGCTTTGAGGAGTGAGGGGGTACTTATAGGGGGCAGCCAGCCGACCTAGGGCTAACCCTAGTGGCGGGCGCCAGCCCTAGGTGGCGGTCGCCACCCTCACAACCGTTGGATGCACCGCCTTTGCTTCAACGGCATCCAGGAGCTCCAGAGAGGCGGTTGGTAGGTCGGTTGCATGTCCAAGTATCCGCCATTCGGCCTTGATCCACGCCACTCACTCCTGAGCCGTCTGATGCCACTGACCTAGTGACCAAGGGCCAAGATTTGGCCTTGGGATGGTCACACGGATCAGTGACGTGGCAAAGGGGGAGAGTTGGGCCTCTCCATGTGGCGGGCGCCACATTTGGGTGGCGGGCGCCACCCCACTCGGGCCCAATTGGGTCCTGGTGAGTGGGCTCGTCTCCTGGTGGGTCCATTCTCCAAATTTGGTCCAAATCCTGCATTCAAATAAAAATCTATGGACATGTGGAATTTAGTTAGTTTGAAACCTATTTGACTACATTTCATGCCTTTTTGGTGAATTTTAGGGTAAAATGTTGATGGTAAAACAGGTGTTTAAGGACCATCAACAAGCTCCCCCAAGCTAACCTGTTGCTCGTCCTCGAGCAACAATGCAGTGTAAGCATTGAGCATGAAATGGATAGCAACTTAAGATGTATGCAAGTGCATATTGTATAGTGAGAAATAACTTAGCATATATCACTAATCATAGCAATGTGGGGCTTATAGCTTTTCACTTCAAACATGCAAGAGTGAAATAAAGCAGTAGATAGGAAACTTGTTGGTCCGGCTCGGGTGAGCTCGGTTGGGGGGAAGTGGTATGTGCTTGTTGTTGTTGACGATTTTTCGAGATATTCGTGGGTCTTCTTTTTAGCTGAGAAGACCGAGACTTTCTCCTTTGCTCGCAATCTGATTTTACGTCTTCATAATGAGTTTCCTTTGAACTCAATGCGAGCAATTCGGAGTGATAATGGTTCCGAATTCAAGAATTCGGATTTTGAGAAGTTTTGTAACTCTTTGGGTTTAGAGCATCAGTTTTCTTCTCCCTACACACCGCCACAAAATGGTGTTGTAGAGAGGAAGAATCGGACCCTTGTAGAGACGGCCAGGACGATGCTCGATGAGCATAGGACTCCTAGGCGATATTGGGCCGAAGCCATGAGCACTGCATGCTATATTTCCAATCGCATTTTTCTTCGAGCTTTCTTGAAAAAGACTTCTTATGAGTTGCGTTTTGGAAAACTCCCCAAGGTGAGTTATTTTAGAGTTTTTGGTTGCCACTGTTTTATACTCAAGAAAGGCAACCTGGACAAGTTTGAGTCTCGTTCTTCCGACGGTGTGTTTTTGGGTTATGGCGCTCATACTCGTGCTTATCGTGTACTTAACCTTGACACTAACCGAGTCATGGAGACATCTGATGTCACCTTCGACGACACCATGGTTTGTCCTTCTTCTCGTTTTGAGCGTGCAGGTGATGATGAGGTTGGTGATCCTCTTTTGATGACGAGGACGAGGGTGCTGAAGGTATGGACGATCCAGCACTTCCTCCACCTGCTGCTCCTAGTGGGTCGACTTCGACCACGACTGCACGCGGCCCCGACCCTTCTTCCTCTACTACATGCGGGCCGTGTGATCCGCCACCTTGGGCTGTACCGCTTGTACCCGAGGAGGCACCAGCTGTTGTTGAGGGGGAGGCCACTTTGGAAAGGGAGGCGCCACGACACATTCAGCGCCAGCACCCGCCTCAACAGATGATCGGCGACATCAACGATCGCGTCACTCGATCTAGGCAAATCTCTCACTTTGCTCATTCTGCATTTGTTGCTAATTTTGAACCCCGAGATGTTAGACACGCTTTGACGGATCCAGATTGGGTCAATGCCATGCATGAGGAGTTAGAAAATTTTGAAAGAAATCGGGTTTGGGTTCTAGTTTCTCCTCCCTCTGAGTGTCACCCAATTGGGACAAAATGGGTTTTCAAAAACAAACAAGGAGAGGATGGCCATGTTGTGAGAAACAAGTCCAGGCTTGTAGCCCAGGGGTATAGTCAGAAGGAGGGAATAGACTATGAGGAGACTTTTGCTCCTGTAGCTCGTTTGGAGGCTATTAGGATACTCTTGGCTTTTGCTGCATCCAAAGGGTTTAAACTTTTTCAAATGGATGTCAAGAGTGCCTTCTTAAATGGCTACATAGAAGAGGAGGTGTATGTGAGACAACCCCCCCGGTTTCGAAAATCCCAAGTTTCCAAACCACGTCTTTAAACTTCACAAAGCTTTGTATGGTTTGAAACAAGCCTCTAGAGCCTGGAATGATAGGTTGAAAACTTTTTTGCTTGCTAAGGGTTTTAAAATGGGATGTGTGGATAAAACGCTTTTTCTCCTCAAGCAAGGCAATGATACTCTCTTGGTCCAGATTTATGTGGATGATATCATTTTCGGTGGTTCCTCTCACGCTTTGGTTCCCAAGTTTGCAGATACTATGAGCAGGGAGTTCGAGATGAGCATGATGGGTGAGTTGACGTTTTTCCTCGGATTGCAAATCAAGCAATCCCGAGAAGGGACGTTTGTGCACCAGGGTAAATATACCAAGGACATTCTGAAGAAGTTTGATATGGGTGAGGCCAAGCCTCTTCCAACACCCATGTCGATCACGACGGCCCTGGATGCGGATGTGGATGGAGAAGCTGTGGACCAGAAGGAGTACTGGAGTATGATCGGGTCGCTGCTGTACCTAACGGCGACACGCCCGGACATCCAGTTCGCGGTGTGTCTTTGCGCACAATTTCAGTCATCGCCGCGCACCTCTCACCGTCAGGCGGTCAAGCGCATTATGAGGTACTTATCCTTCACTCCAGAATTTGGGATTTGGTATTCTGCTTCCTCCACCCTCTCCCTTTGCGGCTATTCCGATGCCGATTTTGCTGGTTGTCGCATTGATCGCAAGTCCACTTCTGGGACTTGCCAGTTTATTGGTTCTTCTCTTGTATCGTGGTCTTCTCGCAAGCAGTCTAGTGTCTCCCAGTCTACCACGGAGGCTGAGTATGTTGTTGCGGCTAGCTGCTGTTCCCAGTTACTCTGGATGATGGCCACTTTGCGTGATTTTGGTCTGAGCTTTTCTCGTGTTCCCTTGCTTTGTGACAGCACGAGTGCGATTAGCGTTGCTAAGAACCCCGTGCTGCACTCTAAGACCAAACACATTGATGTGCGCTTTCATTTTCTGCGAGACCACTATGAGAAGGGTGATATCGACCTTCGCCATGTCGATACTCATCATCAGTTGGCTGATATTTTCACCAAGCCTTTGGACCAATCAACTTTTGCTAGGTTGAGAGGTGAGCTTGGTGTGTGTTTCCCCTTTTAGATGGGGGAAACATTTTGACTCTTGTATTATAAATTGACTATGTGTTTTTCATTTGGTTTCATCATGCATCTTTGCATTTTGCATATTTACATTCAGAGCTTCATGAATATAATCTTTAGAAAGTAACTATGCTTTGTATAGTATTTGCTCCGATGCTTTATGATGATGTTGTAGCTTATGCTCTTTCTGATCACTGTTACATGTTGTGAGCGGAGCTATTTTATGAATGGTGAATCTGATTAATGAACATAAAACTTGAAAATATTCACCATTGAGATTTGCAACTAGCATGTGTAGAATGTGTTGAAGTCACTTGTGCTTTTCATATATGCTAGGTTGTTATGTCTCTAGTTCTGAGTCATTCACTTGCTTGGTATGTCCATATTCTGTTTTAATTCTGAACCAAGTTAGGTGTATTGAAAAGATTGAGATGGGATTGCTTGTCAGCACATCACAGTTTCGAGACTGTTTCGCATTGCACTTTGAGTTAAACTTGAGTTGTGTAGTGTATGACCGAAACTGTTGCTTTAAGCTTCTGATTGCTTCTGCATAGGCTTCGCACAGTTGAAAAGTTAGGCAATGACAAGCTCTCAACCTCTCGCAATCACATGCTGAAATTTAAACTTGTGTAATTTAACCGCTGCAACTCCGATAAAATTTTGCAAACACAAGTCTATGGTTCTTTCTATAGCATGATGGTTGAACTGGGCTAGGGGTAGTTCACCTTGTATACATGTTTAGCACTTGTCTGACTTCCTGTATGTACATGCTTAGTGCTATTTTCATGGTGAATACCTTTTTGGCTAGAAACTGCTCATTTTGCTCTCATGTTCATATTTCATACTTAGTGATCAGTTTGAGCCTTTGCTCGCTTCTTATGGATGTTGTTGAGTCATCGGGTCAGAACTCTGTAGAGCATCTTTGCACTCTCTTGATTATATTCTTGAAGCTGCTAACTTGCATTCTAACTCATATGCATCTTTGGAGGGAGATTCTCTATCAAGGGGGAGAAATTTGAGTGTTTATGCCCATTTCCTTGCTGGTGCATTTTCAACTAAGGGGGAGAAAATACTGACAAATCATGTGTTCCCTGGGTTGTGTGCACTATTTGAGGGGGAGTTTGCTAGTTGTGTTGAGCCTTTGCCTCTTTCTTGAGGGACTAGCAAATATTTTCAGCTCTTAAATTGGTATCGAACTCTTTTGGTTTTTGAGTTGGTAACAGTTGGTATCGAGCTTCTTCGCTAGTGGTGTTGAGCCTGTTCTACCTCTTCTTGAGGGCTAGCTTTGCTTTGCTTGGTTGCGTCGAGCCGTTGCCCATGTCTTTGGGGACCAAGTTGTTCTGCTCATTACCACTTGACCTTCTTCGGCTTTGCTATGCTTTTGGGTCATTTGGTTGAGTTCACTTTCTTTCTTCCTTCTTTCTTCTATTCCACTATGGTTTGTGTTGGTAGTTGACAATGCACTCATCAAGGGGGAGATTGCGGATACATGGGTGTATGCAGAGTCTCTGAGTGATGAGTGATTGTCAACTGGGATAATGCGCGTGTTTCTTTGGCTTGTGTTGTGCAGGTGTCGAGCACGGATACAGTGATCGAAGGCAAGGTGAAGGTCAAGTAGAGACGTGCTGTGCCGATGGACCGAGAGTGGCGAAGGGCGAACGTGAGGCTTGGACTGAGGGACCGGTGGCCTGAGGATCAGCTGTAGTGCCTGACAGCCTGGGACAGCGACGAGCGAAGACTTGCGGGTGGACGGGGTGCACAGGCGGTGCATCCCTTCTACGGCTCGGTTTGGTAGTTGAGCCACAGAAAAACCACCGAGTGGACGGTTTCTAGGTTTGGGCCTCAAAACCTGGGTGCTGATGGTTTTCGAGTTTGGGCCACAAAACTCGGGCTGAGGACGGTTTCCAGGTTTGGGCCTCAAAACCTGGGTGCTGCGGGTTTGCTGAGTTTGGGCCTCAAAACTCAGGCCATGGATGGCTGGTTTCCCGGTTTGGGCCTCAAAACCGAGGGTTGGCTGTGAAGGCTGGTTTCCCGGTTTGGGCCACAAAACCGGGGGTGTGACATCCGGGAAAAGGACAAGCAGAGCGGTGGCGGCACGTGGCGGCGATCGGTGAGGTTGCGTCGAGGCAACGCTACCAGTTGTGCGGGCGTGGCCGTCGGATCACCACCTACCATGAGTTGGTCCAGAATAACCCTAGGGTGTTCGCTCTGTAATTAGTTGAGGGGTAGAGTAGGAATTAGAATTAGGATAAGTAGAGGGAGACACCCTCCTCACATTCCATCTCGGTCATTTGCTCTTTGCTTCTAGGGTTTCCTGCTCTCCCTATCCCCTGCTGTAGCTAGCTGAGATCCGCAGAGAACCATACCTTTGTGTACTGGAGATTTTGAGGAAGTGAGACCGTAATCTCACTGTTGTAGCATGTGGTAGCCACACGGTTGTAGATCGATGGCTTGAATCGCGTTTTGTTCGTGTTCTTCGCGTTATTCGTTTCTCCACGATTTCCCCGTCACTCGATCTCCCTCTCTACTGCGTCTATGCGAAATCCATTTGAATCAACTTGTTCTTTATAGTGATGAGATCATTTCCACCGAAGGAATTCATCTAACTCCTCACGAACAAGTAGATCAGGTCGATTTCGTTTTCGTGGCGCTTTTTTGTTCATACTCCTCCCCTTTCGATGTCCCAGTGTTTGAGTTGATTTGAGCGGATGATTTCTTGGGGATAGTCTCCTAACTACCTCGTGATCATCTTCTCCAAATTTGGGAACGTGGGATTGAGTTTTGATTTGAATTCGGGGAGATTTGAGTTGAGGGCGACCAAAATCGCCCTCACTGGGCACTCGCGGATAGTCCGTCGTTGTGCCCGCGGACAGTCCGTGCGTCGGGCTCCGACCGAGGCAGTGGTCGCGCGGCTCGGCTGTGCTGTTTCAGTTTGACCGGCGGACAGTCCGCCGTAGTCGGTCGCGGACAGTCCGCGAGCCGACCAGGGAGGTTCAGCAGACTTGCTGTTTTGGTGAAGTTGTCGGCGGACCGTCCGCCCCTTCTTCGCGGACAGTCCGGGACTACTGTGGACAGTCCGGGAATTGGCTGTGTGTTGAGCTTTAGTGCGTTTGCTCTTCCGGTTTCTTCGCTTGGTTTCCGGACTTCTCGTTTGGCCCTAGAGTTGATCAAGAAACCTCTCTAGGTATCTTTGCTACTTGTTAGCATTGGTATTTGGGGATTTCTCGACGTAGCCTTCTATCTACGTTCGGGACTTGGTTTTTGAGGGTCGAACTTGTTTCGGCGCTTTTACCGTTTGGTTTGCTATCACGTTGTGGTGCTCCGCTATGATCCTAGGGATCATCCACCCTCTTCCAAGGGTCGTGAGCATCACGGTTTTGATCGAAGCTTTTGGGGTTGATTTGTGGGACAAAGGCCAAAGTTTCGAGAGGAATTTTTGAGCTCCCATTCACCCCCCCCCCCCTCTGGTCGCCTTGCTATTGCATTCTCAGTCCTTCAATTTCAACAATAGATAAGCTAGAACATATTATTATTCTCAAGACTTCAATTTATCATGGAGATGCAACATCATAAGTTTTGCCCTTTTAATATTTTAATTCTAAACTTCAATATTGTTTAAAAAATAAGGCTAGAGTCACACAAACCACCGTTGAAGATGAAGGAGTCAATGGAAGTCATTCATCTTGTCCTTCTTCATGATGAATCACTCGATGTTGCGTAATGCATATGCGTGGCGAGTCCAAATCTCCTTCAATAGATAATTTTTGCTTAGCTGATCATCGGCTATCTATCTCATCTTTCTCAACACCGAGCCTGATCAACTTAGCATACTCATGACTCTCCTTGCCGAATCAATGATAACTCGTGGCCTCCCTAGTTGTCGCCGAAGAACTCGATTTCGTCAGATTACTTGATAACTAACAAGCCTCCCGGGCATAGTCACGGCCCAAACTTCTCCACGTTCTCCACTTGTTTATTAGAAAAGAGCCAATGAGCTAGGAGAGGGTCTTCAACTTTGTTTGCCTGCATTATTTTGTCAACGTCGCCAGGCACAAGCTCTTTGACTCTAATTCACGGTAACTTCCATCTGGATCTGGGTTCGCCGAACCAGTTGCTGATTCTATTTTATATATTATTTTCTTAGACTGGCGATAATGTTTCCTTTCAAGTTTCCATATCAGCATGCTCATCTTTAGCCGAACTTGAGTTAAGTCTAACTATTTATAATTAACATGTTTGTTCGGTCACCTTTTCTTAGCGAACTATCGGCTTTATGTCCTTGCCAATCAACTATCCATTTTTCTCACTTTTAGATCAAATGATTCCAGATTCCACACTTCCATTATCCTAACTGAACCTTCCCCTTTGTTTCAGTGGCAAATTTAGTTGATCATGGTTCCATCATTTGAGGCATCAGCTGAAGTTGAATCTGAACTGGTTGTCCTCCATTCGGCTATTGACTAATACGTGCTTGGCTCCCAATAGCCGATGAATTGAAAACATCAGGATTCACTGTACTATCTTGATCAGTGACTTGCCTCATGACGTTGCTAATCGAGTTCGCCAATATGATTTATGAGAGCTTCATAGATGTCCTTCGCTCTGGTCTCTTTTTTCATTGGCTGATTGAAAGGATCAAGATGCCCAAGAGGGGGGGTGAATTGGGCTTTTCTAAAACTTCTTGCAATAATAAAACCTATCAAGCCCCAATTAACCCCCTAGAGCCTAGAAGAGTGATTCTATTTATTCTACCGCACAAAAGACCAAGTCTAAGCCACTCCTACTCTAGCAAAGCAATTCAATATAGAATGAACAGCAAGTAGCAATGCGAAATTGAATTGCTTGAAAGTAAATGCGTAAGTAAAAGAGTAGAGATGACTCGATGATCTTTTTTCCGAGGTATCGAGGTGTCGGCACACCCCCCATAGTCCTCGTTGGAGCACCCGCGCAAGGGTATCACTCCCCCTTGATCCGCGCAAGGATCAAGTGCTCACTACGAGCTGATTCTTCGCCACTCCGGTCCGGTGAATCGCTCGCTACCAGTCACAACTTGGCTTGGGTCATCCACAAAGCCTCCGGATGATCACCAAGCATTCCGATCGCCACCAAGCCATCTAGGTGATGCCGATCACCAAGTGTAACAAGCTAGAACTCTCACTTGACCAAGACAAGGCCAAAGAGATGGATGGATGCACACTTGCTACTCAATTCTCACTAGGAGGTGTCTAATTCTCACAATTAGCAAATCACTCAACCTCACTAGGGCTCTTGCTCTTTCTCACACTCACAAGGTGTCTCTCAGCAGATGGAAATGGCAAGAACACTCAAATGGATGAGGGAAGGAAGTATATATACCCCCCAACCCGGCCATCCAAAAACAGCACAAGACAGGTATTTTTCGGGGGCATCGGACGCGCCGATGCCAGGCATCGGACGCTCCGATGACCTCGTCCAACGGTCTACTGTACCTTCTTGTCAGACATGTTTATGGAGCATCGGACGCTGGGGATCCCCTGCATCGGACGCGTCCGATGCCGAAAAGACCTCTCTGGAACCTCTCTGCATGGCCATCGGACGCTGGCCCTCAGCGTCCGATGCCAGCGTCCGATGCTCTGCACAGTTCACTCCCAAGTGAACAGTGACACTGGACGATCCGATGTGGCAACATCGGAGCCTCCGATGTCACGCACCAGACCAAACCCTAGGTCGGTGTGGGCATCGGAGCCTCCGATGCCCACTGATCCAGCATCCGATGCCCATACCAAGGGCAAGATCAACTCGGATCGCGACGCAGTCTTAACGACTTTTGTTCCTCTCGACATAAGGCATCTCTCTGAGCTACCTAGGGCTATGAAATAACAAGTGTGCACCACACCTACCTCAATAGACTCATCTAGGTCAAGCTACTGATTCACACCCCTCTTTATAGTATGGCCAAAGGAAAAAACAAAGACCTAAGACTACCTAAGTGTCCTCCAACACCATGCGACACTTAGCCTAGCCTACCACCGTCTTCGTCGTCCGTCCTTTGAAAACCGAAATGATTTCCATCGCCAGGGGACATGAACTCCATATGCCCGTATCGTCGCCATTACCGTGACCTAACTCATCTCTGTTTCTGCAAAACACACGTTAGTCACAGTAATCTTGTGTTTCATCCAATCACCGAAACCACTAGGGGCCAAGATTCGTTCAATCTTCCCCTTTTTGGTGATTGATGACAACACGAGATCGAGTATAGAGAGAAGAGGTTTTTAAATCATGGCATGTATGAACTTGCAATAAATAAGAGAAAATGATTAGGGGCAAGTTCAAACATGTCATGCCATTATCCTGCACTCAACAAGTTAGAGTGAATAGCAAGTGCAAGAGTAAAGAGCTCATATACATAAACAAGTGAGAATTAAGCACAAGTAATGAGCGAAGCGAAATGACATGTCATATATAAAATCATAGTGGGCACAAACATGTCATGAGATCCATAACATAAGTATATAACATAAATATGCACAAAAGATGCGATAAGTAAAGAGCGTATGTGAACAAAACAAAACAACATCATAAGACGCAAAACCCTCTCTCACATCGCTCTCCCTATCGCTATACTCGGCCACTCTCCCCCTTTGGCATCAAGCGCCAAACTACGCGTCGGAGGGCGGAGGTGGTGCAGACGAGTCAGGAGCCATCTCTGGAGTGCGCTGAGAGAACTCAAACTGCTGTAAGTACTCCTCTGATTTGGAAGAAGTGGTGCCAGTAGCCTGCTGTCCCTCAGAAACTGGAAGCTGCTGCGAAGCGGTCGGGGTCTGCTCTGGCACTAGCGGCTCTGCCTGCGCGGACTCTGGCACTGACTCTGTCGCAGTCACGGTAGTAGTGTCAAGCTGAGTAGAGGAGTGCGGAAGCTCATGTATCGGAGGTAACTCAGCCTGCACGGTCGTCGTGGGGTCAGACTGGACGGGCTCCGTCTGCTCTGAGGACGCTACTGAGCTCGGAAGAGTCTCGGTAGTAGAAGTGACTAGAGCTGTAGACGTCTGGACTGGGTCCTGCGGATCTGGCGTGGGGAACCCAGTGAGCTCGCTGAAGGTGGCCGACAGATCGCGAGTCATAGAGGTCGTCGTAGCGTAGAGCGACTCTGTCGGCCTGGGAGTGAACCCTGTCCGTAGCGGACTGAAGAGCGGGGCCCCACCTGGAGTAGTAAAACTCGTGAACTGCGAGGAGCTGGGGCCCGGAAGCTGCGGCTGCTGCTGACCAAACTACGGCTGAGGAAGGACAGGGGGCTGCCACTGAAGCTGCTGCTGTGGGGGAGGCTGCTGCCACTGCCACTGGGGAGGTCCACTCGTCAGCCTCTCCATGAAGCTCAAGGTCTGCTGCTGTAGAGCCATCATCTGGCGCTGAAGAGCATCAGACCGCTCCTGTGCCTGCTGCTGAGCGAGGGCCTGCTGCTGGGCTAACCGCTGCTGCTCCTGGGCAAGCCTCTGGACGTCCTGAGTGACAGTCCTCTGCTGCTCCTCCATCCGGGCCAGAATAGCGAGTAGAGCTGGGTCGGAGGAAGCAGTACCGCTGGAGCCTGCCTGGTGGTCGTGAGCTCTGGGCTGGTAGTGGGGCGGGAGCTGGTAGTCCTCATCTGAGCTGTCCGTGGGATCCGAGGCCACGTGTGGGTCACCACCCTCGAGATCGGCAAGCTCCTGCTCCGCGAGCGCCTGAACGGCCTCATCCTGCTGCTGAGCTGACTCTGGCACCTCAGGTCTCTGACGTGTGCTAGTCTGTGCCTGCTGCTCTGGCTGTCTGCGGTCCCGACCGTATCCCAACAACTGGCTCATGTTATACTCGGGGAATACGGTCGCTGACCCTGTGAGGGACTGATTAAGGCGAGTACCTGTAGTGGCAGCTACCTTCCAAAGAATGTAGGAGATCCAGTGCGCGTACGGTAGTTGCCTGCGGGGCTTAATGCCCTCTGCCACTGTGTCCTCTATCTCACACAAGATGACGTCCCAGATGTCAAACTCCTGCTGCCTGACCATATATGCAAGAAGCCATAGCTGCAGCCGTGAAAGTCCCTCTCTGAAGCTGACCCGAGGAAGTAAAGTCCGCCGTAGGATTGCGTTGAGGATCCGAGCCGTAGGGGTGAGATCCCTCGGAGTGCGGCTCGAACCCTCACCGAACGGCTCTGTGAAGCATGGACGGACCAAATATGTCGAAGGCTGGGCGCCACCGTGAGGGCGACGGGGTGGCTCTATCCGGTCGTAACACAAGTCGTGGATCCGGGTCTGTGATCGTGTCAATCCAAACCAATCCCGGATCTCGGACGAGAACAGTCTGTAGTGGTCCCCCTCAAGTGCAAACTCAATAGTCTCTCGGTCGGGGTGCACCCACAGCGAAGCGTAAAACTGAAATACCCAGTCCTCAATATAGGAGCCAGACCGCCCCAGTAGGTCTGCCAGACCAGGTAGGAAAGTGAGGATGGGGCGAATCTGCTCTCCTGCGGCGTCCACAACTGCCTCTAGGGAACAGACACGCTGGGGTCGCAAAGAAATCTTGGCGTTCCTGTAACCCTGGTAGAAGTCCTCTTGCAGCACTGTATAGAAGGATGGACCAGCTTGCTCTTGTCGCTCCCTGGGAAACCACTGCTCCACTGGCACAAGTCGAAGGGTCTAGATCTGTGAGCAAGTGGCGCCCCTGAGGTCCAGTCGCGGTATCGGCGGAGGTGCACGCCGCGACGGAGGATGGGCTCCCCGCAGAGGGACGTCGGGCCGGGGTGGCACCGCAGTCCTGCGACGGGTCGACCGGCATCGTGGAACCTCCTCAGGAACCTCCTCTGCCTCTGATTCTGGAGCCTCTGCCTCAGGTGCCCCTGCTGCCTTGGCCTCTGCCTGGCCCTGCCCTGAGCTCTCGGGCTCAACTCTGGGCGAGGTGAACGTCGTCCGACGACCGGCAGCCATGAGCGTGCCAGTCGGCGAACCGTGGCGACGCTCGACCTCCTCGATCGCTCTGCGCTGCTCGGGGGATAGCTGATCCTCAATCCGAAGGCCGCCCGTACTGCCACCTCGCTCTGCACGCTCGGCGGCGTCTGCCACTGCCTGAGCCTGAGCTGCCTCTCGCTCCTGACGAGTGCGCTTCCGGCGCACGATAAGCTGCCCCTTCCCAGGCCTCTGACCGGAAGGGGGACGACGAGGAGGAGAGTCGTCGGGACCACCACCAATGTTCTTGCAGCGCATGGCTGACAAGAATAGGGAACTGTGCTGAAGGAGCTCTGGACTGCCTCTGAAAGATCAACTGCTACTAAAACAGAACCCTCTAACGCTGAAAAGCCCCTGACAAATCAACCACGGGCAGAAACGCCCCCTGATACTGAGAAACACTGCCGCTGACACTCGCGAGGCTTGGCCTTGATCCTTACCCGCGGGCTTGGCCCCGGGTTAACGGACACTGCCCACTGACCAAGCTGACAACTGCACACTGACTCGCTGCGAGAATAGAAAGGATATATAAACATACATACGCTAGAGATGAGAAATCCTATCAGAAGCAAAGCAAGGAGATAAGGAAGAGAAAAGGCTTTGCTACCTCGCGATTCGACGAAACGACCCAAGAAGGAGGAGAGCACTGACGTTCCTGGATCCACACGTCACACGAAAGGTGTCTGCAGAGAGTTCGGGTGAAACAGGGGTCAAAAACGTGATGGACAACCGTTGAAGCATTTTGTCGAACACCTGGGGAGCATTGGTTATGGAGGGGAGAGGCGGGGTGCTCACTGGAGGTGTGACCAGCCGAGGAAGGCACCGGAGAGTGGGAGAGGCGCGAGAGAAGCGATCGCCGGTGAAGAGGCCCGGAACGGCGGCGAGCTCCGGCGATGGAGGAGGAGACTCGCCGGCGGTATGCTGACGAGGGCGCGCGCGCGGGGGCGAGGAGAGGGCGGTCCGGCGTGGAGGAGCACGAGCGCGGCGAAGGGCGAGCGGCCGGCGGCGAAGGCTCGGGCGAGGGTGGGTGGCCGGCGGTGAGGTAGGGTTGGGGCGCGGAGAGCACGACGGCGGCGGGGGTTCGGGAGCGCGAGGAAGAAGGAGACGATGAGATATGACGTGTGGGACCGACTCGTCAGAAGAAGAACTAACTGCGCCGTGTAAAGGAGCATCGGACGCTCCGATGAAAGCACATCGGACGCGCCGATGCCCGTCCAGAGAGCTCCAGAAACGCCGAAAACGCATCGGATGCGTCCGGTGCCTGATCATCGGATGCTGATCAGCTTCCGATGGGGCATCGGAGGCTCCGTTGAGAGCACATCGGACGCGGGCAATTCACTGTTTCAGCCGGGGCTGCCTACAGTGCAGGCATCGGATGCTGAACCAGCGTCCGGTGCAGCGTCCGATGCCGCATCCGATGCTCTATGTGAGCAGTTTCGAAGATCTCTGTTGCGGCTCCCTTTCCCAACCAAGTTCCAACTCAAAGAAGAGGCAAATAAACACTAGTTGGAATGTAGTATGAGCATCCTCACATAAACCCTCTATTTTATAAATATTTTGCCATAGGCTACATATCATTTTTAGGTAAAATAGGCGATAAAACCCGAGGAGACAACATGTGGCCACCAAAACTAGAGGTTTCAACCATTATGAGCCTCGAATGCTCCCCCTAGCGGTGGACGAACACAGCGGTTGCTCAAAACATAACCGAAAAGAAACGACAAAGCAACAAACATGCATATGTAATGCAATACGGAATTTTGAATCTAGGTTGCTTGTCAAGTTTGCTCATGGGTAAGCTTCTTCACACGCTTTTTAGGGCGGTTATCTTAACCATGTCTGACAAGCCTATGTGCATAGCATAATTTAAACATGGCATATATTACAATGTAATGCAGAGACAACCCCATTCACCTTTTGACAAAGTTACTTAGATCAAGCACATTAAGCTCACTTCGCAATCTACAAAGGGTGTTCTCATCTAGGGGTTTTGTGAAGATATCCGCCAATTGATCTTCGGTTCTAACTCCCTCTAAGGATATATCTTTCTTGGAAACATGATCCCTAAGAAAGTGATGGCGAATATCTATGTGCTTTGTGCGAGAGTGTTGAACCGGGTTGTTAGCAAGCTTAACCGCGCTCTCATTGTCACACAACAAAGGTACCCTTTCTAGAACTACACCATAGTCTAAAAGGGTTTGCTTCATGTAAAGGATTTGAGCACAACAAGCACCCGCGGCTATGTATTCCGCCTCGGCGGTGGACAAGGCCACACTATTTTGCTTCTTCGAACTCCATGACACTAGTGATCTCCCAAGCAAATGGCACCCTCCGGATGTGCTTTTTCTATCAATTTTGCAACCCGCGTAATCCGAATCGGAATACCCAACGAGTTGGAAGTTAGCTCTTTTGGGATACCAAAGGCCAATGCTTGGGGTGTGCTTTAGGTACCTAAGGATTCTCTTCACCGCTATGAGATGTGATTCCCTAGGATCGGCTTGAAAGCGAGCACACATGCACACACTAAACATGATGTCGGGCCTAGATGCGGTCAAATATAACAAGCTACCAATCATAGAGTGGTAGAGAGTTTGGTCAACCGGGTTACCTCCCACATCTAGGTCGAGGTGTCCGTTGGTTGGCATTGGAGTCTTGATAGGCTTGCAATCATCCATGTTGAAGCGCTTGAGGAGGTCTTTTGTGTACTTCTCTTGAGATATAAAAGTCCCCTCCTTCAATTGCTTGACTTGAAAGCCTAGGAAGAATGTGAGCTCGCCAATCATAGACATCTCGAACTCCTTCGACATCAAGTCACCAAATTCCTTGCAATAGGCTTCATTTGTTGACCCGAAGATGATATCATCGACGTAGACTTGACAAATGAAGATCTCTCCATCAAGCTTCTTGGTGAATAGTGTGGTGTCAACCTTCCCAATGGTGAAGCCCTTCTCAATGAGGAAGTCCCGGAGGCGCTCGTACCATGCTCTAGGGGCTTGCTTGAGCCCATATAGCGCCTTGGACAACCTATAAACATGATTAGGATATCTAGGGTCTCCAAACCCGGGAGGTTGATCAACATAGACTAGTTCATTTATGAAGCCATTTAAAAATGCACTTTTCACATCCATTTGATATAATTTAATGTCATGATGTGATGCATATGCAAGAAGGATACGAATGGCTTCGAGTCTTGCAACCGGTGCAAAGGTCTCTCCAAAATCCAAGCCTTCAACTTGAGAGAACCCCTTTGCCACTAGCCTTGCCTTGTTTCTAACAACCTTGCCTTGATCATCTTGCTTGTTCCTAAACACCCATTTTGTTCCAATGACTCTTGCGCCTTTTGGTCGCTCTTCAAGTGTCCAAACTTGGTTGCGGGTGAAGTTGTTTAGTTCTTCATGCATGGCATTCACCCAATCCGGATCACCTAGAGCTTCATCTACAATGGTAGGCTCAACAAGAGAAACAAAGGAGTGATGTTCCATAAATAAAGCAAGTTTTTGAGAGCGAGTCATTACACCCCTTGTCGGACTCCCTATGATGAGATCTTGAGGATGAGCTTGTAGTAGAGGAGTAGTCCTTCGATCAACCACTTGAGGGGCCGCTTGTGGAGCACCAACATCTTGAGCTTGTACCACCATTTGATCATGGGAGACATGAGTATCTTCATTTGGATCCCTCCCATCTTTGTCATCATCAAGTGGTACATTGGATGAGGATGGCTTGTCAATGACTTGCACATCATCATCATCATCTTTAGGCTTGATGGCTCCAACCGGCATGTTCTTCATTGCTTCCCTCAATGGTTCATCACCTACATCATCAAGATTCTCATGCTCTCCTTGAGAGCCATTAGATTCATCGAATTCCACATCATATGTTTCTTCTACCATCCCGGTGGCATGGTTGAATACTCGATATGCTTTGGACTTCAATGAGTAACCAACAAGAAAACCAATATCACATCGGCGTTGAAACTTCCCTAGGTGTTGGCGCTTCTTGTAGATGTAGCATTTGCACCCAAACACTCTAAAGAAGGATACATCCGGCTTCTTGTTGTTGAGTAGCTCATAGGGGGTCTTGCCAAGTAGACGATGGGGGAACAATCGGTTTGATGCATAGCAAGCGGTGTTGATTGCTTCCGCCCAAAATCTCTCCGGTGTAGAGTACTCGTCTAGCATTGTCCTTGCTAGGGTGATTAGAGTCCGGTTCTTCCTCTCAACTACCCCATTTTGTTGTGGTGTGTAGGTTGCGGACACTTCATGCTTGATCCCAACTTCATCACAATATTCCTCAATATGGGTGTTGTCAAACTCCTTTCCGTTGTCACTTCTAATCTTTTTGATCTTCACATCAAATTCATTTTGAGCTCTCTTGGCAAACTTCTTGAAGGAAGGGGTTGCTTCGGATTTATCATGAAGAAAGAATACCCAAGTGTATCTAGAGTAGTCATCAACAATCACTAGGCAATAGAGATTTCCACCCAAGCTAGCATATGTTGTTGGTCCAAATAGATCCATGTGAAGTAGCTCCAACTCTCTTGATGTTGACACAAAGGCTTTGGTTGGATGTGTATTAGCAACTTGCTTGCCGGCTTGACATGCACTACACAATTTGTCCTTCTCAAATTTGACATCCTTCAAGCCCCTAACCAAATCCTTCTTCAATAGCTTGTTGAGAGTGTTCATTCCAACATGTGCTAATCTTCTATGCCATAGCCAACCAAGTGATTGCTTAGTGAACAAGCATGTCTTCAAGTTGGCATCTTCGGAGGTGAAATCAACTAGATAGAGATTGTTGTATCTAAAGCCTTTGAATATCACTTGTGTATCATCTTTCTTGGTTACAACCACTTCCTTGTCGGTGAACAAACATTGAAAGCCAAGATCACATAGTTGCCCAACGGATAGCAAGTTGAAGCTCAAAGATGCAACTAATAGCACATTGGAGATGGTATGATCATTTGATATAGCCACTTTGCCCAATCCTTTGACATTGCCCTTTGAGTTGTCACCAAATGTTATCTTTTCTTGGTCATCGACATTCTCTTCTAGTGAGGTGAACATCCGGGGATCTCCGGTCATATGTTGTGTACATCCACTATCAATTACCCAATGTGATCCACCGGTCTTGTAGTTCACCTACACACACAAGAAATCAAGCTTGAGCTTTTGGGACCCAAACTTGTTGCGGTCCCTTAACCTTCTCAACTAGTGACTTCGCAACCCAAATTTGCTTTGGCCTACTCTTGTTAGGTGGCCCCATAAACATAACCTTCACTTTGCCACTAGAATCTTGTCTAAGCATGTAGTGAGCATTGAAAGCAAAGGGCCTAGCATGCTTGGGCAAGGGTGTGGGCTTTGGTTCTTCACAATCATGAGCAAAGTGTCCTTCCTTTCCACACTCATAGCATCTTCCAATCTTCTTCTTCTTTGGCTTAGTGATGCTCTTGCGTTGCTTCATCTTCTCTTCAAGAAAGCCAATGCCATTTCTATTTGTCTTCATGACGGTGTTCATGAGAAGCTCACTTTGAAGACATTGACCCTTGGTGAAGTTCCTCAATCCGGTGGTGAGGTGTTCTTTTTCCTTCTTGAGCTTGTCATTCTCTTGTTGAAGCTCTAATTGAGATGGTGTCATCTTGTAATCTCTCTCCATCTTCAATCTCTTGTTCTCTTCTTTTAACATGTCAAGCTCAACCGTCATGCTATACTCATCATCTTGGGTCTCAACAATGACTTGCTTTGTGGTTGCAAGCTTCTCTAGATCAACTTTGAGCTTTGCATTCTCATTCTTGATCTTGATGTAATCATCATAGTGATCGGCCACAACCACACTCTTGCCTTTGCCACTAGCTCTTTGCTCATCATGCTCACTAACCAAGTCCTCACAAGATGTTGCTATGTCACACTTAACAACAAGGTTAGGAGCATCATGTGTCTCATGTGAAAGCATATCATAAGAAATGGTGAGAGCATCATAGTCAACTTTCACTTGAGTGTATTGTTCTTTTAGCAAGGCATAACTAGTGGTAAAGTCACTATGCATCTTATCAAGTTTTTCATTTTTAGCTTTGAGCTCCTTGTTAGAGGACTTGAGCTCCTTGATAGTGGATGACATAGTAGCAAGTTCATCTTTTAGTTCATCACTAGCATGAGTAGCATGATCACATTTTTCAACAAGAGATTCATTTTCATTAACAAGCTTCTCATTTTTAGCTCTAGTCTTTCTTATGATTTTAGAGTAGTCATTTAGCAATTTGACAAGTTCATCATAAGTGGGAGCCTCAAATTCACCATCACTATCACTATCACTAGAGTCATCATCGTTTTGTACCTTCCGGTCACCCTTGGCCATAAGGCATAGGTGTGTAGATGATGATGGCGATGGTGGTGGTGGTGGTGTGTAGAGGAGCCAATGACTAGAGCGGCCACCTTCTCCTTCTCATCATCACTATCTTCATTTGATGAGCCACCGGAGGAGTCAATGTCGGTGAGCCAATCACCAACAATGTAAGCCTTCCCACCTTTCTTGTGGTATTGCTTCTTCTTGTCATTTTTCTTCTTGTATGGCTTGTCATTCTTCTTCTCATCTTCGCTTGATGAGTCATACTTCTTGCCCTTGTTCTTGTTCTTGTAGCTCTCTTTCTTGGGCTTGGTGCATTGATGAGCAAGATGGCCAAGCTCACCGCAATTGTAGCAATCCATTTCGGAGATTGGCCTCCTCTTGCTACTTGTGAAGAACTTCTTCTTTCTTGAGTCAAAGTTGACTCCATTCTTGTGAAGTTTCTTCAACATCTTGGTGGTCCTTCTCACCATGAGAGCAATGTTGGAATCATCTTCTTCTTCACTTGAGCTCTCATGATGCACCTCAATAGCCTTGGACTTGCCCTTCTTGTCATGGGTAGCTTTGAAGGCCAAGTCCTTCTTCTTGTCGGTGGAGGAGCCACCACTTGGTGTGATGTGCATGTACATCTCATGTGCATTGATCTTTCCCAAGATTTGAGTTGGTGTAGCGGTGGAAAGATCACCTTGATGTAGCACCGTCACGATGTGTCCATACTTCTCAATTGGAAGGACACAAAGAATCTTCCTCACAACATCGGATGGTTGCATTTGTGTGAGGCCAAGTCCATTGAGTTCCTCTACAAGAACATTCAACCGTGAGTACATTTCATTTGCACTTTCATTAGCATGCATATCAAAAGAGTGAAGTTTTTGCATAACTAAATGATAGCGTTCCTCACGCTCACTCTTAGTTCCCTCATGGAGCGCACAAATGTTTTCCCATAGATCATGGGCATTTTTGTGGTTCCGAACACTGGTTGAACACATCTTTGCAAATGCCTCTAAAAAGGATGTTTTTTGGCTTTTGCATTCCATTTCTCATTTTCCTCCTCATTAGGAGTAAGGCTTGTGCCTTCTTTGGGCTTGGCAAAGCCGGTAATCGCTGGCATTGAGGCATTTAACATCAACCGCTTCTAGGTACGACTCCATACAGATTTTCCTAATATGGGAAGTCGTCTCCCTCGAACATGGGAGGTGGTCCATCTCCTCCGGACATCTTAACTCTAGGCGGTTAAGCCTAAATCGAGAGCACGAGGCTCCGATACCAATTGAAAGGATCAAGATGCCCAAGAGGGGGGTGAATTGGGCTTTTCTAAAACTTCTTGCAATAATAAAACCTATCAAGCCCCAATTAACCCCCTAGAGCCTAGAAGAGTGATTCTATTTATTCTACCGCACAAAAGACCAAGTCTAAGCCACTCCTACTCTAGCAAAGCAATTCAATATAGAATGAACAGCAAGTAGCAATGCGAAATTGAATTGCTTGAAAGTAAATGCGTAAGTAAAAGAGTAGAGATGACTCGACGATCTTTTTTTCCGAGGTATCGAGGTGTCGGCACACCCCCCCTAGTCCTCGTTGGAGCACCCGCGCAAGGGTATCACTCCCCCTTGATCCGCGCAAGGATCAAGTGCTCACTACGAGCTGATTCTTCGCCACTCCGGCCCGGTGAATCGCTCGCTACCGGTCACAACTTGGCTTGGGTCATCCACAAAGCCTCCGGATGATCACCAAGCATTCCGATCGCCACCAAGCCGTCTAGGTGATGCCGATCACCAAGAGTAACAAGCTAGAACTCTCACTTGACCAAGACAAGGCCAAAGAGATGGATGGATGCACACCTGCTACTCAATTCTCACTAGGAGGTGTCTAATTCTCACAATTAGCAAATCACTCAACATCACTAGGGCTCTTGCTCTTTCTCACACTCACAAGGTGTCTCTCAGCAGATGGAAATAGCAAGAACACTCAAATGGATGAGGGAAGGAAGTATATATACCCCCCAACCCGGCCATCCAAAAACAGCACAAGACAGGTATTTTTCGGGGGCATCGGACGCGCCGATGCCAGGCATCGGACGCTCCGATGACCTCGTCCAACGGTCTACTGTACCTTCTTGTCAGACATGTTTATGGAGCATCGGACGCTGGGGATCGTCCGATGCCCCTGCATCGGACGCGTCCGATGCTGAAAAGACCTCTCTGGAACCTCTCTGCATGGCCATCGGACGCTGGCCCTCAGCGTCCGATGCCAGCGTCCGATGCCCTGCACAGTTCACTCCCAAGTGAACAGTGACACCGGACGATCCGATGTGGCACCATCGGAGCCTCCGATGTCACGCACCAGACCAAACCCTAGGTCGGTGTGGGCATCGGAGCCTCTGATGCCCACTGATCCAGCATTCGATGCCCATACCAAGGGCAAGATCAACTCGGATCACGACGCAGTCTTAACGACTTTTGTTCCTCTCGACATAAGGCATCTCTCTGAGCTACCTAGGGCTATGAAATAACAAGTGTGCACCACACCTACCTCAATAGACTCATCTAGGTCAAGCTACTGATTCACACCCCTCTTTATAGTACGGCCAAAGGAAAAAACGAAGACCTAAGACTACCTAAGTGTCCTCCAACACCATGCGACACTTAGCCTAGCCTACCACCGTCTTCGTCGTCCGTCCTTTGAAAACCGAAATGATTTCCATCGCCAGGGGACATGAACTCCATATGCCCGTAACGTCGCCATTACCGTGACCTAACTCATCTCTGTTTCTGCAAAACACACGTTAGTCACAGTAATCTTGTGTTTCATCCAATCACTGAAACCACTAGGGGCCAAGATGCGTTCACTGATAAAGTATGATCTCATAGAATACGGGTGTGTCGTCAGCTGATGGAAGATCTCGATGGTAATGAGGGACCAGCCGGTGGTGGCGAAGGCTCTTGCTTTCAGGTCTATTGGACTTACAAACCATCCTATTGAGTAAAACTTCCTTGGCTGCTGTTGTATGTTTGGTCGGCTATTGTTTTTCTCCATGACCAGCTTCTACTAGCATCATCAACCTGAATTCTTGATTTCTAATTAAGCAATTGTTTCTAGGTTTGATAACAACATCTGTAACTATTCTGGCCATCCTGCTAACATACTTTTCTCCAAATATTTTAACAAATAATTAAGGAAAAATATGCTTGGTCAAATAGCCGATATCAATAGCTGATCTCTGGATTTAGCCGATTCCTGCATGGTTGATTGTACTATTCTCTTTTCAAAATTAAATTAGTCAGAATCTCAGCTTTCTCTGAACCGACCTGATATTGCTTCGGGTAGCCGAATGACAAGACAAATTCTTCTTGGACAAACACTTCTAATTATCGGGCATGCAACAAAACAAAGCTCGTGAATTGTGATGGCTTCTGGAAACTCTTCCTATAATGTACATCTCCTTCTGAATTTGTCCTTTGTTTATGTTTCCATATAAAATCATCTCTCATTAACTCCAGTGACACATGTTGAATCCTCTTGACTCTTTCGAACAGCAGCATGTGGCATCTAATTAGAAGACCACCTTGATGTCTTGAAACTTTGATGGCTCAGCATATCGTTTATTGAAAGATCATCGGCTGAGTAGATAATTTTGTATCTACTCCTCGTCACTTCTCCAGGCCAAAACATTGTTGACGAAATATAAGTTGATATGCGCCTGACTTGTAATCAAATGATTGTGGTCCCACCGAGCGTGCCAAAAAGTGTGTTGGCGCAAAATATGACACCTTACGCCTAACACACAGCAAGCCGAAGAAGCTAGCTTCAATCGGGTGCCCGGAGTGTTGAATCAGGAAACATGCCAGTCGGTTTGACCTAAAAACCAACAAGGGAATAAACTGTGAGAATACCAATGGAACATGCCGGGTGAGACCAGACAGTTCCATATGTACAACTTTGAAAGCCAATCACGATGGCATACAGCTATAGAAGCAGAGCATGTTTATAAAGTCATTCGGCTAGTATGAAAACAGGGCATGTAAAGCATGTTAACTGCCGAATGCACATATAAAGAAAGACATGCGCGAACAGATGAAAGGTATCATTAAAACATTGTAAACAGGTAACTTGCAAATATAAATCTATTCAAATAACACATGCATAGATTAATCCAACTAGTCCGTCGCACGTCTAGCCTTCATAGACCCGTCAAGCATAAACTCAAGCGAAGCTAATCCACCGCATGATACCACTTGCCATAAATCTACACCACTTCTTATAATTAGATTAATCCACTGCATGATACAATCTAATTATAACAAGCTAAAAGCATGCATGTATTTGAACAGATCTATAAAAACTCATTACTCGTGTAAGCTTAACCAAGATCAGCAAACTAGCCGAGTTGGGGTCCATGAAGAAGGAACATACAAGCAAGCATGATTAAACCAATCTAAAACCTGCATTTGCCGCACGATACCCAGTTCCATCAAAGCCTAACCGTGATTGACATGCATGAACCCACAACATGTAACAATCTAGATAGAAAATTGAATCAGCCGTCATGATCTTATGATTAACAAAACACAAGCAAGCTTGTAAAACAGGGCCGAACAAAGATCAATCTAGATTGGGCAAAGGAGTGTTACAAGAATTAAATAATAAAATACATAACACATGATAACTTAATGAATCTATCAGATCTGCCAAATCTAATAGAGCTGATAACTATTTTTACTCATGACTTAATCCACCGCATGATACAAGGCATAAGCAAAAACCTCCCGTCATAAGCTTAAATCCGCCGCACGATACTAAGCTTAAAGAACGAGACTACTTGCATCATATCTAAATCCACCGCATGATACTAGACATGATAGCAAGGTTGTCGGGACTTGCGGAGGTCGACGGATCGATGATTCCTCTCGAAGAACTCGACGACATGACTAAGGACTCGAAGATGGCACGGGGCTGGTTTGTATTGATATGGTTGTGAACGTCTCATTACAATGGCCGAGGATTTATATTTATACCCTGGGCGAATAAGAGTCCTAAAAGTTTTTGCCTAACAAGATATAATAAAAGGAAACATTAAGATACTTCCGACTCGCCCGTGAGAAGTCCAATTCAAACACGTGATCAATCTGGACCTCTTCTTTGGATACGACAACTTTGTTTCCTAATCACCGTAGGTGCATGATGGCCTCATCTTCTTAATATAAAGCTTGATGTCATCACCTATCCATCTCAATTATTTAATTCCCTTGTATACGTAGTCTTGGCCAAATAATATAAATTATTCCTTTTTAAATACAATCTCCTTCATTAACTGGCCTTGCTTGGTCTGGCACGTGATACTCATCGTAGATCAATTCATATTGCTTCTAGCGATCAGGTTTCTCCTCTCCACGTAATCTGAATAGTACTAGCCTTATTCTCTTTTGGTAATATACAATAGATGTATTAACTCCTCGGAGCTAGTAAATGCATAATGCCTGATGCTCGTACAGCTTTGTGCACACCCTGGATTGCTTCTTTGCTTTTAATTCTCCATGATTGGCTTTTGATGGTCTCAACCAATACTTGCCAAATTCTGGTGTCAACACCCTCCAAAAAGAGGTAAAGGCTCAACACAACCAGCTCCAATCAACACCAACTGCAAACTCGACAAGCAAAGTGAGCAAACTCTCCCTGGACACAAGCAAGTGCAAAATTTCTCCCCCTTGATTAATGCATCACACCAAGTTATGATTTGTCAAATATTCTCCCCCTTAGATGAAAATGCACTTATCAAGAGCAAACATGGGAGCTTGAAAGGAACTAAATGAATGTGAAAGCTTCAAGAATATGCTATACAGAGTGATAAAATGCTCTATTTGCACAAATGAACAAGTAAAGAGCCCTAATGCTTAGAGCAACTCCAACAGTTTGCTAAAACTCACTTGGCAAATCTATAGTTTTGCCAAGTCCCAAAACCAAATACCAAGTGAAAAAAGAGGTCTTCTCCAACAGTTTGCTATTTGAGCTTGGCAAAAGAACTTGGCATCCTAGAATTTTTGCCAAAATCATAAAATTGAGCCTCCAACAAGTTGGCAAAACTAGTTGGCAAATTGGGATACACGTGATGCCAAGCGATGGAGGACAAGGCATATTTGGCAAGTGAAGGGGGAATTTTGCCAAGCTTGCCAAATTGTCAAGT
Source organism: Coix lacryma-jobi var. lacryma-jobi (assembly GCA_009763385.1). NCBI lineage: Eukaryota > Viridiplantae > Streptophyta > Magnoliopsida > Poales > Poaceae > Coix > Coix lacryma-jobi. The sequence continues at coordinate 116,674,270 of CM019824.1, read as the reverse complement.
ACTTTTGCCAAGTTGTTGGAGGAGGTTTTTTATGGTTTTGGCAAAAATCCTGGGATGCCAAGTGGTTTTGCCAAACTGTTGGAGTTGCTCTAAGCTCATCATGATCATACAACTTAACAAGATTGGCAAAGCAGTTTTAGATATGATATTAAGGAAAAAGATCAAGTTCACCATAGAAATAGCATCTAGTATAGAAATAGGCATGTCATCAACTAGAGCTAACAAAACTACACTGGTGAACTACCTCAAGACAAGGGTAAATCAACATACCATATATAACTCATTTCACTTTTGAATTAAGTAATGTTTACAAGAGTTATACATGTCAAGTGAATGTGAGGGGTTGAGAGCACCATATGCCTTACTTTTCAACCAAGCGAAGCCTAAGTCAAAGACTATCACAAGCTTAAGGCTATGGTTTCGGTCATATACTATACTGCTCAAGTTCATCCCAAAGTGCAAAGGGAAGCAGTCTCGATACAGTGAGGTGTGGTAGTGCAATCCCACCTCGATCTTTTCATTATCTCATAACTTGGATTTCAGGTTTTAGCATTTTAGCACATCGGAGTATATACAATGGAAGTGACCAACTCTAAGCTAGAGACATAGCAACCTAGTATAGAAAAGCAAGCTCAAGAATGACAATACCTACTCATACTAGTTGCCAATACCAATGGTGAACTATTTAAAGATTTGACAGTTATTAAGCAACTTCATCATTGCAAAATCATACTTAGCTCATCAGGGTAAGTTACATGATCAGAACGAGCTCAAACTGCATAAACTAAGTATCATACAAGCATGTGAAAACAGAGCATAGTATCAATCTAGACAGAATATAATTGAAGCTCAAAAATGCAAGTATGATACATATGCAATGCAGGAAACTAAGAGAGAACCTAGACTATACATCAGACACACTAAACTCTCTAAAAATTGTACATCAAGCAAACATATGATACAACAAAGTGATCCCACATCTAAAATGGGAAACACACCCCAAGCTCACCTCTCAACCTAGCAAAGGTTGATTGGTCTAAAGTCTTGGTAAAGATATCGGCCAACTGATTATGAGTATCAACATGTTTAAGGTTGATATCATTCTTCTCATAATGATCTCGCAGAAAATGAAAGCACACATATATGTGTTTGGTCTTAGAATGGAGCATGGGGTTCTTAGCAACGCTAATTGCACTCGTGCAATCACAAAGCAAAGGCACTCTAGAAAAGCTCAGATCAAAATCACGCAAAGTGGCTATCATCCACAACAACTCATCGGGGCGGAGTTCGTAGCTGGAAGTTGTGATGGGCTTCGACGATTGTGGTGGCTCGCCCCTTGGAGCGGAAAGGTTTTGGATAGTGGTTTGCTCCATAGGTAAGGTAACAAAAGAAAAGAAAGGTAAAACAAAGATACACAGGCGAACTAGGTTCGGAGACTAAAGGCAAACCGTTCCCGGCAACGGCGCCGGAAATGCTTGTTGGTATTTCTAAGCGTAAGCAGAAAAGTCCGCAAGCGCACGGAAGTACTGTTGTAGCACTTCACCCAGAGTATTTAGGGTATCGTATTTTCCACAGGGAACGGTGTGTTATAGTCTCTTGGTCTAGTCCTCCTAGATAATACACGGAGAAGGGTAACACGGGTAGCAAGGTTCTTCTAAGGAACTGATCGTTATGTAATATAAGCTCAGCCAACAAAGCCTACTTCGGTCAATAGGTGAAACTGGTTTCCCAGTCTGTGCCGATACAGCTCTACCTGGAATCCCGAACGTGGGTGGATTACAAAGGGCGGACAGGGCTATTTCGAAAAGCATGAAGCCCGATTTCTGTAGAGCACGGAGTCGGGAATCCAACACAAAAAGCGGATCTCAAATCGGAGCACGAACGCAAAAGATACGGACGAAAACGCGTTCTGCCTGCACTGACCGAACTCTGGGGAGCATCCGATCAGAAGTGATCGGACGCGTCTGGTCACAAAATTCTGTTGTTGGAGCTCTCTGTGTTGGACCGGACTCAGAGAGGTGGAGCATCCGGTCACAACTTATCCCAGCGTCCGGTCACTACTGACGAAAGAGGGTCAAATCGACTCGGGGGCTCGACTACGCCCAACGACCCTCGACGAACCAGGGCCGAATCCGCTCAGAAGCTCCACGGCCCAAAGGCGGTTGCAAGTAAGTACCATCACCCGATTCAAGTTGGCTTAATCTTACAGAGGCAACGACCATGTTTAATTACACACACGTCCGACCGCATGAGAGTCCTCGAAGGAGTCTTACCCACTCCTCCGAGGCCTCGGGGGCTACCCCCGTGGGGAGCGCTCGTGCGCCCCCCACAGAAAAATTACGAGTCACCCTACTCAACCCCCGGCTCGAGCGCCAGCGCTCGAGCCCGGGCTTGGGGGCTACCCCCGCGGGGAACACTCGCGCGTCCCCCGCAGAGCTGTTTTGGAGTACCTTACGCTCTCGTGACCCCCAGCTCGAGTGTCAGCACTCAAGCAGGGGCTCGGGGGCTACTGTCGAGTACATGGAAAAGGGCTACCCCAAAACCTCCGCTTCGAAAAAGCTAATCCAAGGCAAAGACTCAACCGTCCTTCAACCACAGCACCAAAGCCGGCCCAAGTATCGATCCGAGATGGGTCGGCCCATAAATGAACCCCCACCAACTCACCAAACCATCGAGGAGTCCCTCCTTGAAACCGCCCCAACACCCGCTCGAGGCACGGTGACAGAAAACTCCCCGAGCGAACGGAGGAGGCTTCGACCGCCTCTCTGTGTATCTCCCTCGATCGCCTCCTCACACATCCCTTGAGGGAGCGTTCCTCGAACGCCCCTCGATTGCAGATCCCTTCCGAGCGAAGGAAGCAGGCCTCGACCGCCTCTCCGCAAACCGCCTCATACCTACCACTTATACGACCCCAGAAGCATTTAATGCACTCCATCTACTCCTGTCTGAGTCACGTGGCTACAGCATACACTGCAGAGGGTCGTACCCCGGTTAAATCCACTTTAACTTCCCATACCCGGGAAACGAGCATGACGCGCAGCGCAGTGGCTCCATGCCGCACGTTGTGTCACGTCAGGCGCCTCCTCGAGGCACGTTTGTCAACACCTTTCCTGCAATTTCCAGGGCTCGCTCCACCCACGTAGGCCTCAACCGCCTCACGCCTCCTCGAGGCACCCCTCGAATTCCTCCTGCGCAGCCCAAGAAGCATTTAATGCACTCCACCTACTCCAGTCTGAGTCGCGTGGCTACAACGTACACCGCAATGAGTTGTACCCCGGCTAAATCGAACTTTAACTGCCCATCCCCGGTAAAGGGGGCGACTCGTACGACGCTGTATACCGTGCACCGCTCCTCGTCAGGTACCTCCTCGAGGTCCAAATTGTCAACATATTTTATGTATTTTTCGGAGCTCGACCCCGCTCAGGTATGGCTCGACCCCATTGATGCGGGCCTCGACCACCACGGCCATCCCCTCGAAGGCTACTCCGCCAGGACCAGTCAACACTCCAACAGCTCCCGACGCGACATTCCTTCACAAGTCCGCACATGGGCGCCGTCCTTCACCGACATGACCGGGCACGCAACCACAGGGTCGAGTACGTCTCTACAGCAGCGCCGACATGACCGGCAACGTCATCGCTGACGACATCGCCAACGTCACACTCCACACTTGCCCCTAGAATGCATGTAAACCTGTGCCTCCTCTTCGCCTATAAAAGGGGACGCCATGGCTAGGATAGGGCACGACTCGCACACTCAAGGCATATCACACACACGTACAAACTCACCAAACGCTCAAGCTCACTAGCTCTCCACCATAGTCTAGGACTCCAGAGCCCAGTCCTCTAGTTCTAGCCACCTTTCTTCACATCCCCTGTTCTCTATCATGCTTGTACTCGCCCCTGTTCAAGCACTTCGGTGCAAGATAATACAGACTCCTCCTTCGCTGGACGTAGGGCTTTCTTTTGCCCAAACCAGGATAAATTGTTGTGTTCTTCTTGCATCACCATCCGGATTTGGGAGCACGCACTTATAAATTTACTCGTTGGTGTAGACCCCCGGATTCCGAACACCGATAATATCATTTTGGGTCAATGGCTATTGACACAGTTGAATTTGAGTAGGCCTATATAAGGTTGGCGCGGGTATAAATTCCCCACGCTGCACTTGTACCTGCTAGATACAAGATTTTACCCAATAAGATACCCGCGTGTGATACATTCATTCCATATCCCTATACTATCGGGTAAAAACCCATCGGGTATCTGGTATCAGGTACCCATTGTCATCTTTAGTCAGAGAAGATAATGTCGTGAAAAAGAAAAAAATGGAACCGTACACATGCAGGTGGGCTCATCCGAAACAAATTTCGACAAAAAATGTCCCATGGAGGGACGAACCGGAGGATGAAGTAAAAAAATCTATTGTGGGTCCCACCAAGTAGTAGCTATCGGTGCTGAGTTTACCATCCATCCTATTTCTATTTATCCCTTTAACCAAACATAAAATGGATCAATCCTATCTCATATTAACCAAACAGAAAATACAGTCGTCTTGTTCTTCGTTCTTGTCCCGTCCTAAAAAATCAGAGACAGAATCATCTCATTCCACCTTTAACTCCGAACCCAATGCTACTTAAGGTAGTCTGAGTCATACATCTTATTCAAACATTCCTTGAAGTACTTCCCTCTTATATCTATGAAAAATAAATATACTAAAGCCTTATTTAGCTGCACATAAATATACCATAATCCACGTGGTTCGAGAGAGTTTGAAGTGGAATTTAATTTAAGATTTACTTCAATTCATATGAATTGGGGTGTATTTGTGTGCTATCAAATAAGGCCAGAGATGAACAGGCTACGAAGCGCTGCCGGAATTTAGTGACATAAGACTATCTCCAACAACCAACACCCAAATACAAGACCCATTTAAGATTTAGATAGTGCTACAGTGAAAAGGTTCGATACCCATTTAGCGTCTTCTCCAACAACAGACCCAAAAGTGAAACATTTCTGCAAATGGGTTTCTAGGAAAGAGGAAACTCATATTTTAGTTGTGCCTCTCAGGCAACCTAAAATAGGTCTTCTGTATAGGTACTTTGTTGGAGACTGATTTTAGGTATTCTGCTACCTATTTTACGTTTGGGTATCCATATGCATCTCTTGTTGGAGATAGTCTAAGAGCACTCCACACTTGCTTGATGTCCATAATGGTACTCCTTTTTTTCTAGATCGGGTCTTTTACCCGTATTTCATTAAGAAGAAGGGCCTGAAGAAGGGCCGGTAACCGGATACAAAGGAATCGTAAGTAATCCACGGATTACTGACGGAAACCCCAAGACACAGAAACAAATAATAAGAAAACAAGATAGGGGGAGGGGGAACCCTTGTAACACCTCTGGTGTTTAGCATGTAATTAACTTGACATACCATCATTATCATCATTAAGCATCTTAATCATGATTTCATGTGTATGCATTTTGCTAAGTGTATCATTTTATGTGAATTACCTCTATTTCAAAAACCCTAATTAGCCCACTTCTCTCTACTAGGGCAAAATGGTAATTTCATCTCTGTGATTAGCTTTGTGTAATTCTTGTTCCTTTGGTGTCTTGTAGTGTTGTTGTGTTGGCCAAAGTTCAAAAATCAGAATTTGATTTCAAATCCCTTTGTGAAACCCTGATTTCCAAATCCTGGATTTTATCCCTCTTTTTGTAATTCAAAATTATTCAAAATTTGGGATTGGCCCAAAAAGCAAAGTTGTAGATCTGTCAAAGAGAAACAACTTTGGTATTTACAAATTTTCAAGTTGCAGTACAAAGTTTTGAGTTATTTCAAATTCAATCAAACTCCAGTTTTTGTCCACTTTTCAGTTTTCAAAATGAGTTCAAAAACTAATGAGTTTCTGGAAAAGTGTATAATAGCAAAGTTGTAGGTTTTGATAAAAGGAACAACTTTCATGTTTACAGATTTTCAAGTTTCAGTTTGAAATCCAGAGTAATTTTGATTTGAATCAAGTTTGAAAAAGTGTCCCCTTTACTGTTTTCAAATTTGTTCAAAAACTATTTGGAATTTGAAAATGTTCATATTGACAAAGTTGTAGATCTCATTTTTATGAACAACTTTGGTGTTTTGAGTTTTTGCTGCACAGTTCAATTTTTGAGAGTAATTTGCAAAATACAGAAAGTCAAACCCTACCCTAGCTACTGTTCTTCTTCTCCGGTAGGGGGGGGGGGCCCGGCCATGGCCGCTCGCCGGCGCTGCACGCGCCGCGTGCCTGGCAGCCGCACGCCCATCCCCGACCTGTCGCCTGCAGCCGCGACATCGCGCCGCACCCGCACGCGCAAGAACCGACCCCCACACCCGTCCCCCACTGCTCCCCGACAGCGCCGCCGCGTGGCCGTCGCCGGCGAGCGCACACCCGGTCCCTGAGCGCGCGTCAACTCTTCTGCCCGACCGCAATCGAGTGCGCACGCCTCCGTGAACCTCGTTCGCACCTCCGCAAGCTCTCTACCGGTCTCTGGCCGCGGCTATAAAGGGCCGCCGGCCGCCGGAGCATCTCACCCATCCCCGCCAACGTCGCCAGCACTAGCCAGAGCCTCCGCTTCCCTCCCAGCTAGCCCTAAAGCTCCGCCGTGGTCTCACGCAGCTTCACCGCCCCTCAATTTGGTCACTACCATCCCCAATCGCCCGGCGTAACTCCGACTTCCCCAACGCCGGCGAAGCACCGTTGAGCTCGGGTCCGAGAAATTCTCTCTCCCCGGCCATGATCATCCCTCCCCGACCTCTGTTTCTTCTTCCTCGAATCATTGCGATTCTAACCATGCCTTGGTGACCCCGTGTGGTGCTCAGGATCGCCGGAACGCCGTCGCGACGCTTTTCTGCCCGCCGACGACCCCCGCTCCGTCGACCTCCTAGCTCCGACCACCCCCTCGCCTCGCCACCGCGCGTCATCGACTGCCGGTGAGCTCCTGAACCTCTCCATGCCCTTGGATTCGGCCGCGAGCCCCTGCCGTGGCCGGAACATCATCTCGCCGCCGTCGGGTGACCGCCGGCGGGAGGAAGACGAAGAACAGTGCTCTTTTCTATTTTTCTCATACATGTGAATAGTGCTGAGATTTCATATTTTTGTGTGATTTTCTGTGTTGATCCAAAAATTCTGAAATTTTTGTGGTAGACTCTTTATGCTCTGAAGTATTTTATAAAAATATGAAACTTGACTTTTCTGTACAAATTTGAAAATGAAAAATCTCCCTTTTAATTAATAAATGATGGTTTTGGATTTTTTAGAAAATGTTTTATAACTCCAAAATTTATGAGATCACTTTTTGTGAGCTAGTTATGTCATGACAAGTCTCTGGTGAAATTTTGAAGTCTTTTGGAACAAGTTGATTTTTTTGAGCTTTATTTTAATTAAGGAATAGTGCCTTTTGTTAATTAAATGTCTAGATTTAATTGAGCACCTTAATGACCTCCAAAAATTATGAAATTTGTTTTGCCATATACTTGTACCCTAATTAACTTGTGTGATTAATTTGGTAATTTTTGGAGCACCTTCATAAAATGACCTTTTTAAATAATTAAGAAAAATAGAAAAGGTGATTAGGGTTAGCGTTGATTGACCTGTGATGTGACTTTTGGGATTGCTTGATGTTCATAGACCCCTACCCTTTGGTCTATGATGTTTGTGATGCTATGTTTGATTGATGTTTAGGATAGTTATGATAAAGTCTAGTTTAATCAATTTTGCTTAAGGAAGAAATGGCTAACTTTTATGCTCAACCTAGATTTCGATTATGCCTTGCCTTAGAGTAATCTTGAATCTGTGGTATTGTCTTGCACCTGAAGTCCATGTCATCATTCTCATGAGCATTCATCATTGCATCCGTATAGTTGACGAAGAAGGCCCTGAAGTCGAGGTAGCCACCGAAGGATCTGTCCCCGAGGCAACCCCGAGCTCCGACGCTTATACCTACCCCGAGTCTACTCTTTTTGCCGTCCAAGGCAAGCCCCGGTGCATTTAACCCTACCTTGCTTTTATAAATGCTTTCTTTAAATGTTTTGAGTTAAATTATTGCATTAGGTTGATAGGAGTTGAGTGAAATCCTATCTGATGCATTATCTACCTTGACCAATGATACACCCGATACCTGCTTTTTCAAAAACTATTTGAAAAATGCTTAGCAATGCTATATGATAGATTTGCAATAAAAATGCCAAGTTCAAAAGTGTGATCACTTTAAGAATATTTATGGGAATTTCTGGTTTACTCCCACCATTGGCTAAGTATCTGATCCGTACCTAGTCAATGGGAAGGAGAGGTTGTCCTTGCGTACGGTGCCGTCATGTTGTAGTCCGGGACTCAACAGTTGACACCGACCGGGACAGGGTTGAAAAACTGACAGGACCTGTACTCTTGGGTTAGAGTCCCGAGGTGCTTGTCGCTGGCTGGAAAATTTAGGGACCACCTGTATGGGGGCCTGATTGACTAAGACTTGCAACTATTCACATACTACGGAAAGCTTCGGCTCCGAGGAATCCTTGATTGGACCGACAACCGCGCACTGGGAGTGGAGAGATGGCGGAAGTAGCATGTACCCACGTGGGTTAGAGGCCCGGATTGGAGTGGTGTACTGTGCTTCCGGGTGGCGTAGGACCGGGCCCAATCTTGGAGGAATCGTGGTAGACGAGTTGGCATATGCAAGCTTGGGTGCTACATATGCAGTGTGGATAGGGACCCTCAGCTGAGTATTATTTATCCGGATTAACGCTGCTCCTCGGTTATGGAGACTTAGTCACTGACTGTCAACAGGGAGTGGTTCTCAACTAGGTCTGTTTTGGAAAGTAAAATGAATCAAGGATTATGATGGAACAAGGAATACCGAATCTTTCAAAATTAAAATAAGGTTTACCAAAAATGCTTTTCTGCAAAATACTTGAACTTGCTTAAGCCTTACCTTGACTACCCTAAGCCTGCATTCCTGAGTCTTCTCCCTTTTCTTTAGTCGGGTAAGTCTTGTTGAGTACCTTTGTACTCAGGGTTCTTTTACCCATGTTGCAGGTATGGCAGACTCCTCAGTATGCCTCGGACCCTGCTGTGTGACGGTTGTTCAGGAAGAGGCCGATGAGGCCGATGAGTGATTATTCACCCTTGGGCTGGGTGAAGTATCTTTATTGTTGTCATATGCTACCTTGCCAACTCTATCTATTTGAGCTATGGTCTGTAATAACTTCACTTTAAGTTTATGTTGAACACTGGTTTGTAAAACTATTGTTATTTAAGTCTTCCGCTATTTACTCCGATGTTATTTGTCAAAATGTTCAAGAGATTGTAACTGAATTGTGAGCTGATCCTGCGGACATCGGGCACTGATGTAGCCCAGTGGCGAACCCGGTCTTAATCTCTTGGCTGTACGGATTGACTGTCAGTGGTTGATAGTGATCAGTGGGCCATGGGATTAGGGTCGTTACGTCACAGAGTGGTATCGGAGCATCTCACTACGACGTTGCAATCTTTTTGCGAAAATTTCAAAAGGTTTTTAAGTTCAAAAACTAAACTTGACTATTTTGAGTCCAAATTGCTTCTCTCATCTCATCTTGTCTTTGGCAACTAGTAGCAAGACAACTTGTTTAAGCCCTATGTACCTTACCTTAGTAGTTGCATTGCCTTGTTCCGTAGGAACGAATCATGCATCATGTCATTATCACTTAAGATAATAACTTCCTTTCTAAGTCGGTTGGGTTAGTATGCCTTTACCTTTTTCTTGCTAGCCTTTCTCACCTATAATCTCTTGTCCAGATATGGTCATCCTCAAGCGGACTGCTCGCAAGTCGACTGGACCGAACGGTGTGCCGCGTCACCAGCTGGCGCCACGCACCGGAGAAGAGACTGGAGAATCCTCCAATGGTCGTCGTTTTCCCCGCCGCACCCGCAAGAACCTGAAGGAGGAAATCAAGAATTTGAAGGCTGAGATGGAGAACATGGAGCATGACTTCTATCTTTCCCGCATGGAGTTTTATGAGGCACGAGCTTCCTTGGAGCAGGCCAATCGGAACACGGTTCGCGCTATCGAGCAGCGCAACGAGGCTTGGAACCGCGAGGACGTCGCCAGAGCCCAGCTCCATGGACTGCAGCAGTACACTGCCCAGATTGAGCAGTACAACGATATGCTTCATGAGGAGGTACATCAACTGTACGACCAGCTCCACCCCATGATTCCACCTGTTGCTGAGGATCCAGAAGATGGAGTCGTGGAGGAACCTGAAGAAGAACATGAGCCAGTCCAGAATGTAGAAATGGAACCTGCTGGGGATGTTCACGTTGAAGATGAAGATGAGGAGGAAGAGCCTGAGCTCATCATCGAAGATGAAGATGACGATGAAGAGATGATCATCATCGATGACGACTAGATTCGTTATGTCTGTACCATCTGCTCACCTAAAGCCTTAGTCTAGGTTTGGGACGTTAGTTGGTCTTCTGTCTAGTCGAGTCTGTATCATGTCTTGTACCTTTCCTTTGTCAGTTAGTAGCTATCTATCGAACTTCTGTATCAGTTATCTACCCTTACATCAATGAATCTTATCAGTCAGTTTCGTTCAAAAGCAATCTTTGGATGCTAAGTTCCCAAATTCTTAACAGATGCCTGTGAACACCCGCACTGGAGCCGGAAGTTCCGGAGGTGCCAACCTTCCAAACCCTCCACCAGTTCCTGCTACCCTGGCAGATGCCATTGCAGCCTTGGCCGCCGCTGCCAACCTAATGGCTCAGAACCAAGGACAGCAGAATGTTGGTCACCGTGGTCGTCACAACCAAGAAACCACCTATGTGGAGTTCACTGAAACCCGTCCACCGGTTTTCACCAGAGCCGATGAACCCCTCGAAGCTGATGATTGGCTCCGCACCATGGAGCAGAAGTTTGGTCTCATCCGATGCACTGAAATCCAGAAGCCCCGGTTTGCTTCTCAGCAGCTTCGTGGTCCAGCAAGTGCTTGGTATGCCAACCTCTTGGCTGCCCAACCTGAAGGTCATGAGTTGACCTGGGAGGAGTTCCGCACCGCTTTCCGTGCACATCACATCCCGTCAGGTCTGATGAAGATGAAGCTTGATCAGTTCCTAGCTCTGCAGCAGAAGGAATCCACAATGATGCAGTATGTGGGTCAGTTCAATCACCTCAGTCAGTATGCCTCTGAGTATGTCAACTCAGATGAGAAGAAGAGAGATTGTTTCCTTAGGGGTCTGCACCCTAAGATTCGCAGAGGTCTGTCCAACAACCTCAACGGATCCTATCATGATGTCATTGACCGTGCTGTCGCTTTCGAGGAAAGTAACCGCCAGTATCAGGAGGAGAAGAAGAAGAAGAAGGCTGGGTCTAGCAGCTTCTCCAGCAACCATAAGCGCCCTAGAATCATCTACCACCCCAGTCACCACCAAAACCGTGCCCCATATCCCCATCAGCAAGTGGTCGTTCGTACCGCGGCCACCACTCATAATGCCAACCAGCAAAGTGCCACTCAGCCGAACGCCCCAGGTGTTCGTATCACCACCCCACAAACAGCTTACAACCATCCATGCTACAACTGTGGCCAAGTTGGTCACTGGTCTCGCGATTGCCCAAAACCCAAGAAGAATGCCCAGCATGCACAGAAAGGCCCTGGAGGATCACAGCAGCAGCACCGTGCACCGCAGCAGCACGTCCAGAAGGGCAAGTTTGTCAAGAAGCACGGGCAAGTCTACTTCACCACCGTCAGTAACATCCCAGAAGGAGAGCCCGTCATGCTCGGTAGGTTCTCTGTTGCCAATCATCCTGCAGTCGTCTTGTTCGATTCTGGTGCATCGCATTCCTTCATCAGTCGCACTTTTGTCATCAAGCATGAGTTACCCATGGGGGAGTTAAAAGAAAGTTTCTGTATACTTTCGCCTGGAGGGCGGATAAATACTAAGGAAGTGGTCCGCAGTATACCAGTAATGTTGGGGGAACATGTCTTTCCTACCACCATGATAGTACTGCGCGATCAAGAGATAGATGTCATCTTAGGCATGAATTGGATGTGTCAGCATAAAGCCATGATAGACATCTTGAATAGAGTTGTGAGAGTGGATATTCCTAACAGCACTTCCAAACTCCTTCTCCAACTTCCTATGCCTCAAAAACCAGCAACCACCCAGTTGAATACCGCCTGTGTTCCGGAAGTCAGGGATATTCCCGTGGTCTGTGAGTTCCCTGATGTCTTTCCAGAAGATCTACCCGGTCTGCCTCCTGACCGTGATGTTGAGTTTGCCATAGAGCTAAAGCCCGGGACTGCTCCTATATCCCGCAGAGCTTATCGAATGCCTCCCAGAGAGTTGGCAGAGCTGAAGATCCAATTGCAAGAGCTATTGGACAAGGGTCTCATTCGCCCAAGTTCATCTCCTTGGGGCTGTCCTGCTATTTTTGTGAAGAAGAAGGACAAAAGTCTTCGTCTGTGCGTTGACTATCGCCCACTCAACGAGGTCACCATCAAAAATAAATATCCCTTGCCTCGCATTGACCTTCTTTTCGACCAGTTGTCTGGAGCCAGAGTGTTCTCCAAGATTGATCTCAGATCTGGCTATCACCAAATAAAAATCCGTCCAGAAGACATTCCTAAAACAGCTTTCACCACCAGATACGGCCTCTATGAGTATTTGGTCATGTCCTTTGGCTTGACCAATGCCCCCGCTCATTTCATGTATCTCATGAACTCTGTGTTCATGCCAGAGCTCGATAAATTTGTAGTCGTGTTCATTGACGACATCCTTGTCTATTCAAGAACTCCTGAAGATCACGCCAAGCATCTTCGAATCGTTCTCTCTCGTCTCAGAGATCACCAGCTGTATGCCAAGTTCAGTAAATGTGAATTCTGGCTAGATCAAATTCAATTCCTTGGTCATGTCCTGTCCGCTGAAGGTGTGTCAGTTGACCCTGAAAAAGTGGCAGATATCTTGGATTGGAAGCCACCTACCACTGTCCGCGAAGTTCGCAGCTTCATGGGAATGGCTGGATACTATCGTCGATTCATCCCAGATTTCTCCAGAGTCGCCAAGCCTATCACAGAGTTGTTGAAGAATTCCGTGGATTTCGTTTGGTCACCAGCCTGTGAGCAAGCCTTTCAAGCCTTGAAGAAACTGCTAACTACCTCACCAGTCCTAGCTCAACCAGATATCGAGAAACCCTTCGATGTATACTGTGATGCATCTGGTACTGGTTTGGGCTGTGTTTTGATGCAAGAAGGACGAGTAATCGCTTATGCCTCACGACAGCTTAAGCGACATGAGGAAAACTACCCCACCCATGATCTTGAGCTAGCAGCAGTCGTGCATGCCTTGAAGATTTGGCGTCACTATCTGTTAGGCAGTACCTGCAATATGTATACGGATCACAAGAGCCTAAAGTATATATTCACTCAAGAAGAATTGAATATGAGGCAGAGAAGATGGCTTGAGCTGATTAAAGATTATGATCTCAAGGTACATTACCATCCTGGTAAGGCAAATGTAGTTGCCGATGCCCTCAGTCGCAAGTCACACTGCAACTGTCTGACGACGAAGCCCTATGATCTTTCCTTGTGCCATGAACTTGAAAGGATGGGTATCGAAATGATCCCGCAAGGAAGCCTGAACAATGTCAGCATAGAAACATCCATCAAGGATCAAGTCATTGCTGCTCAGAAGGATAACCCTGGAATCAAGCACATCATCGAAAAGGTCCAGACTGGAAAGACTGATTGTTTCAGGATCGATGATGTAGGAGTTGTTTGGTTCAAGAACCGTCTAGTAGTTCCCAAGGTGCCTGAATTGAGACAGTTAATCCTTGATGAAGCACACTTGACCAGATTCTCTATTCACCCCGGTAGCAACAAGATGTACCAAGACTTAAAGCAGAGATTCTGGTGGACTAAAATGAAGATTGAGATTGCTCGGTATGTCGCTCAGTGTGATACCTGCCAAAGAGTCAAGGCAGTACACATGAAGCCTGGAGGAGAATTGCAACCTTTGTCAGTACCCGCTTGGAAATGGGACGACATTAGTATGGATTTTGTTAATGGACTACCCAGAACCCAGAAAGGTTTTGATTCCATTTGGGTAATCGTGGACCGACTCACTAAGCAAGCTCACTTTCTGCCAGTGAAGACCAGTTACACCGTCCCCATGTATGCCACCTTGTACAAGAACCACATAGTGAAGCTTCATGGCATACCCAAGACCATTGTCTCTGACCGTGGAACCCAGTTTGTCGCTAAGTTTTGGAAAGCGTTCCATGCCTCACTTGGAACCAAGCTCTTGCATAGTACAGCTTATCATCCGCAAACTGATGGACAAACTGAGCGAGTCAACCAAGTGCTGGAGGACATGTTGAGAGCCTGTGTTCTCACCTTCGCAGATACTTGGGATGACTGTTTGCCTTTGGCAGAGTTCTCTTATAATAACAGTTATCAAGAGAGCATCAAAATGGCACCCTTTGAAGCACTGTACGGTCGTCGTTGTCGTACACCTCTCAGTTGGTCTGAGCCTGGAGAAAGAGAATTCTTTGGAGTTGACCTGGTCAAGGATATGGAAGAGAAAGTCAAGCAGATACAAGAGAATATGAAGATTGCCCAATCTCGACAGAAGAGCTACGCAGACAAGAGACGTCGACCTTTGAAGTTTCAAGTTGGAGATTATGTATATCTCAAGGTCTCACCAACCAAAGGAGTCACTCGTTTTGGAGTCAAAGGAAAGTTAGCACCTCGCTACATTGGTCCGTTTGAGATTTTGGAATGTTGTGGCAAGGTAGCTTACAAGCTGAAGTTGCCTGATCATCTCTCCGCTGTCCACAATGTTTTCCATGTCTCCCAACTCAAGAAGTGTCTCAGAGTACCAGAACATGTCGTGGAAGTTGAAGGTGTCGAGCTAGAGCCTGATCTGTCCTACTCAGAATACCCAGTTCGCGTGTTGGACCTCAAGGATCGCGTTACCCGAAGAACCACCACAAGATGGTACAAAATCCAGTGGAACCAGCACTCTGAAGAAGAAGCTACTTGGGAATCCGAAGACTTCTTAGCAAAGAACTACCCCGACTTTCTCGAATCTCTGTCAATGTAAAGTTTTGCCTTTATCCCTTCTTTGTCCTTTTGTAAGACGTGGAATCTCGGGGCGAGATTTCTTTAAGGGGGGGAGGCTGTAACACCTCTGGTGTTTAGCATGTAATTAACTTGACATACCATCATTATCATCATTAAGCATCTTAATCATGATTTCATGTGTATGCATTTTGCTAAGTGTATCATTTTATGTGAATTACCTCTATTTCAAAAACCCTAATTAGCCCACTTCTCTCTACTAGGGCAAAATGGTAATTTCATCTCTGTGATTAGCTTTGTGTAATTCTTGTTCCTTTGGTGTCTTGTAGTGTTGTTGTGTTGGCCAAAGTTCAAAAATCAGAATTTGATTTCAAATCCCTTTGTGAAACCCTGATTTCCAAATCCTGGATTTTATCCCTCTTTTTGTAATTCAAAATTATTCAAAATTTGGGATTGGCCCAAAAAGCAAAGTTGTAGATCTGTCAAAGAGAAACAACTTTGGTATTTACAAATTTTCAAGTTGCAGTACAAAGTTTTGAGTTATTTCAAATTCAATCAAACTCCAGTTTTTGTCCACTTTTCAGTTTTCAAAATGAGTTCAAAAACTAATGAGTTTCTGGAAAAGTGTATAATAGCAAAGTTGTAGGTTTTGATAAAAGGAACAACTTTCATGTTTACAGATTTTCAAGTTTCAGTTTGAAATCCAGAGTAATTTTGATTTGAATCAAGTTTGAAAAAGTGTCCCCTTTACTGTTTTCAAATTTGTTCAAAAACTATTTGGAATTTGAAAATGTTCATATTGACAAAGTTGTAGATCTCATTTTTATGAACAACTTTGGTGTTTTGAGTTTTTGCTGCACAGTTCAATTTTTGAGAGTAATTTGCAAAATACAGAAAGTCAAACCCTACCCTAGCTACTGTTCTTCTTCTCCGGTAGGGGGGGGGGGGCCCGGCCATGGCCGCTCGCCGGCGCTGCACGCGCCGCGTGCCTGGCAGCCGCACGCCCATCCCCGACCTGTCGCCTGCAGCCGCGACATCGCGCCGCACCCGCACGCGCAAGAACCGACCCCCACACCCGTCCCCCACTGCTCCCCGACAGCGCCGCCGCGTGGCCGTCGCCGGCGAGCGCACACCCGGTCCCTGAGCGCGCGTCAACTCTTCTGCCCGACCGCAATCGAGTGCGCACGCCTCCGTGAACCTCGTTCGCACCTCCGCAAGCTCTCTACCGGTCTCTGGCCGCGGCTATAAAGGGCCGCCGGCCGCCGGAGCATCTCACCCATCCCCGCCAACGTCGCCAGCACTAGCCAGAGCCTCCGCTTCCCTCCCAGCTAGCCCTAAAGCTCCGCCGTGGTCTCACGCAGCTTCACCGCCCCTCAATTTGGTCACTACCATCCCCAATCGCCCGGCGTAACTCCGACTTCCCCAACGCCGGCGAAGCACCGTTGAGCTCGGGTCCGAGAAATTCTCTCTCCCCGGCCATGATCATCCCTCCCCGACCTCTGTTTCTTCTTCCTCGAATCATTGCGATTCTAACCATGCCTTGGTGACCCCGTGTGGTGCTCAGGATCGCCGGAACGCCGTCGCGACGCTTTTCTGCCCGCCGACGACCCCCGCTCCGTCGACCTCCTAGCTCCGACCACCCCCTCGCCTCGCCACCGCGCGTCATCGACTGCCGGTGAGCTCCTGAACCTCTCCATGCCCTTGGATTCGGCCGCGAGCCCCTGCCGTGGCCGGAACATCATCTCGCCGCCGTCGGGTGACCGCCGGCGGGAGGAAGACGAAGAACAGTGCTCTTTTCTATTTTTCTCATACATGTGAATAGTGCTGAGATTTCATATTTTTGTGTGATTTTCTGTGTTGATCCAAAAATTCTGAAATTTTTGTGGTAGACTCTTTATGCTCTGAAGTATTTTATAAAAATATGAAACTTGACTTTTCTGTACAAATTTGAAAATGAAAAATCTCCCTTTTAATTAATAAATGATGGTTTTGGATTTTTTAGAAAATGTTTTATAACTCCAAAATTTATGAGATCACTTTTTGTGAGCTAGTTATGTCATGACAAGTCTCTGGTGAAATTTTGAAGTCTTTTGGAACAAGTTGATTTTTTTGAGCTTTATTTTAATTAAGGAATAGTGCCTTTTGTTAATTAAATGTCTAGATTTAATTGAGCACCTTAATGACCTCCAAAAATTATGAAATTTGTTTTGCCATATACTTGTACCCTAATTAACTTGTGTGATTAATTTGGTAATTTTTGGAGCACCTTCATAAAATGACCTTTTTAAATAATTAAGAAAAATAGAAAAGGTGATTAGGGTTAGCGTTGATTGACCTGTGATGTGACTTTTGGGATTGCTTGATGTTCATAGACCCCTACCCTTTGGTCTATGATGTTTGTGATGCTATGTTTGATTGATGTTTAGGATAGTTATGATAAAGTCTAGTTTAATCAATTTTGCTTAAGGAAGAAATGGCTAACTTTTATGCTCAACCTAGATTTCGATTATGCCTTGCCTTAGAGTAATCTTGAATCTGTGGTATTGTCTTGCACCTGAAGTCCATGTCATCATTCTCATGAGCATTCATCATTGCATCCGTATAGTTGACGAAGAAGGCCCTGAAGTCGAGGTAGCCACCGAAGGATCTGTCCCCGAGGCAACCCCGAGCTCCGACGCTTATACCTACCCCGAGTCTACTCTTTTTGCCGTCCAAGGCAAGCCCCGGTGCATTTAACCCTACCTTGCTTTTATAAATGCTTTCTTTAAATGTTTTGAGTTAAATTATTGCATTAGGTTGATAGGAGTTGAGTGAAATCCTATCTGATGCATTATCTACCTTGACCAATGATACACCCGATACCTGCTTTTTCAAAAACTATTTGAAAAATGCTTAGCAATGCTATATGATAGATTTGCAATAAAAATGCCAAGTTCAAAAGTGTGATCACTTTAAGAATATTTATGGGAATTTCTGGTTTACTCCCACCATTGGCTAAGTATCTGATCCGTACCTAGTCAATGGGAAGGAGAGGTTGTCCTTGCGTACGGTGCCGTCATGTTGTAGTCCGGGACTCAACAGTTGACACCGACCGGGACAGGGTTGAAAAACTGACAGGACCTGTACTCTTGGGTTAGAGTCCCGAGGTGCTTGTCGCTGGCTGGAAAATTTAGGGACCACCTGTATGGGGGCCTGATTGACTAAGACTTGCAACTATTCACATACTACGGAAAGCTTCGGCTCCGAGGAATCCTTGATTGGACCGACAACCGCGCACTGGGAGTGGAGAGATGGCGGAAGTAGCATGTACCCACGTGGGTTAGAGGCCCGGATTGGAGTGGTGTACTGTGCTTCCGGGTGGCGTAGGACCGGGCCCAATCTTGGAGGAATCGTGGTAGACGAGTTGGCATATGCAAGCTTGGGTGCTACATATGCAGTGTGGATAGGGACCCTCAGCTGAGTATTATTTATCCGGATTAACGCTGCTCCTCGGTTATGGAGACTTAGTCACTGACTGTCAACAGGGAGTGGTTCTCAACTAGGTCTGTTTTGGAAAGTAAAATGAATCAAGGATTATGATGGAACAAGGAATACCGAATCTTTCAAAATTAAAATAAGGTTTACCAAAAATGCTTTTCTGCAAAATACTTGAACTTGCTTAAGCCTTACCTTGACTACCCTAAGCCTGCATTCCTGAGTCTTCTCCCTTTTCTTTAGTCGGGTAAGTCTTGTTGAGTACCTTTGTACTCAGGGTTCTTTTACCCATGTTGCAGGTATGGCAGACTCCTCAGTATGCCTCGGACCCTGCTGTGTGACTGTTGTTCAGGAAGAGGCCGATGAGGCCGATGAGTGATTATTCACCCTTGGGCTGGGTGAAGTATCTTTATTGTTGTCATATGCTACCTTGCCAACTCTATCTATTTGAGCTATGGTCTGTAATAACTTCACTTTAAGTTTATGTTGAACACTGGTTTGTAAAACTATTGTTATTTAAGTCTTCCGCTATTTACTCCGATGTTATTTGTCAAAATGTTCAAGAGATTGTAACTGAATTGTGAGCTGATCCTGCGGACATCGGGCACTGATGTAGCCCAGTGGCGAACCCGGTCTTAATCTCTTGGCTGTACGGATTGACTGTCAGTGGTTGATAGTGATCAGTGGGCCATGGGATTAGGGTCGTTACGTCACAACCCTCTACCTCCATACACCACACAACTATGCCTGCATGAGAAAAAATAAGTCTGCACAATGGTCGCCAAGATAGTGGGTCAAGCCACGATGACAAAGTATCCACCGAAAACAGCGGCAAAACATCCGCCAACGCACCAAGCGGCAAAGCATCCGCCAAAGAACCACACGACCATGGCGGCAAAGCATCGACCTACGACAACGTCCACACAACCTCGGCAGCAAAGCATTTGCGCGAGGGGAGACCAACGACAATGTCCACACAACCTCGGCAGCAAAGCATTTGCGCGAGGGGAGACCAACGACAATGTCCACACAACCTCGGCAGCAAAGCATCTGCACGAGGGGAGACCAAACGACAACAACGACGACAAAGCATCCATCCGGAAGTGACGACAGTGGCGACACCAAACAGACTGACGAACCAATGCGAAGACGAGCATGAGGCACCCAGGCATAGACCCAAAAAGTGACTTCGGCGCAATAGATAGGGGATAGGCTGCAGCAGAGCTACAACGAAGCCTTCAAGAAGGACCTTGACATCCGCGGACGCCAACAGCGATGGTAGAAGCACACGAGCAAGGTCGTGCGAACTCAGACTACCCAGTGGACCAAAGCTTCGGCGATGCCTCCAAGAAGGAAAATGACACAGTTGTGCCATCGCCGCTGGCTTGGACAGGCCAGACAAGGTTTTCACCCGCTATTCTTGTCCACCGGGACAGGCCACCCAAATGCAGCAACCCTGACACCTACCGCCTCCACACCTACCGCCTCCATAATGGTACTCCTATTTATCTCATTTCGATCCGTAGCGATTGGCTGATTGTTGCCCAAGATCGAGCCTCAACCTGTTGCATATGTACCGCACATTGGTGTCTAGCAAATTTGGGAGCAAAGAAATAACTTGATCTTTGTGGCCACCCCTCTTTGATTCAAGGAGATGTCACTTCTCCGAGGATGCTAGGTTTCAGGCTCATAGATTTAGTTTTTGTAATAGAACATGCTAGTTAGAACATTGTCGATTCTTCTCCTAGTAGAACATGCTTTTTAGCTTTTGCTCAGAACATGCTAGTAGAACATGCTTGTTAGCTTTTGTTCAGTCACTCGCGCACGACGCCGTTCTTCTGCGACTCAGGCACGTCGCCGTCTGCGGCGAGCAGCGCCGGCACGCCACGACTCTCCATAGCGACGGAAAGACTAAACGCTAGCGGCGACGAGCGGCGGCGCGCGTGAGCGAGATGAGTGCGGACGGCATCATGGAGAGGAAGGAATACTTGGGCTGCAGCATAGAGTACGAGCGGACGGCTACAAAGTTGAATACCGCGTCGCCCGAGGAAACCGAGCGGATGGCCGTGCGATTAATTAGGGGCAGTAGCGTGCTGCCTCGTTCGCTGAAACGTCATCTTTTACCGCGCGTGCCTTTCACTCCCAAACTCCCAAACGTCTGCACCTCCAACAATTGGCCTTTAAGCTAGCTCTCAGTATTTTTCTTATATTTTAATAGAGGAGAGAAAAAAGCTAGCTCTTAGTTAAGAGCTAAGCTCTTATACGTATCTCAAGGTCACGTGAGATTGTTATGTGGGGTCATCCATGTTAAAAGTTATGTACTAAGAGCTAATATTGTTGAAGAAGTTAGCTTGAAGCTAGCAGCTGGCTCTAACCATTGCGGGTGCCCTAAGAGCAAGTACTATAATACAATCGACTTGCTGGCTGTAAGGCCAATCTCAATGGGAGTTTCATTTGCATTAAATAGGTTGTCACATAGACATTGTTGATGACATGGCGGTGTATCTAAGAAGTGAGAGAAGAATATGAGTCATGAAATTTAATGCCTACGAAACTTTACCATTCAAGTTTTATTTTATTTCATATGACATGGCAGTCTTGGAAACAACAAAATTAAACTCACCATTGAGATTGGTGAGTCCTTGCAGCATTCTCTCAGCCCACTTATACAGTGATTGAGCCTTTACCGTTAATACAAGACTCACTTATCTTTCTCATAAATTTCTTAGTTCTTGTGCCCAAACCGGCTGTAAGCTTACAACTCATTTCTCCTCTCTTCTCCCTTCTCTCCTCCACGTCAGCATTTAGCCAGCTTACAGGCTTCTATAATACTGGCTCTAAAGACGATACGGAGGAAGTACAGTTGCTTGTTTAGTGTTTTTTTTAAAAAAAAAATAGAATCTTGCAGTGAGGGTCTCCCTTGCTGTATTTACGGTTCAAAAAAATGGAACAGAGCATTCAGTCCTTTTCTACTCTTGGCATGTAAGAGAAACAACCATAGCCACACCATTTATTTTCTTTCTTCAGTCGTTGAGCACGAAGACCTGGTAGTGGTAATACCATCTGCGGCCCTTATTAGCACAACAAAATACAACGGCCGACGCTTGTCACAATACAAACTGGTACCTGCCCCCTCTCAGTAGGAAAACACTAAATGCACAGGGGAAAAAAAGCATTTTACACACTTTCGTGATACGAAAGTTAGGAAGCCAGAAAAAAAAAGAGAGGCAAAGCTATAAACAGAATATCGTGCCGAACATGTGGTGCATCTTGCTGAAGAACTTGATAGGATGGTGGCCATGGCGGTGGGCCTGGGTTGGTGACTGTGGCTTCTTCTTCCTCCTCAGCTGGAAGAACTGCTGCATTATCTCTGAGCACTCGGCCGACAGCACACCACGCCTGATGGCTATCTTCGGATGGAAAGGGTGGACAGGCCCTGCAGCCTTGCTCTGGTATGTTGAATCCAGAGTGCTTGTTTGTCCATCCCCAGGGAACAGCCTGTAAAACAAGTGTGAGCAGCTCTTGAGCTTTCTAAGCACATGTTACGTGTCAATGATGTTGGGTCAACAAAAGCAAATGGAATAGGAAAACCCTCTCTCACGGCGCGGTATCATTGACAAACCAGCAGCTGTTTATAAACACTACAATATAAAATGGGCATTTGTTTTAATCGACTAATGCATATAATTAATACTAAACTAATTGAGGAACTGAAAATAAACAGTTTAACCCTCAATTGCTGTTATTTCTAGATGGGATTATCATGGGTTGGCCAAAATGAACGAACTGAACAGCATCAAAAAGCTTCAGTGCTTCAACATTTTTAACTGATTTCCATGTTCAACCTAACAAAAAATTTAACTGATCTTATAGTGAGATGTAAGAGCATAAAAGCTATCTTTGGTGTAGCATATGCTAATTTTGAGATACCGCCTGCCCACACCCAGGCCCTAGATCTGATTATGTACAGATTGCTATGAAACTCAACTATGGTATATCACATACCTAACCCAGCTGCCATCAGCTCCCAGAAGCTTGTTTGGGGCACCCCATACCACAGTATCGATTCTAGCTTGAAGAATAGCACCAGCACACATGGCACAAGGTTCCAATGTCACATAAAGCGTTGTGTCCTGCAATACTTTAAATTAGGATATTTCTAGAATAGCAATTTAACACATATATAAACACAAAAGATTTCATAAAATTGCTTTGCATTCGCAGTCAGAAAGTTTCTGCACTTAAAAGTGGATCCTTCTTTCAAAAAGCCATACTCATACAAAGAAAGATAGTTTGTGGTGTCCTTAGGAAGATGAAAAGCAATAATCCTTCTGCATTATAAATTTTAAAGTAATGTGAACTGAAATACACATTCAGCAAAGCATATGGTCATGACCAGCCCAAATCTATGAACTAATAACTATAGCATGTAAGTACATGTATTATCAATTTGATAGCTATCCATCTCAAGTGCCAATGTGCCATAACCTTTGAGATGATCTCACAAAGACAAATAAAGATATTATACAAAATAGAAAGGATAAATTTTCTAATGCTTCTATAGTTAGGAAAAACAGTAAGCTATGGGTGTGAAATAGTACTGCTAGGCGCCATGTCTTGAGTTTGTTAGATGCTTCTCTTATACAAACAATTTCAGCATGCGCAGTTGAATCCCTGAGATCTTCAACTCTGAATACAAGCAGGACACAGAACAATTAGCAAAATAAATATTTCAATTTTTAAGTTTATGCTTAGCTATATAATATGATATATGATATAACTTACAGATTACAACCACGAGCAATAATTTCGCCATTCTGTACTAGCACTGCTCCAACAGGTACCTCCCAAATATCTGCAGCTCTCTGGGCTTCAAGTAAAGCTTCCCTCATGAATAACTCATCAGTCTTTCTCTGCTCAGCATCACGCTGGTATGCTTCCTCCCATTCATCAAATGTATCCTTCAATACCTGTTTATTTCTTTGAAACATTCTCCTTTTCAATTCTGTGTCTTTCTCTCCTGTTTTAAAAATTTCTGGGTCCTCTTGCACGACATTCTTCTCTTCAAACCTTGTAGAAACTCCCACAGGTAACACTGGTGGTCCAAGGATACCAGTTGAGGTATTCTCATGTGGCATTACTGCTTGCGTTTGAGGACCATGATAAGGAGTTATAGCACCTGAAGGATCATATATCCAATCAGCTCCATCACCACTGCGACCAGCTTCCATTGCACTGATGGTCACAGAAGAGCTGCTAGCCAACATTCCTTTCCCAGTAATAAACTCACCAGAACCCTCTGTTGCGATCCTGGAAGTAGCAGTTTTGTGTTCAGGTAAATGTCCTATCGTGATATCTAGCAAAGTTGGAGTGCTATCATCTATGCTATTTCCTTTGGGTAATTCACCCGCATCAGATTGTTTTATTCTCTCCCCTGATATATGTAGATCATCCATAGAACTTGTAGGCAACAAGTCTCCCTCAGATCTACCTACTTGAGGTTCAATAACAGGTTCTGATAATTGCAAACAATGTGTACTAGTGTGCAAGTATTCCTCATTTGACATTGAAGCCGCTCCCGATTCTTGTTCACCACCATGCAACTTTATCAACTGCTGATGTTTTACATTGGTACTGCCATTTTTCTTCTTTGTGCCATCATTATCATGTTCCTGACTAGAAAGCCAACCCTCTGTGCTCTGAGAATTATTAGATGAACTTTTCTTGACTGATTTGTGACTAGAATCATGGGAGTCACCACGTTGAATAAATCCAAGACGGATTATATCAGCAACATAAGCCCAGAGTGACTTGTGAACTTTCCTAGCAAGAGCAGATTCATTTTCGGGTGTCTGAGAGGCAGAATTAGTAGCTCCATCAGCTGAGGAGCCTTCCTCCTTGTCGGCCGTCTTGAAGGTCTCTTGAGAAGTAGTACTCTGGACATCCCACATTTCATCTGCTGGTCCTTTTGTTCTAGTCCATGACGAAGAGCTTGCTATACCTTCCACTATGGATTTCTCATTTTTCTTCGTTGAAGTAGCGTCTGCATCTGAGACTCCCTTTTGGAGCTCATCAACAAACCGTCCAACAAGAAAGGTAGATGATTTCTCTAATCGAGCAGCTGATTCTAGCATGCTTTCCTTGACAGACTGTCTGGCACTTGAACCACTTGGTAAACTACTTCCTGCAGTAGTTTCACTCCTTACTTCTTGGTCATAGCTTCTCATTGTCGCTGCTTTTTGTCCCATATCCACATTAGTCATAGATGATCCCTTTTCGGTGCTCTCTACGAGCAAACCAGTAATGTTTTTGTCATCAGAGATCTCGCTGGTGTCTGCCTGCTGCCAGATCAAATCCATGTTATGATGTGTATCCTGAGAGGATTCAGGAAAAATACTTCTTGCTTCATCACCTTGTTCTGTATTAGAAACTTGTGTAATTTGCTGACCATTCTTGCCTTGTCTCTCCATTGACCAATTTACAGTTGATGCCTTATGAACTTCATTGTCATTTCTAGTCACAGGACCTTGTGAACTGCTAACTGTAGCATCACTAGCATGGATTTTAGCAAAATCAATTTGTTCTTTTATACTGCCAATTGCTACAGCTGAAGGTGATTGAAATGGGTCATCAATTCTGGTTTGGAGATGACTGCCTGAAGTGCTAGCTACAACAGCATTACTAGCATTGGCAATATTAAGTTCAGTTTGTTCTTGACTTTCCCTTTTGTTGTCAGCAATATTGATCGATGGCTTTGAGTGAAATGGATCATACAATCCAGTCTCAAGATGATTTTGTGAACCCCTAACCATGGCACTATCATTAGCAGGGATCTTATTTTGGTACCCTACTTTTTCCTGGCTTCTTGTTCTATTATTGAAACCCATACTGGAAGATGAGGTCATGTCTGATCTAGTTTCCAAGTGACTTTGTGAACTCCTAGACATAGAAGTATCACTAGCATGGATCTTTGAAATATCAACATGGGTAATATTCTGCACGTCTATATCCGTTTCATGTATCACTTGTTGGTTTACAATCCTCTTCTTATCTCTTGTAACATGAGTTATATTCTGTAAGGAAGAAGAACTATCATCAATATCCGTCCGGTTCATTTCATTATAATTTCTCGATGAGTGAGAGACCCTGCTGACATTGCGACTGCTATCAGTTGTTACATTGAGGTTCTCTGAGTTTTTCCTTGAATCAGTGACTAAGACCAAGTTCTGATTCACCTCATTATGCTGATCAGCTTGTCTTCTACTGTCAGTAGCCATCTTCACAGAATTTTGAACAGAAGATGACGTATTCTTAGTGTAGTTTTCTCTATCTTCCTGGTGATAGTGCTGTGCTCTTGAATCTTGTTCAGTGCTATTATCTTGGACTTCTGATATCTCCATTGTCTTCTGTGAACTCTTCCTTGAGCTATCCTTATGTACTGCAGCTTGCTGATCAGCATTGCTACTGTGCTTTAAAATGGATGTGTTCTTTGAACTGGATGTAAACCTGGTATCATCCTCAGTAATAAACTTGTCATCTTGTCTTCCTATCCTAGAATCTCTTACTCTAACAAACTGCACATCATCATAATCGTATCTATCTCTCTCATCATTTGACCAACCAGCTGAACGTCGTCGGTCCCTCTCTTCAGATATCTGCTCAGTTCGTCGACCTACATTGTCATGCCACCTCACACTTGAGGCTGAATTCTGCTTCTGCCCTGTATGTCTAGCATCAAATTTGCTCCTAAAATTTGAAGCCCTCTTTGAATCATCCTCATGCAATGAAGATGCTCCTGCAGACTTTTGAGATCTCACCCCAGAGTAGTACCTTCGGTCAGCAAGATCTTGCTCATCATACTCAATCTCCTTGTCATTCCAATGACATGATCTCAAGAGTGAAACATGCTCTCCATCTGTATCTTCACTTCTTCTCTGGTGCTGTGAAACATATCTGTGGTCATTGCAATGGAGCCTGCCTTCTCTCCTCACCTCAATCTTATCATCAATCTCAAAATCACTACTCTTTCTTCTCCGATCAAATCCTCCTACATCCTCTGCATATCGACCAGCCCTCCTAACATCAGCCACATCATCAGAGTTAAAATCCCTCCTTTCTCTTCTGCGGCTATATTCCCGGCCATCATCACAGTACCTTCTAGTTTCAACACTCCTTGTGTCAACTGCATCATTGAATACAGAATTCCTCGTATCCCTCCCCTCCAATCTCTGCCTTCGTTGCCTCAAGTCAAGATCATCCTCATCATCATAGTACTCAATTCGCTGCCGCTGCCTCCGGTTAGAATCACTGAAACCATGACAGCCCTCATCCAGATCCCTCCTCTCTCTATGCCGGCCACTGTACACATCCTCACCACTGTAGTAGCTTTCTAGTCCTTTCCTCCAACAGCAATCCCTACAATGACCACCATCCTCATCATCAAGATCATCATCTTCCCATCTCCTACTGAAGCGCATCCCACCTGCAACCTCCAATCGACCATAACCGCAATCCTCATCTTCCTCTTCCCAATCATCATGGCATTCCGTCGAAGACCTTCCGTACGGCCACTGGCCGCCCTCATACTCCCACACCTCCTGCCGCATCGCCCTCCCCACCAACCTCGGCACATCCCGCCGTACGCAACCAGCTCCAAGCAAGGTCCCACCCCCGGAGCTGCCGCAACGGCACTCGGGCGCTTTCAATCGCCGGCGGACCGCCCTAAGATCCGGCCTCCCAGCACCACTCCCACAGCACCGGCACCCGCGCGCCTCCACCTGACAACAGACTTGTCCAGCCATCTGCCTCCCATCACCGCCGTCGCGGCAACATCTTATGGGAGCTCGCCGGCGGCAGCATCGGGGTGCATGCGGGTGCGGCGGCAGCGGGGGCCGGAGCCGCGCGGAAAGGAGCATGAGGTGGGCCGAGTGGCGGAGCAGGCAGCCGTCGAGCAAGAAGCGTGGGACGAGATACGGGCTCTGCGGCATGAGTTCGCTGTGGTGGCGGTGGCGGTGCTCGTCGGCATCGTCGCGATGGCAGACGGGGGAAGGTGGGTAGTACAAATAGGAGTAGGAGGAATGGGAGTGCAAGGATGGCTTCGCGGCCCTTAGCGCGAAGGCGGCGGCGGAGTAGGAACTGTACATGGCAGCGGCCACCGGCGGCTGGCTTGTGTCTCCGGTTAGCGGGGGTTTGAGACTTTCTTTGGGTGGGATGCAGCTGTGGAAGTGTGTATGCCCCCGTGCCCGTGATGGGAAGCTGTGGGGATATGGCAGGGATGGATGTCGATTTGCCTCGGGTCGGATCGCTGAAGTTCTCGGACTCGAAGCTCCGCCTCGGGCACGAGGCCACCGCGCACGAGCGTGAAACTGCTGGATACCCACTACCCAGTGGCGCGACCGCGTGAGGCCGCCACCACAGCCCACAGGCGACCTGACGGCGGCGGTATGGTCGGACGGTCAGCTCATTGTATCCTACATGTTTGTTTCTATACATCGTTTTCCAAGAACTTAGAGACAGATACCTGTCTATAGGCTGTACATGCTCTCTTACTCTTTCTATGGCCACACGGTCTCATATATGTACAAAAGACAAATGCTAATCACAGTCCATTTGTATAGCTTTTATCAAATTTTTAGGTTTTGACTAGGTTTATAGTCGTACGTTGCTACGGGATAGCTAAACTTTTATGCTAAAAGCACACAGATCGCACGATAAGATAACAATACTATAAAACTAAATACTAATATTAAAATGACATTTAATCTAAAAGATAAAATTTATGAAATTAACACAGTCACAGAGAGTGGAACGTTGCAGACTCATAAACTCTACTGTATAAATCTTTATGTGATGCGACTAAGATAATTTTTTATATCAGCACCAAGAAACTTTTAATATCTACCTTTTTATGCATCAAATTACACTTAATGTTCCAAACAAGAAAACAACTGAGAATCAAATAACCACTATCAAACTCTAGTGATACGCGTGGCCAAGCTAATAATTGGAATCCCCAGATTTTTTGCACTACTGTATCACAGTAATTCATCAATCCGAGGAAACATCAGTGTCTTCTTTTGGGTGAGGTTATTGAACAAGCTCTCGGCAGTAATGTGATAGAAAAATAGTACTCTCTCTGTTCATAAAAATATACAACTATGGGTTTCGTGTCTAGAAAAATACTTCACGTTTGACCATATTTTTAGTAAACAATATTAATATTTATTAATCCAAATAAATTTACTATAAAAGTACATTTCGTAATTAATCTAATGATATTTATTTGATATCATAAATATTAATATATTTTAATCTATAATTGTTTAAATTTAAAATACTAAAACGTAACACTATGCTATGTTTTCTTGGATGGAGAGAGTACTAAATAAAGTCAATAAAATTTCATTTAGTTAGTGGCTGAGGGGAACAAGCCAAGCATCAATAAAAAATTGAAGGCAAAAGAGTAACGCTAGACCCTTTGTATCTTAGAGCAACTTCAACGGTTTTGCATTTTTTATTTGGAAAATCATGAAATTTGCCAACTCTCAAATCAATATGGGGAGGAGAAAAAAAGTTTATCTCCAGCGGTTTGGCAAAATTGACTTGCCAAAATCTAAAAAAGGAAACCCGGCGGCGCGGGAGTAGTACATGAGACGGAATGCCAAACCGATCACGAGCTTGCATATATGCCAATTCATCTCAGGATTTTGCCAAGTTAACAAAAATGCAAAGCCCATTTGCCAAACGGTTGGATAGGAGTTTTGTAGACTTTTTTGCAAAAATAAGAATGCAAAGTTCATTTGCAAAACCGTTGGAGTTGCTCTTCTAATCAGAAGGTGAATGACCAAAAAGGATGACCAAAGAGGGTATAATCAGAAGGTGAATGACCAAAAGGACGACCAGAGGGGGTAAATGGAAACCTCAAATTATTTTTCAAGAATGAATGGTCGCTGTCCTAGGTCAAACCCCAAAAGTAAAGCGATCTTTTGTAATGTCCATGACCCTAATGATAGGGTGGATGCTCCCAAGGAGCACAGCGAGACACTACACTAGCCAAAGAACCCAACGCAAAAGTCAGAACTCAATTCCAAAGCCAAACGGACGAGCTATGGACGAAACAGCGCGGAACCAGGCACATCGGACACGTCGGACGCGTCCGATGTGAACAGTGCCTCTCTGGAACCTTACTACATAGCCATCGAACGCTGCTACAGTGAAAGCTCAGCGTCCGATGTAATTCCAGAGCGTCTGATACCACTTTAAAAACGTTGAATCGTACACGTGGCAATGGAGCGTCTGATCTACAGCGTCTGATGTCCCCGAAACAACATTGTTCTTCCACCGATTCAACCGGATCTCCCTCAAATCAAAAGCTCTAAGGCTCAAACTTCGTATGAGGGGTCACAAACAGGTTAGTGAGCTACTCCTAAGAGATCATGGCTTGAAGCTAACTGCAAATCGGTGAATTGAAGAAATTCGTGAAGAAAAAGGAAGAACACAATCAAAACGAAATCCGCGCGATCTGTGTGCTCGTGAGGAATTAAAGAAAACCTTTCAGTGAAAAGATGTCTCTCACGAAGCACTACAAGATGGTTCAAACGGATTTTCAAGACATCACTCGAAACAAAAAATCTCGTGAAAGATCAAAAGAGGGGCAGAGGAGAAACGTGAAGAACAAAATGTGAATTACAAGATTTCAGCAAACCGTCCCAATGAGGAGACAAAGAGATTACGTTCTCCTTTCCTGAAATCCAAAATACATAGAGAAATTATACCATCTCTGCGGATCACAAGCAGCTATAGGAAGAAAACTCTAATAGATGAATTGTGTAGAGTCTAAATGCAATGCTACAAGGATAGGGAAGGACGAGGGATGTCATCCTTATTTATAGCCTAATACACTATGCCCCTTTTACCTCTAGATACAAGATCAAATTAGCTAAATGTAACACCCCTTTTTGTATTAATTAAAATTAATTAGAATTTAATTAGGAAATGACAAAATCTTACATAGAGGAAAAAATTTTACTAATTGTTTGTTGTATTCATGCCATTGCATAATTTTATTTGGGTGAAAAAGAATTTATTAAAGACGTGTTTGAGGCGAATCGGTTTTGCTCTATTTAGAAAAGTAAATAAAAAGGTTTACAAAAATTTATCAAAATAAACTAAAGTTTTATAAAATCTAGAGAAATTATTTCTAAATTTTTGCAAACTAATTTGGGTTCAAACTGTTTAAATTTGGAAATCAAATTTATTATTCCCAACTCTATCATATTGTTGGATTTTTCCAAAATCCTTTTTCGTGTTCTCCAAACCACTTCTTTAAGTTCATCATCCATCATCCAATAACTATAAACTTCTCGAAAAATTTTCTGGCTTTTTCTGGAATATTTTCCAATTCTTCTGTGAGCAAAATCTAATTTTTAGATACTCCAAAATATCTTTCCATGATCTCTAAATTCTTTATTTGGGATCATCATGTTCCAAAGTGTCTGAAAATTTTCCCAGAATTTTCGGAGCTGTTAGAATATTTTTCGTGGATTAAAAATCAATTCTGAACTTTTTTAGAAGTATAATCCCAAAAATAATAAAATATCCTATTTTTACATCTTCTCCAAACCCTACATCTATATATATGCCGGTGTAGCCTTTGATGCACCGATTCCAAAAGTACGACCCGTTTTCGTAGCCGCCACTCATATCGTTTCAGATCTGAAGCCAAAGTTTTACATCTCCTGAACTTCGGCGAACGTTCGGCGATCTTTTCCGGCCATCTCCGGTGTCTCCGATGAATTCCGAGACCTCCACAAGGTACTCCTTGTTGTCCTTCACACCGTCATATCATTCTTTTTACAAATCCATGACACTTTAATTGCTTCCCTGACTCATCCCTCTTTTCTGGCGAGGCTAACCATGGCAATGACGAGTTCTTCCTTATGTACTCCGTCCGGTCTCCTCCCACGTCTAGAGCACCGCTGCAGGGGCCTGCGCCGTGACCTCGCTGCTCCATCCGCCGCTCGTCCCGCGCGGCCGTGCCCGTGCTGCACGTGCGTGCGAAGCACCACATCTGCTGGTGGTCGCCACCTTCTGTGTTGTGCACGAGCTGTCACGATCCAACTATATTACTCTCGCGATTGTGTTTAGTTATACTGGATTCTCACGAGGGATGTTTAGAACGAGGAATCTAGTGATTGGTTACAGATCAAGCGATGAACTCTCGCTGACGACTGTAACACCTTTGGGGTTATAGATCAAGCGATGAACTCTCGCTGACGACTGTAACACCTTTGGTGATTAATTTGTAATTAACCTGATATGTCATCATCTTAAGTCATAATCATTCTTGTCATGCATTAATGTTTGTCTAATGATTGCTTGCCTTTACCCTTCCTAAAGGTATTTTGTGTGTAGTGATTCCTTTTTTCTAAAACCCTAAAAGCCCAAATCTTCCTATAAGGGCAAAATGGTAATTTCACCTCTGTGCCTGGCTTTGTGTAATTCTTGTGCAGTTTAGTATCTTGAAGCTTTGTTGTGTTGTTCAAAAAAACCAAAATCAAAAACAGATTTCAATTTCCTTTTTGAAAAACCCTGATTTTCAAACCCTGGTTTTTACCCCTCTTTTATTAATTTAAAAACAATTCAAAATTTGGAGTTGGTCCAAAAAGCAAAGTTGTAGATCTGATCAAGAGAAACAACTTTGGTATTTACAAATTTTCAAGTTTCTGTACAAAGTTTGAAGTAATTTCAAATTCATTCAAACTCCAGTTTTTGTCCCCTTTTTAGTTTTCAAAATTATTTCAAAAAAAACTAATGAGTTTCAGAAAAAGTGTATAATAGAAAAGTTATAGGTTTTGACAAAAGGAACAACTTGCATGTTTACAAATTTTCAACTTTCAATATAAAATCAAAAGTAATTTTGAATTTATTAAAATCCCAAAAGTGTCCCCTTTTCAAATTTCAAATGTGATTCAAAAACTATTTGGATTTTGAAAATGTTCATATTGACAAAGTTGTAGATCTCATTTTTCTACACAACTTTGGTGTTTTGAGTTTTTGCTGCTTAGTTCAAATTTTGGGAGTAATTTGCAAAATACAGAAATCAATTCAAAGTCAAACCCTAGACCTAGCCCTGTTCATCTTGAACCTAGAGCTAGGGGGGCCCGGCCATGGCCGAGCCACCGGCGCTACGCGTGCCGCGCGTCTGACCGCTCCCCGCCTGCCTCCAACCTGCCGCCGCTGACCCCGTGATCATGCCGCTCCCGCACGCGAAAAGCGCTGACCCTCGCCCGTCCCCCACTGCTCCCAGCACGTCGCCGCCGCGTGGCCGTCGCCGGCGAGCTCACGCCCGGTCCCTGAGCAGACTTCCGTCCTTTCTTCATCATGCGATCGATAGCACGCGCCACGGGCATTCTTATCCACCCCCGCGCGCTCCCTGCCTGCCCCTGGCCGCGGCTATAAAAGGGCCGCCGGCCAGCCGGAGTTCCCACTCACCTCCGCCACCATTGCCAGCTCACTCCAGAGCCTCCGCCGCTCAACCATCTAGCCCAGAAGCTCCGCCTTGAGCTCGCGAAGCTTCCCAGCCCCTCAATTTTACCTCTACCGCCTCCCATCGCCCGGCGTAACCCCATCTTCCCAAACTCCGGCGAAACGCCGGTGAGCACGGGTTTGAGAAATACTCACTCCCCGGCCATGTTCTTCCTTCCCCGACCCCTGTTTCATCTCCCTCGTCTCCTTGCGATTCTAACCGCGCCATTGTGACCTCGTGTGGTGCGCAGGACCGCCAGAACACCGCCGCGACGCGGATTCGTCCGCCGTCGAGCCCTGCTCCGTCGACCTCCCTGCTCCGCCCGCCCTCTCGCCTCGCCACCGCACGTCACCGACCGCCGGTGAGCTCCTGATTCCTCCCCTACCCTTGGTTTCGCCCGCGGACCCTTGCCGTGGCCGGAACAACGCCGCGCCGCCGTCGGTCGAGCGCCGGCGAGCGGGGGAAGAAGCACAATGCTTCTTTCTTTTTTTTTCTGTTTCATATTATATATAAATGAATAGTGTTCCTTTTTCATCTTTTTGTGTGATTTTCTGTGTTGTTCCAAAAATTCTGAAAAATTCATGGTAGACTCTTTATACCTTGAAGTATTTTATAAAAATATGAAACTTGACTTTTATACAAGAATTTGAAAATGAAAAATCCTCCTTTTAATTAAGAAATGGATGGTTTTAGATTTTTAGAAAATCATGTATAGCTCCAAAAATTATGAGATAAATTTTTATGTGCTAGTTATGTCATTCTTAGTCTCTGGTAGAATTTTGAGGCCTTTTGGAACAAGTTGATTTTTGAGCATTTATTTTAATTGTTAAATAGTTCCTTTTGTTAATTAATGACTGATTTTAATTGAGCACCTTAATGACCTCCAAAAATTATGAAATTTGTTTTGCCATGTTTTTATAGCATAATGAACTTATGAGATTAATTTGGTAATTTTTGGAGCAACTTCATAAAATGACCTTTTTAAATAATTAAGAAAAATAGAAAAGTGATTAGGGTTTATATTGAATGCCCTGTGATGTGACTTTTGGATTGTTTGTTGTTCATAGACCCCCACCCAACTGGTCTATGATGATTGTGATGCCATGTAAAGTTTGTGCTTAGGTTGGGTAAAATGATGCTTAATAAGTTTGAATAATCTTGCTTAAGGGTAGAGATAAGTAACTTTATGTCCATTCTAGAAATTACTTACACGATGAGAAGTTGTACTCTCGAATCAGTGGAATTATCCTGTGCCATATTGTTCATGTCAGCATCCTCATAAGCATACATCATTGCATCCGTATAGTGACCGAAGGAGAAGGCATCAAAGCCGAGTCAGCCGCTGACGAACCTACCCCCGAGGTGACCCCGAGCTCTGACGCCTGCACTGCCGACCCCGAGCCTGTCCTCTTTGCTCTTCAAGGCAAGCCCCGGTGCATTTTAACCCTTCCTTGTTTTTATAAAAGGTTTACTTAAAATGCCCTTGAGTTAAACTACTGCATTAGGTTATAGGAGTTGTGTGATGACCTATTACCTGCACTGTTTACCTTCACCAGAAGATCCACCTGCCCTGTTTAAAAACTATTTGCAAATGCTTAGTGATGCTATACAATAGATTTGCAATAAAAATGCCAATTTCAAAAGTGTGATCACTTAAAGAAATTTTTATGGGAATTTGGTTTTACTCCCCGGCCATTGGCTAGGTATCTGATCTGTACCTAGTCAATTGCGAGGAGAGGTTGTCTTAGCGTACGGTGCCGTCATGTTGTAGTCCGGGACTCAACAGTTGACACCGACCGGGACAGGGTTGAAAAACTGATAGGACTTTTACGCTTGGGTGCGATATAACCAAGGTATAGTTCTGACAGAAAAATATTAGGGACCATCCGTATGGGGGCCTGCTGGTCAAGACTTGTAACTATTCACATACTTCGGAAAGCTCTGGCTCCGAGGACTCCTTTATTGGGACCGACAACCGCGCACTGGGAGTGGCGAGATGGCGGAAGTAGCTTGTACCCACGTGGTCGTCGTACCTGGATATGAGTGGTGTACTGTACTTCCGGGTGGCGTAGGACCGGTCCAATCTTGGAGGAATTGTGGAAGACGAGTTGGCATATGCAAGCTTGGGTGCTACATATGCAGTGTGGATAGGGATCCTCAGCTGAGTATTATTTATCCGGATTAACGTTGCTCCTCGGTTATGGAGACTTGGTCACTGACTGTCAACGGAGAGTGGTTCTCAACTAGGAATGTTTTGAAAGGTAAAATGAATCATGAACAATGAATAATTGAGAAATACTTGAATCTTTCCAAAAATAGAACAAGGTTTACAAAATGCTTTTCTGCAAAATACTTGATCTTGCTTAAGCCTTACCTTGACTACCCTAAGCCTCTCATCCCTGAGTCTTCTTCCTTTTTCTTTAGTCGGGTAAGTCTTGTTGAGTACCCCAGTACTCAGGGTTTTGTTACCCATGCTGCAGGTATGACTGAGTCCCCGATGTGTCTTGCGCCCTGCTGCATGACCATCGTCCAGGAAGAGGCCGATGAGGCCGAAGAATAAATGTGCACCCTCGGGCTGGGTGGTTACAAGTATCTTTATTTCGTTGTACTCCGCTACGTTGCCTATTTTCGATTTTCCGAACATGGTTTGTAATAACTGCACCTCTCATCTTATTTGGAACCTCGGTTTGTAAAACTAATGTTATTTATGTCTTCCGCTCTGTATTCCGTTGTTATTTGTAAAAGTATCCAATGCTGTAACCGAAAGGTGAGATGATCCTGCGGACAATGGGCACTGATGCAGCCCGGTGACGAACTGCCTTGGTCACGTGGAACATAGGTTCGGCTGTCAGAGGTTGACAGGGACCCGTGGGCCATGGGATTAAGACCGTTCCGTCACAACGACTCCTCTGAACGCAGCCGACCAATCAGTTCCTACTTCTTTCTTACCCCTTCTCCAATCCACTTCCCCTTCCCGTTATAGCAGCCGAGAGCTGGTTGTTCATGTCGCCCGCCAATCAGGCCCAGAGTACTTCAGGTTGGGCTTTGGCACACGCTTGGGTCGGTTGGCCGTCTTTGGGCTTCTCCCTTCTGCGGCCCATTCAACAGAGGTAGATGCTCCTTTGCTTCTGGCTTCAGGGCTTGGAGTCGTCAGGTCATCAGCATACCTGACATTCCCCCTTCCTTGAGTACCGGCTTGTCCCCAAGCCAGGGCTGCCAGAAACTGTTATTTGAGCTCAGTCTCGAGTTCCCAGGTGGCCATGGAAGCGGGCCAGGAAGACCACTGAATCAGCACTTCGGAGATGATGTGATCACCATGAGGTTTCAAACGCCGCTGGAGAACTTTAACAGGGAACCTGAAAGCATCAGTAGTTATGGTAGAAGGAAGGTCAGGAGAAACCTGTAGATCAGGGGAGACAACCTTTTTGAGTTGAGACACATGAAAGACTGGGTGGACTGAAATGGTATCAGGGAGCAACAACTTATATGCCATTGAGCCTACTTTGGCCACAACAGTGTAAGGACTGAAATAGCGAAATGCAAGTTTGTGGCTGGCTCTTGTAGCAACAGATGTTTGAACATAGGGCTGAAGTTTGAGATAAACTAAATCACCCACTTCAAAAGATTCTCAGATCGATGTTTGTCGGTCTGCAACTTTTGTCTCTGTTGAGCTCTGAGCAGTTGTTGTTGAAGGAGATGGACCATAACATGCCTTTCCTTGAGCCACACTTGATGATCAGGAACAGCACAAGACTCCACGATATCAATGCCCAAATGTCGAGGTTGTTGGCCATACATTATCCCAAATGGAGTAGAGTTCAGAGAGGTATGATAGCTGACATTATACCAAAATTCTGCTAAGGCCAGCCATTGCTTCCAATGAGTAGGACAAGCATGCACAAAACACCTAAGGTAAGCTTCCAGGCATTGATTAACCCTCTTAGTCTGTCCATCAGTCTGTGGATGGTATGAAGTGCTCATCTTCAATTTGGTGTCTGTGAGTTTGAAAAGTTCCTACTACAGTGAACTAGTAAAAATTCTATCTCTGTTAGAGATTATGGCTTAAACCATGCAACTTGAAGACATTTTCCATATAAGCCACGACCACTTGTAAAGCAGTAAAAGG
This sequence comes from Coix lacryma-jobi var. lacryma-jobi, assembly GCA_009763385.1. Classification (NCBI taxonomy): domain Eukaryota; kingdom Viridiplantae; phylum Streptophyta; class Magnoliopsida; order Poales; family Poaceae; genus Coix; species Coix lacryma-jobi. The sequence goes on along the minus strand of CM019824.1, from coordinate 116,637,063 downwards.
AATAGGCTACTGCAAGGTAATAGTTTTAGATATGTGTGGTGTTGCTTGAATCAAACCTCTGCTGAATGTCTGGCACTACCGCTCTGGGGGCGGTACTGCCGCAACCCGGCACTGCCACACGGGCAGACAAGGTCTGAGCCAAGAAGCACCAAATCCATCATCTCTACTACCTCTTAGTGACCTACATTTCCTTCTACAGCCTCTAAGCACAACAACCATAGCGCATTTTGTAAATCGGGAAAACTAGGGTTAGGGATTTGAAATGTCACCTTGAGATGAGGATGAGGGGGGAAGAAGACCCATATGAAAGGGAGGGCGATGCTGCAGCAGAGGAGGTCGCCGTGCGGCACTGCCGATGGCCGGAACCGCCGGGGAAAAGCCCGGTGAAGAGTCGGCCGCCTTCTTCCCCTTGAGCGCCCGTGAGAGAGATAGAGAAAGAGAGAGGGTACCCGTGGATGAGAGTGAGTGAGAGAGGAGATAAGATGTGGAACCACAGGGCAGAAAAAGAAAATAGGTTTCCCTTTGGTCCCACATGGTAACAAGTCGATTTAGGTTGAAATGATAAGTCGCGGCACTGCCGCTCCAACCGCGGAACTGCCGGGGCCCGGCACTACCGCGGGTTGGCCCGGCACTGCTGGACAGCTACCACAGAGCAGATAGATCTCTAAATTACTACAACTCTTCCTTGGAGTGGACAAGTACTACTTGCATGTTATGACCAGTAACAGTTTAAACAATACAGAACAATGGTCATTTCGAGCAAGTCTCTCTTTCAAAGGTTTTGAAACACAATGTATAAAGATTTTTCAAATCAGCTTTGCCTAGGTCATACTAGTTGATCAATCAAGCATGCTAGGTTTTAAACTACGTTACGAGAGTCAAGGATATTTAGTTCACTCCTCAAAGCACAAAACCTTGACTCATCTAGAGGCTTAGTGAAGATATCGACTAGTTGTTTGTCGGTGCTCACATGACGAATTACGATATCTCCTTTGGTTTCGTGGTCTCTCAAGAAATGATGTTAGATGTCTATATGTTTGGTTCTTGAGTGACTCACTGGGTTGTTTGCAAGTTTTATGGCACTTTCATTGTCACACAAGAGTGGGATATGGGTACAATGACATCCAAAATCACGAAGGGTTTTCCTCATCCAGAGTAGTTGAGCACAACATGCACCCGCTGCCACATACTCGGCCTTGGCTGTGGAAAGGGCTACACAATTTTGCTTTTTAGAACTCCAAGACACTAGGGACCGTCCAAGAAATTGACATGTTCCAGAAGTGCTTTTCAATCTACTTTACAACCGACATAATCGGAATCCGAATAACCAAGTAGGTCGAACTTGGAGCCCTTGGGATACCACAAGCCAAGGTTTGGAGTGTGAACTAGATATCTCAAGATTCTCTTAACGGTCACTAAGTGACACTCTTTCGGGTTAGCTTGAAATCTAGCACACATGCACACACTAAGTATAATATCGGGCATAGATGCGCACAAATAGAGTAGAGAGCCGATCATGGAGCGATATACCTTGATGTCCATGACTTTTCCTTCCTCATTTAGATCAAGATGTCCATTAGTTGGCATGGGAGTCTTGTTAGGCTTAGCATTCACCATGTCAAACTTTCTCAACATATCATGGGTGTACTTGGTTTGGCAAAGAAAAGTTCCTTCCTTCACTTGCTTGATTTGAAAACCAAGGAAGAACTTGAGCTCACCCATCATAGACATCTCAAATCTCTTAGTCATGATCCTACTAAACTCATCACAAAAGGATTTGTTAGTACTACCAAATATTATGTCATCGACATATATTTGGCACACAAAAATATCTCCATTGACTTTATGAGTGAAGAGAGTAGGATCGGCTTTGCCTATTTCAAAGCCTTGTTTGAGCAAGAATTCCTTAAGGCATTCATACCATGCTCTAGGTGCTTGTTTAAGCCCATAGAGCGCCTTTTGGAGCTTGAAGACGTGGTTTGGGAATTTGGGATCTTCAAAACCTGGTGGTTGCTCGACATACACCAACTCTTGTATTGGGCTATTTAGGAATACACTCTTCACATCCATTTGATATAGCTTGAAGTTGTGATGGGCTGCATAGGCTAAGAGAATCCGAATGGCTTCAAGTCTAGCAACCAGCGCATATGTTTCTTCAAAGTCCAAACCCTCTACTTGAGTGAACCCTTGAGCAACCAATCTTGCCTTGTTCCTTGTCACCACACCTTCCTCATCTTGCTTGTTGCGGAAGACCCATTTGGTTCCAATAACATTGGTGTTTGGTCTTTCCACAAGTGACCATACTTGATTTCGCTTGAAGTTGTTGAGCTCTTCTTGCATGGCCATCACCCAATCTGAATCTCCAAGAGCTTCTTCTACCTTGAGAGGTTCCAAAGAGGAAACAAACGAGTAAAATTGACAAAAATTTGCCAAATGAGAGTGCGTTGTTACCCCCTTTCGAAGACTCCCAAGAATGTTGTCAACGGGGTGATCTCGTTGAATAGTTTGCTTGAGCCTTGGATGATCAATGGGTTCTGCTTCATCTTCTGCATTTTCTTCATCTTGTTCGAAGATGGGTGTAGGTTTACCCCATGAATTGGGGTAGCTGCAGCACCCCCTAGGAGTTCCCGGCACTGCTGGGAAAAGCCCGGCACTACCGTGGCCCGGGACTGCCGGGGTCATGTCCGGCACTGCCGGGGTCTGTGAATCAGTAGACCTAGCAGGGGCTTCATCTTGAGGACCATCTTGTTCAGTAGCTTGCTATTCTTGTGGCCGTATATCACCAATAGCTAACTGCTTGATTGCTTCGCAAGGTGGTTCCTCATTTCCTACAACAATCTCATCAATTTGCTCTACTTGAGAGCCATTAGATTCATCAAACGTCGCATCTATCGCTATTTCAACCTTGCTGGAAGCTTTGTTGAAAACACGATAGGCATGCTCGTTTGATCCATAACCAAGAAGAAAACCTTCATCAACTTTAGATGCAAACTTGGAGGTTTTGGGCCTCTTGTTCAATATGAAACATTTGCACCCAAAAACTCTAAAGTAAGACACCTTTGGCTTGTTACCGGTGAGCAGCTCATAGGAGGTCTTCTTTCTTCTCTTGTGGAGGTAGAGGCAGTTAATTGCATGGCAAGCGGTATTGACGGCTTCGGCCCAAAAGATGTCCGGCATCTTGTACTCATCTAGCATCGTCCTTGCCATGTCAATGAGTGTTCTATTCTACCTCTCCACAATGCCATTTTGTTGAGGGGTGTATGGAACTGAGAACTCATGCTTGATGCCCTCATCATCAAGAAACTCTTCCACTTGGGTGTTTCTAAATTCGGTTCCATTGTCACTACGAACTTTCTTGATTTTGAAACCGAATTCTCTTTGGGCTCTTCTTATGAACATCTTAACCTTCTCTTGCACACTCTTGTCATGCAAAAAGAATACCCAAGTGAAACGACAAAAGTCATCAACAATAACAAGACCATGTTTGTTACCGCCGATGCTAAGGTAGGCAACCGGTCCAAAGAGATCCATATGAATCAATTTCAATGGATATGTAGTAGTGTCATAGCTCTTTGGTGGGTGAGGTACGCCTACTTGTTTTCCGGCTTGGCAAGCTCCACATATTCTGTGTTTCTCAAAATCAACATTTGTTAGTCCTAGAATATGGTTGTCCTTTTGAAGTTTGACCAAGTTCCTCATCCGAACATGAGCTAGTCAGCGATGCCATAACCAACCCATGCTAGATTTTGCCACTAAACAAGTCTCAAGTTTGGCTTCACTTTTGTTGAAATCCACCAAGTAAAGCCTCCCTTTCATACAACCCGTAAAGACAATAGAGTGAAGGACCGAGAATGCAATAGCAAGGCGACCAGAGGGGGGGGGGGGGGGTGAATGGGAGCTCAAAAATTTCTCTCGAAACTTTGGCCTTTTGTCCCCAAAATCAACCCCAAGAGCTTCGATCGAAACCGTGATGCCCACGACCCTTGGAAGAGGGTGGATGATCCCTAGGATCACAGCGAGGCACCACAAAGCGATAGTGAACCAAACGTCAAAAGCACCGGCACAAGTTTGACCCTCAAAAATCAAGTCCCGAACGTAGATAGACGGCTACGTCGAGAAATCCCCAAATACCTATGCTAACAAGTAGCAAAGATACCTAGAGAGGTTCCTTGATCAACTCTAGGGCCAAACGGAAAGTCCGGAAACCAAGCGAAGAAGCCGGAAGAGCAAACACACCAAACCGCAACGAACAGCCAACTCGCGGACTGTCCGGACCTGGGATCCCGGACTGTCCGCCCCTACTGCGGACTGTTCGCGAGGGGTTGGCGGACTGTCCGCCGGCCAAACACCAGAAACAGCAACCCTGCTGGAACCTCCCTGAGTGATCCCGGACTGTCCGAGGATCACAACGGCAGACTGTCCGCCGGTCAAATTTTGGCACAATTCACCGAGACACGCAGCCAGTGAACAGTCTTAGTCCCGATGCGCGGACTGTCCGTGGTACCAGGCGCGGACTGTCCGCGACCTTGCAGAGAGGGCGATTTTGGTCGCCCTTCTCCCAAAACTTCTCCAAATTGATCCAAACCAAAATCCCTTGTTCCCAAACTTGGAGAGGATGTTCACGAGGTAGTTAGGAGACTATCCCCAAGAAATCATCTGCTCAAAACGATTCAATCAACGGGAAATCGAAAGGGGAGAAGTATGAACGAAAAAGCATCACGAAAACGAAATCAACCCGATCTACTTGTTCGTGAGGAGTTAGATGAATTCCTTCGGTGGAAATGATCTCCTCACTATAAAGAACAAGTTGATTCAAACAGATTTCGCAAACACGCAATAGAGAGGGAGATCGAGTGACGGGAAAATCACGGAGAAACGAAGAACGCGAAGAACACGAACAAAACGCGAATCAAGTCATCGATCTGCAACCGTGTGGCTACCACACGCTACAACAGTGAGGTTACGACCTCACTTCCTCAAAATCTCCAGTACACAGAGGTATGGTTCTCTGCGGATCTCAGCTAGCTACAGTAGGGGATTGGGAGAGCAGGAAACCCTAGAAGCAAAGAGCAAATGACTGAGATAGAATGGGAGGAGGGTGTCTCCCTCTACTTATCCTAATTCTAATTCCTACTCTACCCCTCAACTAATTACAGAGCGAACCAGCTAAACCCTAGGGTTATTCTGGACCAACTCATGGTAGGTGGTGATCCGACGGCCACGCCCGCACAACTAGTAGTGTTGCCTCGACGCAACCTCACCGATTGCCGCCACGTGCCGCCACCGCTCTGCTTGTCCTTTTCCAGACGTCGCACCCCCCGTTTTGTGGCCCAAACCGGGAAACCAGCCTTCACAGCCAACCCCCGGTTTTGAGGCCCAAACCGGGAAACCAGCCATCCATGGCCTGAGTTTTGAGGCCCAAACTCAGCAAACCCGCAGCACCCAGGTTTTGAGGCCCAAACCTGGAAACCGTCCTCAGCCCGAGTTTTGTGGCCCAAACTCGAAAACCATCAGCACCCAGGTTTTGAGGCCCAAACCTGGAAACCGTCCACTCGGTGGTTTTTCTGTGGCTCAACCACCAAACCGAGCCGTAGAAGGGATGCACCGCCCGTGCACCCCGTCCACCCGCAAGTCTTCGCTCGTCGCTGTCCCAGGCTGTTAGGCACCACAGCTGATCCTCAGGCCACCGGTCCCTCAGTCCAAGCCTCACGTTCGCCCTTCGCCACTCTCGGTCCATCGACACAGCACGTCTCTACTTGACCTTCACCTTGCCTTCGATCACTGTATCCGTGCTCGACACCTGCACAACACAAGCCAAAGAACACGCGCATTATCCCAGTTGACAATCACTCATCACTCAGAGACTCTGCATACACCCATGTATCCGCAATCTCCCCCTTGATGAGTGCATTGTCAACTACCAACACAAACCGTAGTGGAATAGAAGAAAGAAGGAAGAAAGAAAGTGAACTCAACCAAATGACTGAAAAGCATAGCAAAGCCGAAGAAGGTCAAGTGGTAATGACCAGAACAACTTGGTCCCCAAAGACATGGGCAACGGCTCGACGCAACCAAGCAAAGCAAAGCTAGCCCTCAAGAAGAGGTAGAACAGGCTCAACACCGCTAGCGAGAAAACTCGATATCAACTGAAACAGCATAAAGACAAGGTTGCTAGTTCCTCAAGAAAGAGGCAAAGGCTCAACACAACTAGCTACCAAAACTGCTCCAAATCAATTGGACAACAAAGCCAAAAATGCTAGTCCCTCAAGACAGAGGCACAGAGGCTCAACACAACTAGCAGAAAAGCTCCGAACCAATTGGAAGATCCAAACAACCTCAAAATCGAGCAAACTCCCTCTCAAGCTCCCCCTCCAATAGTGCACACAACTAGGAGTTGATCTTATGATTTGAGAGAATTTCTCCCCCTTAGTTGAAAATGCACCAAACAAACAGATTTCTCCCCCTTGATAGAAGAACTCTCCATCCAAATGCATATGAGTCAAAATGCAAGTTAGCAGCTTCAGAAACATAATTGATAGAATATGAAGATGCTTGACAAAGTGCTGATCCGATGACTCAATAATAAGCACAAAAATGCTAGCAAAGGCTCAAACTGATCACCAAATACGAAATATGAACATATGAGCAAAGTGAGCAGTCTTTAGCCAAAAATGTATTCACCATCAAAATAGCACTACACATGTATAGATAGGAAGTCAGACAAGTGCTAAACATGTATACAAGGTGAACTATCCCTAGCAAAGTTTAATCATCATGCTATAGAATGAAACATAGACTTGTGCATTTAGATTTTATCGGAGTTGCAGCGGTTAAATTACACAAGTTCAAATTTCAGCATGTGATTGCGAGAGGTTGAAAACTTGTCATTGCCTAACTTTTCAACTGTGCGAAGCCTATGCAGAAGCAATGTAACACCTCTGGTGTTTAATAAGTAATTAACCTGACATATCATCATCATTAGCATCATTAATCATCTTGATCATGATTTCATGTGTATGCATTTGCTTAGTGTATCATTTTATGTGATGTACCTCTATTGCAAAAACCCTTATTAGCCCACTTCTTCCTATAGGGGCAAAATGGTAATTTCACCTCTGTGCCTAGTTCTATGTAATTCTTGTTCAAATTTAAGTGTCCTGATGTTTGTTGCTTTGATCAAAGTTCAGAAATCAGATTTGATTTGAATTTCCTTTTGCAAAACCCTAAAATCCCAAATCCTGGATTTATTCCCTTTTTGATAATTTTTTTCAAAATTCAAAATTTTGAGTTGGTTCAAAAAGCAAAGTTGTGCATCTGACCTAGAGGAACAACTTTGGTATTTACAGATTTCCATGTTTCTATATAAAATTTGAAGTAAATTCAAATTCATTCAAATTCCAGTTTTTGTCCCCTTTTCAGTTTTAAAAATTTATTCAAAAACTATTGAGTTTCAGAAAAAGTGTATATTAGCAAAGTTATAGGTTTTGTCAAATGGAACAACTTTCATATATAAAGATTTTCAAGTTTCAGTTTGAAATCCAAAGTAATTTTTATTTGAATCAAATTTGAAAAGTGTTCCCTTTTCTGTTTTTGAATGTAGTTCAAAAACTATTTGGAATTTGAAAATGTTCATATTGACAAAGTTGTAGATCTCTTTTTTCTGAACAACTTTGGTATTTTGAGTTTTTGTCGCACAGTTCAAATTTTGGGAGATTTTTGCAAAATCCAGAGTTCAGCCAAAAGTCAAACCCTAAGACCTAGCCTGTTCATCTTCCACCTACGGCTAGGGGGCCCCGGCCATGGCCGCGCGACAGCGCCGCCTGCGCCACGCGCGCCTGGCAGCCGCACGCCGCCCCCGACTTGTCGCCCGCGCCCGCGACATCTCTTTCGCACCCGCACGCGCACAGTTGACCTCCGCCCCGTCCCCCACTGTTTCCCCGCGCGTCGCCGCCGCGTGGCCGTCGCCGGCGAACGCACGCCCGAGCCCCGGCTGCACGCCGTCCTTCCCGCCAGAGCGCAATCGAGTGCGCACGCTCTCGCCGAGCTTATCCACCCACCCCCGTGTTCTCTACCGGCCCCTGGCCGCGGCTATATAAGCCGCCGGAGCCCCGAGCTCCTCACTCACCTCCGCCACCGTGGCCGGCCTACTCCAGACACTCCGCCGCTCCACCTTCTAGCCCGAAAGCTCCGCCATGAGCTCGTGAAGCTTTCCCACCCCCCAATTTCACCTTCCCCGCCTCCTATCGCCCGGCGTAAGCTCGTCGTCCCCATCTCCGGCAGAAACCCGGTGAACTCGGGTTCGTGGAATTCGCCGTCTCCGGCCTTGATCATCTCCCTCCGACCCTCGCATTCGCTTCCCTGTCTCCGTGCGGCTCTAACCTGGCCTTTGCGGCTCTGTTTGATGCCCAGGGTCGCCACTGCGCCGATCGCCGCCGCTCGCCGTCCGCCGGTCATCGCCGTTCGTCCACCTCCGTTCATCCCCTCACCTCGCCGAGTTCCTTGATCGACGCGGGTGAGCCCTCTGATCACGCTCGTGCCCTCAGCTCTGCCGCGGAGTGCCCAGTTTGGCCGGCGTAAACGCGCCGCCGCGCTCGGGTCACCGCCGGCGAGCAGAGTGCCGCCGTTGTCGTCTTCACCCTCGAGCACGAGTCGAGCCTTACCCTCGAGCCCTGCCTCCGACACGTGGTAAGCATCCGAGCCTCCGGCCTCTGCTTCCACTCCGTTTCGCCCGAGCCCTCCCCCAGTCAGGTCTCGGACGGAGGCTTGTTTTTCCGTCTCGCCCGAGCCTTCCGTCTCGCCCGAGACCGCTTCGCCCGAGCCCAAGCCTCGGCGACGCATGCTCTCCGCTTCGCCCGAGTCAGGCCTCGGACGGAGGCTCACTTCTCCGTCTCGCCCGAGCCTCCGGGCCAGGCCTCGGACGAAGCTATCGCCTCCGTCTCGACCGAGCCCGTCTCGCCCGAGCCCGCGCGATTCGCCGAGCCCGGCCTAGAAGGAGCACAGTGCTCTTCTCTTTTTCTGAGAAATGTGAATAGTGTTCTGTTTTCTCTTTTTTGTATGATTTTCTGTGTGCATCCAAAAATTCTGAAATTTTTGTGGTAGACTCTTTATGCTCTGGAGTATTTTATAAAAATATGAAACTTGAGTTTTGTGCAAAAATTTGAAAATGTAAAATTCCCCTTTTAATTGAAAAATGAAGGTTTTGGTATTTTTGGAGAGTGATTTATAACTCCAAAAATCATGAGACAAATTTTTGTGAGCTTCTTATGCCATGTTTAGTCTCTGGTAAAATTTTGAAGTCTTTTTGAACAAGTTGATTTTTGAGCTTTTATTTTAATTGTTAAATAGTGCCTTTTGCTAATTAATGTCTGATTTTATTTGAGCACCTTAATGACCTCCAAAAATTATGAAATTTGTTTTGCCATCTATCTACACCATAATGAACTTATGTGATTAATTTGGTAATTTTTGGAGCAACTTCATAAAATGACCTTTTAAATAATTAAGAAAAATAGAAAGAAATGATTAGGGTTCATGTATATGCCCTGTTTTGCATTGTTCATGCTAGCATACTCATGTGCATGCATCATTGCATTCGTATAGTCACCGAAGAAGGAGTCAAGATCAAGGCAGCCGCCGACGAACCTGTCCCTGAGGCTACCCCGAGCTTCGACTCCTGCGGTCCGCCCTCGAGCCCGCTCTCTTTAAGGCAAGCCCCGGTGCATTTAACCCTTCCATTTATAAAATGTTTTCCTTAAATGCTTTTGAGTTAAATTACTGCATTAGGTTATAGGAGTTGTGTGATGACCTATTGCCTCCTGCATTATTTACCTCCACCAAAAGATCCACCCGCCTTGTTTTAAAAACTATTTGCAAAATGCTTAGTGATGCTATACTATAGATTTGCAATAAAATGTCATTTTCAAAAGTGTGATCACTTAAGAATCTTTATGGGATTTTGGCTTTACTCCCACTATTGGCTAAGTATCTGATCCGTACTTAGTCAATGGGAAGGAGAGGTTGTCCTTGCGTACGGTGCCGTCATGTTGTAGTCCGGGACTCAACAGTTGACACCGACCGGGACAGGGTTGAAAAACCGACAGGACCTGTACTCTTGGGTTAGAGTCCCGAGGTGCTTGTCGCTGGCGGAAAAATGTAGGGACCATCCGTATGGGGGCCTGCTGGCCAAGACTTGCAACTATTCACATACTACGGAAAGCTCTGGCTCCGAGGAATCCATTATTGGACCGACAACCGCGCACTGGGAGTGGAGAGATGGCGGAAGTAGCATGTACCCACGTGGGTTAGAGTCCCGGATTGGAGTGGTGTACTGTACTTCCGGGTGGCGTAGGACCGGGCCCAATCTTGGAGGAATCGTGGAAGACGAGTTGGCATATGCAAGCTTGGGTGCTACATATGCAGTGTGAATAAGGATCCTCAGCTGAGTATTCTTTATCCGGATTAACGTTGCTCCTCGGTTATGGAGACTTGGTCACTGACTGTCAACGGAGAGTGGTTCTCAACTAGGTATGTTTTGAAATGTAAAATGAATCATGGACAATGAAGAACTGAGGAATACTTGAACCTTTCCAAAATAAAAACAAGTTTTACAAGATGCTTTTTCTGCAACAGGACCTGTACTCTTGGGTTAGAGTCCCGAGGTGCTTGTTGCTGGCGGAAAAACGCAAAATGCTTTTTCTGCAAATTTCTCGATCTTGTTCAAGCCTTACCTAAGCCTTTCATTCCTGAGTCTCCTCCCCTTTTTCTTTGACGGGTAAGTCTTGTTGAGTACCCCAGTACTCAGGGTTTGTTAACCCCTGTTGCAGGTTTCTAATAGGTGGCGTTGATCCTGATCATGTCAGTGGGCTTGACGTGATCTGGTTGTTCCTCATCTCCAACTTAGGTACTCCACCTAAGTGTGGTTCTGTAATACTACTCTACTTCCGCAACACCAGTTATTTTTATGTAAAAAGTAACATCTTCATAATTTGTAAAGTTTATCTATCTTGCTTCCGCACTCCGATGGTATTTTGTATCAACTGTTGTAATGTTGTAATTATTCCAACCTTTATGATGATGGTCCTGTGGCTCGTGGATAATTCGGGGTCTCCGCAGGGACACCCGACGGATCATTCCAGTAACGTGTTTCATTTGCACAGTCATTGGGCTCCGTACGACGATGACGTGTGCAGGTGGGCCACATTATTGGGAGGTTCTGCCACAGAATGGTATCAGAGCAGGATTGTCATCAAAGGAAGACTGGTTGCAACATTACTTTTGAAAAACTTCAAAATGATTTCTTAACCTAAAAGTTTTTGGAAATAACAAATTAAAAAAAAATGATCCTTCCCTAAGTTTCTTGCTTTGCTGGAAGACTTCGTGAAGACTATACTAGTGATTCCGATAGAAGGTACCAAGTCAGTGAAGCTGGTATATAAAGTATAGCCCTATATCTAACTAACAGGTGGAGACAGAGATCTCCTATCAGTGAGAGGTCGTATAGGACGAGCATGCATCATATCATACATAATGTGCTTCTTCTCAAAATATAAAAACAGCTATGATCCCCGATAGTTGATCGTCCCTAGATTCTGTTGCTTTTGCTACTTTCATTCCATATGTTCCTAATCTTTGGGAATTTTTGGATATCTTTCATACACTCTACCACATAAAGTCAGAATCATGGTAAAGTCCTTGGTTCTTCTGGAAAGCGCGTGTCATGCCTTGAATTGGCACGTGCTGGTTGCTTGGTGTCGTGAAAACGACGAATGGTGGTTGAAAGTTATTGAAATTGTGTTCTTTGAAAGAACCCTGATCTATGGACCGGATAAAAGCGTGGGAACCTGAAGTCGCCTATGGATGGCCACCATAGAGCGTTACGGCCAGGTGCTCGCTAATATCCAGGCCTATAGTCATAATTCCTTCTAGTCCACTATGAAAGTGCTTTCATCCCTGAATGCCCGAAAGGGAGTTCAAAGCCACTTTCCTTGTAGTTATAACCAACCTTGTTTCTGGTTATAATTTCCTTCTTATGGAAATAAGGGATATAGAAGTTGTGCTCTATTATGGTTGGCGACCACGGTGCCGCGACGGAACCCAAAGAATCCTGTGTGCCGGATTGCACAAGTTTCCATTGGGTGCGCGCAGGTATCGAGGTCTACAGTTATGATCTATTATAACCCACAGCTAATGTACGCTCTCTCTTGATTCTTGATAATTTTTTCTTGCTCCACTCAAATGTCTTCTACCTTGCTACTTGCAACCGCGTTCTGATCCCAGTTGTAATCCCAACCGCAACCCAGTTACCTTGTGAACTCCTTGCGAGAAACAAGTGTGACACATTTTTTTTTATTTACTCAACCCCAGCCTTTAAGCACTTCTTAAATCTCGGGACGAGATTTCTTTTAGGGGGGAAGGCTGTAACACCTCTGGTGTTTAATAAGTAATTAACCTGACATATCATCATCATTAGCATCATTAATCATCTTGATCATGATTTCATGTGTATGCATTTGCTTAGTGTATCATTTTATGTGATGTACCTCTATTGCAAAAACCCTTATTAGCCCACTTCTTCCTATAGGGGCAAAATGGTAATTTCACCTCTGTGCCTAGTTCTATGTAATTCTTGTTCAAATTTAAGTGTCCTGATGTTTGTTGCTTTGATCAAAGTTCAGAAATCAGATTTGATTTGAATTTCCTTTTGCAAAACCCTAAAATCCCAAATCCTGGATTTATTCCCTTTTTGATAATTTTTTTCAAAATTCAAAATTTTGAGTTGGTTCAAAAAGCAAAGTTGTGCATCTGACCTAGAGGAACAACTTTGGTATTTACAGATTTCCATGTTTCTATATAAAATTTGAAGTAAATTCAAATTCATTCAAATTCCAGTTTTTGTCCCCTTTTCAGTTTTAAAAATTTATTCAAAAACTATTGAGTTTCAGAAAAAGTGTATATTAGAAAAGTTATAGGTTTTGTCAAATGGAACAACTTTCATATATAAAGATTTTCAAGTTTCAGTTTGAAATCCAAAGTAATTTTTATTTGAATCAAATTTGAAAAGTGTTCCCTTTTCTGTTTTTGAATGTAGTTCAAAAACTATTTGTAATTTGAAAATGTTCATATTGACAAAGTTGTAGATCTCTTTTTTCTGAACAACTTTGGTATTTTGAGTTTTTGTCGCACAGTTCAAATTTTGGGAGATTTTTGCAAAATCCAGAGTTCAGCCAAAAGTCAAACCCTAAGACCTAGCCTGTTCATCTTCCACCTACAGCTAGGGGGCCCCGGCCATGGCCGCGCGACAGCGCCGCCTGCGCCACGCGCGCCTGGCAGCCGCACGCCGCCCCCGACTTGTCGCCCGCGCCCGCGACATCTCTTTCGCACCCGCACGCGCACAGTTGACCTCCGCCCCGTCCCCCACTGTTTCCCCGCGCGTCGCCGCCGCGTGGCCGTCGCCGGCGAACGCACGCCCGAGCCCCGGCTGCACGCCGTCCTTCCCGCCAGAGCGCAATCGAGTGCGCACGCTCTCGCCGAGCTTATCCACCCACCCCCGTGTTCTCTACCGGCCCCTGGCCGCGGCTATATAAGCCGCCGGAGCCCCGAGCTCCTCACTCACCTCCGCCACCGTGGCCGGCCTACTCCAGACACTCCGCCGCTCCACCTTCTAGCCCGAAAGCTCCGCCATGAGCTCGTGAAGCTTTCCCACCCCCCAATTTCACCTTCCCCGCCTCCTATCGCCCGGCGTAAGCTCGTCGTCCCCATCTCCGGCAGAAACCCGGTGAACTCGGGTTCGTGGAATTCGCCGTCTCCGGCCTTGATCATCTCCCTCCGACCCTCGCATTCGCTTCCCTGTCTCCGTGCGGCTCTAACCTGGCCTTTGCGGCTCTGTTTGATGCCCAGGGTCGCCACTGCGCCGATCGCCGCCGCTCGCCGTCCGCCGGTCATCGCCGTTCGTCCACCTCCGTTCATCCCCTCACCTCGCCGAGTTCCTTGATCGACGCGGGTGAGCCCTCTGATCACGCTCGTGCCCTCAGCTCTGCCGCGGAGTGCCCAGTTTGGCCGGCGTAAACGCGCCGCCGCGCTCGGGTCACCGCCGGCGAGCAGAGTGCCGCCGTTGTCGTCTTCACCCTCGAGCACGAGTCGAGCCTTACCCTCGAGCCCTGCCTCCGACACGTGGTAAGCATCCGAGCCTCCGGCCTCTGCTTCCACTCCGTTTCGCCCGAGCCCTCCCCCAGTCAGGTCTCGGACGGAGGCTTGTTTTTCCGTCTCGCCCGAGCCTTCCGTCTCGCCCGAGACCGCTTCGCCCGAGCCCAAGCCTCGGCGACGCATGCTCTCCGCTTCGCCCGAGTCAGGCCTCGGACGGAGGCTCACTTCTCCGTCTCGCCCGAGCCTCCGGGCCAGGCCTCGGACGAAGCTATCGCCTCCGTCTCGACCGAGCCCGTCTCGCCCGAGCCCGCGCGATTCGCCGAGCCCGGCCTAGAAGGAGCACAGTGCTCTTCTCTTTTTCTGAGAAATGTGAATAGTGTTCTGTTTTCTCTTTTTTGTATGATTTTCTGTGTGCATCCAAAAATTCTGAAATTTTTGTGGTAGACTCTTTATGCTCTGGAGTATTTTATAAAAATATGAAACTTGAGTTTTGTGCAAAAATTTGAAAATGTAAAATTCCCCTTTTAATTGAAAAATGAAGGTTTTGGTATTTTTGGAGAGTGATTTATAACTCCAAAAATCATGAGACAAATTTTTGTGAGCTTCTTATGCCATGTTTAGTCTCTGGTAAAATTTTGAAGTCTTTTTGAACAAGTTGATTTTTGAGCTTTTATTTTAATTGTTAAATAGTGCCTTTTGCTAATTAATGTCTGATTTTATTTGAGCACCTTAATGACCTCCAAAAATTATGAAATTTGTTTTGCCATCTATCTACACCATAATGAACTTATGTGATTAATTTGGTAATTTTTGGAGCAACTTCATAAAATGACCTTTTAAATAATTAAGAAAAATAGAAAGAAATGATTAGGGTTCATGTATATGCCCTGTTTTGCATTGTTCATGCTAGCATACTCATGTGCATGCATCATTGCATTCGTATAGTCACCGAAGAAGGAGTCAAGATCAAGGCAGCCGCCGACGAACCTGTCCCTGAGGCTACCCCGAGCTTCGACTCCTGCGGTCCGCCCTCGAGCCCGCTCTCTTTAAGGCAAGCCCCGGTGCATTTAACCCTTCCATTTATAAAATGTTTTCCTTAAATGCTTTTGAGTTAAATTACTGCATTAGGTTATAGGAGTTGTGTGATGACCTATTGCCTCCTGCATTATTTACCTCCACCAAAAGATCCACCCGCCTTGTTTTAAAAACTATTTGCAAAATGCTTAGTGATGCTATACTATAGATTTGCAATAAAATGCCATTTTCAAAAGTGTGATCACTTAAGAATCTTTATGGGATTTTGGCTTTACTCCCACTATTGGCTAAGTATCTGATCCGTACTTAGTCAATGGGAAGGAGAGGTTGTCCTTGCGTACGGTGCCGTCATGTTGTAGTCCGGGACTCAACAGTTGACACCGACCGGGACAGGGTTGAAAAACCGACAGGACCTGTACTCTTGGGTTAGAGTCCCGAGGTGCTTGTCGCTGGCGGAAAAATGTAGGGACCATCCGTATGGGGGCCTGCTGGCCAAGACTTGCAACTATTCACATACTACGGAAAGCTCTGGCTCCGAGGAATCCATTATTGGACCGACAACCGCGCACTGGGAGTGGAGAGATGGCGGAAGTAGCATGTACCCACGTGGGTTAGAGTCCCGGATTGGAGTGGTGTACTGTACTTCCGGGTGGCGTAGGACCGGGCCCAATCTTGGAGGAATCGTCGAAGACGAGTTGGCATATGCAAGCTTGGGTGCTACATATGCAGTGTGAATAGGGATCCTCAGCTGAGTATTCTTTATCCGGATTAACGTTGCTCCTCGGTTATGGAGACTTGGTCACTGACTGTCAACGGAGAGTGGTTCTCAACTAGGTATGTTTTGAAATGTAAAATGAATCATGGACAATGAAGAACTGAGGAATACTTGAACCTTTCCAAAATAAAAACAAGTTTTACAAGATGCTTTTTCTGCAACAGGACCTGTACTCTTGGGTTAGAGTCCCGAGGTGCTTGTTGCTGGCGGAAAAACGCAAAATGCTTTTTCTGCAAATTTCTCGATCTTGTTCAAGCCTTACCTAAGCCTTTCATTCCTGAGTCTCCTCCCCTTTTTCTTTGACGGGTAAGTCTTGTTGAGTACCCCAGTACTCAGGGTTTGTTAACCCCTGTTGCAGGTTTCTAATAGGTGGCGTTGATCCTGATCATGTCAGTGGGCTTGACGTGATCTGGTTGTTCCTCATCTCCAACTTAGGTACTCCACCTAAGTGTGGTTCTGTAATACTACTCTACTTCCGCAACACCAGTTATTTTTATGTAAAAAGTAACATCTTCATAATTTGTAAAGTTTATCTATCTTGCTTCCGCACTCCGATGGTATTTTGTATCAACTGTTGTAATGTTGTAATTATTCCAACCTTTATGATGATGGTCCTGTGGCTCGTGGATAATTCGGGGTCTCCGCAGGGACACCCGACGGATCATTCCAGTAACGTGTTTCATTTGCACAGTCATTGGGCTCCGTACGACGATGACGTGTGCAGGTGGGCCACATTATTGGGAGGTTCTGCCACAGAATGGTATCAGAGCAGGATTGTCATCAAAGGAAGACTGGTTGCAACATTACTTTTGAAAAACTTCAAAATGATTTCTTAACCTAAAAGTTTTTGGAAATAACAAATTAAAAAAAAATGATCCTTCCCTAAGTTTCTTGCTTTGCTGGAAGACTTCGTGAAGACTATACTAGTGATTCCGATAGAAGGTACCAAGTCAGTGAAGCTGGTATATAAAGTATAGCCCTATATCTAACTAACAGGTGGAGACAGAGATCTCCTATCAGTGAGAGGTCGTATAGGACGAGCATGCATCATATCATACATAATGTGCTTCTTCTCAAAATATAAAAACAGCTATGATCCCCGATAGTTGATCGTCCCTAGATTCTGTTGCTTTTGCTACTTTCATTCCATATGTTCCTAATCTTTGGGAATTTTTGGATATCTTTCATACACTCTACCACATAAAGTCAGAATCATGGTAAAGTCCTTGGTTCTTCTGGAAAGCGCGTGTCATGCCTTGAATTGGCACGTGCTGGTTGCTTGGTGTCGTGAAAACGACGAATGGTGGTTGAAAGTTATTGAAATTGTGTTCTTTGAAAGAACCCTGATCTATGGACCGGATAAAAGCGTGGGAACCTGAAGTCGCCTATGGATGGCCACCATAGAGCGTTACGGCCAGGTGCTCGCTAATATCCAGGCCTATAGTCATAATTCCTTCTAGTCCACTATGAAAGTGCTTTCATCCCTGAATAGTCACAATCTAAAGATTATATACATGAAGCTCTGAATGTAAATATGCAAGATGAAATGCAAGGATGCATGAAGAACCCAAAAGAAAGAAAGAGAGTCTGTTAACACCAGATTTTCGCACGCACGAGAAGATGACAAGAGGGCCCAGCCAGCAATAAGGGTAGCATTCGGTAAACGACCGGGCGGTCGGCTAGTTTTCGGGACTTCGGCAAATGCCTGTATAATTGGCTGTTTTGCGAAACGGTGACTCCATTCGGAAAATGAAAATAGCTTGCGCAAGAAAATACATAACAATGGAGGACGCTGAGAAGAATAGGAATGGTATTTGTATCTTTCCAAAATTCGTTGTATGAGTCATAATCGTTTAGGACTCATGTTTCGTCCAGGGTATAAATATAAACCCTCGACCATTGTAAGATTGTTCACAACCATATCAATACAAACCGGCCCCGTGCCACCTTCGAGTCCTTAGTCGTGTTGTCGAGTTCTTCGAGAGGAATCATCGATCCGTCGACCTCCGTAAGTACCAGCAACCTTGCCATCATGTCTAGTATCATGCGGTGGATTTAGATATGATGCAAGTAGTCTCGTATGTTAAGCTTAGTATCGTGCGACAGATTTAAGCTTATGACGGGAAGTTATTGCTTATGCCTTGTATCGTGCGGCGGATTAAGTCATGAGTAAAAATAGTTATCGGCTCTATTAGATTTGGCAGATCCAATAGATTCATTAAGTTATCATGTGTTATATGTTTTATTTATTTAATTCTTGTAACACTCTTTTGCCCAATCTAGATTGATCTTTGTTCGGCCTTGTCGCACGAGTTTGCTTGTGCTCTCTTTTAATCATAAGATCATGATGGCTGAATCAACTTTCAATCTGGATTGTTACATGTTGCGGGTTCATGCATATCAATCATGGTTAGGCTTTGATGAAACTAGGTGTCGTGCGGCAGATGCAGGTTTTAGATGAGTTTAATCGTGCTTGCTTGTTTGTTCCTTCTTCATGGACCCCAACTCGGCTGGTTTGCCGATATTGGTTAAGCTTACACGAGTAATGAGCCTTTATAGATCTGTTAAAATATATGCATACTTCTAGCTTGTTATAATTAGATTGTATCATGCGGTGGATTAATATAATTATAAGAAGTGGTGTAGGCTTATAGCAAGTGGTATCATGCGGTGGATTAGCTTCGCTTGAGTTTATGCCTGACCGGTTCATGAAGACTAAATGTTCGGCAGATTAGTTGGATTAGCCTATGCAGGTGTTATTTGAATAGATCTATATTTGCAAGTTACCTGTTTATAATATCTTTAATTTGTTCAAGCATGTCTTTCTTTACATATGCATTCGGTAGTTAATATGCTTCACATACTCTGTTCTCATACTAGCCGAATGACTTTATAAACATGCTCTGACAGACAGCTTCTATAGCTGTGTGCCGTCGTGATTGGCTTTCAAAGCCGTACATATGGAACTGTCTGGTTTTATCTGGCATGTTCCAAAGGTATTCTCATAGTTTTTTCTCCCTTGTTGGTTTTTAGGTCAAACCGACTGGCACGTCTCCGGATTCAGCACATTCCGGGCACCCGATTGAAGCTAGCTTTTCGGCTTGCTGTGTGCTTGGCGCGAGGTGTCATGTTTTGCGTCAACACACTTTTTGGCACGCCCGGTGGGACACGAAAGCTCATGCAAGTGATTGATTCTCAAAGCAATCCTTGGATGGATAACCCAATTGACGGAAACGAAGGGAAATTGGGACAAGGCTTTATGTCGGCTGATAAGTTAGAAGAAGTGAATATCGGTAGTGAAGCTGAAGCGAGACCGATATATGTCAGCACCAGTTTGGATCCAGAATGTAGATTGAAATTGATAAATCTTTTGAAGGAGTTCAAAGATTGTTTTGCATGGGATTACACAGAGATGCCTGGATTAGATCACTCCATTGTTGAACATCGGCTACCAATCAAACCTGGGTATCGTCCTTATAAGCAACCTCCTCGGAAGATTTTTAAGGAAGAGGTACTGGCCGATGTGAAAAAAGAAATTGAGAGTTTATTGAAAGCGGATTTCATTCGACCATGCAGATATGCAGATTGGATTTCGAATATAGTTCCAGTGTATAAAAAGAATGGAAAGATGAGGGTCTGCATTGATTTTAGAGATCTCAATAAAGCTACTCCAATGGATAATTACCCGATGTCGGTTGCTGAGTTGCTTGTTGATGCAGCAGCTGATTACGAAGTCATCAGCTTTATGGACGATAACGCTGGATACAATCAGATCTTTATGGCAATAGAAGACATTTCAAAGACAGCTTTTAGATGTCCCGGTCATATTGGTTTGTTTGAATGGGTTGTGATGACATTTGGATTGAAGAATGCCAGCGCAACTTATCAAAGGGCTATGAACTACATCTTCCATGAGTTGATCGGCAAGATTGTAGAAATTTATATTGATGATGTGGTCGTGAAGTCCAGGAATCATAAAGAACATTTGGCTGATTTGAGGAAGACTTTGGAGTGCACAAGGAAGCATGGCTTGAGGATGAATCCAAACAAATGTGCTTTTGGAGTTTCGGCAGGAGAGTTCTTGGAGCTTCTGATCCATAAAGGAGGAATTGAGGTCAGAAAGAAGAGCATGGAAGCGATAGACAAAGTTGTCCCTCCAACCAACCTCACAGAATTGCAATCGTTACTTGGCAAGATTAATTTTGTAAGAAGGTTCATATCTGGCTTATCGGAAAGAGTTTTGCCTTTTTCCCCATTGCTGAAGCTTAAAAAAGATCAAAAATTCGTATGGGGTAACGTACAACAGAAAGCTTTTGACGAGATTAAAGAATATATGAAGGCACCACCAGTATTAATACCTTCTCAGCTTGATAAACCTTTCAAATTGTACGTGGCAGCCGATAAACTGACAATAGGATCGACCCTTATGCAAGAATTTGGAGGAAAAGAAAGAGTAATAGCTTACATTAGCCGAAAACTGTTAGACCCAGAGACGAGGTATTCGACTACGGAAAAACTTTGTTTATGTGTATATTACTCATGCACCAAGTTTTGGCACTACTTATTAGATGCCGAATGTGTGATAGTTTCTGAATTTGACGTAATAAAGCACATGCTATCAATGCCTATTCTGAATGGAAGAATCGACAAATGGATTCTGGCACTATCGGAGTTTGATTTGAGATACGAATCAGCAAAGGCAGTGAAAGGTCAAGCTATTGCTGATTTCATTACTCATCATCATGATCCTTCTGCTATTATGATAAATGTTGCACCTTGGACGTTATTTTTCGACGGCTCATCTTGCAGTAAAGGTGGTGGCGCAGGTGTTCTCTTGATTTCTCCACAAGGGTTAACATTTAGATATGCTATCCCCATTGAGTTCTATGTTACTAATAATCAAGCAGAGTATGAAGCCCTACTCAGAGGACTTTGGCTTCTTGTGGAGATAAAAGCCTTTGCTGTCGAAATCTTTGGAGATTCTGAGTTGGTCATCAACCAGTTGATCGGTCAGTATGAATGCAAAAATGACGTATTGAGGGAATATTATGAAGAATGTCAAGAACTTTTGAAAAATTTCCAGATAGCAGCTTTACATCATATCCCTAGGGAGCACAATGAGGAGGCAAATAAATTAGCTCAAGCTGCTTCGGGGTATCGGGAGGATCAAGAAGTTCTTGCTTTGGATGAAGGTCATGTGTTTAATGATTGGAGAAAAGAAATTGCCGATTACTTGAAAAATCCATCACAGAAGGTTTCCCGAAAGCTCAGATATAAGGCTGTCAAATTCACACTTCTTGATGATCAGCTGTATTATAAGTCTATAGATGTGGTGCTTCTGAAGTGCTTGAGTCAAGAAGAAGCAAAAAAGCTGATGTACGAAGTGCATGAAGGATTATGTGGCGCGCATCAATCGGCCTACCGAATGAAATGGATAATAAGAAGGAACGGTTATTTTTGGCCGACTATGCTTGAGGACTATTTTGAATATTATAAAGGGTGTCAAGATTGTCAAAGATTCGGAAATGTTCAAAGAGTTCCAGCATCGGCTATGAATCCAATTATCAAGCCATGGCCGTTTAGGGGGATGGACTATAGATTTGATTGGTCAGATTCATCCTCCTTCTAGTAAAGGACACAGATTCATACTATTGGCTACAGATTACTTTACCAAGTGGGTCGAAGCTGTGCCTTTGAAGAATGTTACGTCAGAGAACATGATTAATTTTATCAAGGAGCATATAGTTCACAGATTCGGGATCCCTCAAACTATAACTACGGATCAAGGGACCCAGTTCACATCATTCGAATTCTGTGATTTTGCTGAAGAAATGGGGATTAAGCTGCGTAATTCTTCTCCTTATTATGCGCAAGCCAATGGTCAAGCCGAAGCATCCAATAAGATTATGATTAAGATTATCCAAAAGAAGATCGATGAGAAACCGAAAAAGTGGCATTTGGTCTTAAGTGAAGCATTGTGGGCTTATCGAATGGCATGTCATGGGTCTACTCAAATATCTCCTTACGAGTTGGTTTATGGACATTGTGCTGTGTTGCCTTGGGAGTTACGATCGAGTTCAAGACGAGTTACATTGCAGAATGAATTAAAGAAGGAAGATTATGAGAGTTTAATGATGAACGAACTAGAAGATCTGCACCTAATTCGTCTCAAGGCATTGGAGAATATAGAGAAGAACAAATTACGTGTTGCCAGGTATTACAATAAAAAGGTCAAGGAAAAACGCTTTGAAGAGGGGGATTTAGTTTGGAAGGTTGTATTGCCAATTGGAACGAAAGATAAAGCATTCGGTAAATGGTCTCCAAATTGGGAAGGTCCTTTTCAGATAGCAAGACATGTGCCTGGCAACGCGTATATTTTGAAGACCTTGCTAGGGGAAGAGTTTTCTAGAGCTATTAATGGGAGATTTCTTAAGAAATTTCATCCCAGCATAGAGGTCGGTACATAAGAGTCATATGCAATGAATTAGCCGATGAGAAGCGTCGCCCTTAGCAGAAAAAATGTTTGAACAACCGACATGACATATGTCGCCTTTAGAGCAAAAATATTAGTCTAACTGAGTAAAGATGATGTCATGCGAGGGTTTTGTTTTTTGGTAATTCAGGAAACTGCAGGCAAACACTTCACAGGAACAAATGTTTTGCAAGGAAGAGCAGTTTATTTACAGGCATCCCTAAGTACAAACTACTCATCAAACAACCTGTTCAAGATAGATTGAGCATTAGAAGCCTGGGCAAGCACGATCGCATGATCCTCATAACTTTCCAGAAGATCTTCAATATCCTCTGGAAGATCCCCATCATGGAAGCCAGTCGGCATGGCGAAGAAGTCCTCACGCGTCTGAGTGGACATCGCCGCCAACCCCAAGGCAACACCATGGTGTACGCCGTGAATGGCAACTCAATCGACACGGCCGTCCGCATCATCAAGGCGCGCCTCCACGATTTCCCCCTGGGCGTTCACCTTGTGGCTACCCTGGTTCCCGCGACCTTCAGGCGCTCGACCTCTGCAGATAATGCTGGACAGAAAAGGGGTATATCAAGCAAACAAGTCCGATAAGGGGAATCGGGCGAAGATTTCACTGACCCGAAATTGCGTCACAGAATTGTTTCCGCTGGTCCTCCCAGTCGAACTGGTCAATGCCGTACTGCTTAGAAATTTCGCTCAGCTCCTCTCGGGCCTTGTCCCTTTCCTCCTTAAAATGGCAGGCATCGCGGTGGCTCCACCGGTCGGAGTAGGAGGAATCCAAGGAAGAATCCGAGGAGTTGGAGGAGCTGGAGGATCCAGATGATGGAGTTCCGGGTCGGGGGAGAAGATGGCTTTGGCTGCTAGAAATAAATCTTATCCTAGAAGAAGAGAATCAAAATCGAAACAATGGATAAACAGGGAAATAGGGATTGCAAGGGGGCAAGATGACCGATTCTTACCCATGGCGTCGGCATTGCGGTACTCGGCTACCCTCCGCTTCTCCTTCAGCAGGTCGCTTGCCGCGGTCATCGCCGTTTGCCATTGCTGCAGGACTAGGGTTTTCTTCTGGGTTGAGCCGACAAGAGGAAGTGAAGAGTCGGGGGTTAAAATGCGCAACTGCAAGTGCTAATCGAGGTTGTAGAAAGGGTTTATTTATAAGCCGAGAAAAGAGTCGTGGCGAAGTCTACGGAGTAATGGAGTAAGAATGCCAAGCGAAAGAATAGGTTTTCCTTTCGGCTGGGCCATTTTAACTGGGCCAGGCTCAACTAAGTCGAACGCCACTTGATTATTTTTTAAGTTCTTTGAAAAAAGTTCATTCGGCTATCAGAAAATGAAGACAATCGGCTATATCTTATCACAGGGAAGTTAAGGGAGAGAAGCCGATTGTATTCTCAGGTGAGTGGAAGCATAAAGGTATCAAAATGGTTTTACAAAGACGAAGTATGCTACGCTTGGTTTGTTACAAGATCAATATTTACTCGTTCAAAAACTGATTGATTGTCTTTATGGCCTCGGTTCTGATTCGGCTGACAGTATCAAGTACTTTTTTATCTTCATCTTCGGATTTTTGGATTCTGGATAATTTAGCTTTGATTTGTTGATCTTCTTTGAGAGCCGAAGTTATCTTCAATGAGTCTGCTTCTAAGTCCTTCGGTAGATCAACCATATGAGCCCTGTGAGATTGAATCTTGTTATTCAGGGTGGCTAGCTGGGCCTCTAGTCTGCTCTTGTCTTCCTCCATGACTTTTAGTTCAGACTCCAAAGTTGCCAGGGAATTTTTTGCGATTTGAACATTGGAATGCAAATCTTTAAGTTTCAGCTTCTTTGAAGACCTGTCATTCTGCAGGGCAGCCTTGGATGATATGTTTTTAGTTGCTCTCCTTACCATTCCGACAAAGTTGTCGAGGCAAGCTGCAGATTCCAAGTGGGTCAGAAGAATGGAAGGAATATCTTCATCAATAAGCTCGAGAATATCTCTTATCTGATCTGCGTCTTGAACCAGATTGACAACGTCCTTGTTTAGCAGAGTGGTTATTTCCCTCAGCCGAGCCTGGTTTTCTGTTGATAAAGTATGTCACGAAGTATTTTCTTCGCCTTTTTCGATGATATAATCTTCGGCAGGGAAAGAGTAACTCATGGTCGGCCCTTTAGTATTTTTTTGAAGAAAGAGAAAGGAGTTAGCCGACTAAGTATGTTTGGTGAAAGCAATATAATTCAAAGACAAAACTTTGCCTGCTCGGCTGATTTATCATCAGAAGATGCTGCGCCTTGGCTTGCTTGAAGACTTTGTTGAATATTCAGAGGAGGTGGGCTTGGAGTATGATCAGGAGATGGCTCTACTTCCAGTTCTTTTAAAATTTCATCTGTTTCAAGTAATGGCATGAGCGTGTGACGACAGAAAGGAGGATAGCCGAATGTATTACCTATAGTCCCATCGGTTTCTTCATTTCTTAAACCTTCGGGAGTTTTGGGGTCTTCGGTCTCGTCTTGGATATTTTTTTGTAGGAGCTTCAAGAAATAGTTCGGCAGTTGCTGAAGTACTGCTTGATTTCAGGACCTTGACCTGTGGCTGCAGCAAGTGACGAAATGTAGATTTGATCAGATTTATTGCCGAATGAGAGTTGCTTAGCATTAAATGGGAAATTCATACCTTGGGAGATGGTTTAGTCCTTTTGGTTCTTGTTTTCTTAGACGAAGAGACATTCTCAAGTGCCTTTCTCTTGTTCTCTCCTACTGAAGACATGATGGTTGAAGTTGTAGGGATCTTCATGAAGTTGTTCAGGATTGGGGCATTGAAACCAAGAGCAGGATTAGGTCCAGCCTGGTAATATTGGATCACTCTGGCAGGAGGTGTAGGCTCAGGATCCTGTGTATGGCCGAGTGTTAGAAAGGAATTGAATTCAAGAATGGAGAATGATAGGAGTGATGAGATTACCTCACTGTCAGAAGCAAAGTCAGGTTGCAAGTTTTGACACAAAGGGTGAACTGGCACGTTGAAGAGATGAGTACGCCATTCTTTCCACCAGGAAGTGAAGAAAAGATGAGTAATATCTACTATCCCAAATGGAGATGGTTCATATGTTGGCAGCTCTCATCCTAGTTCAAAGACTTTTTTAGCCACTATCCCCTCTGTAATTACTTCTCTGGGTCTTATTATTGTTGAGAAGAAGAGTCTGGGGGGCAATTGACCGCATCCTAATTGTCTGGCCGCCATGTTTGGATAATAGAATTCGTAGGTGGACTGCACTAATCTTCCATGGTGAAATTCGGCTGGCAGAACGTAGGGTTTGATGAAAGAGTTGAAGATCTCAATAGATGTTTTATCTGCACAGCCGGATTCGTAGTTAAACTTGCAAGGGAGAGTCAGATTTTCATTCTCTCTATAGGGAAGCCAAAGTGCATTGCTAAAGCCTTTGAAGAATAGCTTGAAGAGATGGCCGATGTCCATATCAATGCTGATAGATGATGCTGCTTCTCCATAAGTCTAACAGGCTTTAACTCTTGCTGTTTTGCCTTCAGCATAATTAATTGAAGGGAAACTCAAGTTAAGAAGGCTCACAGAAACTATCTGATGCATATATAGTTGGAGCCACATCTGGACCAACCACCAAGGGCCGTTCACACAAGAAATTTCTCTGCCCGTCTGCATCTGGAGAGTAATTTGATGCATCATATGATAGACAGACCCCAAGAGGTATTTGCCTAGCGGGATTTGGGCGCCTGTAGATAAATCTTCGGCCATCACCATATGATTCAGAGTGGGTTCATTGGATTTTCCACAGAAGATGAATCTGCATAGCCACATATTCAGAAAGGCTTTCAGTTCTTTGTCAGAGACAACATTGGACGACTCCATATAAGTCTGAATGTATTTAGCCCATCCGCATCCAGAACTAACAACTCTCTAGTTGCTTTTGTTCTTGTATTTGTAAGGATATACTGGCAATGTTACATTCAGACCAGTCATCATGAAGACGTCAGCTAAAGTAACAGTCATCATACCATGGCCAAAGATGAAAGCATTGATGGCGTTAGACCAGAAATGGGAAGCTGCTATCAGGAGAAGGTCATTTCTGGGTGTTTCTGATAAAGATAACTCCAAACAGTGGCTAATATCTTGATTTTCCCAGTGGTTGCTGCTTTTTTCAAGCATCCTCCGATACCAATTTCGCCATCCAGCAATTGGGGGAAAAGGCCAGTTCTTGAAGGTGTTCGGCCAGTGATTCGGTGAAGTAACTCCAGATTTGAAGGGAATTCTTTGGGTTTCCTTCTCGATAAACTCCGTTGGGTCAAAATTTCCCATTGGACCAAGGAGATAGGAATCAGGGTTTGCAGCATAAGGAATCAGGATTTGGTTCTTATATTCCTTCAAGAAATAGCGAATAGAGAGAGAAAGTGAACCGAAAGAAGAGACTAGCAAGAGATTACTGAATATGTGAGGTTTACCTCTGGAATCTTGTCTTCGGTCGCCATCAAGAATTCGAGGTGAAATCGATTGCACAGAAATTTGAATTTCTTGGGCGGTGGCTACAGTGCCGAGAAGTGAAAACCTAAGAGAGGAGAGAAGCTTGCAGGCAATTTCGAAATAAAATTGACTTTTATCCCGAAATTGAGGGGGCATGTGTTAACACCAGATTTTCGCACGCACGAGAAGATGACAAGAGGACCCAGCCAGCAGTAAGGGGAGCATTCGGTAAACGACCGGGCGGTCGGCTAGTTTTCGGGACTTCGGCAAATGCCTGTATAATTGGCTATTTTGCGAAACAGTGACTCCATTCGGAAAATGAAAATAGCTTGTGCAAGAAAATACATAACAATGGAGGACGCTGAGAAGAATAGGAATGATATTTGTATCTTTCCAAAATTCGTTGTATAAGTCATAATCGTTTAGGACTCATGTTTCGTCCAGGGTATAAATATAAACCCTCGACCATTGTAAGATTGTTCACAACCATATCAATACAAACCGGCCCCGTGCCACCTTCGAGTCCTTAGTCGTGTCGTCGAGTTCTTCGAGAGGAATCATCGATCCGTCGACCTCCGTAAGTACCGGCAACCTTGCCATCATGTCTAGTATCATGCGGTGGATTTAGATATGATGCAAGTAGTCTCGTATGTTAAGCTTATTATCGTGCGGCGGATTTAAGCTTATGACGGGAAGTTTTTGCTTATGCCTTGTATCGTGCGGCGGATTAAGTCATGAGTAAAAATAGTTATCGGCTCTATTAGATTTGGTAGATCCAGTAGATTCATTAAGTTATCATGTGTTATATGTTTTATTTATTTAATTCTTGTAACACTCTTTTGCCCAATCTAGATTGATCTTTGTTCGGCCTTGTCACACGAGTTTGCTTGTGCTCTCTTTTAATCATAAGATCATGATGGCTGAATCAACTTTCAATCTGGATTGTTACATGTTGCGGGTTCATGCATATCAATCATGGTTAGGCTTTGATGAAACTAGGTGTCGTGCGGTAGATGCAGGTTTTAGATTAGTTTAATCGTGCTTGCTTGTTTGTTCCTTCTTCATGGACCCCAATTCAGCTGGTTTGCCGATATTGGTTAAGCTTACACGAGTAATGAGTCTTTATAGATCTGTTCAAATATATGCATGCTTCTAGCTTGTTATAATTAGATTGTATCATGCGGTGGATTAATCTAATTATAAGAAGTGGTGTAGGCTTGTAGCAAGTGGTATCATGCGGTGGATTAGCTTTGCTTGAGTTTATGCCTGACCGGTTTATGAAGACTAAACGTGCGGCAGATTAGTTGGATTAGCCTATGCATGTGTTATTTGAATAGATCTATATTTGCAAGTTACCTGTTTATAATATCTTTAATTTGTTCAAGCATGTCTTTCTTTACATATGCATTCGGTAGTTAATATGCTTCACATACTCTGTTCTCATACTAGCCGAATGACTTTATAAACATGCTCTGACAGACAGCTTCTATAGCTGTGTGCCGTCGTGATTGGCTTTCAAAGCCGTACATTTGGAACTGTCTGGTTTTATCCGGCATGTTCCAAAGGTATTCTCATAGTTTTTTCTCCCTTGTTGGTTTTCAGGTCAAACCGTCTGGCACGTCTCCGGATTCAGCACATTCCGGGCACCCGATTGAAGCTAGCTTTTCGGCTTGCTGTGTGCTTGGCACGAGGTGTCACGTTTTGCATCAACAGTCAGTGTATAACACAAAAGCCAAAATGTTTCCCGCATCTAAAAGGGGAAACACACACCAAGATCACCTCTCAACCTAGCAAAAGTTGATTGGTCCAAAGGCTTGGTGAAAATATCAGCCAACTGATGATGAGTATCGACATGGCGAAGGTCGATATCACCCTTCTCATAGTGGTCTCGCAGAAAATAAAAGCGCACATCAATGTGTTTGGTCTTTGAGTGCAACACGGGGTTCTTAGCAACGCTAATCGCACTCGTGCTGTCACAAAGCAAAGGAACACGAGAAAAGCTCAGACCAAAATCACGCAAAGTGGCCATCATCCAGAGTAACTGGGAACAGCAGCTAGCCGCAGCAACATATTCAGCCTCCGTGGTAGACTGGGCGACACTAGACTGCTTGCGAGAGGACCACGAAACAAGAGAAGAACCAATAAACTGGCAAGTCCCAGAAGTGGACTTGCGATCAATACGGCAACCAGCAAAATCGGCATCGGAATAACCGCAAAGGGAGAGGGTGGAGGAAGCAGAATACCAAATCCCAAATTCTGGAGTGAAGGATAAGTACCTCATAATGCGCTTGACCGCCTGACGGTGCGAGGTGCGCGGCGACGACTGAAATCGCGCGCAAAGACACACCGCGAACTGAATGTCCGGGCGTGTCGCCGTCAGGTACAGCAGCGACCCGATACTCCGGTACTCCTTCTGGTCCACAGCTTCTCCATCCTTGTCCGCATCCAGGGCCGTCGTGGTCGACATGGGTGTTGGAAGAGGCTTGGCTTCACCCATATCGAACTTCTTTAGAATGTCCCTGGTATACTTACCCTGGTGCACAAACTTCCCTTCTCGGGATTGCTTGATTTGCAACCCAAGGAAAAAGGTCAACTCGCCCATCATGCTCATCTCGAACTCCCTGCTCATAGTATCTGCAAACTTGGGAACCAAAGCGTGAGAAGAACCACCGAAAATGATATCATCCACGTAAATCTGGACCAAGAGAGTATCATTGCCTTGCTTGAGGAGAAAGAGTGTTTTATCTACACATCCCATTTTAAAACCCTTAGTAAGCAAAAAGGTTTTCAACCTATCATACCAGGCTCTAGGGGCTTGTTTCAAACCATATAAAGCTTTGTGAAGTTTAAAGACATGGTTTGGAAACTTGGGATTTTCGAAACCGGGGGGTTGTCTCACATACACCTCCTCTTCTATGTAGTCGTTTAAGAAGGCACTCTTGACATCCATTTGAAAAAGTTTAAACCCTTTGGATGCAGCAAAAGCCAAGAGTATCCTAATTGCCTCCAAACGAGCTACAGGAGCAAAAGTCTCCTCATAGTCTATCCCTTCCTTCTGACTATACCCCTGGGCTACAAGCCTGGACTTGTTTCTCACAACATGGCCATCCTCTCCTTGTTTGTTTTTGAAAACCCATTTTGTCCCAATAGGATGACAGTCAGGAGGAAGAGAAACCAAAACCCAAACCCGATTTCTCTCAAAATTTTCTAACTCCTCATGCATGGCATTGACCCAATCTGGATCCGTCAAAGCGTGTCCAACATCTCGGGGTTAAAAATCAGCAACAAATACAGAATGAGCAAAGTAAGAGATTTGTTGTGACCTTGACCGAGTTACACGTTCGCCGATGTTGCCGATCATCTGCTGAGGCAGGTGTTGGCGCTGGATGTGTTGTGGCGCCTCCCGAGCTGATGTAGCCTCCCTCTCAACAGCAGCTGGTGCCTCCTCGGGTACAAAAGGTACCGCTCGAGGTGGCGGATCCCAAGGCCCCCATGTAGTAGAGGAAGATGGGTCTGGGCCGTGAGTCGTGGTAGAAGCCGCTCCTTGCCGCATGGCAGGTGGAGGAGGTGCTGGGTCATCCATCCCTTCAGCACCTTCATCCTCATCATCAAAGAGAGGTTCATCCTCATCATCAAAGAGAGGTCATCCATCCCTTCAGCACCTCCATCCTCATCATCCCTGATCACCTGCACGCTCAAAACGAGAAAAAGGACAAACCATGGTCTCGTCGAAGGTGACATCTGATGTCTCCATGACTCGGTTAGTATCAAGGTTAAGTACACGATATGCACGAGTGTGAGTGCCATAACCCAAAAATACACCGTCGGAAGAACGAGACTCAAATTTGTCCACGTTGCCTTTCTTGAGTATAAAACAGGGGCAACCAAAAACTCTAAAATAACTCACCTTGGGGAGTTTTCCAAAACGCAACTCATAAGAGGTCTTTTTCAAGAAAGCTCAAAGAAAAATGCGATTGGAAATATAACATGCAGTGCTCATAGCTTCGGCCCAATATCTCCTAGGAGTCCTATGCTCATCGAGCATCGTCCTGGCCATCTCTACAAGGGTCCGATTCTTCCTCTCTACAACACCATTTTGTTGCGGAGTTTAGGGAGAAGAAAACTGATGCTCCAAACCCAAAGAGTTACAAAACTTCTCAAAATCCGAATTCTTGAATTCAGAACCATTATCACTCCTAATAGCTCGCATCGAGTTCAAAGGGAACTCGTTTTGAAGTCACAAAATCAGATTGCGAGCAAAGGAGAAAGTCTCGGTCTTCTCAGCTAAAAAGAAGACCCACGAATATCTCGAAAAGTCATCAACAACAACAAGCACATACCACTTCCCACCAACCGAGCTCACCCGAGCCGGACCAACAAGGTCCATGTGCAAAACCTCTCCAGGGTGCTTGCTCATGACCTGAGTCACTGGATGGTGGGGAGCGGCAACCATCTTCCCAAGTCTGCAAGAATGGCAAACAAGATCCTTCTCCATGGATAACTTGGGCAATCCTTGGATTAGGCCAAGTGCACTAAGCCTTGCAAGCAAGTCGAAGCTCAAATGTCCAAGTCTCCTATGCCACTTCCAAAGATCAGAGGAGGAAGGTCCAGCCACAAGACAACGAGAAATGCCAAAAGACTTCGAGAAATCCGCACAAAAGACTTTACCAAAGGGCGAAATCACACAAACAAGATTGCCCTGAGGATCCAAAATGCGACTGAGATTCGGTTTAAAATGAATCTCATAGTCATCATCGAAAAGTTGCGAAACAGAAAGAAGGTTAAATTGCAAGTTAGAAACAAGAGCAACATCGCGCAACACAAAGTGCTCATTAACTCGCACAGACCCACGAGACAATACCTTACCTTTGCTATTGTCGCCGAAGGTGATAAACTCCTTTTCGGCGATCGGACTAAGATTGGAGAACCACTTGGAGTTTCCGGTCATGTGCCTCGAACACCCGGAATCCACCAACCAAACGTTCTCCAATTGTTTTACCTACATTAATAAAAAGACATAGGGTGAGCATACAGGCCAACACTGGGGTTAGTGAAGTAGGAAGAATACCAGTGTTGGGCCGGCTGCTCAAAAGAACGGTTAGCAGAAAAACCATTCCTAGCACGCCTACGGGAAGAGCGATCACCACGTTGAGGAAAACGTGGTCCATTAAGGGAGGAGCGTCCATCGCGATACTCAAAACGCGGTGGGGGAAAACGCTCAACTACAAAGCCACCGCCACGGGGTCCATAGCCTACAACTGCAGGCTCCCGCCGGGCACGTCCTCTTCGCTGCCTAGGCCTAGGAACTTGAGGTTCTGGACCTCTGGGCCTAGCAGCACGCCTCTGAACATTCGGCACATGTACATCATGGAAAGGATGGTACATGTCCGTGTTGTTCATCTCCTTTGCGCGGCGCGCCTCTCTCTTGCGCCGAAAGCAAAACTCACTCAAATGTCCATCTCTCCCACAATGCTCACAATGGTACCTCACCGCTCTCATAGGGGGTTGTTGGTACCTCACCGCTCCTCCTGAATGGGTGGCATGGTGTCCATCTTGTTCTTGAGGTGGTTTGGTTTTGGAGCCCATGATTGTTTCTTTGGTGGAGCTCTCGGAGGTTCAACAAAGACCCCGTCCTTGGTGTTAGGCTTGAGAGGCTCTTTGGGTGGAATCTTGGTAAGCTTGGGAGTAGTGGTGGAGTTGGTCTTCTCACATGGATTAAGACCACTCGACTCTCCAATCTTCCCAAAAGACGAAACATCAACACCTTGAGCAAAACCAACACCGGGACCTCCAGCAGCTCGCTTGAATTGGAAGATCATCATCCCGAGCTGTGGCTCTCCACTAGACACCCATGACAAGATGGTCCGAAGGTATGTGTTTTCCTCCTCGGTTTGCATCTTGTCATGCTTCACGTTTGCAATCTCCATCTCCAAACCCTCACAAAGAACACACCTAGCCACACATGTGCTACCTGAGTTGGCCTCTTCAAGAGACACAATCTTGGCATTCTTCTCTGCCAACTCAGATTGCAAGCCTGCACAGGACTTGCACGCACCCAACAGTGAAGATCTAGCCTTCAGCTCATCCACCTCTCCTACCAACGCAACATACTTACCTCTCAAAGTGAGAAGGTCAGTCATGTGCGTGGTGCACATCTCGCACTCCTCCTCATCTGTGACAACTACGGTGGACTTGACCGATTCAAGTTCCTTCACCGTATCCTCCCACTTCTGCCTAAACTCCTTGCGCTCTCTAGCAGCACGCCTAAGCAACTTATCCTGACTAAGGAGCGCGGCAGTAAGCTTCTCGACCTCAGCAGAAAGCTCATCGGGAGTCTGAGATACCTGGGAGGTGTCGTCGTCGTCGTCGTTCCGAGGGGTGTCCTCCAGCTCGCCATCGACCTCCTTGTCGAGGGCCATGGTGCAGAAGCCGTCATCGTTGGCGAAGAAGCAGAGGCTGTTCAACTTGTCTTCGATCCTCTTCTTCTTCTCGGACTCATCGTCGCTTGAGGCAGCGGAGTTGTCATCCGAGTCGTCGACATCGCTGAGCATGGCGTATAATGCACGCTGCTCAGCCTGGGCCTTCTCCAAGTACTTTGTCTTGATGTACTCCTTGTCGAAGCCGCCCTTCCGCTTGTGCTTCGCGGGGACGTACTTCTCCTTGCGCTTGCCGGAGTCGTACTTGTGCCCATGATCCGCCTTGCTGAAGACTTGCTTGTTCTTCTCCCAAATCTCCCGAGCCGTAGCGAGGTGAGAAACGCGATCAAACTCAGTCATGCTCAAGCATGAGAAAAGAGCATTACAGGCTCGACTATTGGCATCATGATCATCGATCTGATGCTGAGTCACACGAGCAACCAAGACCACGTAATCAGCAGAGTTGCAAATATCCCAGATGGAAGCACCCATACTCTGCAGATAGGCCGACATGCGTATCTTCCAATACGCATAGTTCGTCCCATCAAAAAACGGTGGTTTGCCCATGCCGCGATCCAGGTCGCCTTCTGTGGATCTGGAACCGGCTAAGGTGGAAGATCCTTAACCCGCTCCGATACCAATTGAAGGACCGAGAATGCAATAGCAAGGCGACCAGAGGGGGGGGGGGGTGAATGGGAGCTCAAAAATTTCTCTCGAAACTTTGGCCTTTTGTCCCCAAAATCAACCCCAAGAGCTTCGATCGAAACCGTGATGCCCACGACCCTTGGAAGAGGGTGGATGATCCCTAGGATCACAGCGAGGCACCACAAAGCGATAGTGAACCAAACGTCAAAAGCACCGGTCCAAGTTCGACCCTCAAAAATCAAGTCCCGAACGTAGATAGACGGCTACGTCGAGAAATCCCCAAATACCTATGCTAACAAGTAGCAAAGATACCTAGAGAGGTTCCTTGATCAACTCTAGGGCCAAACGGAAAGTCCGAAAACCAAGCGAAGAAGCCGGAAGAGTAAACACACCAAACCGCAACGAACAGCCAACTCGCGGACTGTTCGGACCTGGGATCCCGGACTGTCCGCCCCTACTGCGGACTGTCCGCGAGGGGTTGGCGGACTGTCCGCCGGCCAAACACCAGAAACAGCAACCCTGCTGGAACCTCCCTGAGTGATCCCGGACTGTCCGAGGATCACAACGGCGGACTGTCCGCCGGTCAAATTTTGGCACAGTTCACCGAGACACGCAGCCACTGAACAGGCTTAGTCTCGATGCGCGGACTGTCCGCGACCTTGCAGAGAGGGCGATTTCGGTCGCCCTTCTCCCAAAACTTCTCCAAATCGATCCAAACCAAAATCCCTTGTTCCCAAACTTGGAGAGGATGTTCACGAGGTAGTTAGGAGACTATCCCCAAGAAATCATCTGCTCAAAACGATTCAATCAATGGGAAATCGAAAGAGGAGAAGTATGAACGAAAAAGCGCCACGAAAACGAAATCAACCCGATCTACTTGTTCGTGAAGAGTTAGATGAATTCCTTCGATGGAAATGATCTCCTCACTATAAAGAACAAGTTGATTCAAATGGATTTTGCAAAGACGCAATAGAGAGGGAGATCGAGTGACGGGAAAATCGCGGAGAAACAAAGAACGCGAAGAACACGAACAAAACGCGAATCAAGTCATCGATCTGCAACCGTGTGGCTACCACACGCTACAACAGTGAGGTTACGGCCTCACTTCCTCAAAATCTCCAGTACACAGAGGTATGGTTCTCTGCGGATCTCAGCTAGCTACAGCAGGGGATTGGGAGAGCAGGAAACCCTAGAAGCAAAGAGCAAATGACTGAGATAGAATGGGAGGAGGGTGTCTCCCTGTACTTATCCTAATTCTAATTCCTACTCTACCCCTCAACTAACTACAAAGCGAACCAGCTAAACCCTAGGGTTATTCTGGACCAACTCATGGTAGGTGGTGATCCGACGGCCACGCCCGCACAACTGGTAGCGTTGCCTCGACGCAACCTCACCGATTGCCACCACGTGCCGCCACCGTTCTGCTTGTCCTTTCCCGGACGTCGCATCCCCGGTTTTGTGGCCCAAACCGGGAAACCAGCCTTCACAGCCAACCCCCGGTTTTGAGGCCCAAACTGGGAAACCAGCCATCCAAGGCCTTAGTTTCGAGGCCCAAACTCAGCAAACCCGCACCACCCAGGTTTTGAGGCACAAACCTGGAAACCGTCCTTAGCCCGAGTTTTGTGGCCAAACTCGGAAACCGTCCGCGCCTAGGTTTTGAGGCCCAAACCTGGAAACTGTCCACTCGGTGGTTTTTCTGTGGCTCAACCACCAAACCGAGCCGTAGAAGGGATGCACCGCCCGTGCACCCCGTCCACCCGCAAGTCTTCGCTCGTCGCTGTCCCAGGCTGTTAGGCACCACAGCTGATCCTCAGGCCACCGGTCCCTCAGTCCAAGCCTCACGTCCGCCCTTCGCCACTCTCGGTCCATTGGCACGACACGTCTCTAGTTGACCTTCACCTTGCCTTTGATCACTGTATTCGTGCTCGACACCTGCACAACACAAGCCAAAGAACATGTGCATTATCCTAGTTGACAATCACTCATCACTCAGAGACTCGGCATACACCCATGTATCCACATAGAGGAATCCTCCCTTCTAAAGACTTCCACACCCTCATCCGTAAAGAGACAATTGAAACCCATCCCACACAATTGCGAGACGGATAGCAAGTTGTAACTCAATGAATCAACATGTAAGACATTAGTAAGTGAATGCTCAAGTGTAATGACAACTTTACCAAGTCCTAACACATCCCCCTTGGAGTTATCACCGAATATGATGTTTTCACTTGCATTTGAAGTTGGGGAATATGATGAGAACATACTCCTTTCTCTGGTCATATGATTTGTACATCCGCTATCGAGCACCCAACTTGATCCACCGGAGGAGTAAGCCCGCAAAACAAGTTTAGTTCCTAGATTTAGGTCCCTAATTAGAATTGGGGCCTTGCAAGTTAATCACAAGTATCTTAGGAACCCAAATAAACTTGTCGACTGTCTTCTTGTTATCACCAACATATTGGCAACAACTTTGCCACTGTTGTTGTGCTCTAATATGTAACAAGATGACATGCTTTTCCTTGGAGCTTCGGTCTTGGGTTGATGTGCAAACTTGTTTTTAGTCACATAAATCGATTCCATTGGTTTCTGATGAACTTACTTCTGCCTGAGCACCTACTTGTGTTGTGTGTGAGACTGAGCAGAAGGGGGATTGGTAGCCTTCCCTTTCTTGGGGTGCAGCACTGCCGGGGCCCGGCACTGCCACCTTCTAGCGCGTTACTGCCACGGTCTGTGCAAGCTGAACTGTACCAATCTTACCCTTCTTCTCAAACTTTACACACTTGTAGCCATTCACTGTTTTTCTTCCATTGGTTTTGGCTCCTTTTTCGCGCCCCATGCCATCTTTTATGGAAGGACGCCTTCCATTCTTGAACTTGGGCTTGCTCTTCTCTTGTGTCTTCTCACTAGCACTTGTGGTAGACTTGATGCAGCCACTTGCAATGATATTGGTCAATCTTGCTATCTCCTTTCTCATGGCTTCCATGTTCACAAGGTTAGTGGAATAGACATTAAAATAAACATTATAGCATTTTCCACAACCTTCACTAGTGGAGGGAATAGAAGTGACATTTGCTTTAGGGAGAGTTGAGTTGCTTTCCCAAAGAAGGTTATATTGCAGCTCAAGTTCTTTGTGCCTTTTATCCAAGCTACAATGCTTTTCCTTGAGTGCAATATGAGCCTTCTTTAGGGAAGCATGTTCATCTTGCTCTTTGGCCAAAGCCTCATGCAAGATGTCCAACTCACTTCTCTCTAATGCAAGAGCCTCTTTGGAAGCAATATAGATATCCTCTTGTTTGATGAGGACATCCTCTCTAGATGCTAACTCGGCTTGCACACTTTCTAATTCCTCCATTAGCTTAGTGATAAAGAGTTTGGTTTTCTTGTCCAAATTTTTAGTTATCATATTTATCTCTTCATCACTAGATTCATCATCACTAGAGGAATCACTAAGTTCACTACTAGAGATGTCACTAGGTGGAAGAGAAGGTTTAGGAGTGTGAGTCTTTTTCACCTTCTCTTTCTTGGCCATGAGACAAATGTGGGAGTTGCAAACATCATCATCATCGGACAAGTTGTTGAATAGCCTTGGCGAAGAAGATGACTTTTGAAATGCTATCGTTGCTATCTTCTCATCTTCTTCACTTGAGGTTTGTACGGTTGAATCCCATTCATGTCCAATGTGTGCTTCTCCCATGTATCTCTTGTTGTTTTTCTTGTAAGTGGCTTTGTCATCTTTCTTGCCCTTGTTAAAATTATTGTCCTTCTTCTCATGTGGGCAATGTGCTATGAAATGATTGGTGCTACCACAATTTTAGCAAGTTCTCTTTTTCTTGTTTGGAAATCTTCTTTTCACAACCTTGTAACCTTCCTTCTTGAGTCCCTTGCGGTATCTTTTCATGAATAGAGCTACATCTCCAATTGCGTCATATCCTTCACCTTCACTTCCATTCTCACATGAAGATGATGTGCTGTCCTCAACTTCAAGTTTCTTCTTTTGTTGCTTGGGCTTGCTTGTAGAAGCTTGCTTGCTTGATTTTGGCTTGCTTGATGTTGCTTGCTTTGTTGATTTACTTGCCTTGAGTGCCACATCCTTGATTTTCATCCCATCTAACTTAGCTTGCAACTCTCCAAGCTTCCTTCTTTCATTTGCTTCCTCTCTTTGCATATCAAAAGTGATGATCCTCCCAAGTACATCACTAGGTGTGAATTGCTCAAACTTCTTCTTGTCTCTAATCAATGTCACTACGGTCTCATTCCTTGGTGAATATGCTTCCAACATGATCTTCACAACCTTGTGATCATTGATTTCACTTCCACCTAGCCCTCTAATCTTGCCAACGATAACCATCAACCTATCAAACATTTCTTGTGGGCCTTCACCATCACAAATCACAAACCGATTAAACTTAGCCATCAACAAATCAATCTTGGACTGCCTCACTTTGTCAACTCCCTCATGAGCAATGTGCAAAGTGTCCCAAATCTCTTTTGCAACCTCAACTCCCATGACTTTGTTGTACTCATCACCATCCAATGCACTAAGTAGCACACTAGTAGCTTGCAAATTAAGATGAATGTTGCAGAATTCATCTTGAGTTGGATTCTTTGGATCAACCGGTGCTTCAAGTCCATTGTGCACTATTTCCCAAATGCCTGGATGGAGACCAATAAGATAGGTCTTCATAATGTGCTTCCACTTGGCAAAGTTAGTCCCATCAAAATGAGGTAACTTGCCCGCGGGCACATTGATGAAGGGCCTAGAATCATGGTTAGTCAAACTTGAATAGTTAAAGGATACGGCTCCATATGACTTCTTGGTCTCCTCCATCTTATTCTTGCTGCCCTTGGGAAGATAGGAGATGTCATCATCTCCATCTTCGGTGCTACTTGAGTCATCACTCAAGTTCACATTCTTCTTTGCTTGAAACTCTTCCTTTTTCTTCTTTTCTTCTCTTCTCTTGGCTCTTTCTTCTCTTCTAATCTTTCTTTCCTCTTTTCTTTGAGC
Source organism: Coix lacryma-jobi var. lacryma-jobi (assembly GCA_009763385.1). Lineage (NCBI taxonomy): Eukaryota > Viridiplantae > Streptophyta > Magnoliopsida > Poales > Poaceae > Coix > Coix lacryma-jobi. The sequence continues at coordinate 116,598,090 of CM019824.1, read as the reverse complement.
TTTCTCCTCCTTAGCTTTAAGGGCTGCTGTATCTTCTCTTCTTTTGGCTTTTGCTTCTCTTCTTAGCCTTCTTTCTTCTTTTCTTCTTGCAAGCTCTCCGGTTGACACATCCAATTGAGGAAGTGTCCTTCCACTTGCTGTGGAGACGCTTTCGCTGCTGCTAGTGGTGTGTACTTCCACATCGAATTGTGTTGGTTGCACAACACTAGCGGAACCCGTTCCTCCGTCGGTGGCCATACTCTCGCACGGTGAAGTGTTGTATGAGAGACCAGGCTTTGACACCACTTGTAAGGACCTGTGTGGCCTAGAGGGGGGTGAATAGGCCTGTCAAAAATCACAGCTCAAAACTTTGTTAGTGCAGCCCGGCACTACCGCCCTAAGCCTGGCACTGCCGGCCTCAGCTCGGTACTACCGCGCTAGCAACCTGCTCGAGCCTGCAATTCAAAATCCAGCCACAGGAAACCAAATCTATATGAATACAAATATTGCTCTTGGTCTCCTGAACCTGTGCGAATACATGGGTGTATGCCGAATCTTGAGATGATGAGTGATTGTCAACTGGGATGATGCGCATGTTCTTTGGCTTGTCTTGTGCAGGTGTTGAGCACAGAACGGTGATCAAAGGCAAGGTGAAGGTCAAGTAGAGACGTGCCGTGCTGATGGACTCGGAGCGGTGAAGGGCGGACGTGAGGCTTGGACTGACGGACCAGTGGCCTGAGGATCGGCCGTAGTGGCTGACAGCCTGGGACAGCGACAAGTGAAGACTTGCGTGTGGATGGGGTGCACGGGTGGTGCATCCCCTCTACGGCTCGGTTTGGTGGTTGAGCCACAGAAAAACCACCGAGTGGATGGTTTCCAGGTTTGGGCCTCAAAACCTCGGTGCGGCCATGTTAACACCAGATTTTCGCACGCACGAGGATATGACAAGTGGACCCAGCCAGCAGTGGGGAAAAGATTCGGCAAACGATCGGACGATCGGCTGGCTCTCAAGCTTTCAGAGTCTATGCGGTCGGCTATTTTATGAAACGGCGGCTCCATTCGGGAAATGGATATGGCAAGTAAAGTCGGTTTGCGCGAGAAGGCACGTGACGTTGAAGGACACCGAAAAGAATGAGAATAGGATCTGTATCTTTCCAAATTTTATTGATTGTAATCGTCTAGGACTCGTGTTTCACCCAGGGTATAAATATAAACCCCCGGCCATTGTAAAACTGTTCACAACCATATCAATACAAACCGGCCCCGTGCCATCTTCGAGTCCTTAGTCGTGTCATCGAGTTCTTCGAGCGGAATCATCGATCCGTCGACCTCCGTAAGTCCCGGCAACCTTGTTATCATGTCTAGTATCATGCGGTGGATTTATATATGATGCAAGTAGTCTTGCTTGTTTTCAATGGTTGTGCGGCGGACCCTTGTTAGCGATCAAGAGGTCTTTGCTTATGCTTTGCTTATGGGTAGATACCGTGCGGCAGGAGTTTATTCATATGTTTAGTAGAAGCGAGATAGTTATCGGCTCTGTTAGATTTGGCAAGATCTAATAGATTCATTAAGTTATCAAGTGTTGCATCGTTTATTTAGTTCTGTAACACTCTTTTGCCCAATCTAGATTGATCTTTGTTCGGCCTTGTTTTCACAAGTTTGCTTGTGTTTTAATAATTGCAAGATCATGATGGCCGAATTAACTTTCAATCCAGATTGTTACATGTTGTGGGTTCATGCATGTCAATTACGGTTAGGCTTTGATAAAACTAGGTATCGTGCGGCAGATGCAAGTTTTAGATTAGTTTAATTGTGCTTGTTTGTATGTTCCTTCTTCATGGACCCTAACTCGGCTAGTTTGCCGAGCTTGGTTAAGCTTACACGAGTAATGAGTTTATGTAGATCTGTTTAGATATATGCATGCTTTTGGCTCCTTATCATTAGATTGTATCATGCGGTGGATTAATCTAATTATAAGGAGTGGTGTAGACTTAGTTTATGCTTGACGGGTTTATGAAAACTAGACGTGCGGCAGACTAGTTGGATTAACCTATGCGTGTGTGTTTTGGATAGATTTATTTTTTACAAGTTACCTGTTTATGATTCTTCATATCTTAATGATATCCTCTTACATGTACATTCGGCAACTGGCTGTTGAATATATGCTCATTCTCAATGTTAGCCGAATGATCTTTGAACTTATCGACAAATAGCTTCTGTAACTGTATGCCGTCGTGATTGGCTTTGAAGCCGTACACATGGAAATGTCTGGTCTTATCCAGCATGTTCCAGTTTATTCTCACAGTTTTATCCCTTGTTGGTTTTCAGGTCAAACCGACTGGCACGTCTCCGGATTCTAAACCGTCCGGGCACCCGATTGAAGCCACGCTTTTTCCGGCTTGCTGTGTGTTAGGCGCGGACCACATTTTGCATCAACACACATTTTGGCACGCCTCGTAGGACCAGCTTTGTTTCAAGATGCCTGAGATCAGCGACGATCAAATTCTAGATGTGACCATGGATGAGTTGCTACCAGACTCGAGGAATTTGGTACAACAAGCTTGTGATGAGTTCCAACGCAAGTGCTTGACGTCTTTCTCCAAGAACAAGAGCAGCAAGGTCTTCCAGAAGCAACCATTCCCAAGGGTTCTCCTTCCTCACCAATCGGACCAATCCGACAGCACTGTTGAGGAGGATATTCAGAAAATGACCGAAATAGTGTACAAAGCTGTATCAGAAGCCATGACCAATCATCAGTCAGCTTTCCTGGATACCTTTCGTGCCGTCATGGTTAGTATTTTCGGCCCAACAGTGGATAAACGCTTTGAAGAAGCCGCTGGTCCAATGCAGGGACCGCTGTTATTCCCAGTATCTCAACGTCGAAGGATTGCCGAAGACAGCGGAGCTGGTACAAGCACAGGTGGGGTGATCTATCATGAGACACAACAACCTCCCACGACATATGGCCAACTCGCGTTCGGCACAACAGGGAATGTCCCGCAATCTGCTTTCAGAGTGTCTCCCGCAACAAACAGGATACAGAAGAACATGCTTGGAGATGGATATCAGGAGTTCGTTGATTATAACGCGATTAATGCTCTTCCAAATCCAGGCTACAAGAGTTCAGTAGGACCACATCTTGGAGGACAAACACAAGCAACTCCAGATTCGAGTGTTGACCTCATCATGCATAGGATGGCTGACATGATGCAAAATCAATTTGGCATGAAGCCAAAGAATCAGTTATATGCTTACAAGTCCCCTTACCCAGAGTGGTACAATCGGGTAGCACTTCCTCCAAGGGTAAAACCTCCTACTGATTTTACCAAGTTTTTGGGTAAGGATGACACCAGTACCATAGAACACATCAACCGATACTTGATGCAACTTGGAGAGGCATCTGCAGATGAAGCTTGGAGGATTCGGTACTTCCCATTGTCATTGTCAGGACCAGCATTCTCGTGGTTCACCTCTCTGCCAGCAAATTCTATTAATACATGGGCAGAGCTAGAACAGAAGTTCCACACGTTTTTCTTTACGGGTAAGTGAGAAAAAGTTGGTCGATCTCATGAGTCTGAGGATGAAACCTAACAAGACACCGCAAGAATATTTGCGCAGGTTCAGGGAGACCAAAAACCTTTGCTATTCCTTGAATTTGCCAGATGATCAATTGTCGGGGATAGCCATAGCTGGCATGTTGCCGAATATCAAGGAGAAGCTATTCGACATGGAGTTTGACGACCTCGGGCAGTTATCACAACGGTTGGCAATGATGAGTAGTCAAGCCCAAGGGTTCAGAAGGAATAATTAGTTCCAGAAAGGCGATGTGGCTACCGAGATGTATCAGGCTTTCTTAGAGGAAGCAACAGAGTACGATGATGAAGATGAGGTAGCTGCAGCCGAGATAGTCTGGGCTAAAGAGCCGACTCAAGTCAACCAGCGATGACTGAGGCAGCAAAAAGGTACTTATGACTTTGATGTTTCCAAGTCAGATAAATTATTTGAATACTTATTGAAGGAAGGACGCATCAACTTGCCGGAAGGTCATCCTATGTTGCACCCTGAAGGAGTCAAGGACAAGAAGTATTGTGGTTTCCATAATACCAGATCCCACTCTATAAATGATTGCCGAGTGTTCAGGGTGCAGATCCAGAAAGCTATCCAGGACGGACATCTGAGATTTGATGGAAAGATGAAAATTGATGGCAGTCCTTTTTGACAGAATACTGTATCTTTCTCTGTTAAGATGGTTAATGCAGCTGACCCCAGGGGCAAAAACAAGATGAAAGTGTTAACCTCTGATAGAGCGAGAGAAGCTGGTGCTATTGACCCTGATCGGCAAATTACGAATGAAGAATTTCGGCAGCGAGTTCATTTTCAGAATAGCCGAACTGAGAGAGGCCAAACATCTAGGCCCAGAGTAACGACGCGTATTTTATTGAACAAATGGCGTCGGGAACAAGAGCGGTACCAGAAGCAAAGGTTTTATGAGGAACAAAAATTCATGAAGAAGCAATAGAGGTATGAAGAGGAAGTATTCCGAGAGGAGCGAGAATATATGAAAGAACAAGAGCAGTCACATTGGGAGTGCTCATTTTTCAAGTATTGTTGGAATGAAGGCTTGAAGCTGCCTGCTAAGAACAACTGCCCTGAATGCAGTTATCAATATTCTGAGTATAGGCAGTCTCGAGTCAACCGTCATTCGGTCCATGAAAGGCTTGGGGCACGAATCCCTGAGGACGATCGACGCTTAAAAATAAACAGTTCCGAGAATCGGCAAGGAAGAGGATTTGCCGATGAAGGACTGAGAAGCAACCAGAAAGCGACCAGAGGGGGGGGGGGGTGAATGGGAGCTTCAAAATTTCCTTTCGGAAACTAGTAGCCACTGTCCCGAGAATCACCCCAAAAGACAAACCCTAGAGCTTGCTAATGTCCACGACCCTAGATGAAGGGTGGATGCTTCAAGAAGCACAGCGGGACACTACACAACTCTAGAAAGCCAACGCAAAAGACGGAAACCAAATCCGACAATGAACGAACGAGCTGTGAATGAAAACGCGCGAAACAGCTTGGACCGGACTCTGACTGCGTCCGGTAACAAGAAAATGGTTCTGGAACCTTACTGTTCCTGACCGGACTCACGAGCTGGGAGCGTCCGGTCAACAACAGTGCGTCCGGTCAAAAGACGACAAGCTCAATGAACAGTGTGATGAGTGAGTCCGGTCGAACAAGAAACCCAGCGTCCGGTCAGCTAGAGAAAATCGCCACGCGACATTCAACCACCGGACGCGTCCGGTCAACGCGAGGACAGCGTCCGGTCACCCCGACAGCAGCTTGTTCGTCCACCGATTCGACTCGATCTCTCCCAAAACGAATCCTCTAGGGATCAAACTTGGTGAGAAGAGTCAAAAGGAGTATAGTGAGCTATCCCTAAGAGATCATGGCTCGAACCTATCTCCAAATCGATGAATCGAAGAATTTCGGGGGAAGGGAGAAAACTTGACCCAAAACGAAAATCGATCGATCTCCTAGACCGTGAGGTTAGAGGAGAATTCCTTCAGTGGAAAGAAGTGCCTCACGATCTAGAACAACTTGGTTCAAACGGTTTTGCAAAAGATGAACCGAGCAAAGAGATCAAGCGATGGGAAAATCGTGGAAAAAAAGGATTCCGCGAAGAACACGAATGAAACGTGAATCACAACCACGAACTGCAACCGTGTGGCTACCACACGCTACAACAGTGAGGATACGACCTCACTTCCTCAGAATCAACAGTACACAGAGGCAAGTCTCTCTCTGCGGATCTCAGCTAGCTACAGCAGGGGATGGGAGAGCAGGAAACCCTAAGTGCGAAAGAGCAAATGACTGAGATAGATGGGAGGAGGGTGTCTCCCGACTACTTATCCTACTACTAGCCTAAGTCTATTTCCTACTCTACCCCTCTCTATTCTAATTACAGAGCGAACCAGCTAAACCCTAGGGTTATTCTGGACCAACTCGGTGGTAGGTGTATCCGACGGCCACGCCCGCACAAACTGAAGCGCTGCCTCGACGCAACCTCCCGATTGCCGCCACGTGCCGCCCTCGCTCTGCACCCCTGGTTTTGTGGCCCAAACCGGGAAACCAGCCTTTTCCAGCCAACCCCCGGTTTTGAGGCCCAAACCGGGAAACCAGCCTACCAGCATCTGAGTTTTGAGGCCAAACTCAGCAAACCCTCAGCGCCCAGGTTTTGAGGCCCAAACCTGGAAACCGTCCTCAGCCCGTGTTTTGTGGCCAAACTCGGAAACCATCCGCACCCAGGTTTTGAGGCCCAAACCTGGAAACCGTCCATCCGATGGTTTTTCCCTGGCTCTACCACCAAACTGACGTCGTAGATGGGATGCACCTCCCGTGCACCCCGTCCACCGACACGTGTCCCCGAGTCCATGACTCAGGCAACACATGACCACACTTCTTCACTTGTCGTCGTCACAGGCTGCCAGCCACCACAGCTGATCTTCGGGCCTCTGGTCCCTCAGTCCAAGCCTCACGCCTGCCCTTCGCCACTCTCGGTCCATCGGCACGGCACGTCTCTACTTGACCTTCACCTCGCCTTCGATCACTGCATCCGTGCTCAACACCTGCACAACACAAGCCAAAGAACATGCGCATCATCCCAGTTGACAATCACTCATCACTCAGAGACCCGGCATACACCCATGTATCCGCAATCTCCCCCTTGATGAGTGCATTGTCAACTACCAACACAAATCATAATAGAAAGAGAAGAAGGAAGAAGGAGAGGAGAGAACTCGACCAAATGACCCAAAAGTATAGCAATGCCGAAGAAGGTCAAGTGGAAAGAGCGAAAGAACTTAGTCCCCAAAGACATGGGCAACGACTCGACGCAACCAAGCAAAGCAAAGCTAGCCCTCAAGAAGAGGTAGAACAGGCTCAACACCGCTAGCAAATCCCAAATGGAAAATCGAAGCAAAATGCTAGTCCCTCAAGATAGAGGCACAGAGGCTCAACACAACTAGCAAAGAAAGCTCGATACCAATGCCTTTCGGCCAACAAGAGACAGCAAAGCTCAAGCTCCCCCTCAGTTGAACATCCAGGAGACAGGCAAACTCTCCCCCTGGGAACTCCTCCTCAAATGAACACTCGGGAAGCACAAATGATTTGCAAATTCTCCCCCTTAGTTGAAAATGCACTAATCAAGTAAAAGACTCTCCCCATCAGAAAAGGCACCAACAAAAGTGCGAACATGGGAGGTTCTCCCCCTTCCAACATGCATATGAGTCAAAATGCAAGTTAGCAGCTTCAGGCATATATTCAGGAGAATGCAAAGATGCTCTAAACAGTATAACTCCAATGACTCAACAACAGCATACAAGCTCAGCAAAGGCTCAAACTGATCACCAGATATGAAATATGAACATATGAGCAGAAAAGAGCAGTTTTGAGTCAAAAAGGTATTCACCATCAAAATAGCACTAGCAATGTATAAACAGGAGTCTGAACAAGTGCTAAACATGTATACAAGGTGAACTACCCCTAGCAAAGTTCAATCATCATGCTTAAGAATGTAACATACACTTGTGAATTCAAATTCAGATCGGAGATGCAGCGGTGAAATTACACAAGTTCAATTATTAGCATGTGATTGCGAGAGGTTGAAAACTTGTCATTGCCTAACTTTTCAACTGAGCGAAGCCTATGCCCAAGCAATCAGAAGCTTAAAGCTACGGTTTCGGTCATACACTACACGGCTCAAGTTTAACTCAAAGTGCAATGAGAAACCGTCTCGATACCATGATGTGTTGACAAGCAATCCCATCTCGATCTTTTCAATTCACTAAACTTGGTTCAAAATTTTAAACATGATATGACCAGACCAAGAAAGTGAATGACTCAGAACTAGAGACATAGCAACCTAGCATATATGAAAAGCACGAGTAAACTCAACACATCCTACACATGCTAGTTGCATATCTCAATGGTGAACATTTTTAGATTTGAAATTATTAAGCAAATTCACCATTTCAAAAATAGCTCAGCTCACAACATGTACTAGTGATCAGAGAGAGCATAAGCTACAAGCATCATCATAAGCATCGGAGCATACTACATAGAGCATAGTTACATTCTAGTGATTATAAACATGAAGCTCAGAATGTAAATGCGTATGCTGAAATGCAAAAAAAAAAAGACAAAAGAGACAGTCAAATATACAAGATCCAAAATGTTTCCCTCAACTAAAAGGGGAAACACACACCAAGCTCACCCCTCAACCGATTAAAGGTTGATTCGTCTAAAGGCTTGGTGAGAATATCAGCCAGTTGATGATGAGTATCGACATGGCGAAGGTCGATATCACCCTTCTCCTGGTGGTCTCGCAAGAAATGAAAGCGCACATCAATGTGTTTGGTCTTCGAATGAAGCACGGGGTTCTTAGCAACGCTAATAGCACTCGTGCTGTCACAAAGCAAAGGAACACGAGTAAAGCTCAGACCAAAATCACGCAAAGTAGCCATCATCCAAAGCAACTGGGAACAGCAGCTAGCCGCAGCAACATATTCAGCCTCCGTGGTAGACTGGGCGACACTAGACTGCTTGCGAGAAGACCACGAAACAAGAGAAGAACCAATAAACTGGCAAGTCCCAGAAGTTGACTTGCGCTCAATACGGCAACCAGCAAAATCGGCATCGGAATAACCGCAAAGGGAGAGAGTGGAGGAAGCAGAATACCAAATCCCAAACTCAGGCGTGAAACGAAGGTACCTGAATATGCGCTTCACTGCCTGATGGTGAGAAGTGCGCGGCGACGCCTGAAAACGCGCGCACAGACATACCGCGAACTAGATGTTCGGGCGTGTCGCCGTCAGGTAGAGGAGTGACCCGATCATGCTTCGGTACTCCTTCTGGTCCACTGCTTCTCCATCCACATCCGCATCCAGGGCAGTCGTCGTCGACATGGGTGTTGGAAGAGGCTTCGCCTCACCCATATCGAACCGCTTCAGCAAGTCCTTGGTGTACTTGCCCTGGTGCACAAACGTCCCCTCTCGGGATTGCTTGATTTGCAACCCGAGAAAGAATGTCAGCTCGCCCATCATGATCATCTCGAACTCCCTGCTCATAATATCTGCAAACTTAGCAACCAAAGCGTGAGAAGAACCACCGAAAATGATATCATCCACGTAAATCTGGACCAAGAGAGTGTCTTTGCCTTGCTTGAGGAGAAAGAGTGTTTTATCTACACATCCCATTTTAAAACCCTTAGCAAGCAAAAAGGTTTTCAACCTATCATACCAGGCTCTAGGGGCTTGTTTCAAACCATATAAAGCTTTGTGAAGTCTAAAAACATGATTTGGAAACTTGGGATTTTCAAAACCGGGGGGTTGCTCAACATACACTTCCTCTTCTATGTAGCCATTTAAGAAGGCACTCTTGACATCCATTTGAAAGAGTTTAAAACCTTTGGATGCAGCAAAAGCCAAGAGTATCCTAATAGCCTCCAAACGAGCTACAGGAGCAAAAGTCTCCTCAAAGTCTATCCCCTCCTTCTGACTATAACCCTTGGCCACAAGACGCGCTTTGTTCCTCACAATGTGGCCATCCTCTCCTTGTTTGTTTTTGAAAACCCATTTTGTCCCAATAGGATTACAGTTAGGAGGAGGAGGAACTAGAACCCAAACCTGATTTCTCTCAAAATTTTCTAACTCCTCATGCATGGCATTGACCCAGTCTGGATCCGTCAAAGCGTGTCCAACATCTCGGGGCTCAAAATTAGCAACAAAAGCAGAATGAGCGAAGTGAGAGATGTGCTGTGACCTGGACCGAGTAACCCGTTCGTCGATGCTGCCGATCATCTACTGAGGCGGGTGCTGGCGCTGGATGTGTCGTGGCGCCTCCCGAGCTGAAGTAGCCTCCCCCTCAACAGCAGCTGGTGCCTCCCCGGGTACAAAAGGTACCGCTCAGGGTGGCGGATCCCACGGCCCCCAGGAAGAAGAGGTGTCGGGGCCGTGAGTCGTCGTAGAAGCCGCTCTTTGCGGCACTGCAGGTGGAGGGGGTGCTGGATCATCCATACCTTCAGCACCCTCGTCCTCGTCATCAAAAAGAGGCTCACCAACCTCATGATCACCTGCACGCTCAAAACGAGAAGAAGGACAAACCATGGTCTCATCAAAGGTGACATCTGATGTCTCCATGACTCGGTTAGTATCAAGGTTAAGTACACGATATGCGCGAGTGTGAGTGCCATAACCCAAAAATACTCCGTCAGAAGAACGAGACTCGAATTTGTCCAGGTTGCCTTTCTTCAATATAAAACAATGGCAACCGAAGACTCTAAAATAACTCACCTTGGGCTGTCGACCAAAACGCAACTCATAAGAAGTCTTTTTCAAGAACGCTCTCAGAAAAATGCGATTGGAAATATAGCACATAGTGTTCATAGCTTCGGCCCAATAACGCCTAGGAGTCCTATGCTCATTGAGCATCGTCCTGGCCATCTCAACAAGGGTCCGATTCTTCCTCTCTACAACACCATTCTGAGGGGGTGTGTAGGGGGAAGAAAACTGAAGCTCTAAGCCCAAAGAGTTACAAAACTTCTCAAAATCCGAATTCTTGAATTCGGAACCATTATCACTCTGAATTGCTCGCATCGAGTTCAAAGGGAACTCGTTCTGAAGACGCAAAATCAAATTACGAGCAAAGGAGAAAGTCTTGGTCTTCTCAGCTAAAAAGAAGACCCACGAATATCTCGAAAAGTCATCAACAACAACAAGCACATACCACTTCCCCCCAACCGAGCTCACCCGAGCCGGACCAACAAGGTCCATGTGCAAAAGCTCTCCAGGGCGCTTGGTCATGACCTGAGTCACTGGATGGTGGGGAGCGGCAACCATCTTCCCGTGTCTACAGGAGTGGCAAACAAGATCCTTCTCCATATGCAACTCGGGCAATCCTCGGATTAGGCCAAGTGAACTAAGCCTTGCAAGCAAGTCGAAGCTCAAATGTCCAAGTCTCCTATGCCACTTCCAAAGATCAGAGGAGGAAGGTCCAGCCACAAGACAACGAGAAGTGCCAAAAGACTCCGAGAAATTCGCACGAAAGACTTTTCCAAAGGGCGAAATCAAACACACAAGATTGCCCTCAGGATCCAAAATACAACTGAGATTCGGTTTAAAACGAATCTCATAGTCGTCGCCAAAGAGTTGCGAGACAGAAAGAAGGTTAAAATGCAAGTCAGAGACTGTAACACTCTGGTGTTAAGCAAGACTAAAACTTGACATGTCATCATATGCACTGGCATTTTATCTGAGTTAATAACCTGATTATGCATTCACTTAAAACAAGTTTAATTTTCATGCTTGTGCTTAGTAATAAGGAGTGTTTAAGTTTGCAATCGTAGTTTATGCTTTCTTGTTAAGAGTAATGCTTTTATGCTTTATAAGGGTATTATGGTAATCTTATGTATAGTAGTTGAATTTTATACCCAACCCTGGTATTATGTCTCAAAGGTGTAGTGGGAACATGTTTCAAGCTACCTTTGAGGTGTAATTCCAGATTGGAATGAAATTCAAATAAATAGTTTAAATAATTCAAAAACCCTATTTTATCCCCTTTTCTATAAATAAAAATTTTGAAAGAATTTGGGTATGCTTTAAAAAGCAAAGTTGCTCTATTTTTGATTAGGAACAACTTTGGTGTTTAAAGTTTTTCAAGTGTTCTTGTGAAATCAAAAGTAATTGTAAAAGTCCTCTTTTGCCCTTTTTGTCCTCTTTTGTATTTCAAATCCTAATTCAAAATCTGAGCATATTTTGGGTATCTTGCAAAAATGAAAGATGTTCAGTATTGAATTCTGAGCATTTGATATTTTGGCATATTTTCAACTTTTATTCAAAAATCAAATGTAATTTTAGTTTTTTTTCAGTAAGGGTAGAAAAGGAGGTGGGGAAAATGGGGGGGGGGGATAAGCTCACCTCCCTGTTCACGGCGGTGGCCGCCGCGATCTTTTGCCGGCGACGCCAGCGCGATGGCCGCAGTTCTCTCCCGAACCAACGTGCGACCGAGTTCGTGGCAAAGTTACCCAGCCGCTGGCACTTACCCTCGCGTCGTGACGCCTTCTTCCGCGCTCGCCGTTGACATCTTGACACGTAGCCCCGACGAGTACCTTCCTGGCTCGAGCTGCAATTTCACCGTTCCTGCTTGATCTCATCCCGATTGACCACGGGTATAAATACCCCACGACCTTGCGCATCTCCAGAACCCTTTCGCTCAAACTCTACTCACTCAGAGAGCAAGCAATCGCTGTTCTTCCTTCCGCCATTGAAAAAGCTCCGCCGAGCTCAATCTTGCCGTGGTCCGATCCACTGGGCACTCCTCTACTCCCTCTTTCTCGTGTTTGTGTTTCGTCTTGATCCCAAAGAGCTCATAGGCTCGATGGTTCCTTGTCTGGTGCTCAGGTTTTACCGGAACAGCATCGTCTTCGCCGGAGTTCACCGCCGAAGGCCACTGCTCCGTGGACGCCTACTCTCCGAGCAACCTCCGCTCGAACCGGCTTCTCCATCATCACCAGGGTGAGCTTCTAGACCTTCCTAGCCTCTCCGTTTGCTTGCTACCGGTCTAGGATCGCCGGAACAGGGCTAGCCGAGATCCGATCCGCCGCCATGCGTGGCCAGGCTCAACCCGAGTGGTAGAGTGTAGGGTTGAGAGCTCAATCGACTGCGGCTGTCTTGCCGGTGTTGATGCTCGCGTCAGCTGAGTCTCTTCTGGCCAGAGTCGGCCGGCGTAAGGCCCGTCGGCGCTCGGTTCGCCGTCGTGCACACCGGCCATGGTCGGGGACCTTGTGGTTGTAAAGATGAGAAGTTCCAGGGTGTTGGTTGCAAAGTCGCAGACTCAGGTGAATAGCGCCATGGACTGCGGGTTGTTTTAGGGTAAGTCGAAGGGTTTTTCTGCAAAGCTGTCAGGCACACCGCTTCGCTCGAGCCAAGCCTCGGGCGAACGCGTTCACTATCCCGCCCGAGCTAGGCCTCGGACGGACGAGCGTTTTTCCGTCTCGCCCGAGCCTCGAGCTAAGTCTCGAGCTAAGCCTCGAGCGGACACATGCGCAGCGTATCGCCCGAGCTAGGCCTCGGACGGACGAGCGTTTTTCCGTCTCGCCCGAGCCCTGAGTCAGGCCTCGGGTAGACGTTTGTCTCGTTGTCTCGCTGGAGCCAGGCCTCGAGCGGACCCTCGGGCGCTGTCTCGCTCGCGCCGAGCCTCGAGCGAACGCACACACACTCACCTACCGTCGTGTGCTCGCGCCACGCTGGGCCGAGTTGGCTTGGGCCGAAAGCCCAGTTTGGGTTCGTTCAAGTTTTTCTTTTTCTGGCTTTATGCACAGTAATCAGTTTTGTTGTTTTTACTATAATTAATCTATAACTCTGTTAATTATGAAATTTGACATGATAGATGATAGCATATCTGTGCTAATATAAAAATTATAAAATTTGTGTTTTGAATAACTTTGATATGACAATTAAATCTGTGCTTTAATTAATAAATGTAACGTTGTTGATTTATGTAATTTTCTGTGTTTCTCCAAAAATCATAAAATTTGACATGGGAGTTTATATCTTTGATATACACCTTCAGGTTTAATTTCATCTCTGTTTGACAAAGTATGCTTGGTGTATAAATAAAAGGCTAATTAAAATAATTAATAAAATAAATAGAAATAGTTGATCTCTGTAGATTTGTGTGACTTTTGGAATTGTTTGACAACCAATGGGACACTAGCAAGATTTGCTCCCTGGTTATGGGTTTCCTTTATACAAATACCTTTTTGTTACTTGTAAGTTGCTTTATCAGAACATAATAAAACTTGTTTAGTGTTTATAATAACTAAAGTGGGTTTGTTGGTTTGCAACTTTACCGTGAGGGAAAGTTGTACTCTGTAAAGGGTATAGTTAAGAAAATTTCCATCTTTACCATGATCACATCATAAGCATCTCATTATTCATGCATATGCACTTTTACGTGTAGATCTCGCTTCGGAAGGCCCTAACTCTCAGTGGATTTCTCCTGAGGGTGCAGACCTTTCTTGTTTTTCAGAATCTTCGGACTTCACCGATCCTCAAGGCAAGCCCCAGTGCTTTTAACCTTTACTTGTTTTTATAAAGGTTTTATTAAAATGTTGCTGAGATAAACTACTGCATTAGGTTATAGGAGTTGTGTGATGACCTACTTCTTGCACTGTTTATCTCCACCTGAAGATCCACCTGCCTTGTTTAAAAACTATTTGCAAAATGCTTAGTGATGCTATACAATAGATTTGCAAAAATGCCAATTTCAAAAGTGTGATCACTTAAAGAATATTTATGGGAATTTGGCTTTACTCCCGACTGTTGGCTAAGTATCTGATCCGTACCTAGTCAACGGCAAGGAGAGGTTGTCCCAGCGTACGGTGCCGTCATTTTGTAGTCCAGGACTCAACAGTTGACACCGACCGGGACCGGGTTGAAAAACTGACAGGACTGTTACGCTTGGGTGAGATATAACCAAGGTACAGTTTCTGGCGGAAAAATTAGGGACCATCCGTATGGGAGCCTGCTGGTCAAGACTTGCAACTATTCACATACTACGGAAAGCTCTGGCTCCGAGGAATCCTTTATTGGGACCGACAACCGCGCACTGGGAGTGGAGAGATGGCGGAAGTAGCTTGTACCCACGTGGTCGTCGTACCTGGATAAGAGTGGTGTACTGTACTTCTGGGTGGCGTAGGACCGGGCCCAATCTTGGAGGAATCGTGGTAGACGGGTTGGCCTATGCAAGCTTGGGTGCTACATATGCCGTGTGAATAGGGATCCTCAGCTGAGTATTCTTTATCCGGATTAACGTTGCTCCTCGGTTATGGAGACTTGGTCTTCGACTGTCAACGGAGAGTGGTTCTCAACTAGGAATGTTTTTGAAAGATAAAATGAATCTTGAACAATGAAGAATTGAGAAATACAGAAATCTTTCCAAAATAAAACAAGGTTTACAAAATGCTTTTTGTGCAAAATACTTGATTTTGCTTAAGCCTTACCTTGACTTCCTAAGCCTCTCATTCCTGAGTCTTCTCCTCTTTTCTAGTCGGTTAAGTCTTGTTGAGTACTTTTGTACTCAGGGTTTGTTAACCCTTGATTGCAGGTGAGTACATGGATCCACCTTTTGATGGACAATGCTACTTCACTCTAGTAGAAGAAAGTGATAACGATTCTGATGTGTGACCTTGGGCAAGTAACCTCTTTTGAATGAGTTTTGTAATATAAAGTTCCGAACAAGTTATGTAATAAGTATTTTGGTGATGTAAACTTTAAACCTAAGTTTTAATCTATGTATATTAATCTTTCCGCTTTTACTCTGATTTATCTTATCTATAAAACTGTTGTAATACTGTGATGCTTGATGAGGGATTATCCTGGAAAGAATGTAACGTGGATGATTCGGGTTTCCCGAGGACACCCGACAGATCTCTTGAATCATTTGGAACTCGTGCACGCTGATCAAAGGTCCTTAGGACAATGATGGGTGCATGTGGGCCACTTAATTTAGGAGGTTCTGCCACAGCTGGTATCAGAGCAGGATTCCCTTAGAAATTATAACAGTATTCATTTTTGAAAACTTCAAAGGTTTTGAGTCAAACTAAATTACCACACGTTTTCGACAAGGGCCAACAGCCGATTCGAACGATCGGCTCTCAAAGCAATTTTTGAATAAATAACCCAACTGATGGTAATGGAGAAAAGTCGAGACCAAGTTTCGTGTCGGCTGGTAAGGAATGAAGTTTTGATGGTGAAGCCGAAGTAAGACCAATATGTGCAAATTTTGATCCTGGGCGTGTTTTGAAGTTAATGAACTTTTGAAAGGTTCTATCTGTTTCTCCATTACCAAAGCTCGGGAAGGATCAGGGTAGACTTGTATAAGGTGACGTGCAATAGAAGATTTTGATGAAGGCACTTCCACAAATTGGTGATCGTTTCAAGTTGTACGTGACGGCCGATAGCCTTACAGTAGGATCGGCCCTTATATTAAATTTAAAGGAAAAAATGAGTGATAGCTTACCTTAGCCGAAAAATGTTAGACCCAGAGATGGGTATTCGGCTGTGAAGAAATTTTTTGTTTATGAGTTGCTTATGAGCTGAAGCTTCGACACTACTTGTTAAAAGCCGAACGTGTGGTAATTATATGTAAGGCGAGTTCAAGAATATTTGTATACAAAGATAGCCGATGCAAAGCATCGCCTTTAGCAGAAAAAATGTTCCAAGAATTTAAGTTATAGCCGATATTGTTTATATCGTCTTTAGCACAAGA
This sequence comes from Coix lacryma-jobi var. lacryma-jobi, assembly GCA_009763385.1. NCBI lineage: Eukaryota > Viridiplantae > Streptophyta > Magnoliopsida > Poales > Poaceae > Coix > Coix lacryma-jobi. The sequence goes on along the minus strand of CM019824.1, from coordinate 116,581,791 downwards.
TGAAATGTTCATGACCCTGGTGGCCCTAGCATTTTTCAAGTTAGCAGGTTTATCGGAAGAAGAGAAAGGTGAAGTGCAGTAAGTAAGATGCCGAGCGACATGACATGTCAAAAACGAGATCTAATCAGCTAAGATGACGTCATGTGTTCGGGAAACATTTTTCTCTGAAGGGATGTTGCAATCAGGAAAAATCACTGAGAGATGAGAATGGAATTATTCAGAGAAGAACAAGTTTCATCTATTACAAACTTCATTCACAGATCTGTCCTAGTACAAACTACCCTTGGAATAATTTGTTCAGAATAGACTGTGGATCAGTAGTTTCAGCAATGGCAACAGCATAATCATCGTAATCTTCGATACCTTCCATTTCATCCAGCTATCCACCCGCGAAGCTGACTGGTAGAAAGGAGTAATCCTCTTTGGTCCAAGAACTCATTGCCGCTAACCCGAGGGAAACCCCAGCATGCACACCTTGGATGACGGCCTGATCTATGCGGCCATCCACAGCGTCAAGACGAGCTTCGGCTGAGTCCCCATGAGCATTCACCTTGATGGCAATTTTGTTCACTGCCATTTTTAGACGGTCATTCTCTGCAGAAAGGGCTAGTAGGAAGAAGGGATGCGTCAGGCAAGGCGAGCTCAAACAGGAGAAGAGCACCAAAACTCTGCTAACCTGTAATGATGCCGCAGAGCTGTTTCCGTTGGTTTGCCCATTCAGCTTTCTCAATGCCATGCTTCTTGGATGCATCTACCAGTTCCTTCTGGGCCTTATCCTTTTCCTCGCGGTACCGAAGGGCATCCAAACGGGTCTGCTGGAGTGAATCATCAAGCTCAGGATCTGGTGGCTTAGGGAAAAGATTGAAAGGAGCTATTGGAGCTATCATTTCTGGAGGAGGAACCCAAGCTTGGCTGGAGAAAGACCCCACCCTGAAAGGAGGTGGACAGTAAATCAGAGATAGATAAGCAAGGAAAGCTACCGCAAGGAGGCAAGGAACTAATTTCTTACCTATGGCGTCGGTGAGTTAATGCCCGACTTCGTCCTGCTTCGTCTCCGACGGAATGCCTGCCGTGGTCACTGTTGACTCTTGCTAACGTCGTCACTAGGAGTAGACTATGGAATCTATTCCCGGCAACGGTGCCAGAAAGGTTTGTTGGTACTTCTTAATGTAAGAAGTATAACTAACTATTAGTATGACTATTGGTAGGTTCCGCAAGCGCACAGAATAAGTCTATTGTAGCACTTCACCCGGGAGTAACCGAGTATCGTATTTATTTCCACAGGGAAGCTACTATGGCAGAACTAACACTAGGACTGCTATGAACAACTAGTGATTCTAGCAAGGTTGATCGAAATATATGAATGGGGGTTGATATCTACTACTACTAAAAAGAAAGAAAGACTAACTACTACTAAACTAAATCGGCGGGGTCTGGCCGATGAACAGATTAATGTTTTCCTACACACTTACGAACACAACTAACTTAGCAATAAAGAGTTTATCAAGTTCTTTGAACCGTACACACCCTCTGGACTATTTACCTCAGATGTGCACAACGAGGTTTATGATTTAAGAACTAACCCAACTACGTGGTGGAATTCAAGGCTCCCAGGGCTGTCACCACCTGTTTGCTACCACAGCTATCCGGGGGGCTAGCCACAAACTAAGGTATAACTAGTCTAAGCACCACGCTTACACTAATATATACTACTCTAATCTTGCGTCCAAAACTAGAGCACTGATTACTCAGTGAAGAACCCGAACTAGATACAAACTAAATAATAAGTTATCTATGGTCGAAAGCACTCAACAAGAACAATAAGTAAAGAACTTAAAGTAAATACTGAAAGTAGAAGAACACTAAGATAAATGAAGAAAGACTTGGAATTATACCAGAGACTTGGAAGATCCTCTATTACAACTCCAGCTCTTCTCTTCTTCACTCTCGCTCTCACTCTTAGTCTCTCAACTAGAGTGTTCCTTCACCAGAGCTTCGCTTACAAGAGAGTGGGACTAATGAGGTGAGGTCTGAGTATAAATGAGCTCGGGGGGTCCTATTTATAGCCTAAGGGACCTAGGGGGTACTTATGGACCTAGGGTTAGGTCAGGGGGGTGAGTGTGGTGGCGGACGCCACCCCCCTGGCCGTTGGATCCACCGCCTTTGCTTCAACGGCATCCAGGAGCTCCAGGGAGGCGGTTCCAAGGTCGGTTGCATGTCCAAATAACCGTCACATGGGCAATTGGGTCATGATCCATGTGACATCCCTTCTTGGCCCTTGGATGCAATGACCTAAGTGATCAATGGCTGCAAATGAGTGTGGCACGCCTCCCCTGGATCAGTGACGTGGCAGGGGAGGAGTTTGGGCCTCACTCCCCTGGCGGCCACCAGTGAGGGGTGGCGGGCGTCACCCCACCTTGGCCCAAAGTGAGCCCAGGTGAGTGTGCTCGCCTCCTGGTGGGTCCTCTTGGTCATTTTGCTCAAAAACCCTGTAATTTCCTACATTCAAATAAACTTCAAGGACAAGTGGAAATCGTTAGTTTATAAAAGGTTTTTGGTTGATTTTAGGCCCTTGTGTTGTGTTATATGTCCTTGTTGATGCTAAAAATATGACACTTAGTGAGCATCAACAAGCTCCCCCAAGCTTACCTCTTGCTCGTCCTCGAGCAAGCATGGACTTAAATCTTGGAAACTCTGTGTTTTAGTTGTGTATGCCCATATTATTTTCATCACCATGGAATTGGTAGCCTTCCCTGCACTCAAGATTAGAACAAAAGACCAGCAAGAAAGAAGGTTTGTCTTTCCCTTGCCTATTTTGCTAATCAAGATATGTGGAGTTTTTGCAAGTTTTGTTCAAAAGAAAGCATGCTTAGTAACTTCTGTGGCTCACTCGATCACTCATATTTGTATGTGGAAGTGGAAGAATTATCCTCTCACTAGGATTTTATGTGGGGTTTAAAGGGTAGGATAAAAATGAGCATGCAATGCAAGCATAATTTTGCTAAGTTAGACAAATGGAGGAAAGGAGCAACAAGTCATAGGTTCAGACCAGGAATGTGCAAGTGTGTGGTATTTATTGTGGCTACTACTTTCATGGCACTTCTCCTTTTTATCTCATTTATGGGATCATGGCTATGAATGAGAGCATTTGCTCTTTTGGATATTCTCTTCTTTCTAGAGCACTTGCTCTTTTGAATATTCTTTTCTTTCTAGAGCACTTACTCTTTTTTTAACTACTATAGCCATGTCCCTGAGATTTTATTATGGAGCATGATATTTTGCCATGGAGTATTCCTAACAATGAATGGAAATAAAGGCATGTTGTGTGCGTATTCTCAGTGTAAGAATAGCACTATATAGGTGGGTGCAAGTGAATTCTTTGGTCTAAAGATATGACAAGTTTCTCTACCATGTGTATCAACAAAAGTCTAACTAGCTCAACACTAACATGCAGCAAGTGGAAGCTCCTACTCTAAGAGTAAAAATTATTTGGCTTTGGTAGGACTTTCTTTGCCGCAGAAGTACTTAGAGCAAGTTTTTAATTTTTTTTTCAAAATAACTACTCCACAAACTTGACTCGCTCAAGTCAAAGTAGAAACTTACTTCCCCTTTACTTAGTCTAATGCTCATGTCTCAAGTTTAGTTCTAGCATACGTTCTCCCATGATAACTCTAATGCATGACATACATTTTTATTTATTAGAAAGACTTACGATGAGAGCGTTTCATTTATTACTATTTATTTATTATTAATATATATATATATTAACTACAAATTAACTAAGGTAAAACTCAAATTTAAATTACTGAAATAAAAATAAAACTGACAGAAATAAAGATGGTAGTGATACTTACCTCCTTGACAGGGGTCCTCCCCCAAGCTGGCTTTTGGCGTGGTTGGGTTACATCCATCCCTGACGACGGTACATGTCGTCCCAGTTCTGCTGGTTCTGCTGCAGGAAAGAAGAAATATGACCCAGTTCTCCACTAGTTTCCTGGCGAATTCCTGGAAATTTTGGTTCAGTTCGCTCAAGTCCTGGCGGATTTCGCGCATCCACTCGTCCTGATGAAAGGACGAATGGCGAGCGGCCTGTGACGAGATTCCCCTATGGAAGAACTCATCACCACGGCCACTGTACCGGGTGGATCCTCCCAAGGAATGGGATAAACTCCCCAACTGGGATGAGTGAAAGGACGCCTCATGGCCGTATTCCCACCGCGGATGTTGCGGTTGCTGCCAATTTGACCCTCCTGCTTGGTGCGAGCCAGGGGGTGTCAAATGACCATAGTGCGCTGCTCCTTCATACTGTCCTGCATGAAAAGGGTCAAACTCCTGTGCCGCTGCTGCGGCTCTTGCGGCATCTTCTGCTGCACGGGTCTGCGCTCGCGTCCTCCTCCTGGGAACCTGCATGGTGTTCTCTCGAGCCAACCTGCGGTTTCGTTCTGCCTCGGTTTCCAGGGCCAAAAGTAACGTTGGTGCATTCACCAACCAAAGTGACAAGTCAGGAAGAGCGATTTTATTCACATAATCTTGGTAGATCATGTGAATCTCACCGGTCTCCTGGTTCTCATGCAAGAGGTGTCCTTGCGAGAAGTGTTCCATGGTCAAAAGGTCTCGGTCACTAGAAATGTAAGAGTATACAGCGGTGTTCAGCAGACCCATGATAAAAGCCAGTCTAGTTATCCATGATGTCATTTCGATATTTCCAGTTCGTTGATCAAATTTAGACCAGTAGTCCGCCATGGCTTTGGCGGGTGATACTTTTATGTGGTTTACTAGAGCATAACGCAGCAGCATTTCGAGCTTTTTAATTGGTCTTAAGTCAGGTCTTGGAAAGAGTGTGATACTAATATATTTGTGAAAAAAAACTGAGCGTGGGGTTGTGGATAATACTTGTATGGGGCAAGCCTGGGTCTCTGTTCCCAGCAGTACTTTTCTAAAATTCATTTCTATTGAATCCCGTACAGGCAGATTCCAAGCTCAGCAAGCATGAATCATTAAAGTTTAGATTCTTGCTGAACTGCCTCCATGTTAAAGAATGTTCTTCATTAAAAAGCCAAAACTTTATGTGATTAGCAGATATTTGCATTGTGGCCAGAAATTCCATTGTGAGGGGAAGGATTCCCTCCTCATTAACCTTCCATGCATCTTTCCATCCCAAGGTTCAAAAAATATAGAGAAACTCATTGTCCATACCAGTGCGACTTAGCAAGTCGTCGTCGATGTGGCGGGTGTGAACGAACTCCCTCTCACTGAGGATGTTCCGGGCCTGCCGTTCCCGATCACTCTGCCAGATGATATCATTGATGGAGTTCAGGAGACGGATGGTCTGTCCAGCCTGGTGTGTGGGCGGAGAGTCCCGATCCACTGACATTTCATTGGTGGATGGAGTACCCCACCCGACGCTCTCCTCATCACTCCCAGCAAAGCGAATGTGAGTGTTTGCCCTCGACGAACTTTCCTCACCCTTACTCTTCTTCTTCTTGCCAGTGAAGAAGTTCATGAGAGGGCCCATGACTTCCTTGCTAGTGCTCAAGGTGGCTGGTGTTTTTGTGTTTTGAGTGAGGTGTAAGAACTTGCATGGGGTGTGGGTAGTATTTATAGGCTGAGGATGGAAGGGGGAAGGCTGAGAGCCCCTCCCACCTGGCGGGCGCCAAGAATAACTGGCGGGCGCCACCCCACCTTGCCCAAATTTGTCTGCAACCGACACATGAGGTTTCCCTTGTAATGTCCACTGAAATTCCCAGTGGGGAATAAAGTGGTAGTGTCGGTGCAAAGTGGAAAGAGTGTAACCTCCTAAATGGGGCAAGTGGGCTGAAAATTTCAAAGACCACTTCTTCATCCTGGTCATACTTTATACCAAGGATGGTGGGAAACTTACTCCGGAGCAGTTTCGTGCAAAAATGTGAAAATTGAGGTGGCGGGCGCCACCCCTTTATTGGTAATTTCCACTCAGAGCCACTCCTACTTTCACCTTGTGCCCTCCTCATCACTCCTCACCAGAATTTTTGAGTGGAGAAGTGTCCAAAAGTCGGAGTGAAGTTGGGGGAGACATGGGAGTGAATGGGTGCATTGTAAAGAGCAAAGGCATGGGTCTCTCCTGGTGTTATTTGAGTCTATGAGGTAGGGATAATAGTCTAGCTGATTGGCTAAGTGAGAAAGAGCCAAAAGGGTGGCGGGCGCCACCCCTAAGGCTGCCCTAAGACCCCTAGGCTTCACCTAATCTCCCTACTAAACATCTATTTTGCAGAAAATTAATTTGCTTAAGTAAAAACGAAAATTTAAATGGGGGATAAAGACTTACCTTAGCCTAACTTACCTTGGTTAGCCGCTTTGGATTCCCGATTAGTGTCACCTTCACGGTGGTTGTGGTGGAATGTAGGCACCGACGAACCTTGATGACGGGTATTTTTCCGGTCGCGGTGTGAACTGGAATTTCTCCTCCTTTCCACTGATGTGGAGCTGAATTTCTCCAGCTCCTACATCAATGGTGGCTTTTGTAGTGCTCAGAAATGGCCGTCCCAAGATCAATGGCGTCCGGTGGTCGGGATTAATATCCAGAACCACGAAATCCACCGGGACAAAGAGATTCCGGATTTTCACCGGAATATTCTCTGCTATTCCCGCGGGATATCAGAGCGATTGATCGGCTAGCTGCAGACACATAGAAGTAGGGGACAAGGTATGATGATTTAATTTATCATATATTACCTTGGGCATGACGCTGACGCTTGCTCCCAGATCACAGAGTGCATGCTCAAAGTGCTGCTCTCCAATTGAACGTGCGATCGTTGGGTTTCCTGGGTCCTTCTTCTTTTCTGGGAGTTGGTTTAAAATGACCGCACTGCAATCTTTGGTCAATTTAACCATATCCCTACTTGGAATTGGTTTCTTCTTATTGAGCATGTCTCTCAAATATTTTGCATAAGTTGGAACCTGCATAGCGTCAATAAATGGCACATGTATATATAATTTTTGAATTACCTCGACGAATTTCTTCAATTGGTCGTCTTCCGTCGGATTTCTGTTTTGATCTAGAAAAGGTAATACATGTGTATCATAGAATTCATGAGGAGTAGTTCGTACCTTGGATGAAGGTTTCGCTGGGGTCTCCTCTTCTTCGTCTTCTTCAACATTAATGATATTTTTCTTTGTAGCAGCATTACTACTAGGAACTAAATTAGGATGAGGTGGATTACGAGTGGATTTACCACCTCTCGTGGTTACAGCTTTTGCCTCCTCATAGTATTTAATTTGAGATTTAATGTTATCTACTGTTGGCTCTAATCTCTTATTAAAATTAATTTGTTCCTTAAATGCTTCAGAAAAATCTTTCAGTTTAGCATAAATTCCTTCTAACATTTTATCATGTTCAATTAATTTATTATTTATGCTATCATTAATTCTACCTTGATTAGAAACTAATTTTCCAATAGGAGAATTAAATACGAAGGTTTGAGGCATACCTTTACTATTCCATTGTTGGATCATTGGAATTGGAGGTTCTCCGTAGCCACCATTATTAAGAAGGGATTTTGCATCCTCTTTCTTAATTTCTTCTTGGCCTTCACTTGACGAAGCGGCTCTTTGCTTGGCGTAGTACTCTTTTGCAGCACGATCTCTCTTCTCATTTATTCTTTGCTCTAGCAATTTTACCAAAGTTTGCAGGGTAACAGAATCAACTTGCTTAATTTCAGACATACCTCTAGCACATTTTTCTGTCCATCCTTGATTTGCCACCATTGTCTCGATGAGTTTGGTTGCCTTCTCTACAGTGAGAGAGAGGTATGCACCTTCGGCAGCAGCATCAATGTGTTGTCAAGATTCTTGCTGGAGTCCATGGTAGAAGCTCTGGATCAAGTACCAGTCTTGCATACCATGGTGAGGATAGTATTCAACATACTCTTGTAGTCTCTCCCAAGCTTTAGTGATTGTTTCTTCGTCTCCCTGTCCAAAGTTAGAAATCTTGCTACGGAAAAGAATAGTTCGACTTATCGGGTAGAACTTGTTGAGGAATTGATCCGCGCATCTCACCCACGTCAGCAGGTGTCCAGAGTTAAAGAGGAACCACTGCTTCGCTTTTTCCACTAATGAAAATGGAAAAAGACGAAGTCTAATGGCATCCTGTGAAACTCTCTGCACAAAAATTGTACTACATATCTCCAGAAAATTCCGGAGGTGAGCATTGGCATCCTCGGAAGGTTTGCCATTAAATGCAATAGCTTGAGCCATTCGTATTGGATGAGGTTTAAGCTCAAAATCTACATTACTAGTAGAAGGTAACACTGGAATGTGAGCAAGAGTAGGCATGGAATACTCACAGAGTGTTTTGGTCGATGTCGATGTTGATTGATCGTTGGAGCAGCTTGGTTCGTCAGTCACTTTTGACTAGGATTCTTGTCTTGATGAACTCCTCTCGCGAAACTCCAGGTTCTTCCTCGGAGGAGTGAGATTAGCTCTCGCTCTCCTAAGAATGGCCTCAGGATCTTCTTGATAGTCGCTCGGAAGATTGAATCCGGCCATGACTACTTGAACGATCACAAACAACGAACAATATATATACTCGCTAGAACTACGGGGGTTAATTCAATAGAAATAACAAAGAATTAATTCTAGCCAATTGCTTCCCCGGCAACGGCGCCAGAAATGCTTGTTGACTCTTGCTAACGTCGTCACTAGGAGTAGACTATGGAATCTATTCCCGGCAACGGCGCCAGAAAGGTTTGTTGGTACTTCTTAATGTAAGAAGTATAACTAACTATTCGTATGACTATTGGTAGGTTCCGCAAGCGCACAGAATAAGTCTATTGTAGCACTTCACCCGGGAGTAACCGAGTATCATATTTATTTCCACAGGGAAGCTACTATGGCAGAACTAACACTAGGACTGCTATGAACAACTAGTGATTCTAGCAAGGTTGATCGAAATATATGAATGGGGGTTGATATCTACTACTACTAAAAAGAAAGAAAGACTAACTACTACTAAACTAAATCAGCGGGGTCTGGCCGATGAACAGATTAATGTTTTCCTACACACTTACGAACACAACTAACTTAGCAATAAAGAGTTTATCTAGTTCTTCGAACCGTACACACCCTGTGGACTATTTACCTCAGATGTGCACAACAAGGTTTATGATTTAAGAACTAACCCAACTACGTGGTGGAATTCAAGGCTCCCAGGGCTGTCACCACCTGTTTGCTACCACAGCTATCCGGGGGGCTAGCCACAAACTAAGGTATAACTAGTCTAAGCACCGCGCTTACACTAATATATACTACTCTAATCTTGCGTCCAAAACTAGAGCACTGATTACTCAGCGAAGAACCCGAACTAGATACAAACTAAATACTAAGTTATCTATGATCGAAAGCACTCAACAAGAACAATAAGTAAAGAACATAAAGTTAATGCTGAAAGTAGAAGAACACTAAGATAAATGAAGAAAGACTTGGAATTATACCAGAGACTTGGAAGATCCTCTATTACAACTCCAGCTCTTCTCTTCTTCACTCTCGCTCTCACTCTAAGTCTCTCAACTAGAGTGTTCCTTCACCAGAGCTTCGCTTACAAGAGAGTGGGACTAATGAGGTGAGGTCTGAGTACAAATGTGCTCGGGGGGGGGGTCCTATTTATAGCCTAAGGGACCTAGGGGGGTACTTATGGACCTAGGGTTAGGTCAGGGGGGTGAGTGTGGTGGCGAGCGCCAGCCCTAGGTGGCGGGCGCCACCCCCCTGGCCGTTGGATCCACCGCCTTTGCTTCAACGGCATCCAGGAGCTCCAGGGAGACGGTTCCAAGGTCGGTTGCATGTCCAAATAACCGTCACATGGGCAATTGGGTCATGATCCATGTGACATCCCTTCTTGGCCCTTGGATGCAATGACCTAAGTGATCAATGGCTGCAAATGAGTGTGGCACGCCTCCCCTGGATTAGTGACGTGGCAGGGGAGGAGTTTGGGCCTCACTCCCCTGGCGGCCGCCAGTGAGGGGTGGCGGGCGCCACCCCACCTTGGCCCAAAGTGAGCCCAGGTGAGTGTGCTCGCCTCCTGGTGGGTCCTCTTGGTCATTTTGCTCAAAAACCCTGTAATTTCCTACATTCAAATGAACTTCAAGGACAAGTGGAAATCGTTAGTTTATAAAAGGTTTTTGGTTGATTTTAGGCCCTTGTGTTGTGTTATATGTCCTTGTTGATGCTAAAAATATGACACTTAGTGAGCATCAACAGTCACCATTACCTGCCATTGATAGAAACACAAGCAGAGGATTTTCTCTCTGGCTTGAGCTAGAAGCCGAGAAGTGGAAATTTTGTGAGTCAAACTGTTTGACTGGAGGTAAGAGTGACAGCTTGTGTGGGGTCATATTTATAGAACCATGGTTTGCACACTGGAAGACCAAGCATCGAAATAGAGTTTTCACAGCTTATGGGCCGTTGTTGGGCCAGGTTGGATTTTGCTGACCTAGAAAGGTCATGGTTCCAAAATCGGGAAGCCAATAGGGTTCGACTAAGACTTGTTCAGTTCCGGTGGATTGGGAACTTACATTACCGATTGACACTAAGGACGGAAAGCTGAACACGGGAAGAATCTTTGAGAGAAACTACCTTGATGTCATCATGGATCAGAAAATTGAGAAAAAGACTGGAATTTCGAATCTGAAATAACTGATTACAGCAGTTGTCCGCAAGACAAAGGTATCTGACGCGATTTATCAGTAAATAGCCGATGTAATATGCATCGCCGTTGAAGCGAAAATAGAAGTCAGTGACTAATGCACAAAACAGAGCACACATTGATCTCGAAGGATCAATTGTAGATTGATTTCAAAAAGGATGAATAAAGGGAACTTCTTATTTACAGAAGGAGGGACAAATTACAGTGGAAGATCAGTTCGTCCACTCCATCCTCCGCCTGATCGGGAGGAAGTGATCAAAGGAGTCGGCCAGATCTGTTCCGGCTTCCTTCATATCATCTACAGAGTGTTCTACTCTATCTTCCAGGTCTCGCTCGCAGACATCAAATCTGCGGTAGTCGACGCCAGAATGAATCCTCATGGCGTTGAAAGCGAGCGTCGCGCCGTACCCCATGCTGGCCCTAGAGATGACGGGGAGGGTTCGGTTAACCTCATTCACCCGTTTCAGGGGCATCGTACCCGCTACATCAGCCGTAATGGCAAGCTTGGTGACGGCGGCTTCAAGGGCATGGAGTTTGGCCGCCAGGGCAGAAAGGAGGAAGAGTGAATAAAAGCAGAAAGGGAGAGTAAGGAAGGAAGTGACAAAAAATATTTACCAGCGGCCCGATTCCGAGCGGCATCACGCTCCTGAGAGATTCGGGTAATTTCCCGATCTTTTCCTTGTAGATCAGATTGAAGCTCAATGACCTTCTGAGTCAGGTCCTCGGGGACGTCATCACTGGTCCTCCTAGACAGAGGCAACAATATGAGAACGGCTACTTCATTTGAGACAAAGAAAAGGAAGAAGAAGAGAGCAACATCCTCTTAGAGGTGCTAGAAGCACCAAGCTCGGAGCTGTGTCGGCTCGCCACGGAAGACATCCTCTAGATTGGAAGATGACAAGAGAGAGGAGGGTTTTCTGATTTTTGAGATTGAAGCAGGGGAGTTCAGAATGCACAAGCCGAAACAGAGTGAAAGGGGACTTTAAAGAATCCCGAAGGCGCATCGGGAGATGAATCGGCAAGTACAGCAATTATGGCGTGCGAAGGTGGATGCTTCTGGAGGTTCCACGTCGCGTACACGGAAAATAGAATTTTGGAATAAATATTTATCCCACAATTAGGGGGCATGTGTTAACACCAGATTTTCGCACGCACGAGGATATGACAAGTGGACCCAGCCAGCAGTGGGGAAAAGATTCGGGAAACGATCGGACGATCGGCTGGCTCTGAAGCTTTCGGAGTCTATGCGGTCGGCTGTTTTACGAAACGGCGGCTCCATTCGGGAAATGGATATGGCAAGTAAAGCCAGTTTGCGTGAGAAGACACGTGACGTTGAAGGACACCGAAAAGAATGAGAATAGGATCTGTATCTTTCCAAATTTTATTGATTGTAATCGTCTAGGACTCGTGTTTCGCCCAGGGTATAAATATAAACCCCCGGCAATTATAAAACTGTTCACAACCATATCAATACAAACCGGCCCCGTGCCATCTTCGAGTCCTTAGTCGTGTCGTCGAGTTCTTCGAGAGGAATCATCGATCCGTCGACCTCCGTAAGTCCTGACAACCTTGTTATCATGTCTAGTATCATGCGGTGGATTTAGATATGATGCAAGTAGTCTTGCTTGTTTTCAATGGTCGTGCGGCGGACCCTTGTTAGCGATCAAGAGGTCTTTGCTTGTGCTTTGCTTATGGGTAGATACCGTGCGGCAGGCGTTTATTCATATGTTTAGTAGAAGCGAGATAGTTATCGGCTCTGTTAGATTTGGCAAGATCTAATAGATTCATTAAGTTATCAAGTGTTGCATCATTTATTTAATTCTGTAACACTCTTTTGCCCAATCTAGATTGATCTTTGTTCGGCCTTGTTTTCACAAGTTTGCTTGTGTTTTAATAATTGCAAGATCATGACGGCCGAATTAACTTTCAATCTAGATTGTTACATGTTGTGGGTTCATGCATGTCAATTACGGTTAGGCTTTGATAAAACTAGGTATCGTGCGGCAGATGCAGGTTTTAGATTAGTTTAATTGTGCTTGTTTGTATGTTCCTTCTTCATGGACCCCAACACGGCTAGTTTGCCGAGCTTGGTTAAGCTTACACGAGTAATGAGTTTATGTAGATCTGTTCAGATATATGCATGCTTTTAGCTCCTTATCATTAGATTGTATCATCCGGTGGATTAATCTAATTATAAGGAGTGGTGTAGACTTAGTTTATGCTTGACGGGTTTATGAAAACTAGACGTGCGGCAGACTAGTTGGATTAACCTATGCGTGTGTTGTTTGGATAGATTTATTTTTTACAAGTTACCTGTTTATGATTCTTCATATCTTAGTGATATCCTCTTACATGTACATTCGGCAACTGGCTGTTGAATATATGCTCATTCTCAATGTTAGCCGAATGATCTTTGAACTTATCGACAGACAGCTTCTGTAGCTGTATGCCGTCGTGATTGGCTTTGAAGCCGTACACATGGAACTGTCTGGTCTTATCCAGCATGTTCCAGTTTATTCTCACAGTTTTATCCCTTGTTGGTTTTCAGGTCAATCCGACTGGCACGTCTCCGGATTCTAAACCGTCCGGGCACCCGATTGAAGCCACGCTTTTTCTGGCTTGCTGTGTGTGAGGCGCGGACCACATTTTGCATCATCAGTCCGGTTTCTGAGTTTGGGCCACAAAACTTGGGCTGAGGACGATTTCCAGGTTTGGGCCTCAAAACCTGGGTGCTGGCGGGTTTCTGAGTTTGGGCCACAAAACTCAGGCGACGGTCAACAGGTTTCCTAGTTTCGGCCTCAAAACTGGGGGACGGCCCAGGTTTCCCGGTTTTGGCCTCAAAACCGAGGGAGGTCCGTGAAAAGGACGAGCAGAGCGGTGGCAGCATGTGGCGGCAATCGGTGAGGTCACGTCGAGGCAAAGCTACCAGTTGTGCGGGCGTGGCCGTCAGATCACCATCAACTTCGAGTTGGTCAGGAATACCCTTAGGGTTAGCATGCTCGCTCATTAGCAGTAGGGGTAGAAGGGGAATAATTGTATTAGGCTATATAAGGAGAGGCAACCCCTCCCTCCAAACGATCTTAGCTATTTGCTACTTTCACTTAGGGTTTCCTGCTCTCCCAATCCCTGCTGTAGCTACTGAGATCCGCAGAGACGGTGAATCATACCTCTCTGTATTTGCTTTTTGAGGAAACGAGACCGTAATCTTGTTGTCTCCTCAGTAAGGATGGCAACGGATCGGATTCGGATCAAGTGGAGTCTCCGTGCACCCAAACCCAAAACCCGAACTCAAAACCCGAACCCGAACCCGCCCCAAAAACCAATTCGGGTGAAAATCCATCACCATAACCAAACCCGCGGATACCCGAAACCCGATTGGATATCCGAAACCCGATTTGTGTTGCACTATAATAAGAGCAATATGTACTTTCTGTAAACATATATACGATATATATATACTTCACATGTATAATCAAGAGACAATAAATAATAAATAATTTTATAAGTCAACTTAGAATAAATTTAATAATCTAAGTAAACAATTTATTATTAGTATATTATAAAAGATGAGTTTTCATTCCAAACGGATATCCATTGGGTATCCATGGGTGAAAAACCAAACCCGAAACCGAACCCGATAGGTTTCGGAGCCCCGAACCCGAAAACAGTGGGTGAAAAACCGTCACCAAACCCGAACCCGCTAGACCCGAAACCCGCGGATATCCGACCCGAAACCGATCCGTTGCCATCCTTACTCCTCGGGTGGAGAAGTTTCGGCTGGAAATCGAGAATTCGCATTTTGAGCTGTGTTCCTTGCGTTTTGCTTTTTGTTCTCTCGGTGATTTGCTTCGTTTTCCCAATCCGAGGAATGATTTTCGATTCCGTTTGAACTGAGTTGCTCTAGATCATGAGGTGCATATTTCCATTGAAGGAATTCACCTCTAACCTCACGAGCTAGTAGATCGATCGATTTTTGTTTTGAATCGGTTTTTGTCTCCCTTGCCCCGAATTCTTCCGATTCACCGATTTGGAGTTAGGTTCGAACAATGATCTCTTAGGGGTAGCTCACTAACCTCCTTGGAACTCCTCATACCAAGTATAAGCCTTAGAGCTGTTGATTCGGAGGAGATCGGGTTGAATCCACGGAAGAACTGTGCAGTTTTGGGGGCATCATACACTGGACTCGGGGGCATCGGACGCTGAGTTCGTCGCATCGGACGCTCAGGTGCCATGTGTCCAAGAACACCATTTTTAATGGAGCATCGGACGCTGAGCATCGGACGCTCCGTTGTCCATCGGACGCGTCCGGGGCTGAGCATCGGATGCTAGGGTTTCACTATTGCAGCATCTGATGCCTATGCAGTAAGGTTCCAAAACAGTGCATTTTGCATCGGACGTGTCCGGTGCCTGGACATCGGACGCAGGCCAGCGTCCGATGCTGTGACTTCAGCACTGTTTTGTCTGCAGTTTACTCATTCGACTTTGGATTTGGTTTTGGGTTTTTGCGTTGGATTTCTGACTTTGTGCTCTACAGAAATCAGACTTCCCACTGTGCAAAATAGCCTGAACTTGAGTGAGAAGGCTTTTGTGGTGTCTCGCTGTGTTCCTAGGGAACATCCACCCATTCTCTTGGGTCGTGGACATCACGTGTATTGGTTTTGGTCTTGGGGTTCATTTTCTAGGACAGAGGCCTAAACATTTCGAAAGAAATTTTAAGGCTCCCATTCACCCCCCCCTCTGGTTGCTTTTGGTAGCATTGTCGGTCCTTCAATTGATATCGGAGCAGGTTAAGGATCTTCCACCTTAGCCGGTTCCAGATCCACAAAAGGCGACGTGGATCGCAGCGTGGGCAAACCGCCGTTTTTCGATGGGATGAACTATGCGTATTGGAAGATACGCATGTCGACCTATCTTCAAAGTATGAGTGCTTCTGTCTGGGAGATTTGCAACAAGGCTGATTACGTGGTCTTGGTTGCTTGTGTGACTCAGCTGCAGATCGATGAGCACGATGCCAATAGCCGAGCCCGTAATGCTCTTTTCTCATGTCTGAGCATGTCTGAGTTTGATCACGTTTCTCACCTCCCCACGGCATAGGAGATTTGGGCGACCCTCATGCGTTTCCGTGAGGGAACCACTCAAGTCAAATCCCGTCTCTACGAGTCGCACAAGCGGGAGTATGAGAACTTTCGACACATGCCTGGCGAGAGCATATTGAGTTTATTCGCTCGCTTTCAGGTGATTGTCAACAGGATGAGGGCTAACAAGGAGCTATTGCCTTTCGACGATCATGAGAGGGCTCTCAAGCTTTTACACACTCTTGGCCGGTCGGTGTGGGACTCTAAGGTTCAGGCGATCATCAAATCGCCTAACTATGAGACTCTCACGTGCGACGAGCTCTTTAGTAAGCTCAAGTCCAGTGAGATTGATGCCATGGCAAGGGCTTCTTATGAAAATCCTTCTGGCCCATCGATGGCTTTGGTTTCTGGCTCTTCTGCTAACACCTCTGGAGGGTTTGCTTTGTCATCTCTTCTTTCTGTCACAGAGGAGCAGCTGGAGTTCATGGCGGACAACTCGTTGGCCCTGCTTGCCAACCGGTTCTCGCGGTTCCACAACAACCGCATGAACCGTCGTCGTGGAGGAGGACGTGGTGGCTGCCACGAGTGTGGAGGCTTGGACCACTTCATCGCCAATTGCCCGAAGAAGAACAAGCAAGCTTTCAGCAAGGTGGATCATGGCCACAAGTACGACATCGGCAAGCGCAGGGAGAAGTACGTCCCCGCCAAGCACAAGCGGAGGGGCGGCTTCAACAAGGAGTACATCAAGGAGAAGTACTTGGAGAAGGCCCAGGCCGAGCAGCGTGCCTTCTTCGCCACTCTCAGCGACGTCGACGACTCAGATGATGACTCTGCAGCATCAAGTGATGACGAGTCCGAGAAGAAGAAGAAGATCGAGGTCAAGCTAAACGGCCTCTGTTTCTTCACCGACAACGAGGGCTTCTGCACCATGGCCCTCGGCGATGAGGTCAACGGCGAACTGGAGGAGATCCCTCAGAATGATGACGACGATGACACCTTCCAGGTATCTCAAACTCCTGACGAACTCTCTGCTGAGGTTGACAAGCTTACTACTGCTCTTCTTAATCAAGATAAACTGCTTAGGCTTGCCGCTAGAGAGAGAAAGGAGTTTAGGAGGAATTGGGAGGACGCGGTGAAGGAGCTTGAGTCTGTCAAGTCCACCGTTGTCGTGCCTGAGGAGGATGAGTGTGAGATGTGCTCCAAGCACATGACTGACCTTCTCACCTTGAGGGGGAAGTATGTTGCTTTGGTTGCAGAGGTGGATGAGCTTAGAGCTAGATCCTTAGTGCTTGGTGCGTGTAAGTCTTGTGCAGGCTTGCAATCTGAGCTGGCAGAGAAGAATACCAAGATTGTGTCTCTTGAGAAGACCAGCTCGGGTAGCACCTGTGTATCTAGGTGTGCTTTGTGTGAGGGTTTGGAGATGGAGATTGCAAACGTGCAACATGACAAGATGCAAACCGAGGAAGAAAACACATACCTTCGGACCATCTTGTCATGGGTGTCTTGTGGTGCGCCGCAGCTTGGGATGATGATTGCCCAATTCAAACGTGCTGGTGGAGGTCCAGGTGTAGGCTTTGCTCAGGGGATGGAGAGTGCTGCTTCTTTTGGCAAGATTGGAGAGTCTAGTGGTCTTAACCCGAGTGAGAAGCCCAACTCCACCACTACTCCCAAACTTACCAAGATACCACCCAAAGAGCCTCTTAAGCCTAACACCAAAGATGGAGTGTATGAGGAACCTCTGAGAGCTCCACCAAAGAAACAAGTATGGTCTCCTAAACCCAACCACCTAAGGAACAAGCTTGGCACAATGCCACCTATCCAAGAGGAGATCATGCCACAAGAAGGCCAAGTGATTCACACCCACTACCGTGAGTACCAACAACCCCCTATGAGAGCGGTGAGGTACCATTGTGAGCACTGTGGGAGAGATGGACACTTGAGGGAGTTTTGCTTTCGACGCAAGAGAGAGGAGCGTCATGCAAATGAGATGAACAACTCAGATATGTACCATCCTTTCCATGATGTACATGTGTCGAAGGTTCAGAGGAGAGCTGCTAGGCCTAGAGGTCCAATGCCTCAAGGTCCTAGGCCGCAAGGAGGTCGTGCCCGGTGGGAGCCTGCTTTTGTAGGTTTTGGACCCCGTGGCGGTGGCTTTGCTGTTGAGCGTTACCCCCACCGTGTTTTGAGTATCGCGATGGACGCTCTTCCCTTAGCGGACCACATTTTCCTCAGCGTGGTGATCGCTTTCCCCATAGGCGCGCCAGGAATGGTTTTGCTACTAACTGTTCTTTTGAGCAGCCGGGTCAACACTGGTACACTTCTCATTTTACTCACCCCAGTGTTGGACCGTATGCTCACCCTATGTCTTTCTATTGATGTAGGTAAGACGATTGGAGAATGTTTGGTTGGTGGATTCCGGGTGCTCAAGGCATATGACCGGAAACGCCAAGTGGTTCTCCAGTCTTAGTCCAGTTGCCGGAAAGGAGTTTATCACCTTTGGCGACAATAGCAAAGGTAAAGTGTTGTCTCGTGGGTCTGTGCGAATTAATGAGTACTTTGTGTTGCGTGATGTTGCTCTTGTTTCTTACTTGCATTTTAATCTTCTTTCTGTTTCGCAACTCTTTGATGACGACTATGAGATTCGTTTTAAGCCGAATCTCAGTCGTATTTTGGATCCTTAGGGCAATCTTGTATGTTTGATTTCGCCCTTTGGTAAAGTCTTTCATGCGAATTTCTCGGAGTCTTTTGGCATTTCTTGTTGTCTTTTGGTTGGATCCTCCTCCTCTGATCTTTGGAAGTGGCATAGGAGACTCGGTCATTTGAGCTTCGACTTGCTTGCAAGACTTAGCTCACTAGGCTTAATCCGAGGATTGCCAAAGTTACACATGGAGAAGGATCTTGTTTGTCATTCTTATAGACATGGGAAAATGGTTGTCGCTCCCCACCATCCTGTGAACCAAGTTATGACCAAGCGCCCTGGAGAGCTTTTGCATATGGACCTTGTCGGTCCGGCTCGGGTGAGCTCGGTTGGTGGGAAGTGGTATGTGCTTGTTGTTGTTGATGACTTTTCGAGATATTCGTGGGTTTTCTTTTTAGCTCAGAAAACTGAGACTTTCACTTTTGTTCGCAATTTGATCTTGTGACTTCAGAACGAGTTTCCTAAGAACTCGATGAGAGCTATTCGTAGTGATAATGGTTCCGAGTTTAAGAACTCAGATTTTGAGAAGTTTTGTAACTCTTTGGGTTTGGAGCATCAGTTTTCTTCCCCCTACACACTGCCACAAAATGGTGTTGTAGAGAGAAAAAATCAGACCCTTGTAGAGATGGTCAGGACGACGCTCGATGAGCATAGGACTCCTAGGCGGTATTGGGCCGAGGCTATAAACACTATGTTGATGGTCCTTAAACACCTGTTTACCCTCAACATTTTACCCTAAAATTTACCGAAAAGGCATGAAATGTAGTCAAATAGGTTTCAAACTAACCGAATTCCACATGTCCATAGATTTTAATTTGAATGCAGGATTTGAACCAAATTTGGATATTTGAACCACCAAAGGCCAAGCCCACTCAGCAGGGCCCAATTGGGCCTCAGGGGGGGTGGCGCCACTTGAGTTGGCCCAAAACCGCTCCCTGCCACGTCACCGATCCGTGTGACCTCCCCAAGGCCAATTCCTGGCCTTTGGTCACTAGGTCGGTTGAATCGGACGACTTAGGAGGGGAATGGCGTGGATCATGACCGAATGACGGTTATCTGGACATGCAACTGACCTAACCACCACCTTGGAGGAGTCCCTAGAGGCCGTAGGATCAATGACGGTGCATCCAACGGCCAGGGGGGTGGCAGCCGCCACATAGGGCTGGCGCCCGCCACTAGGGTTTGCCCTAGGTCGGTTGGCTGCCCCCTATAAGTACCCCCCCTCACTCCACAAGGCTATAAATACCCCCTGGAGGCGTCACTTCATTTCAAGCAAGCAGGCAAGAAAGCAAGAAAGCAAGGAAGAAGCAAGTGAGAGCTAGGTTAGAAGCTCAGAGAGCTTAGGCAAGTAGGTTAGTGTTGACACTGGTTAACTATCATAATTAAGAGATAAATAAATATGAAAAGGGCAAGAATTTGATCACCAACAAAGGTTTAGGGTTTCGACTGACAATATTCCACGAGTTTTGGTGAGTTATGATTCTGCAGGGACTAAACCAGGAAATCGGCACCGATAGCTTCCCATAGAAGGAAACCGTCGGGAGATAACTGATGAGGACATCAACACCAGCGATACATCCTCTCCGACACAACCTATAGCTGGTCCTCTTACTCGTGCTCGTGCTCGTCAACTTAATCATCAAGTGAGTTCCATGATAAGCTCTTGTCCATCTTGTTTAGACAATGGAAACGCATGCACTCTTGTTTTGATTAGGAACCGAGGAGAAGACCGAAAGGGAGAAGGACTCGCGCTAGCTGGATTCGGACTGCAGCAAAGCACCAACTTGTGACTGCCACCACGGTTGCATACGGATTCGGATTCAGGCGCTTCAGGACTTGTTGGAAAGCTTATCAAGTTTTCTTTCATATGAATCAAGTCCCACGTCAATATCTGTTCGGCAGCAGCAGCAATGATCCAATTACCGTCGATAGGTCTTGCTGTCCAGGGTGCTGCGTCACCTCATTTTGGGCTTATGGCCCATGTATCAAGTTGGGTCCATTAGGGACGCGTCCTAGGGTTGGAGGACGACCCCAACACTCTTTTGGTCGTCAATCCATCTACTTATATCCCTCTATAGCCGCCATGGTCGGGTTGGGTTTTGTTTAGATCAAGTTTAGCCTTAGCTACTTGCTTGTAGGCGCGCGTGCAGGATTAGCCGCCCGTCTCCTTGTCTTCGGAACCCCATTGTTGATTAAGATTCAGTTTGAAGCCTTCAATTTCATCTTGCAAATTCAGTGTTTGTTTCCTCGTTCTTGCTAGTTCTTCAATTGCTTGCAGGACGGGAGCCCTAGGGGCTGGTTGTCGCGCTCCACAAGATCATGACGGCTATTGGACGTGGTGTATCGGTTGCTAAGGCGCGGTCTTGAGGGCTGTAGTCGGGCCGTGAACGTCATCTCCATCCACCAATCGAGTTATCCCCATTTCTCATCGAAAGATCGGGCAAAAACCCTAACGTCATCTCCTTGTCTTCGGACTTCTAATCCATTGTTGTTTTTAATTAATTTCCTATAGTCCAGAAAAGCCAAAAGTAGATTAGTTTTTCCATAATCCTATTAAACCTTTGTGCCTTGGCTAGTACCGTTTAGTTAGGGCTTGTTGAATTTGCGTTGCTTCGGTTTGTGTCAAGTTGCTGGTCTTAGTGTTTAGTCCTTTAGAGTTTCGAGTTCTTATCACCATCTTTACACAACCGAGTATTACCATATCTTCTCTCTGTCGAATCTGTTGTGAAGTCCGAATTGAACTGTGGTCTTGGTCCGGATCGAGTTGAGTTCCAATCTGAGTTCCACCAACGTGATAAAAAAAAGGAAACCGAGTAGAACTCGGCAATAGGTGGAATCCGTTTGTGGTTGGTTCTGAGTGGAAACCGAGTAGAACTTGGAGTCCGCTTGTTAATATATCCTGAACTCCATCTACGTGAGTCCTTCTGTGATCCAAAAGAAAGATAACTCCATACTTGTTCGGCCTTACTCTAGAGAGAGAGAGAGAGAGAGAGAGTGTGTAGCGAATTGCTCCTTTGTATTCTTTTGTTCATATAATCAGATTTTGAGGTTGCCCAAAAAAGAAAGAAAAAAAAAAGAAAAGAGAAAAGATTCAAAAGAAAAGGGGTTGTTTTTCATATTGATTTTAGGTTTGTTCCACCTTGTTTTCAGGGGTGTGCTGTGGTTTTCCTTTGTGTCCAGGCTCGCGTCTCTAGCACGGTCTAGCCTAGGACCAGCACAGTACCATTGTTGAACGTTTATTCAGCTCGCCTTTATAACTAACGTGGTGCTAGTTCGATCCTTGTTTCAGCCCACCTATAGCTCCACATACTCTACAGCTTGACAGGTCTTGTGCCGCAGCACCGATACACTTCATCCATTGCTGAAGACTTGTTGGTAGACGACCCCTCCTGTCAAGCAAGGTAAGAATTGGTAAGAACTTGTGTAACAAGTTGAGTGTGAGAGACTTGCTGTAGCTACATCCTAGTAGTTGTAGGGCTTTTATTTCTTCACTTGCCTTTCTTGTTGTCTTTGTTTTTGAACATGACAGGGGGAGATGATGATAACGAAACACTACATACACCTCGCACTAAGGGCATCATACAGCATTTTGAAAGGAAAGTGAAGCTGCACACAGAGGGACTTGATAATGACTTGCAGGTGACAAATGAAAAGCTGGGGCAGTTGGAGGCTACGTAGATTGCCACAAACAACAAGCTTACAAGTTTGGAGGAATCCGTTGCTAGTGTGGACAAAAGCCTTGCTGCTCTCCTAAGGCGATTTGATGACTTCCACACCGAAGATAAAGAGAAGCATAAAGAAGAAAAGGAGGGAGATCGAGAGCACGGTAGTCATGAAGATGACTACACTGCTGATACTGAGCATGATGATCAAGACGCTCGTGATCGACGACGCCTACGTCACAACCGTAGAGGTATGGGTGGCAACCGCCGACGCGAGGTACACAATAATGATGATGCTTTCAGTAAGATTAAATTTAAGATACCTCCTTTTGATGGTAAATATGGCCCTGATGCCTACATTACTTAGGAGATTGCTGTTGATCAAAAGTTTGCATGTCATGAATTTCCTGAGACTACACGTGTTAGGGCTGCTACTAGTGAGTTTACAGATTTTGCTTCTGTTTGGTGGATAGAATATGGAAAGAAAAATCCTAATAACTTACCTAGAACTTGGGATGCGCTGAAACGAGCCATGAGAGCTAGATTTGTTCCATCTTACTATGCCCGTGATATGATAAATAAGTTGCAACAATTGAGACAAGGTGCTAAAAGTGTAGAAGAATATTATCAGGAATTACAAACGGGTATGTTGCGTTGTAACCTAGAGGAGGACGAGGAACCGGCTATGGCTAGATTTTTGGGTGGGTTAAATCGGGAAATTCAGGACATCCTCGCTTACAAAGAATACAATAGTGTAACCCGTTTGTTTCATCTTGCTTGTAAAGCTGAAAGGGAAGTGCAGGGACGACGTGCTAGCGCAAGGACTAATATTTCTGCAGGGAAGGCTAATTCATGGCAGCAACGCATGACTACAACTCCATCTACACGTATGTCTACTCCATCATGTAGTGACAAGTCTCGAGCTGCTCCCACAAACTCAGTTGCAAAGACGATGCAAAAGCCTGCTGCGAGTACTTCATCCGTGGCATCGACGGGTAGAACAAGCAACATACAATGTCACCGGTGCAAGGGATATGGACACATGATGCGTGACTGTCCAAACAAGCGAGTTATGATTGTCAAAGATGATGGTGAGTGCTCATCTGCTAGTGATTTTGATGAAGACACGCTTGCACTGCTTGCGACTGACCATGCAGGTAATGAAGAACAAATAGAAGAACATATTAATGCAGGTGAAGCGGACCACTATGAAAGCTTGATCGTGCAGCGAGTGGTTAGTGCACAAATGGAGAAGGCAGAGCAAAATCAGCGACATATTTTATTCCAAACAAAGTGTGTCATCAAAGAGCGTTCTTGCCGCATGATCATTGATGGAGGTAGCTGCAACAACTTGGCAAGCAGCGATATGGTGCAGAAACTTGCCCTCAACACCAAACCACACCCGCATCCCTACTACATCCAATGGCTGAACAACAGTGGTAAGGCAAAGGTAACTAGACTTGTGAGAATCAATTTTTCCATCGGATCCTACAAAGATATTGTTGAATGTGATGTTGTGCCTATGCAAGCTTGTAACATTCTGCTAGGTAGACCTTGGCAATTTGATAGAGATTCTATGCATCATGGTAGATCAAATCAGTATTCTTTTCTATACCATGATCGAAAAATTGTGCTGCATCCTATGTCCCCTGAAACTATTATGCAAATTGATGTTGCAAGGGCTACTAAAGCAAAGAGCGAGAGCAATAAAAATGATAAATCTATAATTGGTAACAAAGATGAGATAAAACTGAAAGGACGTTGTATGATAGCTACCAAATCAGATATTAATGAGTTCAATGCATCCACTTCTGTTGCTTATGCTTTGATATGCAAGGATGCTTTGATTTCAATTGAGGATATGCAATGTTCTTTGCCCCCTGCTGTTGCTAACGTTTTGCAGGAGTATTCCGATGTGTTTCCAAGTGCGGTACCAGCGGGGCTGCCACCATTACGCGGGATTGAGCACCAAATTGATCTTATTCCTGGTGCATCTTTGCCAAACCGTGCGCCATACAGGACAAACCCGGAAGAAACAAAGGAAATTCAGCGACAAGTGCAAGAACTACTGGACAAAGGTTATGTGCGAGAATCCCTTAGCCCTTGTGCTGTTCCAGTAATTTTAGTGCCTAAGAAAGATGGAACATGGCGTATGTGTGTTGATTGTAGAGCTATTAATAATATCACCATTCGATATCGACACCCTATTCCACGATTAGATGATATGCTAGATGAACTGAGTGGTGCTGTTGTGTTTTCAAAAGTTGATTTACGTAGTGGGTACCACCAGATTCGTATGAAATTGGGAGATGAATGGAAAACTGCTTTCAAAACTAAGTTCGGTTTATATGAGTGGTTAGTCATGCCTTTTGGGTTAACTAATGCACCTAGTACTTTCATGAGATTTGAAGGACCGAGAAGTTACCCGAAAGCGACCAGAGGGGGGGGTGAATGGGAGCTTCAAAATTTCCTTTCGGAAACTAGATGCCACTGTCCCAAACTCAACCCCAAAAGCGAACCCTAGAGCTTGCTAATGTCCACGACCCTAGATGTAGGGTGGATGCTTCCACGAAGCACAGCGGGACACTAGACAACCCTAGAAGGCCAACGCAAAAGACGGAACTCGAATCCGATCAAGAACGAACGAACCGCGAACGAAACGGCGCAAAACTGGATCGACCGGACTCTGCCTGCGTCCGGTCAGCCAAAAACCAGTTTTGGACCTCTCTGGAACTGACCGGACGCAGTGGCTGCGAGCGTCCGGTCGATCCCCGTGCGTCCGGTCACAAGCACGTTCGAGTAGTGAACAGGACTATGGGCGAGTCCGGTCACCACTAAACTCCAGCGTCCGGTCAGAGCAAAAACCAGAACACGCTCAAACCTTCAACGACCGGACGCGTCCGGTCAAGTCGTGACCGGCGTCCGGTCACCCCGAAACTGCACTGAAACTCCGGCGATTCAACCCGATCTCCTCCGAATCAAGTGCTCTAGGCTTGGGATTCGATCTGAGGAGTCACAAGGAGGTTAGTGAGCTATCTCTAAGAGATCATGGCTCGAACCTAACTCCAAATTGGTGAATCGAAGGAATTCGGGGGAAGGAAGAAAAAGAGACCCGAAACTAAAACTTGATCGATCTCCTAGACCGTGAGGTTAGAGATGATTTCTTTCGGTGGAAAGAAGTGCCTCACGATCTAGACCAACTCAGTTCAAACGGAATCGCAAAAGATGAACCGAGCACAAAGATCAAGCGACGGGAAAACTCAAGGCACAAAGCAATCCGCGAAGAACATGATGAACATGAAATCAAAACGCGAATTGACACCAAGAGATGGGATCCAAGGTGAGAATACGGCCTCACTTCCTCGAATCAATAGTACACAGAGTGGAGTCTCTCTGCGGATCTCAACTAGCTAAAGCAGGGGATGGGAGAGTGGAAACCCTAGCAAATGAAGGCACTAACTGAAATAGCTAAAACTGAGATAGGGAGGAGGGTGTCTCCCCTGGACTACTTATACTAACCTAGCCTAAGTCTATTTCCTACTCTACCCCTCTCTACTCTATTTACAGAGCGGGCCAGGAAAACCCTAAGGCTAATCTGGTCCACCCGCTGGTGGTAGGTAGATCCGACGGCCACGCCCGCACGGTCTTCCGCGTCGCCTCCACGCAACCTTCAGATCGCCGCCACGTTCCGCCACCACTCTGCACCCCCGGTTTTGTGGCCCAAACCGGGAAACCAGCCTTTTCCATCAGCCCCTGGTTTTGAGGCCCAAACCGGGAAACCAGCCTCCAGCCCGAGTTTTGTGGCCCAAACTCGGAAACCAGCGGCGCCCGAGTTTTGAGGCCCAAACTCGGAAACCGGCCCACGCCCAGGTTTTGAGGCTCAACCTGGAAACCGTCACGCCCAGGTTTTGTGGCTCAACCTGGAAACCCAGCACCCAGGTTTTGAGGCCCAAACCTGGAAACCGTCCACCGTTGGTTTTTCCCGGGCTCTACCAACAAACCGGCGTCGTAGAGGGGATGCACCGCCTGTGCACCCCTTCCACTGACATGATCGCACTTCTCCGCTTGTCGCTGTCGCAGGCTGCCAGCCACCACAGCTGATCCTCCGGCCTCCAGTCCATCAGTCCAAGTCCACGTCCGCCCTTCACCGTCCGATACATCGGCATGGCACGTCCGCCGCACGGCACGCCCATCCTTCATCGCGCCCGGTCCGTCAGCACGGCACGTCGCAACTTGACCTTCACCCGCCATCGATCACTGTCTCCTTGCTCGACACCTGCACAACACAAGCCAAAGAACATGCGCATCATCTCCGTTGACAATCACTCATCACACAGAGACTCGGCATACACCCATGTATCCGCAATCTCCCCCTTGATGAGTGCATTGTCAACTCCACAACAAATCATGAATAAGAAGAAGGAGGTAGGAAGGAGTGAGAAGAGAAAACCCAACCAAATGACCCAAAAGCCTAACAAAAGCCAAAGAAGGTCAAGTGGATGAAGCGAAAACTTGGTCCCCAAAGACATGGGCAACGGCTCGACGCAACCAAGCAAAGCAAAGCTAGCCCTCAAGAAGAGGTAGAACAGGCTCAACACCGCTAGCAGATACCAATTGAAGATCGGAGGACAACAGAAGCAAAATGCTAGTCCCTCAAGATAGAGGCACAGAGGCTCAACACAACTAGCAAGAAAATCACTCCGAACCAATTGGAAATCAACCCAAACCAAATGGGAAAGCACACCAGACGATACCAATTGAAAGCCAAATGAAAAAGCTTATGAAAGCTAGGAACGTTTGCTAGTCCCTCAAGACAGAGGCAACGACTCAACACAACTAGCAAACTCCCCCTCGACAAATGCAAGCAACTAGGACAAATGATTCTCCCCTTAGTTGATCAACACAGGAGCATATGATTTGCATAAATTTCTCCCCCTAGTTGAAAATGCACTTATCAAGGCCAAAAGGTATCGGAGAAGCAACTCCCTTCACATAAACTCCCCCTGAACACAAGATCTCCTTCCACAATGCATATGAAGTCAAAATGCAAGTTAGGAGCTTCAAGTATATAGTCAAAAGAGTGCAAAGATGCTCTAATCAGTATAGCTCCAACATCTCAATTAAGCACTCAAATAGCAAAGGCTCAGACTGATCACTTATACGAAATATGAAGCATATGAGCATGTGAGCAGGTTTAAGCCAAAAGGATAGTCACCATCAAAATAGCACTAGACATGTATAGAAGGAATCCAAACAAGTGCTAAGCATATATACAAGGTGAACTACCCCTAGCAAAGTTCAATCATCATGCATAGGAATGAAGCATATACTTGTGATTTCAAATTCATATCGGAGTTGCAGCGGTAAAAGAATTCACAAGTTCATTTTTGGCATGTGATTGCGAGAGGTTGAAAGCTTGTCTTTGCCTAACTTTTCAACCGTGCGAAGCCTATGCATATGCAATCGGAAGCTTAAAGCAACGGTTTCGGTCATACACTACACGGCTCAAGTTTAACTCAAGGTGCAATGAGAAACAGTCTCGATACCGTGAGGTGTTGACAAGCAATCCCATCTCGATCTTTTCAATTCAACAATACTTGGTTCAGATTTTAAGCAAGTTATGAGCAACCAAGCAAGTGAATGACTCAGAACTAGAGACATAGCAACCTAGCATATATGAAAAGCAGGAATGGACTCAACACACCCTACACATGCTAGTTGCATATCTCAATGGTGAACATTTTCATATTTATATACATTAGGCATAATTCACCATTCCAAAAATAGCTCGCTCATAACATGTAACAGTGATCAAAAAGAGCATAAGCTACAAGCATCGTCATAAGTATCGGAGCAATACTTAACAAGAGCATAATTACATTCTAGTGAATATAGACATGAAGCTTCAGAATGTAAATGCGTATGCCCGACACAAAACTGAAAGAAGGAAGATACCAATTGGAAAGACTCAAGAAACTCAAAAGAAAAGAGCCTTAAAATAAAAGAGTCAGTCTGTACATCTCAAAATGCTTCCCCCATCTAAAAGGGGAAACACACACCAAGCTCACCCCTCAACCTATTAAAGGTTGATTCGTCTAAAGGCTTGGTGAAAATATCAGCCAATTGATGATGAGTATCGACATGGCGAAGGTCAATATCACCCTTCTCCTGGTGGTCTCGCAAGAAATGAAAGCGCACATCAATGTGTTTGGTTTTCGAGTGAAGCACGGGGTTCTTAGCAACGCTAATGGCACTCGTGCTGTCACAAAGCAAAGGCACTCGAGTAAAGCTCAAACCAAAATCACGCAAAGTGGCCATCATCCAGAGTAACTGGGAACAGCAGCTAGCCGCAGCAACATATTCAGCCTCCGTGGTAGACTGAGCGACACTAGACTGCTTGCGAGAAGACCACGATACAAGAGAAGATCCAATAAACTGGCAAGTCCCAGAGGTGGACTTGCGCTCAATACGACAACCAGCAAAATCGGCATCCGAATAACCGCAAAGGGAGAGGGTAGAGGAAGCAGAATACCAAATCCCGAACTCAGGCGTGAAACGAAGGAACCTGAAAATCCGCTTCACCGCCTGACGATGAGAGGTGCGCGGTGACGCCTGAAAGCGCGCACACAGACACACCGCGAACTGGATGTCCGGGCGTGTCGCCGTCAGGTAGAGGAGCGACCCGATTATGCTGCGGTACTCCTTCTGGTCCACTACTTCTCCATCCACATCTGCATCCAGGGCAGTCGTCGTCGACATGGGTGTTGGAAGAGGCTTGGCCTCACCCATATCGAACCGCTTCAGCAAGTCCTTGGTGTACTTGCCCTGGTGCACAAACGTCCCCTCTCGGGATTGCTTAATTTGCAACCCGAGAAAGAATGTCAGCTCGCCCATCATGCTCATCTCGAACTCCCTGCTCATAGTATCTGCAAACTTGGCAACCAACACGTGAGAAGAACCACCGAAAATGATATCATCCACGTAAATTTGGACCAAGAGAGTATCTTTGCCTTGCCGGAGGAGAAAGAGCGTCTTATCTACACATCCCATTTTAAAACCCTTAGCTAGCAAAAAGGTTTTTAATCTCTCATACCAGGCTCTAGGGGCTTGTTTCAAACCATACAAAGCTTTGTGAAGTTTAAAGACATGGTTTGGAAACTTGGGATTTTCAAAACCGGGGGGTTGCTGGACATAGACCTCCTCCTCAATGTAGCCATTTAAGAAGGCACTCTTGACATCCATTTGAAAAAGTTTGAAACCCATGGATGCAGCATAAGCCAAGAGTATCCTAATAGCCTCCAAACGAGCTACAGGAGCGAAGGTCTCCTCATAATCTATCCCCTCCTTCTGACTATAACCCTTCGCTACAAGCCGGGCCTTGTTTCTCACAATGTGGCCCTCCTCTCCTTGCTTGTTTTTAAATACCCATTTTGTCCCAATAGGTTTACAGTCAGGAGGTGGAGGCACTAGAACCCAAACCCGATTTCGCTCAAAGTTCTCTAGCTCCTCATGCATGGCATTGACCCAATCCGGATCCGTCAATGCGTGTCCAACATCTCGGGGCTCAAAAGACGCAACAAAAGCAGAATGAGCAAAGTGCGAGATGTGCTGTGACCTGGAGCGAGTAACTCGCTCGTCGATGTCGCCGATCATCTGCTGAGGAGGGTGCTGGCGCTGGATGTGTCGTGGCGCCTCCCGGGAAGAAGTGACCTCCCCCTCAACAGCAGCTGGTTCCACCCCGGGTACAAAAGGTACCGCGCGAGGTGGAGGATCCCACGGCCCCCAGGAAGAAGAAGTGTCGGGGCCGTGAGTCGTCGTCGAGGCCGCTCTTTGCGGCACGGCAGGTGGAGGGGGTGCGGGATCATCTATACCTTCAACACCCTCGTCCTCGTCATCGAAAAGAGGCTCTCCAACCTCATGATCACCTGCACGCTCAAAACGAGAAGATGGACAAACAAGAGTCTCGTCGAAGGTGACATCTGATGTCTCCATGACTCGGTTAGTGTCAAGGTTAAGTACACGATAAGCTCGAGTGTGAGTGCCATAACCCAAAAACACACCGTCAGAAGAACGAGACTCAAACTTGTCCAGGTTGCCTTTCTTCAATATAAAACAGTGGCAGCCAAAGACTCTAAAATAACTCACCTTGGGCTGGCGACCAAAACGCAACTCATAAGAGGTCTTCTTCAAAAACGCTCTCAGAAAAATGCGATTCGAAATGTAGCATGCAGTGTTCATAGCTTCGGCCCAAAAGCGCCTAGGAGTCCTATGCTCATCAAGCATCGTCCTGGCCATCTCAACAAGGGTCCGATTCTTCCTCTCTACAACACCATTTTGGGGTGGTGTATAGGGGGAAGAAAACTGATGCTCCAAACCAAGGCGGTTACAAAACTTCTCAAGATCCGAATTTTTAAACTCGGAACCATTATCACTCCGAATAGCTCGCATCGAGTTCAAAGGGAACTCGTTCTGAAGACGCAAAATCAGATTGCGAGCAAATGAGAAAGTCTCGGTCTTCTCAGCTAAAAAGAAGACCCACGAATATCTCGAAAAGTCGTCAACAACAACCAAAACATACCACTTGCCACCAACCGAGCTCACCCGAGCTGGACCAACAAGGTCCATATGTAAAAGCTCTCCGGGGTGCGAAGTCATGACCTTAGTCACTGGATGGTGGGGAGCGGCAACCATCTTCCCATGTCTGCAAGAATGGCAAACTAGATCCTTCTCCACCGAAAGCTTGGGCAATCCTCGGATTAGGCCAAGTGAGCTAAGTCTTGCAAGCAAGTTGAAGCTTAAATGACCGAGCCTCCTATGCCACTTCCACAGATCGGAGGAAGAAGGACTAGCCAAAAGACAGCGAGAAGAACCAAATGACTCCGAGAAATTCGCGCGAAAGACTTTCCCAAAGGGCGAAATCAGACATACAAGATCGCCCTGAGGATCTAAGATGCGACTAAGGTTCGGTTTAAAACGAATCTCATAGTCATCATCAAAAAGTTGCGAAACAGAAAGAAGGTTAAAATGCAGGTTAGAAACAAGAGCAACATCGCGCAACACAAAGTGCTCATTAACCCGCACCGTCCCACGAGACAATACCTTACCTTTACTATTGTCGCCAAAGGTTATGTACTCCTTTCCGGCGACCGGACTAAGGCTGGAGAACCACTTGGCATTTCCGGTCATGTGCCTCGAGCAACCGGAATCCACCAACCAAATGTCCTCCAACCGCCTTACCTACATCAATAAAAAGACATAGGGTGAGCATACGGTCCAACACTGGGGTTAGTGAAGTAAGGAGAATACCAGTGTTGGGCCGGCTGCTCAAAAGAACGGTTAGTGAAAAAACCATTCCTAGCCTGTCTACGGGGGTAGCGATCACCACGTACAGGAAAACGTGGTCCGCTAGGGAAGAAGCGCTCACCGCGGTACTCAAACTGCGGTGGGGGAAAGCGCTCAACTAAGCCTCCGCCACGGGGTCCAAAACCTGCAACTGCAGGCTCCCGTCGGGCACGCTCTCTACGAGATCTACGCCTAGGAGCCTGGGGCTCAACTGCTCTAGCGTCTCTCCTCGGAGCTCTCTCCTGCCTAGGCCTAACAACCTGAGGTGCTGGACCTCTAGGCCTAGTCTCCCTCTTAGGGGCTCTCATCTCCTGCCTAGGCCGGGGACCTTGGCGTCCGGACCTAGCAGCTCTCCCCTGAGCCTTCGGCACATGTCCACCATGGGTTGGATGGTACATGTCCGGGTTCTCCATCTCCCGAGCACGGCGCGCCTCTCGCTTGCGCCGGAAACAGAACTCGATCAAGTGACCATCCCTCCCACAGAAATCACACTGGTACCTCACCGCACGCACAAGGGGTTGTTGGTGACCAGGGCTGTGGGTGTGGCTCACTTTGCCTTTGCCCTTCTGTGGCAACTCCTCACGAATGGGTGGCATAGCATCAAGCTTGTTTCTGAGGTGGTTTGGCTTGGGTGCCCAAACTGGGTTCTTGGGAGGAGCTCTCGGGGGTTCCTCAACCACACCATCTTGGGTGATAGGCTTGGCTGGCTCTTTG
The DNA here is from genome assembly GCA_009763385.1 of Coix lacryma-jobi var. lacryma-jobi. NCBI lineage: Eukaryota > Viridiplantae > Streptophyta > Magnoliopsida > Poales > Poaceae > Coix > Coix lacryma-jobi. The sequence continues at coordinate 116,549,625 of CM019824.1, read as the reverse complement.
AGTGGAAGCTTGGCAAGTTTGGGAGTAGTGGTGGAATTTGGCTTCTCACATGGGTTCAGACCACTAGACTCTCCAATCTTCCCAAAAGCTGAGAGATCAACACTCTGAGCAAAACCTACACCAGGGGTACCAACAGCTCGCTTGAATTGGGAGATCATCATCCCGAGCTGCGACTCACTACTGGAGACCCATGACAAGATGGACCGAAGGTATGTGTTTTCTTCCTCGGTTTGCATCTTGCCATGCTTCACATTGGCAATCTCCATCTCCAGGCCCTCACACAAAGCACACCTCGAGACACAAGTGCTATCTAAGCTGGCCTTCTCTAAAGACTCAAGCTTGGCATTTTTCTCTGCCAACTCAGATTGCAAGACAGGACAAGTCTTGCACGCACCCAACAGCTGCGGCCTAGCACGGAGCTCATCCACCTCTCCAACCAACGCAACATACTTACCTCTCAGAGTGAGAAGGTCAGTCATGTGCGCGGTGCACGACTCGCACTCCGCCTCCTCCGACACTACCACGGTGGACCGAGCGAACTCAAGCTCCTTCACCGTGTCCTCCCACTTCTGCCTAAACTCCTTGCGCTCTCTAGCGGCACGCCTAAGCAACTTATCTTGGCTAAGGAGGGCAGCAGTCAACTTCTCAACCTCGGAGGAAAGCTCGTCGTAGGTGAGAGATACCTGGGAGGTGTCGTCGTCGTCGTCGTTCCGAGGGGTACGCTCTGGCTCGCCGTCGACCTCATCGCCCAGCGCCATGGTGCAGAAGCCGTCGTCGTCGGCGAAGAAGCAGAGGCCGTTCAGCTTGTCCTCGATCCTCTTCTTCTTCTCGGACTCGTCATCGCTCGAGCTGGCGGAGTCGTCATCCGAGCCGTCGACGTCGCTGAGCGTGGCGAAGAATGCGCGCTGCTCAGCTTGCTGCTTCTCCAAGTACTTCTTCTTGATGTACTCTTTGTCGAAGCCGCCCCGCTTCTTGTGCCTTGGGGGAACGTGCTTCTCCTTGTACTTGGTGTCGCGCCTGTGGCCGTGATCGCCCTTACCCAGATGCTTGTTCTTCTTCTTGGGGCAGTCGGCGATGAAGTGGTCGGAGTCGCCGCACTCGTAGCATCCCGTGCGTCCTCCTCCTCGACGACGGTTCATGCGGTTGTTGTGGAACCGCGAGAACCGGTTGGCGAGCAAAGCCAACTCGTCATCTCCCAAAGACTCCAGCTGGTCCTCTGTCACAGAAAAGAGAGAAGAAAGCGCAAAGCCAGCTGAGGGGTTAGAGGAAGAGCCGGAAACCAAAGCCATGGACGGGCGAGAAGGATTTTCAAAAGAAGCCCTCGCCATAGCATCAATCTCACTGGACTTGAGCTTACTGAAGAGCTCGTCGCAGGTGAGGGTCTCATAGTTCGGCGATTCGATGATTGCCTGAACCTTGGAGTCCCACACTGAACGGTCAAGAGTGTGCAAAAGCTTCAAAGCACGCTCATGATCGTCAAATGGCAACTGCTCTCTGTTAGCCCTCATCCTGTTGACAATCACCTAAAAGCGAGCGAATAAACTTTCTATGCTCTCGCCAGGTTGATGTCTAAAGTTCTCATACTCTCGCTTGAACGACTCGTAGAGTCGGGTTTTGACTTGAGAGGTGCCCTCATGAAAACGCATGAGAGTGTCCCAGATCTCCCGAGCCGTAGCGAGGTGAGAAACACGATCAAACTCACCCATGCTCAAACAAGAAAAGAGAGCATTACGGGCTCGGCTATTGGCATCGTGCTCATCGATCTGTTGCTGAGAGACACGAGCAGCCAAGACCACGTAATCAGGGGAGTTGCAAATATCCCAGATCGAAGCGCCCAAGCTCTGCAAATAGGCCGACATACGTATCTTCCAATACGCATAGTTCGTCCCATCGAAAAACGGCGGTTTGCCCACGCCGCGATCCATGTCGCCTTCGGTGGATCTGGAACCGGCTAAGGTGGAAGATCCTTAACCTGCTCCGATACCAATTGAAGGACCGAGAAGTTACCCGAAAGCGACCAGAGGGGGGGTGAATGGGAGCTTCAAAATTTCCTTTCGGAAACTAGATGCCACTGTCCCAAACTCAACCCCAAAAGCGAACCCTAGAGCTTGCTAATGTCCACGACCCTAGATGTAGGGTGGATGCTTCCACGAAGCACAGCGGGACACTAGACAACCCTAGAAGGCCAACGCAAAAGACGGAACTCGAATCCGATCAAGAACGAACGAACCGCGAACGAAACGGCGCAAAACTGGATCGACCGGACTCTGCCTGCGTCCGGTCAGCTGGGACCGGACGCGTCCGGTCAGCCAAAAACCAGTTTTGGACCTCTCTGGAACTGACCGGACGCAGTGGCTGCGAGCGTCCGGTCGATCCCCGTGCGTCCGGTCACAAGCACGTTCGAGTAGTGAACAGGACTATGGGCGAGTCCGGTCACCACTAAACTCCAGCGTCCGGTCAGAGCAAAAACCAGAACACGCTCAAACCTTCAACGACCGGACGCGTCCGGTCAAGTCGTGACCGGCGTCCGGTCACCCCGAAACTGCACTGAAACTCCGGCGATTCAACCCGATCTCCTCCGAATCAAGTGCTCTAGGCTTGGGATTCGATCTGAGGAGTCACAAGGAGGTTAGTGAGCTATCTCTAAGAGATCATGGCTCGAACCTAACTCCAAATTGGTGAATCGAAGGAATTCGGGGGAAGGAAGAAAAAGAGACCCGAAACTAAAACTTGATCGATCTCCTAGACCGTGAGGTTAGAGATGATTTCTTTCGGTGGAAAGAAGTGCCTCACGATCTAGACCAACTCAGTTCAAACGGAATCGCAAAAGATGAACCGAGCACAAAGATCAAGCGACGGGAAAACTCAATGCACAAAGCAATCCGCGAAGAACATGATGAACATGAAATCAAAACGCGAATTGACACCAAGAGATGGGATCCAAGGTGAGAATACGGCCTCACTTCCTCGAATCAACAGTACACAGAGTGGAGTCTCTCTGCGGATCTCAACTAGCTAAAGCAGGGGATGGGAGAGTGGAAACCCTAGCAAATGAAGGCACTAACTGAAATAGCTAAAACTGAGATAGGGAGGAGGGTGTCTCCCCTGGACTACTTATACTAACCTAGCCTAAGTCTATTTCCTACTCTACCCCTCTCTACTCTATTTACAGAGCGGGCCAGGAAAACCCTAAGGCTAATCTGGTCCACCCGCTGGTGGTAGGTAGATCCGACGGCCACGCCCGCACGGTCTTCCGCGTCGCCTCCACGCAACCTTCAGATCGCCGCCACGTTCCGCCACCACTCTGCACCCCCGGTTTTGTGGCCCAAACCGGGAAACCAGCCTTTTCCATCAGCCCCCGGTTTTGAGGCCCAAACCGGGAAACCAGCCTCCAGCCCGAGTTTTGTGGCCCAAACTCGGAAACCAGCGGCGCCCGAGTTTTGAGGCCCAAACTCGGAAACCGGCCCACGCCCAGGTTTTGAGGCTCAACCTGGAAACCGTCACGCCCAGGTTTTGTGGCTCAACCTGGAAACCCAGCACCCAGGTTTTGAGGCCCAAACCTGGAAACCGTCCACCGTTGGTTTTTCCCGGGCTCTACCAACAAACCGGCGTCGTAGAGGGGATGCACCGCCTGTGCACCCCTTCCACTGACATGATCGCACTTCTCCGCTTGTCGCTGTCGCAGGCTGCCAGCCACCACAGCTGATCCTCCGGCCTCCAGTCCATCAGTCCAAGTCCACGTCCGCCCTTCACCGTCCGATACATCGGCATGGCACGTCCGCCGCACGGCACGCCCATCCTTCATCGCGCCCGGTCCGTCAGCACGGCACGTCGCAACTTGACCTTCACCCGCCATCGATCACTGTCTCCTTGCTCGACACCTGCACAACACAAGCCAAAGAACATGCGCATCATCTCCGTTGACAATCACTCATCACACAGAGACTCGGCATACACCCATGTATCCGCAAGATTAATGAACGAGGTTTTGCGTGCTTTCATTGGGAAATTTGTTGTCGTATATTTTGATGATATATTAATTTACAGCAAATCATTGGATGAACATCTTGATCATTTACGTGCTATTTTTAATGCACTACGCGAGGCACGCTTATTTGGTAACCTTGAGAAGTGCACCTTTTGCACCGATCGAGTGTGTTTTCTTGGTTATGTTGTAAGTCCACAGGGAATTGAGGTTGATCAAGCCAAGGTGGAAGCTATACAGGGATGGCATGTCCCAAAGACTATCACCCAGGTGCGGAGTTTCCTAGGACTTGCTGGACTCTATCGCCGTTTTGTGAAGGATTTCAGCACCATTGCTGCACCATTGAATGAGCTTACCAAAAAGGGGGTGCCTTTTGAGTGGGGCAAAACACAAGAGAATTCATTCGACATGTTGAAAGATAAGTTAACTCATGCGCCTCTCCTACAACTTCCTGATTTTAATAAGACTTTTGAGCTTGAATGTGATGCTAGTGGAATTGGTCTGGGAGGTGTTTTGTTACAAGAGGGAAAACCTATTGCATATTTTAGTGAGAAATTGAGTGGGCCTGTTCTCAATTATTCTACTTATGATAAAGAACTCTATGCTCTTGTTCGAACATTAGAGACATGGCAGCATTATTTGTGGCCCAAAGAATTTGTTATCCATTCTGATCATGAATCTTTAAAACATATTCGTAGTCAAGGAAAACTGAATCGTAGGCATGCAAAATGGGTTGAATTTATTGAATCTTTTCCTTATATTATTAAACACAAGAAAGGGAAGGAAAATATTATTGCTGATGCTTTGTCACAGAGATATACTTTGCTGAATCAACTTGATTATAAGATCTTTGGGTTAGAAACAATTAAGGACCAATATGTTCACGATGCTGATTTTAGAGACGTGTTGCTGCATTGTAAAGATGGAAAAGGATGGAACAAATTCATCGTTAGTGATGGGTTTGTGTTTAGAGCTAACAAGCTATGCATTCCAGCTAGCTCTGTTCGTTTGTTGTTGTTGCAGGAAGCACATGGAGGTGGCTTGATGGGACATTTTGGAGCAAAGAAGACCGAGGACATACTTGCTGGTCATTTCTTTTGGCCAAGGATGAAGAGAGATGTGGAGAGGTTTGTTGCTCGTTGCACAACATGTCAAAAGGCAAAGTCACGGTTAAATCCCCACGGTTTGTATCTACCTCTTCCTGTTCCTAATGCTCCTTGGGAGGATATATCTATGGATTTTATGTTGGGATTACCAAGGACTAGGAGGGGACGTGATAGTGTGTTTGTGGTTGTTGATAGATTTTCTAAGATGGCACATTTCATACCATGTCATAAAACTGATGATGCTACAAATATTGCTGATTTGTTCTTTCGAGAAATTGTTCGCTTACATGGTCTGCCCAACACAATTGTTTCTGATCATGATGCTAAATTTCTTAGTCATTTTTGGAAGACTTTGTGGTTTAAATTGGGGACTAAGCTTTTATTTTCCACCACTTGTCATCCCCAAACTGATGGTCAAACTGAAGTTATGAATAGAACTTTATCCACTATGTTAAGGGCTGTTTTAAAGAAGAATATTAAGATGTGGGAAGAATGTTTGCCTTATATTGAGTTCGCTTATAATCGTTCATTGCATTCTACTACAAAAATGTGTCCTTTCGAGATTGTCTATGGCTTCTTGCCATGTGCTCCTATTGATTTAATGCCTTTGCCAAGTTCTGAAAAAATGAATTTTGATGCTAAGCAACGTGCTGAATTGATGTTAAAATTGCATGAAGCCACTAAAGAAAACATAGAGCGCATGAATGCTAAGTACAAATGTGCTGGAGATAAAGGTAGAAAGCAATTGATTCTGGAACCTGGGGATTTGGTTTGGTTGCATTTGCAAAAAGATAGATTTCCAGAACTGAGAAAATCCAAATTGATGCCTAGAGCTGATGGTCCTTTTAAAGTGCTGCAACGAATTAATGAGAATGCATATAAGCTTGATCTTCCTGCAGATTTTGGGGTTAGTCCCACATTTAACATTGCAGATTTGAAGCCTTATTTGGGTGAGGAAGATGAGCTTGAGTCGAGGACGACTCAAATGCAAGAAAGGGAGGATGATGAGGACATCAACACCAGCGATACATCTTCTCCGACACAACCTATAGCTGGTCCTCTTACTCGTGCTCGTGCTCGTCAACTTAATCATCAAGTGAGTTCCATGATAAGCTCTTGTCCATCTTGTTTAGACAATGGAAACGCGTGCACTCTTGTTTTGATTAGGAACCGAGGAGAAGACCGAAAGGGAGAAGGACTCGCGCTAGCTGGATTCGGACTGCAGCAAAGCACCAACTTGTGACTGCCACCACGGTTGCATACGGATTCGGATTCAGGCGCTTCAGGACTTGTTGGAAAGCTTATCAAGTTTACTTTCATATGAATCAAGTCCCACGTCAATATCTGTTCGGCAGCAGCGGCAATGATCCAATTACCGTCGACAGGTCTTGCTGTCCAGGGTGATGTGTCACCTCATTTTGGGCTTATGGCCCATGTATCAAGTTGGGTCCATTAGGGACGCGTCCTAGGGTTGGAGGATGACCCCAACACTCTTTTGGTTGTCAATCCATCTACTTATATCCCTCTATAGCCGCCATGGTCAGGTTGGGTTTTATTTAGATCAAGTTTAGCCTTAGCTACTTGCTTGTAGGCGCGCGTGCAGGATCAGCCGCCCGTCTCCTTGTCTTCAGAACCCCATTGTTGATTAAGATTCAGTTTGAAGCCTTCAATTTCATCTTGTAAATTCAGTGCTTGTTTCCTCGTTCTTGCTAGTTCTTCGATTGCTTGCAGGACGGGAGCCCTAGGGGCTGGTTGTCGCGCTCCACAAGATCGTGACGGCTATTGGATGTGGTGTATCGGTTGCTAAGGCGCGGTCTTGAGGGCTGTAGTCGGGCCGTGAACGTCATCTCCATCCACCAATCGAGTTATCCCCATTTCTCATTGAAAGATCGGGCAAAAACCCTAACGGGTTCGCATCAATAACGCAACCGCCACGTCGGGATACTTCTAGAAGACTCCAGAGGACGTAAGAAGACACCACAACGAAGGGCACCATGGGAGGCTTACCTATGGGACCGACCGGTCCCACAGGGCCCACCGGTCGGTCGGCCAGGGAGCCCACACGCTTTCGTCTTCTGCAAGCTACTTCCACCGACCTCCAGGATGCATCTCGACCGTACCTCAAGTCGGTTTAATCCAAGGGCCACGATTCATCGCTCAGGGCTATATAAACAGACCCCTGACCCCCCCTCTCCAGGCAATACGGCTTCAGGCAATTCATTCATCAGGGTTAGACCAATCAGAAGGAGATCAATCGGAGGCTTTAGGACTACATCAACCTAGATTAGTAGATAGAATAGGATTAGAGGAGGCAAGCTTCGCTTGGATTCCTGATCTAGTCACGAGAAGGCTCGGTAAACCCAAGATCTTCTCTCTTGTATTAACATTATGGATCTATTTCATAATTGCTCTTCTAGTTCATCATTGTTCTTCATTATTTATGTTCTAGTTCATCATCTAGTTCATGTTCATCATCTAGTTCATTATCTAGTTCATAATCTTGTTCTAGTTCATGTTCTAGTTCGTACTTTAGTTCTTCTCGATGACCTAATTCACCTTATTGTTCACTATCATGTTCTAGATAGCAATACAATTGATATGATTAAGACATCAATGATTATATTCTTAGTTATAATGCTTATAGTCTGCTTTGATTATATATTTGGCATAGATAGTTCATCTTTATGTTTATACTCATGTTCGTATAGCGCTCATCTTAAAGTACAACGGGTGGTTGATAAATGTTGTGTAGGCGTGGTGCCTATACATTATTTATCTGCGAATGCGTCCTATGTTCCGAATAGAGTGGTAGATCGCGGGTGCGACAGACCTGTTGAGTCCTCTGTATTCCACCTCCCGAATATAGTGTTCAGTATGACTCAGTTAACTCATGGTTTAAGGGTTACTTTGCTTAACACCTTAACTATGGAGTTGTCTCTTGATTATAAATATGATGTGACCTAGCCAATGATTGCCAAATATAATTGCACTAATCAATGTATGCTATGATTTGTAATTAGAATAACTTAGGAATGTTCCTTATTAATACTTGTTCTAATCATCACTTGCTAGGCAGTACTGTTCTAAGTTTATCCTTGATTGATCTGATCTCTGCTATCCTGTATCAATTATTCATCATATTATTTACTCTGTAACCTGATTCATGTTCATAGTAATTAGTGTGTTATCAGTCTTATTATAAGTGTGTGCCATATTAAATACTGTTAAGTCCTTACAATACCATCATATCTTGAATTGATTAGTCTCTAGGCTAAAATATAAATAACGATACCTGAGACTAGCTTGGGTGAAATGCTTCTACGGCGGGTATGTTTATCTGTGCGCTTGCGGGTAAATATCTATCTTTTAAATCCAGTGCCCTGATATAATTACATTGCTAGCTTCATGTTGGGGATGACAACTTGATGTTAAGTGGAGTTAGTAGTGTCCCGTACACTCTTTGGTGCTTTCATTTGTTTATTATTTTATGTGGCTCATTCTTAGAGTGAATCCATTAAGGAGTGTCAACAAGCATTTCTGGCGCCGTTGCCGGGGATCACATCAATTCAATTAGGGATGGTACCTAGGGGTTTTCATCAAAATCTTTATGAACATTGATAAGGACATTGCATTAGCAGCATTTAAAATGGTAGCTAGAACATATCATTTTACCTACACACATGTGATAATGCACTAATTATTTACTTTTACAGGCTTACCCTGGCTTTGTTTATCTTTTATATCTTATGCAGGGTGATGTATGACTGGTTTCCAACTTCCGAACAACTACACTGAGGATCCCGAAGCTTTATTAAGGAAAACTAGACGCAAACTTAAGAAACCCTCAGCACCACTACCAGAAGTTAGCCAGATAAGAAGAAGCCTAACACCAGTGTTGGACACCATGGCCGACAAGACACTTCACGAGTTCTCTGCACCAACCACTGCCAACATCAGGACTGGACCAACAGTCAATGTGGGGGACAACGGATATGAACTCAAGCCAGCTTTGATCAACATGGTGCAAGCTAACCAATTTTGCGGAAAGGCACATGAAGACGCAAGCGCTCATCTCCAACACTTTCTGGAGATTTGCAGCACTTTCACCATGAAAGGAGTCAAAAGGGACGCCATTCTACTTCGCTTGTTCCCATTCTCGCTCTTGGGAAAAGCAAAACAATGGTTCTACGCCAACAAAGATAAAAACACCTCGTGGGCGATCTGTTCAACTGCCTTCCTAGCAAAAAGTTCTTTCCAGTGGGCAAGACGAATGCCCTCCGTGCCAAGATTTCAACCTTCCAACAACAACATGAAGAATCAATCCCAGAAGCTTGGGAACGCTTTCAAGACTACATATCAAAATGCCCTCACCACGGGATGGAGAACTGGCTACTCATGCAGACCTTCTATCACGGGCTCACTTCAAATACCCGTGAGAATGTAGATGCCGCTGCTGGAGGATCATTCTTATCACTCACAATCAACAATGCAACTACACTCATAGAGAAGATGGCCTCTAACCAAGGATGGAACGAGGAACGCTCTCAGCCACGCAAGAGGGGAGGAATACATCAACTAAAGGAAGTAGACATGTTGTCTGCTAAACTTGACCTACTCATGAAGAAGTTCGATGAACACACTCCCAAGAGAGAAGACGTCAAGCAAATCTACGAATCTCGCATGACATGTGAAGAGTGTGGAGGCACTGGTCATTCAGGGAGCAACTGCCCTGAGATTCAAGAGGATGCGAAGTACATCAACAACAACACCAACTATCGTCCTCAACAAGCTCAAGGATGGAACCAGCAATCAAGGCCTAATTACTCAGGTAATTACTCAGGTAACTACCAAGGTAATACTTTTAATCAACCACCTTTGAGAGAGATGATATATAATCAAAACAAAATTATTGATAATATGTCTAAGAAGATAGCTTCCAATGATAAATTACTTGAAAATATTAATACTAGAATGGATAGCTTTACATCTGCCATAAAGAATCAGCATAGCTTTAATAAAATGATAGAATCTCAGTTATCTCAGTTAGCAGCTTCAGTCCCTGTGGCTGAAAACGATAAGATTCCAGGAAGTCCAAAAGAGCTAGAAACTGCAAATCTTGTAGACATCTTTGATGCAGGACACCTCATACCTAGACCCTCGAGGGAATGGATGGATGACTCCATTGCCCCAAAGAAAGGAGATCCAGGAAGACCTGTGATTCCAATTCATATTGGACCTCACAATTTTGAAGAAGCAGTCTGTGACCTTGGAGCAAGCGTCAACATTATGCCAAAGGTAATATACGAACAAATACATGGTGCACCTCTATTATATACAACTATGTGTTTGCAGCTTATAGATCAGACACTGTGCTACCCATTGGGAATTCTAGAAGACATCTGTATACGAGTGGGACGCTCATATGTATGTGCAAACTTTATGATCGTTGAAACGGGTGGAGACAGAAGAGCACCCATCATTCTTGGACGCCCGTTCCTAAGCTCAACCAAAGCCATTATCTACACGGACAGCGCCAAGATCTGTTTCACAATCACAGGCAACAAAGAGAGATTCAGCTTCAAGAGCCGTACACTCACTACCAAAGTCCACCCTCAGATGCCCTACGAAGATGCAAACATCATATCTTCAAAGAAGAAGAATAGAAACAGAGGGAGGAAGAACAAGGCTACACAACCACATCAAGACACAGTATGGATGGTCAACTCTGTCCAAACAGAATACGACCACCTTCTTGCATCACCATTCCTTGCCAAGAGAGATGACCCAGGCGTACCCACCATCGATTGCAAGATCGAAGGAAGTACATTCCACAAGACGTTCTGCGACATTGGCTCAAGTGTCAATATAATGTCTAAGGTAACATATGAACATTTATATAAAAATAGACCTATGTATTCGACATATGTGCAGCTGCAGATGGCGGACCAAACTTATCGATTTCTGGAGGGAATATTAAAGGACGTGATGATCCAAATTAAAGACCACTATGTTCCCACCGACTTCTTAGTACTAGACATGGGAAAAGAAGATGACATTCACATCATCCTAGGAAGACCCTTCCTCAACACCACTGGCACCATCATCTATATGAGATCTGGAGAGATCCACTTCCAGTTTTTCAGAGAAAAGGTACGCTGTTACTTCAATAGTTATGCCACTAATGTACAGGAAAAGAAGAACCACTCAAGGAGGAGACGCCGCACATCCCAACACAACAAGAAACAACAAATCAAGGATGGATGGGCTGACTATGAAGGAGAAGTTACCAGGAGCGAAGATATCCCATTAAAGGAAACGAAGGACGAAGAAGTAAAGGAGACAAGTCCACCAGTCAAACAAGTATGGAGAAAGAAAGAAAGTTCTACTGACGTGCAATCATCAAGGTCCTCCTCAGGATCCGCTGATGCACCTAAGGAAGAATAAAGAGCGTACAAGGAGTCTTGTTCGATAGACTATAAACGTTGAATCCTCGCCGGAGGTAACTCGGTAGTTATCCATAATCATTAGCATTAAATTCATCATTGCATAATTAGATAAAGCATGATCACTTTATTATTAGTATCATATTTCTTAAGCAATTATATCTGCATAAGAAAACAAATATATATATATATATATATATTTGGAAAAAACTTTAAGCCCCATGTGAATAATTCTATGGTGTAAAACCCACAGGAATGTTCACCGTGGTGGCATAAAAAAAATAATATAATATATTGAGAAAGAGATCTTACTGAAATTCTAGACAACTAAGGCTTGAGTAGCCAATCGCTAATGCCTAATCTATTCCACAAGTTTTGTTGTCTATTTGAGTTTCACAGGATTTAAAAGGCCAAGAAAAGCTGACGAACAAGTGAATGCTCCATCCACTGTTTGAGCACTGTCCCAACGACATCAACATCAATCAAAGCTCTAATAGAGGAAGGACATATCCACTGCCAGTCTGCTACATTACAAAGTGACTACGTCAACATTCCGCTTGGGGGAAGGCACCCCCATGTATCCACGAGAAGAAGAAAAGAAGGACTCGAACCATTAATGGTCTACTCAACTTCTGGAGAAAAAGAATAAGTCAAGATCCAGCTTGGGGGAAAGCACCCTCAGTTATCACGATAAGTATCACGGTTTTTTTCTATTACTATTAGTTTGATTTAGATAAGGTTAATAAATATAGAAACCCCTAAAAAGATGAATAACTATTATAAAACCAAATAAAGATATTATATAATGAATAAATGTCTAGGTGGATAAAAGATTAATTTTGCTCATAATAAAAGTGATAAACAAATGCTCTGCCGTAATTCCTTTTAAATACCTAGTGTTTAAACTTAAATTTTCTTGAGTTTTAGACAAAGTTGTTCTGAATAAACTCTGAACCTAAAACCTGTGGATGGCAAATGCTTGATCTAAAGTCTAGATAATTGTGAGACATGATATAAAAAGGTTTGAGCTGCTGTTTATCTGATTCCTAGAGATACTAGAGTTCTGGAGATTTACACATTGAAAAGATTAAAAAAACACATGATGAGATCCTGTATGACATAACATGAATTCCTACCCAGAGCCATTAATATGATTTTAAGATAAGGCTACTTGCTTTGTTCTAAGTTTTTAGTTATGGTTGAGAAATTTATCATGCTCTAGAGATCAAGAATGTTTTATTAAAAGATTCACTCTTCCGAAGTAGTATTGTGTTAGAGGCATGGGCTATGCAAAAGTATAAAAAGAGGAAATAAAAAGGGGCAAGTGTCCGACTACCTCAAAGAAAAAAAAGAGAGAGTTACGATAAAAGTATGAGAAAAAGAATGATAGCCCATGGTTCCTCTAATTACAATACCAGCAAGAGATGACAAATTTCAAATTTTCTAAGATCTTGATCTATGAGTATGACATCTTTCTTCCTAAACTTTGAACTTTGACTTGGTAAGATATGCTTTTCACTTCTTTAAGCTCCATATATATATATATTCATAGAAGGAAGGAAAATTGCATCAGTGAGGAATTATAAAATATAAAAGAGCGATTTGAGAGTGTCATACAAAGGAATCTCTGATTTTCATTTGAAAATATATAAAAACTCCAGAACAAAGTGAAGGCAAATCGAAGAGTTAGAGATACAGTGCTTAACTTGATTGTTCTATCTTTCAATTGTTTAAAGACCCAGGTGAAGGCAAAAGCTCCATAGTTAAAGGTAATATGAGAAAGTCAAAATAGTTAACTCTAAACCAAGGGAAGATTTTTTTGTTTTAACATATGTGAAGGCTTTGTAGCAGTTCCAGATTCATCATGAGTGTTTGCTAAGGGACTAGCAAAAGGTAAGCTTGGGGGAATTGTTGACACTGGTTAACTATCATAATCAAGAGATAAATAAATATGAAAAGGGCAAGAATTTGATCACCAATAAAGGTTTAGGGTTTCAACTGACAATATTCCACGAGTTTTGGTGAGTTATGATTATGCAGGGACTAAACCAGGAAATCGGCACCGATAGCTTCCCATAGAAGGAAACCGTCGGGAGATAATGCAACCGCCACGTCGGGATACTTCTAGAAGACTCCAGAGGACGTAAGAAGACACCACAATGAAGGGCACCACGGGAGGCTGTTGGCATTTCTTAACGTTATTACTAAGAATGGACCTTACGATCCATCCCTGGCAACAGCGCCAAAAATGCGCGTCGACACTTACTAACGTCGTCACTAAGAATGGACTTTGCAATCCATCCATGGCAACGGCGCCGGATATTGGCATAGAAATGGACCCGAAGATCTATTCCCAGCAACAACGCTAGAAGTGTCTGTTCGATGTCTCTTAACAAGTTGCTTAGAATGGCGCGTTTCCAGCAACAGTGTTAAGCATGCATCTATACGATAGTTCGTAGGTTTGGAGTTTAGGTCCGCAAGCGCACGGAATTATCGTGTAGCATTTCACCCGGAGATATACCGAGTATCGTGATTTATTGGTTCGCTCAAGGAAGGCTTTGTATGTATCAAGTTCTAGGATAAATATAGTACCAAATACCATGATAGCAATAATGGATCAATTGTCATAACAGGTGATAAACAGTGATGATTTGAATAGTGGAGAAACACAATCTTGAGCATGGCAAAAGGGCAAAGAGTAAAAAGAGACTAAAAGAATAAATGAATAAAAGAATAATTGAATAACCTAACAGAGCAGGCATGGTCTAGATACAAGTCATTCATAGAACAAGTTAATCATGCAATCATATGACATAGAACTAATCTCATGCTTCAGATGGTTCGGGAGATTACGCGAGTACTGGTCTGCCAGCAACCTCTCGTAACAATTTAGACTCCTACACCCTAGCCGAACGTGGGGGAATGCCAAGGACGGACAGGGCTGTCACCACCTGCCGCCATCCCCACTACCGTGGACTAAGACCATGCAATTACCCGACCTCTACATCCAAGCACCATGCTTGCATGCACAGAACCCACTCAGACTCCCCCGGGTCCCCGACCCTACGGATCGACAGGTAAGAAGCCTGAGCCTACTCAGAAGAGCATGATAAACCGCCACCCTTGACAAGAGCTTATTTCTAATCATATAATCAGCATGAAGCAATTAGACTAATGTTCTATGTGAGAATAATACAATACACACTTAGCTCTAATTCATATAATACACTACTAACCCTAGGGTAGCAATATATTATAAGAACTATACACTAGAATGTATATTATACTAATTCCACCAGAACTATTCATAAGTTCATATACTAGCAACATGATATAAGACCTAAGATCTAAGTCATATACCAGAATACTAGAACAAGAACTATACTCTAGTTCATATGAAGAACTGTATCGAAAGAATGAAGACAGGGCTTTGGAGATCAGATCTATCTTATTCATACCCAATATCTCTCCAAGGAGCCAAGCCCTCCTTGATAGCTTTGCCTAGCTCTCTCTCTAGCACAAGAACAAGGAAAAACTAAGAAGTGGTAGTGCCCAAATGTGTAGCTCAAGAGTTGATTGTGTTCTACTTTGGCCTCCCCTCTCCCCATCCTTATATAGGTGCTTTAGGTCGGTTTAGGAGGAGGTTTTCTGCAAATTGCGCCTGGAACCGCCATGAGGACATTGAATGCACCGCCTCTGCAAAGGCGGTGGCCACGTGGCAGCACCAGGGGGGCGGTCGCCCCCGCGCTGGGCCCGTCCAGCCCAGTCCAAAGCCTGGACTTGCTCTCTTGGGCCTCTGGTTTCGTTCCCGGTTGAATTTTGCTGCACTTCTATATGGGCTTTTTGTGTTCTTGTTTATTTTGCGCATTTTGGCGTGTTGGATTGCGCCTTTTTGGTTGTTATCCACCTGTATGCATGTTTATGATCTGCAAAACATAACTTTGCACTACATGTGGAACTTGGTTAGTAATAAAAGTATATATGAGTAGAATACATGCTTTTCTCCTTTTATATGGACTATGTTGGCGGGGTAAATATGTCGATAAGAACCGCCAACAAACTCCCCCAAGCTTACCCTTTGCTCGTCCCCGAGCAAAAGCTAAGGTTTTGGTTGTTGATCAGGAGTTGCTTCAATGTCGATTATTATTCACAAGTGCCAGGTCTATACCAAAGTGTCTATCATGGTTTGAATAAATTGGTCTATTACTCACCTTAGTACCTTGTCACTCATGGGGCTTGTTAGCCTCCTCAAATCCTTAGTCACTGCATGTTAGATCGGCTTTCACAGAGGTGCTTAACTTTTGTTCCTTGAGCAACTTTATAATCCGGAGTTTTTAGGAGTTTTGAAAATCAAAGCAAGTTCCTCAAATGATTCACTCATTCGCTCAAGATGTGTATGATCCTCACCCAAGGCTTTTGCCTTTCTTTTTATTCTACCAACTAAAGCTTTATCTGGAGTTGTGGGTAGAAAGAAGTAGGCATACTTGTATTGTAGATATTGCAAAGTCAAAGAACTGGACCTTAGGAGACTTCAGTCATACACTTAGATCAAGAAGTGCAAGTGTGTGGAATATTTTCTTTTTTATTACTCCTTTTCTCATGTCTTTCTCCTCTTGGAAGATTGGGAACTATGGGCGATCTTTATTCATCGAGAGAGGCGGGTATCGGAGTACCCATTGTTTTCTTTTGGACACTTGTCCATTTTTTTTTTACTCTCTCATTTTTTTTAAGAGAGGCGGGCATCGGAGTACCCATTGTTTTCATTTGGACACTTGTCCATTTTTTAACTCTCTCATCATTTTTTTTAGATACCCCATAATTCTTTTGGGGAGAGAAAGATCATGATCAACAGTGGAGCATTTAGTTTTGTGGTGAATGTATGGCATGTCTTGCGTAACTCTTAATGCAAGAGTTAGCTTTATTTGGTGGGTGTACGTGAATCTTGATCTTGAATGCATGAAAGAGGTCTACACATAGGTCACAATTATTTGAATAAGCTCAATACAAATACAAGTAGCATATGAGTATACGGTTTGAAAAGTTTTTCATCATATGGCTCTGGTAGGATATATCATCATCGAGGAACTTTTGAATTTTAAGTTTTTAAACAAATTCTCTGGATGTCAAGTCTTTCTTAGAACAATGTCATAGCAATTCTCTGCTTATACCAGATCATGACTAGCAATAACCTTGGACTTGAGTAAGCATGTGCATCCCACAAGTTTCAAGTTCTTAAGTGAGCAATTTACCAATAAACTCAAATCTTATTAGAAACTAAGTTATAAACTAGGCACAGGTGAATTATAAGACAGAGCAACTATTCATCATTTCAACAAGGAAGAAGCACATATCTTACATCACATATAAGAGTGGAATTCATATTTTTGGTTTTTTTTTAAATCTAAAGATGAAGATTGCATTAAGTAAACATGCTAATGGAAAAATAAGGGTGCATGGAATTAAATATGCAATGCAACATACCTCGAAAGTGGGGGTCCTCCCCCAAGCTAGCTCTTGGCCTACTGATCGGGGTTGTACCCCATGAACTGCCAGAAACCCTGAGACTGCCTTAGCATCTCCTCCTGGCGTGCCCTTAATTCGGCCTGCTGTTGCTGGTACAGGGCCTGCTGCTGCTGGTACATAGCCTGTTGCTGTTGGTGATGCAGTAGCTCCTGTTGGTGCCACTCTATGGTCTGCTGGTGGTGTGCATCAGTCGTCTGAATGTGCTGCTCGAGGGTCTCCTGGATCTCATCTGTGCGCACCACCAATCCCCTAAACTGGGCTTGGAGGCTATCAAAGTCGATCTGGTCACCTGTGGGAGCTTGTGAGTGCTCCCCTGGTGACTCAATCCTCTAGTGTGCTTGTTGCTCCCAGGCTCTAGAGTCTGCCTCAGGCCACCCCTCAACATTTGGTGAGGGCATGGGTATGTCCCATCCTGGCTGGTACTCGGGTACTGGATCAGGAACAAACCCATGCCCGAAAGTCGGTGGTATGTAAGAGGGTGGTGGCTGAGAGCTAGACTCTCCCATGCCTCTGCTAGATATACTGCGCCTGCGTGAAGACTCCACTGTCTGCAAGTCAAAGGTTAGCCTCCCACAACTATACAAGTGTAAGTCCGGGTTAGGTAACCGGATTACAGTTGTATACCCAGGGAAACAAAACACAAAGTTTCCTGCAGCGTCTCTTTTTAGGTGATGACCACGTAACAGATAATGTTCATTTACAATGGTACGTTGGATAGGAATAAAATTAATTTCTTGCCCTTCCAAAGCACTAATACTTGTGGCCACTCGTGTTATAAGAGAAGTCATGGTAACTGCAGTGGTAGTCTTAATTGAATCTAACCAATGATTAACAATTTCTCGTACAGGTGCAACTTTTATTTTCATTTTAGCAGCATAGAGAAGCTTCATTTCAACAATTCGCACAACACGGGGATCTTGACTGGGGAACAAAGTCATGGAAATCCAAAGATGCAAGAATCTTAAAGTTGGGTGCTGAATCTGAGCATTCCTTGGATAATACTTTTTAGTATGAACTTGCCCCGAAATTTCTTCCCAAAGTCTATCTTTATTAAACCCTCTAGTGGCATAGTCTAAATCATGAGAGCATCTTTGATGAAAGCCAAGGCATTTGCTTAATTTGGACCATAAGATAAAATATTCTTTGCCAAATAAACGAACGGAAATGCCTTAATCTAATTCCCTTAAAGTGCATAAGAATTGAATAGTAAGGGAATAGGAGCCATACTCGGGGATTGGGTAAATGTTTTCCCAACCTACGGCCTTCCAAATGGAGTGGAACTCGGTGTCCATACCGATGTTGGAGAGGAGCGATTCGTCGAAGACCGGTGTGTGGATGAGGAGCCGTTCTTTGAGCATGTTGTAGGCTTGAATTTCCCAGTCGTCTACCAAGTCGAATTGGTGGACTCCTCCTCCCCCCGTTGGGGCTGCATGTTGCTCCTCCGCTTGTCCCTCCTCCGCTTGGACTTCCTCTACTTCCTCAAGCTCCGGGGATCCCTCATTGCGAGGAGGGCTTCCCGGGGGTTCAGTGTAGTATGAGGAGGTACTCTCATACTGACGCCTCGAGGATGACCTTGTGGCTCTCTTGAGTGCACCGGAAACCTTTCTCCCGAACTTTCTCATGATACAAGGTTTTGCACCGGCGAACCCTCGGGTGAGTGGTGGCTAGGGAAATTTTCCTTGCACCCAAGGGTCTTTTTTTTGGCTAGCTTGTGATGGGTGTTTTTATGAGGTTTTTCTGCTGTTGGTTGGTTGGAAATGGCAAGAGAGTGGGGGTGGTGTTTGGAGAAGTGAGATGGGGGTGGAGAAGTGTTGTGGAAATGGATGGAGAGGGTCACACCCGAACCCCTGCTACTTATAGTCGCAAACTGCAGGTGGTTTTGGTCTGAGCTCAACAGATAGGAGCCTCCCCCAGCTGGCCGTTGGCCAGAGCCGTTGGGGCTGGGGCGGCCGACCCAGGGGGCGACCGCCCCCTGGTGGGCTCAGCTCTGCCTCCCCTTTTGGTAGCTTCTCCCAACGGCTATGTCTATGACATAGCCGTTTGAAATTTCAAACTTCTCCTGTCTGAATTATCTTTTTTTTGCAATTTCCAACATTTATTTGATAAAAAATTATTTCCGAAAAATGTCGAAAAAATATTTTTTTATGATTATAAACTATTCCCTATCAGAAAATGATTTTTAAATATTTTGATTTTGAAATTTTGAAATTATTATTTTTTTGAATACATACCGATTACCTTCGGTGGAGGCTCAAATTGTTTTGAGTCCTTTGAGTGGGACTTCCTTCCGTTTTCCGGTTTCAACCTGCATGGTTAGTGGGAGAACTCTCGGGTTGCCCCGGGAGTCGTCCCGCACTTTCGGTAGGAATAGCAGCGGCGATTTGAGCTAATTGGGATTCTATCATTTTGTTGAAGCTCAGTTGATTTTGAACAGAGGACGTTAGGTTTTCTATTTTTGTATTTAAATTTTCAAAAACTTTATCATTGGACAACAACTTTTTAGTCAAATTTTCATTAATTTTAGCCTGTCCAAGAACTAAGTCTCTTAATGAAGGTTGATTCGAATTGGAGTTCGAATTACCTTGGAATGGTGGCCGTGACTGGTTATTCCAACCATTGTTCTGGTTGGTGCCTCCTTGTTGGCGGAACCCGTTGTTGATGTAGGCGGCGTCTTCACGGGTTTCGGGGCAGTCGGTCCCCGAATGGCCAACATCACCACAGACTTCACACGTCATGTGTGAATCTATGGCGTTCACCGTATTTGTTTGGTTTTCTTGGTTTTTCTCAGATAGGTGTTTCATAAGGAGGTCTATTTTTGCGGCAAGCATATCCGTCTCCTTCACGGTATGCATGCCTTTTTGTGTTTTGGCTGGTGTTTGTGTTTGGGTTCTCTCGTCACTCCAGCCTTGGTGTTCAACCATCTTTTCAATCAGGGCCTTAGCCCCGGCGGTGGTGAGCGATAAGAATGCTCCACCAGCGGCTGCATCTAGGTGCCCCTTCGACATGGGCGTGAGCCCGTTGTAGAAGTTTTGGAGCACCATCCAATTTTCCATGCCATGGTGGGGGCAGTTCAGGATATACTCCTGAAGCCTTTCCCACGCGTCAGGGATTGATTCAGTGGCATCTTGCTTGAAATTGGAGATTCTTCCCCGCAAAGCATTGGTTTTGCTTATGGGAAAGAATTTAGCGAGGAATGCAGCTGAGCATTTCGACCATGTGTTGACAGCTTCCTTGTCCTGGTAGAACCACCTTTTCGCTTTCCCCACAAGGGAGAAAGGGAAAAGACAGAGCCGAATGACATCTGGGGTGATGTCCTTGATGACGATGGTGTCACACAGCTCCAGGAAGTGTTGCAGATGCGCATTCGCATCCTCGCTAGGCAAACCGCAGAACGGGCTTGCCTGCACCATGGTGATCAGGCCTGTACGGAGTTCGAAGTTCTTTCCGGCCGTGTCCACAGCGGGGCCGGTAGCCACGTTGGTGACAGCGGGCACAGAGAACTCGCGGAGTGTCTTCTCAGCCATGACCTCAGTTGGGGTTGGTGCGGAACCGGCTGGTTGCTCTGTCGGTGGAGTAGCAGAAGACGAAACGGAATGAATCCGCTTAGCCCTTAGGAGTGCCTCGGGATTGTTAATGAAGATTTCCGGCAGAGAGAAACCAGACATACACTATTCCTGTTTCATCCACAACAGGAGGAAAACAGGCAGAGTTAACCTGCATAACAATGACTCATTTTGCATATCAGATATTGGTTTATGTTTATCTAGAACTTTTTACATTAGCCTTCCCCAGCAACGGCGCCAGAAATGCTTGTTGGCATTTCTTAACGTTATTACTAAGAATGGACCTTATGATCCATCCCTGGCAACAGCGCCAGAAATGCGCGTCGACACTTACTAACGTCGTCACTAAGAATGGACTTTGCAATCCATCCATGGCAACGACGCCGGATATTGGCATAGAAATGGACCCGAAGATCTATTCCCAGCAACAACGCTAGAAGTGTCTGTTCGATGTCTCTTAACAAGTTGCTTAGAATGGCGCGTTTCCAGCAACAGTGTTAAGCATGCATCTATACGATAGTTCATAGGTTTGGAGTTTAGGTCCGCAAGCGCACGGAATTATCGTGTAGCATTTCACCCGGATATATACCGAGTATCGTGATTTATTTGTTCGCTCAAGGAAGGCTTTGTATGTATCAAGTTCTAGGATAAATATAGTACCAAATACCATGATAGCAATAATGGATCAATTGTCATAACAGGTGATAAACAGTGATGATTTGAATAGTGGAGAAACACAATCTTGAGCATGGCAAAAGGGCAAAGAGTAAAAAGAGACTAAAAGAATAAATGAATAAAAGAATAATTGAATAACCTAACAGAGCAGGCATGGTCTAGATACAAGTCATTCATAGAACAAGTTAATCATGCAATCATATGACATAGAACTAATCTCATGCTTCAGATGGTTCGGGAGATTACGCGAGTACTGGTCTGCCAGCAACCTCTCGTAACAATTTAGACTCCTACACCCTAGCCGAACGTGGGGGAATGCCAAAGACGGACAGGGCTGTCACCACCTGCCGCCATCCCCACTACCGTGGACTAAGACCATGCAATTACCCGGCCTCTACATCCAAGCACCATGCTTGCATGCACAGAACCCACTCAGACTCCCCCGGGTCCCCGACCCTACGGATCGACAGGTAAGAAGCCTGAGCCTACTCAGAAGAGCATGATAAACCGCCACCCTTGACAAGAGCTTATTTCTAATCATATAATCAGCATGAAGCAATTAGACTAATGTTCTATGTGAGAATAATACAATACACACTTAGCTCTAATTCATATAATACACTACTAACCCTAGGGTAGCAATATATTATAAGAACTATACACTAGAATGTATATTATACTAATTCCACCAGAACTATTCATAAGTTCATATACTAGCAACATGATATAAGACCTAAGATCTAAGTCATATACCAGAATACTAGAACAAGAACTATACTCTAGTTCATATGAAGAACTGTATCGAAAGAATGAAGACAGGGCTTTGGAGATCAGATCTATCTTATTCATACCCAATATCTCTCCAAGGAGCCAAGCCCTCCTTGATAGCTTTGCCTAGCTCTCTCTCTAGCACAAGAACAAGGAAAAACTAAGAAGTGGTAGTGCCCAAATGTGTAGCTCAAGAGGTGATTGTGTTCTACTTTGGCCTCCCCTCTCCCCCTCCTTATATAGGTGCTTTAGGTCGGTTTAGAAGGGGGTTTTCTGCAAATTGCGCCTGGAACCGCCATGAGGACATTGAATGCACCGCCTCTGCAAAGGCGGTGGCCACGTGGCAGCACCAGGGGGGCGGTCGCCCCTGGGGGCGGTCGCCCCCGCGCTGGGCCCGTCTAGCCCAGTCCAAAGCCTGGACTTGCTCTCTTGGGCCTCTGGTTTCGTTCCCGGTTGAATTTTGCTGCACTTCTATATGGGCTTTTTGTGTTCTTGTTTATTTTGCGTATTTTGGCGTGTTGGATTGCGCCTTTTTGGTTGTTATCCACCTGTATGCATGTTTATGATCTGCAAAACATAACTTTGCACTACATGTGGAACTTGGTTAGTAATAAAAGTATATATGAGTAGAATACATGCTTTTCTCCTTTTATATGGACTATGTTGGCGGGGTAAATATGTCGATAAGAACCGCCAACAGAGGCTTACCTGTGGGACCGACCGGTCCCACAGGGCCCACCGGTCGGTCGGCCAGGGAGCCCACACGCTTTCGTCAGGGTTAGACCAATCATCTCGACCTCCAGGATGCATCTCGACCGTACCTCAAGTTGGTTTGATCCAAGGGCCACGATTCATCGCTCTGGGATATATAAACAGACCCCTGACCCCCCACTCCAGGCAATAGGGCTTCAGGCAATTCATTCATCAGGGTTAGACCAATCAGAAGGAGATCAATCGGAGGCTTTAGGACTACATCCACCTAGATTAGTAGATAGAATAGGATTAGAGGAGGCAAGCTTCGCTTGGATTCCTGATCTAGTCACGAGAAGGCTCGGTAAACCCAAGATCTTCTCTCTTGTATTAACATTATGGATCTATTTCATAATTGCTCTTCTAGTTCATCATTGTTCTTCATTATTTATGTTCTAGTTCATCGTCTAGTTCATGTTCATCATCTAGTTCATTATCTAGTTCATAATCTTGTTCTAGTTCATGTTCTAGTTCGTACTTTAGTTCTTCTCGATGACCTAATTCACCTTATTGTTCACTATCATGTTCTAGATAGCAATACAATTGATATGATTAAGACATCAATGATTATATTCTTAGTTATAATGCTTATAGTCTGCTTTGATTATATATTTGGCATAGATAGTTCATCTTTATGTTTATACTCATGTTCGTATAGCGCTCATCTTAAAGTACAACGGGTGGGTGATAAATGCTGTGTAGGCGTGGAGCCTATACATTATTTATCTGCGAATGCGTCCTATGTTCCGGATAGAGTGGTAGATCGCGGGTGTGACAGACCTGTTGAGTCCTCTGTATTCCACCTCCCGAATATAGTGTTCAGTATGACTCAGTTAACTCATGGTTTAAGGGTTACTTTGCTTAACACCTTAACTATGGATTTGTCTCTTGATTATAAATATGATGTGACCTAGCCAATGATTGCCAAATATAATTGCACTAATCAATGTATGCTATGACTTGTAATTAGAATAACTTAGGAATGTTCCTTATTAATACCTGTTCTAATCATCACTTGCTAGACAGTACTGTTCTAAGTTTATCCTTGATTGATCTGATCTCTGCTATCCTGTATCAATTATTCATCATATTATTTACTCTGTAACCTGATTCCTGTTCATAGTAATTAGTGTGTTATCAGTCTTATTATAAGTGTGTGCCATATTAAATACTGTTAAGTCCTTACAATACCATCATATCTTGAATTGATTAGTCTCTAGGCTAAAATATAAATAACGATACCTGAGACTAGCTTGGGTGAAATGCTTCTACGACGGGTATGTTTATCTGTGCGCTTGCGGGTAAATATCTATCTCTTAAATCCAGTGCCCTAATATAATTACATTGCTAGCTTCATGTTGGGGATGACAACTTGACGTTAAGTGGAGTTAGTAGTGTCCCGTACACTCTTTGGTGCTTTCATTTGTTTATTATTTTATGTGGCTCATTCTTAGAGTGAATCCATTAAGGAGTGTCAACAGTTAGCTAGTAGAGATAGCATAGCTCTAGTGCCCTCGCTACAGCGCGGCTCTTAGTTTAGCACAGCTCAGCCCTGACCAGTGGTATAGTAGCGTAGAGCTTGCTAGGAGAGAAGCGGGTGCGAGTGACTGGCATCAGAGGTCGGTTGATTTCCTGGCATCTCTGGTCTGGTTTGCTCTCTTGTGTCTCAGGTACACTTATCATTATTCCAGTATTACTTTCAGTATTACTTTATCAAGTGCCTTGAGTGTGACCTAGTTATCCCTACAGTTCAATTCACTTAGCCATTGTAGTTAATCTCTAGTGTGCTTAGTGTTTGATCTTTGCCAATAGGTTGCTTAGTTAGTTTAGTGTTTATCTTATTAAGTCAAGTATTTGCTCTGACGTCCGCAAGGGTGTCTCTATTCAAAGCTAGGGTAGAGATAGTTAGAATATAATTAAGCGTGGTGCTTAGTTATAGACTTACCTTCAGATACGACTGGACCCCGGATAGCTGTGGAAGCAAGCAGGTGGTGACAGCCCTGTGCGCCTTGAATTCCACCACGTAGTTGGCCCAGTTTAACAGTAAGGCTCGTTGTGCTAGCGTTCAACCTAAGTCAGTGGTAAAGGCTAGTATGCCTCGGTACTTGATAAGATAGGAATAAAACTATACTTAACTTGGTTGCTTGTTTGGCATTTGCCTATCTTGCTTCGTAGTTATCTTGCTTCGTAGCTATCTTGCTTCGTAGTTATCTTGCTTCGTAGTTATCTAGGAGTAGTTATTAGTTATTAATTAGTTATATTAGTTATCCATAGTTATCCCATTCTATCCATCTACCTATTTATCCACCTTACCTTAGCCATTTCATTCATCCTTACCTATCCATCCATATATTCTTTCTAGCCTCTCATCCTCTCTCACCCCTTTCATCTCCTCTTTTCTCCTTTTCCCTTTTCTTATTTTTCGACTCTCATCCCCTCCTTGACTCGACTCATATACCACCCTAGCCTTCCCTTGGGATCAAATAAATCGACACCTGGTACTCCCAGGTGAAGTGCTACTACGATAGTTCTGTGCGCTTGCAGAATCTCCTCCTGGTAGATTGCATTCTATATAGCTCCTACTAGTGTCGGGATTGACAACCCCATTTGACATTAGTAGATAGCTGCTTTAGCTTCACTCC
This sequence comes from Coix lacryma-jobi var. lacryma-jobi, assembly GCA_009763385.1. Classification (NCBI taxonomy): domain Eukaryota; kingdom Viridiplantae; phylum Streptophyta; class Magnoliopsida; order Poales; family Poaceae; genus Coix; species Coix lacryma-jobi. Next base: position 116,524,170 of record CM019824.1, on the reverse strand, counting down.
TTTAGGTATAGTGACTGGACTTGCTTCAAGCATTTCTGGCGCCGTTGCCAGGGATAGATTCCATAGTCTACTCCTAGTAACGACGTTAGCAAGTGTCAACAAACATTTCTGGGCCGTTACCGGGGATAGTTGCCTAGCTCTATCTTTAGTGAAGTTAAGAACTACCAACACACTGCATGCTATATTTTCAATCGCATTTTTCTCCATGCTTTCTTGAAGAAAACTTCTTATGAGTTGCGATTTGGGAAGCAACCCAAACTGAGTTATTTTAGAGTTTTTGGTTGCCACTATTTTATACTCAAGAAAGGCAACTTGGACAAGTTTGAGTCTCGCTCTTCTGACGGTGTATTTTTGGGTTATGGTAATCATACTCGAGCATATCGTGTACTTAACCTTGATACTAACCGAGTCATGGAGACATCCGATGTCACCTTCGACGAGACTGTGCTTTGTCCTTCTAGTTTTGAGCGTGCAGGTGATCATGAGGTTGAAGAACCTCTTTTTGATGATGAGGAAGAAGGTGCTGAAGGGATTGATGATCCAGCACTTCCTCCACCTGCGGTGCCGATTGGGTCGACTTCGACCACGACTGCACGCGGCCCTGACCCTTCTTCTTCTACTACATGGGGGCCATGTGATCCACCACCTCGGGCTGTACCACTTGTACCCGAGGAGGCACCAGCTGCTATTGAGGGGGACGTAACTTCAGCAAGGGAGGCGCCATGACACATTCACCGCTAACACCCTCCTCAACAGATGATCGGCGACATCCACGAACGCGTTACTCGGTCTAGGTCACAACAAATCTCTCACTTTGCTCATTCTGCTTTTGTTGCTGATTTTGAACCCCAAGATGTTGGACACGCTTTATCTGATACGGATTGGGTCAATGCCATGCATGAGGAGCTTGAAAATTTTGAAAGAAATCGGGTTTGGGTTCTTCTTCCTCTTCCTTCTGAGTGTCACCCTATTGGGATAAAATGGGTTTTCAAAAACAAACAAGGAGAAGATGGCCATGTTGTGAGAAACAAGGCCAGACTTGTAGCCCAGGGGTGTAGTCAGAAGGAGGGGATAGACTATGAGGAGACTTTTGCTCCTGTAGCTCGTTTGGAGGCAATTAGGATCCTCTTGGCTTTTGCTGCATCCAAAGGTTTTAAACTTTTTCAAATGGATGTCAAGAGTGCCTTCCTAAATGGCTACATAGAAGAAGAGGTATATGTGAAACAACCCCCCGGTTTTGAAAATCCCAAGTTTCCAAACCATGTTTTTAAACTTCACAAAGCTTTGTATGGTTTGAAACAAGCCCCTAGAGCCTGGTATTATAGGTTGAAAACCTTTTTGCTTGCTAAGGGTTTTAAAATGGGATGTGTGGATAAAACTATTTTTCTCCACAAGCAATGCAATGACACTTTGTTGGTTTAGATTTACGTGGATGATATCATTTTCGGTTGTTCTTCTCATGCTTTGGTTGCCAAGTTCGCAGATACTATGAGCAGGGAATTTGAGATGAGCATGATGGGTGAGTTGACGTTTTTTCTCGGGTTGCAAATCAAGCAATCCCGAGAGGGGACGTTCGTGCACCAGGGCAAGTACACCAAGGACATATTGAAGAAGTTCGATACGGGTGAGGCCAAGCCTCTTCCAACACCCATGTCGACCACGACGGCCCTGGATGCGGACAAGGATGGAGAAGCTGTGGACCAAAAGGAGTACCGAAGTATGATCAGGTCACTGCTGTACCTGACGGCGACACGCCCGGACATTCAGTTCGCGGTGTGTCTTTGCGCACGCTTTCAGGCGTCGCCGCACACTTCTCACTGTCAGGCGGTCAAGCGCATTATGAGGTACTTATATTTCACACCTGAGTTCATGATCTGGTATTCTGCTTCTTCTACCCTCTCCCTTTGTGGTTACTCGGATGCTGATTTTGTTGGTTGCCGACTTGAGCTCAAGTCCACTTTTGGGACTTGTCAGTTTTTGGGTTCTTCCCTTGTATCTTGGTCTTCTCGCAAGCAGTCTAGTATTGCTTAGTCTACCACAGAGGCTGAATATGTTGCTGCGGCTAGCTGCTGTTCCCAGTTGTTGTGGATGATGGCCACTTTGCGTGATTTTGGTCTGAGCTTTTCTCGAGTTCCATTGCTTTGTGATAGCACGAGTGCGATTAGCGTTGCTAAGAACCATGTGTTGCATTCTAAGACCAAACACATTGATGTGCGCTTTCATTTCTTGTGAGACCACTATGAGAAGGGTGATATCGACCTTCACCATGTCGATACTAATCTTCAGTTGGCAAATATTTTCACCAAGCCTTTGGACCAATCAACCTTTGTCAGGATGAGAGGTGAGCTTGGTGTGTGTTTCCCCTTTTAGTTGGGGGAAACATTTTGGTTCTTGTATCATAGTCTGACTTCTTTTGCCTTGTTTTTGTTTAGTTTCTGCATTTCATCATATTTGCATCTTTATCTTTTCGAGCTTCATGTCTATAATCTGTAGAATGAATCTATGCTCTAATTAGTGTATGCTCCGATGATACATGATGATGCTTGTAGCTTAGGCTCTTTTTGATCACTGATACATGTTGTGAGCTGAGTTATCTTTTCAGAACTATGAATATACTTAATTTAACATAAAATTTGAAACATGTTCACCATTGAGTTTGGCAATTAGCATGTGAAGAAGATGTTGAAATCACTTGTGCTTTTCATATATACTAGGTTGCTATGTCTCTAGTTCTGAGTCATTCACTTGCTTGGTATGGTCATATACTGCTTTAAAATTGAACCAAGTTTAAGTAAATTGAAAAGATCAAGATGGGATTGCTTGTCAGCACATCACGGTATCGAGACTGTCTCTCATTGCACATTGTGTTAAACTTTAGTCGTGTAGTGTAAGACTGAAACCGAGGCTTTAAGCTTATGACTGCATATGCATAGGCTTAGCTCGGTTGAAAAGTTAGGCAATGACAAGCTTTCAACCTCTCGCAATCACATGCTGAAATTTGAACTTGTGTATTTTCACCGCTGCAACTCCGATAAAATCTAAACACACAAGTCTATGTTTCCTTCTATAGCATGATGATTGAACTTTGCTAGAGGTAGTTCATCTTGTATACATGTTTTGCACTTGTTTGACTTCATGTCTGTACATGTTCAGTGCTATTTTTATGGTCAACACCTTTTCTGAATGACTTAAAAACTGCTCACTTTGTTCATCCGTTCATATTTCGTATTTGGTGATCAGTTTGAGCCTTTGCTGGCATTTGTGCTTATTGTTGAATAGTTGGATCAGCACTTTTTAGAGCATCTATTCACTCTTTGGACTATATACTTGAAGCTGCTAACCTGCATTTGTAACTCATATATGCATCTGCCTTGTTGTGTGCATTTTCAACTCAGGGGGAGAAATTTGACAAATCATGTTCCTAGTTGGGTGCGCTATTGAAGGGGGAGCTTGTGCTCAAAGCTCAATTTTGTTGGTCAATTGGTTCGAAGCATTTTTCAATTGTTTTGGAGCGACTTTTAGCTTGTGTGGCTTTTCAATTGGTTTGGAGCGGTGTGGCTTTTCAATTGGTTTGGAGCGGTTCTGCTAGTTGTGTTGAGCCTTTGCCTCTTTCTGGAGGGACTAGCTTGTCTTTGTCTTTCTTGCTCTGACCTTCTCGCTAGCGGTGTTGAGCCTGTTCTACCTCTTCTTGAGGGCTAGCTTTGCTTTGCTTGGTTGCGTCGAGCCGTTGCCCATGTCTTTGGGAACCAAGTTGTCTCGCTCACTCCATTCGACTTCTATTGGCTTTGCTTCGCTTCTGGTCGTTTGGTTGAGTTTGCTTCCTCCTTCTTTATTCTTTCTGTGGATACATGGGTGTATGCCGAGTCTCGAGTGATGAGTGATTGTCAACGAGTGTGATGCGCATGTTCTTTGGCTTGTGTTGTGCAGGTGTCGAGCACGGATACAGTGATCGAAGGCAAGGTGAAGGCCAAGTAGAGGCGTGCCGTGCCGATGGACTGGGAGCGGTGAAGGGCGGACGTGAGGCTTGGACGGAGGGATCGGTGGCCTGAGGATCAGCTGTGGTGGCTGACAGCCTGGGACAGCGACGAGCGGAGACTTGCGGGGCACAGTGTTGCTCGGGTCGAGGACCTGGGGACATGTGTCGGTGGACGGGGTGCACGGGCGGTGCATCCCTTTTACAGCGTCAGTTTGGTGGTTGAGCCACAGAAAAACCACCGGTGGACGGTTTCTAGGTTTGGGCCACAAAACCTGGGTGCTGCGGGTTTGCCGAGTTTGGGCCACAAAACTCGGGCTGAGGACAGTTTCCAGGTTTGGGCCTCAAAACCTGGGTGCTGGCGGGTTTCTGAGTTTGGGCCACAAAACTCAGGCGATGGACGGCTGGTTTCCCGGTTTGGGCCTCAAAACTGGGGGTTGGTCGTAAAGGCTGGTTTCCCGGTTTGGGCCTCAAAACCGGGGGTGAGGTCCGTGAAAAGGACGAGCAGAGCGGTGGCGGCATGTGGCGGCAATCGGTGAGGTTGCGTCGAGGCAACGCTACCAATTGTGCGGGCGTGGCCGTCGGATCAGCACCTACTTCGAGTTGGTCCAGAATAACCCTAGGGTTTAGCTGGTTCGCTCTGTAATTAGTTAGGGGTAGAGTGGGAATTAGAATTAGGATAAGTAGGGGGAGACACCCACCTCCCAAACGATCTCAGTCATTTGCTCTTTGCCTTCTAGGGTTTCCTTCTCTCCCACACCCTGCTGTAGCAAACTGAGATCCACAGAGAAGACAATCATACCTCTGTGTTCGTGAGATTTTGAGGAAGTGAGACCGTAATCTCACTGTTGTAGCGTGTGGTAGCCACACGGTTGCAAATTCGTGGCTGTGATTCGTGTTTTGGTGTTGTTCTTCGCGGGTTGCTTTTCTCCACGTTTTTCCCGGTGATCATTCTCCTTCATCGTTGTGTCTTTTGCGATTCCGTTTGAACTGAGTTGTTCTAGATCGTGAGGTGCATCTTTCCACCGAAGAAATTCTTCTCTAACCTCACGAGCTAGTAGATCGGTCGATTTTCGTTTCGAATCGAGTTTTTCTCCCCTTGCCCCGAATTCTTCCGATTCACCGATTTGGAGATAGGTTCGAGCCATGATCTCCTAGGAGTAGCTCACTATCCTTCTTGTGACTCCTTTCACCAAGTTAGAACCTTAGTGGTTTTGTTTTGGGTGAGATCGAGTCGAATCGGTGGACGAACTGCACAGGATCGGGGTGACCGGACACTGGGGTCGTGATGACCGGATGCTTGGTAGTGTGTCCGGTCGTTGAATGACCAGCAGCTCTGTTTTTTCTCGGACTTGACCGGATGCAAGGTCTTCGCTTGACCGGACACGCTATCGGATGTGACTCCGCTCATCAATGTGTTTGGTCTTAGAATGCAGCATAGGGTTCTTAGCAACGCTAATCGCACTCGTGCTGTCACAAAGCAATGGAACTCGAGAAAAGCTCAGACCAAAATCACGCAAAGTGGCCATCATCCACAACAACTGGGGACAGCAGCTAGCCGCAGCAACATATTCAGCCTCTGTGGTAGACTGAGCGACACTAGACTGCTAGCGAGAAGACCAAGATACAAGAGAAGACCAATAAACTGACAAGTCCCAGAAGTGAACTTGCGCTCGAGTCGGCAACCAGCAAAATCGGCATCAGAATAACCGCAAAGAGAGAGGGTGGAGGAAGCAGAATACCAAATCCCAAACTCTAGAGTGAAGCATAAGTACCTCATAATGCTCTTGACTGCCTGACGGTGAGAGGTGCGCGGCGATGATTGAAATCGTGCGCAAAGACACGCTGCGAACTGAATGTCCGGGCGTGTCGCCGTCAGGTACAACAGCGACCCGATCATACTCCGGTACTCCTTCTGTCTGGTCCATAGCTTCTCCATCCTTGTCCGCATCCAGGGCTATCGTGGTCGACATGGGTGTTGGAAGAGGCTTGGCCTCACCCATATCGAATTTCTTCAGGATATCCTTGGTATACTTACCCTGGTGCACAAACGTTCCCTCTTGAGATTGCTTGATTTGCAATCCCAAGGAAAAACGTCAACTCTCCCATCATGCTCATCTCAAACTCCTTGCTCATAGTGTCTGCAAACTTGGCAACCAAAGCATGAGAAGAACCATCGAAAATGATATCATCCACGTAAATCTGGACCAATAGAGTGTCATTGCCTTGCCCCCGGTTTTGAGGCCTAAACCGGGAAACCAGCCTTCACGACCAACCCCCGGTTTTGAGGCCCAAATCGGAAAACCAGCCATCCATCGCCTGAGTTTTGTGGCCCAAACTCAAAAACCCGCAGCGCCCAGATTTTGAGGCCCAAGCCTGGAAACCGTCCTCAGCCCGAGTTTTGTGGCCCGAACTCGGAAACCAACAACGCCCAGGTTTTGAGGCCCAAACCTGGAAACCGTTCACCCGATGGTTTTTCTGTGGCTCAACCAACAAACCGAGCCATAGAGGGGATGCACCGCCTGTGCACCCCGTCCACCGACACGTGTCCCCAGGTCCTCGACCCAAGCAACACCATGTCCGCAAGTCTTCACTCGTCGCTGTCCCAGACTGTTAGCCACCACAGTTGATCCTCAGGCCACCGGTCCCTCAGTCTAAGCCTCACGTCCACCCTTCACCGCTCCCGGTCCATCGGCACGGCACGTCTCTACTCGACCTTCACCTTGCCTTCGATCACTGTATCCGTGCTCGACACCTGCACAACACAAGCCAAAGAACATGCGCATTATCCCAGTTGACAATCACTCATGACTCGAGACTCGGCATACACCCATGTATCCGCATAACTATAGATCATAGACTACGTCAATTAGTGCAATTATGTTTAGCAATCATAGTTAGAATAACTTATATTTATACGCAGGAGACATCACGCATGGAGGATCAGATCCAGATTCTATCCCCTCTGGGTGACCAGGTCTTACTTGTCCTATATTCGAGGAGTGGACTACATAGGAGTCAACGAGGCTATAAGAGTCACCCTCGCGAACTACCACTTGCTGGACCGGAATATAGGGTGCCTTCGCAGGTAAACAATGTATAAGCACCACGCTTACACAATGTTGACCACTCACCCCGCAATCGACAGAATGAGCGCTATACGAACAAGAGCATAAACATAGAGATACCCTAGCTATGCTAAACATATAATCAAAGTAGATGATGAACATTATAATTATGAACACGAAATAGTAACAAAGTCATGACAAGTATCAACTAGAACAAGAACTAGAAGATGAATAAGAACTAAAAGAACAAATAGAAGTAGATTAGAAGCACAAGGATAAACTAGAAAGGTAATTAGAACTAGATTAGAACATAGAGATGAACTAGATGGATTAGAAGATGAACTAGAACACAATTAGAACACAAAGATGATGAACTAGAAGACAATTAGACAAATAGAAGAACAATGTTGATATAAGAGAGAATTTACAAGGCTAATTACCTAGCCTCCTCTTGACTAGATCTGGAACCCGAGCTTCCCTCGACTCTTCTAATTCTATTCTAGCTACGCCCTTGGATGGTGGAGCTCTTGGTTGTCTAGGCTACCTCTAAACTAAATGATTGAAGACTAAATTATGAATCAATTATGCCTAGGGGAGGGTCTGGGTTTCTTATATAGCCCGGTGGGATGAACCGCAGCCCTCGGATCAAACCGACCTTGAACAATGGTCAAGATACATCGAAGAGGTCCATTAGGTCACGTTCCATGAAGACGGGCCATAGAGGGGGCAGGCCCAGGACAGCCGGCCTAGGGGTGGCACCGACCGGCCCCACCTGTCACCCTCTAGGTGCTTGCTTCTCCGAGTTGTCTTCTGGGACCTTCCTTTCTGTCCTAGAGTCCTTGTTCGATTGGTTTGCGCAACGAGTCGTGGCGTGGTTGGATTCCTTGTCATCTTCTTCCTGTCTGGTCCCTGGATAATTTTGGTATTCTATAGCTGATGGAATCTTGTCTGTTACACCCCTGAACTTTGTATGGATAATGCTTCTAGAGGGTTCTAGAGTCTTCCAAGTCACATTCATCGAGGACTCTCGCTCCGGGGCTCCATATATGGCAAGCGATATGTCCGTTTTGATCGTCTTGACGAGCTCGTCACAATGGTGTGCTCTGATTCTTCACTTGAGATACTTTCTTATGATGAAATGATGAATATCCTACAAAACATGTGAGAACAACACAACTCGTGGAACTCGTTAGAATCAAACCCTATAGCTACACTCTTTGGATCATTGCGGGTCATTTATGGGGTTAGTTGATGGATTAAAATAGGAGTTATCTACCATCAACAAGTTCCCCCAAGCTTAACCTTTGCTAGTCCCTTACCAAACATTAGATGAAATATTATGATGGATCAGGAGCTGCTACTATGCTTTCACGCCTCAAAAGTACATATGTGTTCAAACAAAAAATTTCCTCCGAATTAGAATCAATTGTTTCAACTTTCAAACTTACCCCTTACCTTCAACTGTGGTGCTTGTAGCTTTCACTTGGGTCTTGAGCAGTTTGAAAAGCAGAACGATCAATTTAAACACTATGTCTCAAGTTCTTCGATCTACCTTCATTCTGGAGTTTTATAAGATTTTCAAAATAAAACTCAGAGATTCCTTCATATGATCCTTTCAAGTCTCTCATTTGTAGTATTTGTGGATTCTCTCCAAGGCAGTGAATGTTGTGCCTCCTCTCACCCTATAACTGATAAACTTTTGTGGAGTTCATAGGTGGGAGATAACCTGCAAAGTCAAAGTATGGATCTAGAGAAACTTGGCATACAATCAAATCAAGATGTGCATGTGTGTGGACCTATATGTGGAATGGATGTGTATGGTGGAACAGTGGTGATAAACAATTGTGAGGCTGAAAAACACAGTGATGACGATGTAAACATAATGATGGATAATAGGCGTAGACCTTTGCTTACTTTACTCCTTGTAGGTACTTCTCTCTTTTATAACTCCAGCTAGAGACAACATGGGCTATCATCTTTCTTCTTTTTCTCTCTTTTCTTTTTTAAGGTAGACATCGTAATACCCCTAATTCTACTATCAGACACTTGTCCATTTTTGCTTTTCTTTTTTTATAGATAACTCTTGCATAGCCCATGCATCTTTTTGCAGCACAATGTTTGAAGAGATAACAATGATAAATTGGAGCATTTTGAATGGCAATGAAGGCATAAAAAGGTCATATGGATGAAGAGAATATTTTTGGTTGTTCACTCCCAGAATAGAAGTGAAACATTTTTGAGTGGATTTAAATGGAAGACATGTTGTTTCGTACTCCTAGTGTAGAAGTAGCATATATGGGTGGTATGTACGTGATCTTGATTTTAACTATATGACGAGTCTCTAAGGGTCAACACGATTTGACAACACTCAATGCATATGCAAGCAGTAAATATAAAGAGTGGACTTCCTAGTCTATCAGGCATGTATATCAGGTTGTGGTAGGAATTTCAAACACTCATTATAGAGGATCTCATCATGTAGCATTTTTAAGTTTTCAAAGGATAAATCTCCAGAACTCTAGTATCACTAGGAACAAGATAAATAACAGTTCAACCTTTTCATATCATACTTGTCAAACACCTAGACTTAGGTCAAACTTTTGCAACCCACAAGTTTGAGATTCAAAGCAAATTTTCATGTTAAAACAATCTTATCCAAAACTCGAGAAAATTAAAGACTGAACACTAGGCACTTGAAAAGAATTACGGTAGAGCAACTATTCATCATCTCCATCCAAATTAATTTTATTATCCTAGAGCTCAATTATTCAGGGCAAGCTTTTATTCTAGATCATCATTATTCATTTATTGACTCTAATATTAAACACACACTCTAAGATATAGTATATAATATAAAGACTAATAAGAATAAAACTAAAACTAATAATAATAAAGACATACCTTAATCACGAAGATAACGGGGGTGCGTCTCCCCCAAGCTAATCCCTTTCGATAGCGTCGAGCTTTCATGTGCCCGAATATTTTTGTTCTTTTTCTTTTTAAGGGTGAGCCTTCATGTGCTCACATATTTTTGTTCTTTTTGTTTTTTAAGAGTGAGCCTTCATGTGCTCACATATTTTTGGTGTTTTCTGTTTTTAAATGAAATTCAAAAATATTTAGATATATTACCTCGGATAACGGGGGAGCCTTTTCCCCCAAGCTAGATGCTTGTGTGTTCGTTCTCTTGGTAACGTCGATGTACTTCACTCCTCTGGTCCTTAATGGAAGGTTGTTGTTTTAGTCTCTCCAGAGTGGATGAAGTTATCTTGGCCTTCTCATTGATTCCTGCTAAACTCAAATAAACAACAAAGCTCGTGGAACTGATTAAGCGTTAGTGGTAAAACCATTTATGTCTTATCGAGCCTTATAGATGTTTAAGCAAGCATGATTCCACAAGAGTTTAATATTTTTTGATTTTCTATTTTATATGCAAATGCAAAAAGCAAGAAACATATTTTTTTTGTTTTTTGTGCCTCCACAGTAAATAGCTGAACTTATTCACATGGGGCTTAAAGAGTTTTTCTTTTAGATGCAATGTGAAATTAAAATGCTTATGGATAAAATATGATGATGCAATGAAATGACTATGGATTAAATATGAGAAATATGCAAGAAAAGTAAATATGAGGATAACTACCGATTTTTATCTTTTGGCAAAGGTTCGGATATTAAGGTTCGACGAACCGGACCTTCCCTTGGTTCAGATCTCCCAAGGTGTGTCAGACGTTTGGAAAGTTGTTTTTGATTGTACCTCTTTAGGTGGTCTTTTTCTTTCATACTTTCTTGGTCTGAGTCTTCTCTTCCTGTTGTTCACTGTCTTGAGGTGTCTCTCCTTCTTTCCTTTCTGGGATAGTGTCACTAGCTTCTTCTTTGTGATTGGCCTCTCCATTCTTGATGGCTTGTCTTTTTTTGGCGTTGAGAGCGGCATCTTTCACTTCTACTCTTCTTGGGTGCTTCATTAGGTATGTAGATGATGAAGTAGCATCGTACCTTCTCTCCAGGAAAGTGAAAATGGATTTCCCCTTGCTTCATATAGATGATTGCACTTGTAGTGTATAGGAACGGTCTTCCTAGGATGAGGTGGACATCATCGTCTTCTCCCATGTCGAGAACCAAGAAGTCTGTGGGGACTTCATGACCTCTAATTCTGACTATGACATCTTCCACTATTCCTTCTGGAAATCGGAATGTTTGGTCTGCTAGCTTTACCTACAAGTATGTTTGGCATAGTGGTGCATCACGAAATAAATGTTTATATGTTACCGTAGACATGATGTTGACACTTGAGCCGATGTCGCAGAACGTGTTGTAGAAGGTACTCTCCTTGATCATGTAGTCAATGGTAGGTACTCCTGGATCATACATCTTCTCAAGGCATAGTGGAGGAAGAGTGGGATCTTCTGATGGTTCAACAGTGTTGACCATCCATACTGGTTCCTATTCTTGTGGCTTCGTCTTGTTCCTCCTCCTTCTATTGTTGTTCTTCTTCTTTGGGGCAGTAGGTGCATACTCGTACTCATATGGTGACTGAGGGTGTACACGAGTCTTGAGTGTGCGATTCTTGAAACTGAACCTCTCCTTCCTATTGTTGATCGTGAAGCAGATCTTGGCGCTTTCGCTGTAGATGATGGCTTTAGTTGTACTCAAGAATGGTCTGCCCAAAATGATGGGTGCTCTTTCATCTCCTCCTGTTTCCACAATCATGAAATCTACTAGGACAGGTGATTGTCCAACTTGTACTTGGACATCTTCAAGGATTCCCTTGGGGTAGCATAGTGTCTGGTCTGCAAGCTACAAACATATGGTTGTGTACAACAATGGTTCACCATGAATTTTCTCATAAATTACCTTAGGCATAATGTTGACACATGCTCCAAGATCACAAACGGCTTCGTCAAAGATATGGGGTCCAATGGTGATAGGGATGACAGGTCTCCCTGGATCTCCTTTCTTCTCAGGCAAATTCTCATCTCCCCATCCTCTATACTTTGGCCTTGGTGGAGCTGTGAAGTAATCCCCTGCATTGAAAATGTCTTGGTAGTTACCTAAGTGGTTACCTTGGTAGTTGGGCCTCTGTTGCTCATTCCACCCTTGATTCTGTTGAGGACGATAGTTGTTGTTGTTGATGATGATGATGTAGTTCACATCCTCTTAGACTTCAGGGCAGTTGCTTCCTGTGTGGTCAGTGCCTCCACATTCTTCACAAGTCATGCGGGAATCATGGACGTGCATGACTTGCTTCTTCTCATGGTGTTGTTCGTCAATCTTCTTTATAAGTAGGTCCATCTGAGTAGACAACATGTCTACTTCTTTGATTTGATGTATTCCTCCTCTCTTCTTCGATTGAGTGCGTTCTTCGTTCCATCCTTGGTTGGAAGCTATCTTCTCAATAAGAGTTGTTGCCTCTCGAATAGTGAGTGACAAGAACGGTCATCCAACAGCTGCATCGATATTATCACGGGCACTCGAAGTGAGCCCATGGTAGAATGTTTGCATAAGTAACCAATTCTCCATCCCGTGGTGTTGGCATTCTGATATGTTATCTTGAAAGCGTTCCCATGCCTCAGGGATAGATTCATCATATTGTTTCTGAAAAGTTGAAATCTTCACTCGTAGGGCATTCGTCTTGCCTATGAGAAAGAACTTTGCTAGGAAAGCAGTGGAACAGATCTCTCATGTAGTGTTTTTGTCTTTGTTGGCATAGAACCATTGCTTCACTCTTCCCAAAAGTGAGAATGGGAATAGGTGGAGGTATATGGCGTCTTTAGTGACTCCTTTGATAGTAAAAGTGCTGCATATCTCTAGGAAGTGTTGGAGATGGGCACTCGCATCTTCATGTGCTTTCCCACAAAACTGGCTAGCTTGCACCATGCTGATCAGAGATGGCTTGAGTTCGAATCCCTCGGTTCCTACATTGACTGTTGGTCCAGTCCTGATGTTGGCAGTGGTTGGCGCAGAGAAATCACGGAGAGTCTTGTCAGCCATGTCTTCTAACACTAGTGTTGAGCTTCTTGCCTGAGTGTCTTCAGTTAACGTGGTTGGAGATTTCCTGAGCTTGGCTTTGGCTTTGGCTTTTCGGATCAAAACTTCAGGATCGTCAACTTAGTTTTTTGGTCGATAAAATCCAGTCATACATCGCCCTGCAATAAGATATTCAAGAAATAGATAAAAGGACAGGGTGAGCCTGTTTGAGTGAAGATCAATAGTGTGTCTCGATTATCATAAACATGTGTGTAGAGTTTTTCCTAGGTATTCAACTTATATCCTATTATCTCCCGGTCTTCTCTGAGAACTTACAAAACTAGGTGTGATGGCTCTGGTAATGGGATTTCCTTATTCGATTTCCCAAACAACGGGGAATGTGCTTTGGAATCACACATTTGGTTTCCCAGCAACAGCTCCAGAAATGCTTGTTGACATCTCTTAGCATCACTTCAAATAACGGCGCCAGAAATGTAGGTAGACAAATCTAACAACATTAGCTTTAGCACTAGGCTGTCACCACTAGCAGCGACACTAGAGACATGGATTGTATTTATGATCTTTTCCTTATGAAATATAAAATGAGATTATCCGCAAGCGCACAGATAAAATACATCCGCTGTAGCATTTCACCTAGGAGAGTCTCCAAAGTATCGTTATTTATATTGTTGCCTTCCACCTCTAAGTTGAGAGAGTGACAGGAGATAAACATCTACAACTATAACACGCACATGTATGATTATGATAAGAGTTTCACTAGATCTACTCAACACAGGAATCAATCATATATGATAAATAAGATAAATGAAATAGAACAGAGTAAACCATAAAGAGTTCCAACAGAGCATTCTCATCCAAGGTTAGATCATAACTAGAACTAGAAAGAGATAGATTAACTTCCTAATATGGTTCTAACTATAGATCATAGTCTACGTCAATTAGTGCAATTATGTTTAGCAATTATGGTTAGAATAACTTATATTTATACGCAGGAGACATCACACATGGAAGATTAGATCTAGAGTCTATCCCCTCCGGGTGATCAGGTCTTACTTGCCCTATATTCGGGGAGTGGACTACATAGGAATCAATGAGGCTATAAGAGTGTTGACGGTCCTTATAGTCAATATTATACCATCAACTAATGCATGAATTAACATGAAATGAACCGTAAAGCATAGTTGTAGGGTTGATTCTAACGAGTTCCACGAGTTTTGGTAATCTCCGTTGTTTTGCAGGATATTGAATTTTTCACCAAATAAAAGTACCTCACATGATGGATCAGAGTACACCATTGCATAGAGCTCGTCGCGCTGATTGAAATGGATATATTATTTGCTATTTTTGGAGCAAGAAATAAAAAAGAGAAGAAATTCATATCACTAGATGGGGCCCACAACATAGTGCCATGCAGGCCAATGGGAATCAACCACGTGGCAGCTTGGACCAGGTGATGGCGTTGTGCATTCACGGAACAGCGATGGCTTGTGCAGGCCTTGTCGGGCCGGACGCAGCAGCTTGGCCAGCCCGTTGCTGACGCATGGACAGGAGGCAGGCGAGCGCTTGCGCAGGCTCGGGCGGGAGCGTGTACGGCCCAGCGGCCCAATCCAGTACCGCGGCGACAGGGCAGCAGTCCGCCGGTTTCCCCAGGACAGCAGGCAGCGGAGGATTGGGTCTCCGCCCGGTTCTGCAGGTGCAGCGCGCAAGAGCGCGGTTGGGCCGCCCAAGCCGCCCGGCCCAGCTGGCCAGAAGACTCCAGATTGTTCCAGAATTGCTGACAGCACGCGGTTTCTTCGGTTTGGCTCCGGTTTAGGCCCTTAGATTCTGGTTCTTGCCCGGTTTTCGACACGGATCTGATCTTCAACTCCTTGGCGTCCAAGATATGCTCTTCACCTGAAGGACCGAAAGTGCTACCAGAAAGCGACCAGAGGGGGGGGTGAATGCGAGCTTCAAATTTCTTTTCAGAAACTTGTTGCCACTGTCACGAGAATCAACCCCAAGAGCAAAATCCAGAGCTTGCAAAGGTCCACGACCCTAGATGTAGGGTGGATGCTTCTGAGAAGAACAGCGGGACACTACACAACTCTAGAAATCCAACGCAAAAACCGGAAATCAAAACCGACAACGGACGAACAAACCGTGGACGAAAACGTGCAGTAGACCCTGCATCGGACGCTGGCCTGCGTTCGATGGTCAGGCACCGGACGCGTCCGATGCAAAATGATCAAGTCTGGGACCTTACTGCATGGTCATCGGACGCTGGCTACAGTGAAGCCCTAGCGTCCGATGCTCAACCCTCGGACGCGTCCGATGCTCCTATAAAAACACTGTCAGGTGACACGTGGCGACTCAGCGTCCGATGTGACGAACTCAGCGTTCGATGCTCCTGACCTGAGCGTCCGATGCCCCCGAAACAGCACAGTTCTTCCATGGATTCAACCCGATCTCCTCCGAATCAAAAGCCCTAAGGCTAAGACTTGGTATGAGGAGTTCCAAAGAGGTTAGTGAGCTATCCCAAAGAGATCATGGCTCGAACCTAACTCCAAATCGGTGAATCGAAAGAATTCGGGGGAGAGGAAGCAAAACTCGATCCGAAACGAAAATAGACCGGTCTACTAGCCCGTGAGTTTAGGGAAGAATTCCTTGGGTGGAAAGATGCTCCTCACGATCTAGAACAACTTAGTTCAAATGGAATTGCGAAAGATGTACCGAGTAAAGAGATCGATCACCGAGAAAATCATGGAGAAAAGCAACCCGCGAAGAACAACAACAAAATGCGAATCACAACCATGAATTTGCAACCGTGTGGCTACCACACGCTACAACAGTGAGATTACGGTCTCACTTCCTCAAAATCTCACGAACACAGAGGTATGATTGTCTTCTCTGTGGATCTTAGTTTGCTACAGCAGGGATGTGGGAGAACAGGAAACCCTAGAAGGTAAATAGCAAAATAACTGAGATAGAATGGGAGGTGGGTGTCTCCCTCTACTTATCCTAATTCTAATTCCCACTCTACCCATAACTAATTACAGAGCGAACCAGCTAAACCCTAGGGTTATTCTGGACCAACTCGAAGTAGGTGGTGATCCGACGGCCACGCCGGCACAACTGGTAGCGTTGCCTCGACGCAACCTCACTGATTGCCACCACATGCCGCCACCGCTCTGCTCGTCCTTTTCCTGGACCTTGCCCCCGGTTTTGAGGCCCAAACCGGGAAACCAACCTTTACGACCAACCCCCAGTTTTGAGGCCCAAACTGGGAAACCAGCCGCCCATCGCATAAGTTTTGTGGCCCAAACTCAGAAACCCGCCAGCGCCCAGGTTTTGAGGCCCAAACCTGGAAACCGTCCACCGGTGGTTTTTCTGTGGCTCAACCACCAAACCGACGCTGTAGAGGGGATGCACCACCCGTGCACCCCGTCCACCAACACATGTCCCCAGGTCCTCGACCTGAGCAACACTGTGCCCCGCGAGTCTCCGCTCGTCGCTGTCCCAAGCTGTCAGCCACCACAGCTGATCTTCGGGCCACCGGTCCCTTAGTCCAAGCGTCACGTCCGCCCTTCACCGCTCCCGGTCCATCGGCACAGCACGTCTCTACTTGACCTTCACCTTGCCTTCGATCACTGTATCCGTGCTCGACACCTGCACAACACAACACAAGCCAAAGAACATGCGCATTATCCCAGTTGACAATCACTCATCACTCGAGACTCGGCATACACCCATGTATCCGCAATCTCCCCCTTGATGAGTGCATTGTCAACTACCAACACAAATCATAATGAAGTAGAAGAAGGAGGAAGAAGGAGAAGTAGAGAACTCATCCAAATGACCCAAAAGCATATCAAAGCCAGAAGAAGGTCAAGTGAAAGAGCAAAACAACTTGGTCCCCAAAGACATGGGCAACAGCTCGATGCAACCAAGCAAAGCAAAGCTAGCCCTCAAGAAGAGGTAGAGCAGGCTCAACACCGCTAGCAGAAAAGCTCGATACCAATTGGAAGTAATAAAACTCGACACCAATTGAAATATCAGTTGCTAGCCCTCAAGAAGAGACAGAACGGGCTCAACACCGCTAGCGAGAAAGCTCGACACCAACTGAAAGAATGCCAAACTGAAAAGCAGAAGAGCTCGATACCAAATGGAGAGCAAATAGGCAAAGTCGCTAGTCCCTCAAGAAAGAGGCAAAGGCTCAACACAACTAGCTACCAAAGATGCTCCAAACCAATTGGAAAAACGCTCCGAACCAATTGTCAATTCATCAGACAAAACGAGCAAACTCCCCCTCCAATAGTGCACATGATTTGACAAATTCCCCCCCCCCCCTAGTTGATAATGCACTATCAGGCAAACTTCTCCCTTCCAAATGCATATGAGGCAAAAATGCAAGTTAGCAGCTTGAGGAATATAGTCTAGAGAATGAAAAGATGCTCTACATAGTATAACTCCAATGACTCAACAAGAAGCATACATGCCAGCAAAGGCTCAAACTGATCACCAAATACCAAATATGAACATATAAGCAAAGTGAGCAGTTTTAGCCATTCAAAAAAGGATGTTCACCATAAAAATATCACTGAACATGTATAGATAGGAAGTCAAACAAGTGCTAATCATGTATACAAGGTGAACTACCCATAGCAAAGTTCAATCATCATGCTATAGAATGAAACATAGACTTGTGATTTCAGATTTTAATCAGAGTTGCAGCGGTGAAATTACACAAGTTCAAAATTCAGCATGTGATTGCGAGAGGTTGAAGGCTTGTCATTGCCTAACTTTTCAACCGAGCTAAGCCTATGCAGAAGCAATCAGAAGCTTAAGGCACCGGTTTCGGTCTTGCACTACACGGCTCAAGTTTAACTCAATGTGCAATGAGAAACAGTCTTGATACCGTGATGTGCTGACAAGCAATCCCATCTCAATCTTTTTAATTCACTTAAAACTTGGTTCAATTTTTAGACAGAATATGAACATACCAAGCAAGTGAATGACTCAGAACTAGATACATAGCAACCTAGCATATATGAGAAGCACAAGTGAATTCAACACATTCTACACATGCTAGTTGCATATCTCAATGGTGAACAATTTCAAGTTTTATGTTCATTAAGCAAATTCACCATTCATAAAATAGCACAGCTCACAACATGTATCAGTGATCAGAAAGAGCATAAGCTACAAGCATCATCATATAGCATCGGAGTACACTAGACAGAGCATAGTTACATTCTAAGGAATATAGTCATGAAGCTCAGAAAGTAAAGATGCATGATGAAATGCAAAGACTAACCTACCCACAAACAAAAACAAAATGAAAGAAAAAGTGTCAATCTATGATATATTACTCAAAATGTTTCCCCCATCTAAAAGGGGAAACACACACCAAGCTCACCTCTCAACCTAGCAAAAGTTGATTGGTCCAAAGGCTTTGTGAAAATATCAGCCAACTGATGATGAGTATCGACATGGCGAAGGTCGATATCACCCTTCTCATAATGGTCTCGCAGAAAATGAAAGCGCACATCAATGTGTTTGGTCTTAGATGCAGCACGGGGTTCTTAGCAATGCTAATAGCACTCGTGCTGTCACAAAGCAAAGGAACGCGAGAAAAGCTCAGACCAAAATCACGCAAAGTAGCCATCATCCAAAGCAACTTGGAACAACAGCTAGCCACAGCAACATACTCAGCCTCTGTGGTAGACTGGGCGACGCTAGACTGCTTGCGAGAAGACCAAGATACAAGAGAAGAGCCAATAAACTGACAAGTCCCAGAAGTGGACTTGCGATCAATTCGGCAACTAGCAAAATCGGCATCAGAATAACCGCAAAGGGAGAGGGTGGAGGAAGCAGAATACCAGATCCCAAATTCTGGAGTGAAGCATAAGTACCTCATAATGCGCTTGGCCGCCTGACGGTGAGAAGTGCGCGGCGATGACTGAAATCGCGCGCAAAGACACACTGGGTACTGGATGTCCGGGCATGTCGCCATCAGGTACAACAGCGACCCGATCATACTCCGGTACTCCTTTTGGTCCATAGCTTCTCCATCCACATCCGCATCTAGGGCCGTCGTGGTCGACATGGGTGTTGGAAGAGGCTTGGCCTTACCCATATCGAACTTCTTCAGGATGTCCTTGGTATACTTGCCCTGGTGCACAAACGTCCCCTCTCAGGATTGCTTGATTTGCAACCCGAGGAAAAATGTCAACTCGCCCATCATGCTCATCTCAAACTCCCTGCTCATAGTGTCTGCAAACTTGGCAACCAAAGCGTGAGAAGAACCACCGAAAATGATATCATCCACGTAAATCTGGACCAAGAGAGTGTCATTGCCTTGCTTGAGGAGAAAAAGCGTTTTATCCACACATCCCGTTTTAAAACCCTTAGCAAGCAAAAAGGTTTTCAACCTATCATACCAGGCTCTAGGGGCTTGTTTCAAACCATACAAAGCTTTGTGAAGTTTAAAAAGATGGTTTGGAAACTTGGGACTTTCGAAACCGGGGGGTTGTTTCACATAAACCTCTTCTTCTATGTAGCAGTTTAGGAAGGCACTCTTGACATCCATTTGAAAAAGTTTAAACCCTTTGGATGCAGCAAAAGCCAAGAGTATCCTAATTGCCTCCAAACGAGCTACAGGAGCAAAAGTCTCCTCATAGTCTATCCCCTCCTTCTGACTATACCCCTGGGCTACAAGTCTGGCCTTGTTTCTCACAACATGACCATCCTCTCCTTGTTTGTTTTTGAAAACCCATTTTGTACCAATAGGGTGACACTCAGGACGAGGTGGAACCAAAACCCAAACCCGATTTCTCTCAAAATTTTCTAACTCCTCATGCATGGCATTGACCCAATCTGGATCAGATAAAGCATGTCCAACATCTCGGGGTTCAAAATCAGCAACAAATGAAGAATGAGCAAAGTGAGAGATTTGTTGTGACCTCGACCGAGTGACACGTTCGCCGATGCTGCCGATCATCTGTTGAGGCGGTTGTTGGCGCTGGATGTGTCGTGGCGCCTCCCGAGCTGAAGAAACCTCCCCCCCCCAACAGCAGCTGGTGCCTCCTCGGGTACAACAGGTACAGCCCGAGGTGGCGGATCCCACGGCCCCCATGTAGTCGACGAAGAGGGGTTGGGGCCATGAGTCGTCGTAGTAGAAGTCGATGCTTGCGGCACAACAGGTGGAGGTAGTGCTGGATCATCCATCCCTTCAGCACCCTCGTCCTCGTCATCAAAAAGAGGCTCACCAATCTCATGATCACCTGCACGCTCAAAACGAGAAGAAGGACAAACCATGGTCTCATCGAAGGTGACATCAGATGTCTCCATGACTCGGTTAGTATCAAGGTTAAGTACACGATATGCGCGAGTATGAGTGCCATAACCCAAAAATACACCATCAAAAGAACGAGACTCAAACTTGTCCAAGTTGCCTTTCTTGAGTATAAAACAATGGCAACCAAAAACTCTAAAATAACTCACTTTGGGCTGTTTTCCAAAACGCAACTCATAAGAAGTCTTTTTCAAGAAAGCTCAGAGAAAAATGCGATTGAAAATATAGCATGCAGTGTTCATAGCTTCGGCCCAATATCGCCTAGGAGTCCTATGCTCATCGAGCATCGTCCTGGTCATCTCTACAAGGGTCCGATTCTTCCTTTCTACAACACCATTTTGTGGCGGTGTGTAGGTGTAAGAAAACTGATGCTCTAAACCCAAAGAGTTACAAAACTTCTCAAAGTCCGAATTCTTGAATTCGGAACCATTATCACTACGAATAGCTCGCATTGAGTTCAAAGGGACTCATTCTGAAGACGCAAAATCAGATTGCGAGCAAAAAAGAAAGTCTCGGTCTTCTCAGCTAAAAAGAAGACCCACGAATATCTCGAAAAATCATCAACAACAACAAGCACGTACCACTTCCCCCCAACCGAGCTCACCCGAGCCGGACCAACAAGGTCCATGTGCAAAAGCTCTCCAGGGCGCTTAGTCATGACCTGAGTCACTAGATGGTGGGGAGCGGCGACCATCTTCCCATGTCTACAAGAATGGCAAACAAGATCCTTCTCCATGGACAACTTGGGCAATCCTCGGATTAAGCCAAGTGAGCTAAGTCTTGCAAGCAAGTCAAAGCTCAGGTGATCGAGTCTCCTATGCCACTTCCAAAGAACAGAGGAGGAAGGTCCAGCCAAAAGACAACGAGAAATTCCAAACAACTCCGAGAAATTCGCACGAAAGACTTTCCCAAAGGGCGAAATCAAACAAACAAGATTGCCCTGAGGATCCAAAATGCGACTGAGATTCGGTTTAAAACGAATCTCGTAGTCATCATCAAAGAGTTGTGAAACAGAAAGAAGGTTAAAATGCAAGTTAGAAACAAGAGCAACATCGCGCAACAGAAAGTGCGCATTAACTCGCACCGACCCACGAGACAACACTTTACCTTTGCTATTGTCGCTGAAGGTGATAAACTCCTTTCCGGCAACAGGACTAAGACTGGAGAACCACTTGGCGTTTCCGGTCATGTGCCTCGAGCACCCAGAATCCACCAACCAAACGTTCTCCAATCGTTTTACCTACATCAATAAAAAGACATAGGGTGAGCATACGGTCCAACACTGGGGTGAGTAAAATGGGAATTATACCAGTGTTGGGCCGGCTGCTCAAAAGAACGGTTAGTAGCAAAACCATTCATACCATGCCTACGGGGGAAGCGATCACCACGTATAGGAAAACATGGTCCACTAAGGGAAGAGCGTCCATTGTGATACTCAAAACGCAGTGGGGGAAAACGCTCAACTACAAAGCCACCGCCACGGGGTCCAAAACCTGCAAAAGCAGGCTCCCGTCGGGCACGACCTCCTCGCGGCCTAGGCCTAGGAACTTGAGGTATAGGACCTCTAGGCCTAGCAGCTCTCCTCTGAACATTCGGCACATGTACATCATGGAAAGGATGGTACATGTCTGTGTTGATCATCTCCTTTGCACGGCGCTCCTCTCTCTTGCGCCGAAAGCAAAACTCCCTCAAGTGTCCATATCTCCCACAGTGCTCACAATGGTACCTCACCGCTCTCATAGGGAGTTGTTGGTACTCACGGTAGTGGGTGTGGATCACTTGGCCTTTCTGTGGCATGAGCTCCTCTTGGATAGGTGGCATGGTGTCTAGCTTGTTCTTGAGGTGGTTTGGTTTTGGAGCCCATGTCTGTTTCTTGGGTGGAGCTCTCGGAGGTTCAACAAACACTCCATCCTTGGTGTTAGGCTTGAGAGGCTCTTTGGGTGGAATCTTGGTAAGCTTGGGAGTAGTGGTGGAGTTGGGCTTCTCACATGGGTTCAGACCACTCGACTCTCCAATCTTGCCAAAAGATGAAACACACTCAATACCCTGAGCAAAGCCTACACCTAGACCTCCAGCAGCATGCTTAAACTGGGCAATCATCATCCCAAGCTGTGGCTCACCACAAGACACCCATGACAAGATGGTCCGAAGGTATGTGTTTTCTTCCTCGGTTTGCATCTTGTCATGTTGCACGTTTGCAATCTCCATCTGCAAACCCTCACACAAAGCACACCTAGACACACAAGTGCTACCCGAGCTGGCCTTCTCAAGAGACACAATCTTGGCATTCTTCTCTGCCAACTCGGATTGCAAGCCTGCACAAGACTTGCACGCACCAAGCACTGAGGATCTAGCTCTAAGCTCATCCACCTCTCCAACCAACGCAGCATACTTACTTCTCAAAGTGAGAAGGTCAGTCATGTGCATGGTGCACATCTCACACTCACTCTCCTCAGAAACGACCACGGTGGACTTAGCAAACTCAAGCTCCTTCACCGTATCCTCCCACTTCTGCCTAAACTCCTTCCGCTCTCTAGCAGCACGCCTAAGCAACTTATCTTGACTAAGAAGGGCGGCAGTAAGTTTCTCGACCTCAGCAGAAAGCTCGTCAGGGGTCTGAGATACCTAGGAGGTGTCGTCGTCGTCGTCGTCGTTCTGAGGGATCTCCTCCAGCTGGATGTCGACCTCCTTGCTGAGAGCCATGGTGCAAAAGCCCTCGTTGTCGGCAAAGAAGCAGAGGCCGTTCAGCTTATCCTTGATCTTCTTCTTCTTCTCGGACTCGTCGTCGCTTGAGGAAGTGGAGTCATCGACGTCGCTGAGCGTGGCGAAGAAGGCACGCTGCTCAGCCTGGGCCTTCTCCAAGTACTTCTTCTTGATGTACTCCTTGTTGAAGACGCCCTTCCGCTTGTGCTTCGCGGGGATGTACTTCTCCTTGCGCTTGCTGGAGTCGTACTTGTGCCCATGATCGCCCTTCCCAAATGCTTGCTTGTTCTTCTTGGGATAGTTGGCGATGAAGTGATCGGGGTCGCCGCACTTGAAACATCCCGAGCGTCGTCCTCCGCGGCGACGGTTCATGCGGTTGTTGTGTAACCGCGAGAACCGGTTGGCAAGCAAAGCCAACTCGTCATCCCCCATGAACTCCAGCTGCTACTCTGTAACAGAAAGAAGAGAAGAAAGTGCAAATCCTCCAGAGGGGTTAGCAGAAGAGCCAGAAAGCAAAGCCATCGACGGGCCAGAGGGATTTTCATAAGAAGCCCTCGCCATGGCATCAATCTCACTGGACTTGAGCTTACTGAAAAGCTCGTCGCATGTGAGGGTCTCATAGTTAGGTGATTCGATGATCGCCTAAACCTTCGAGTCCCACACCGACCGATCGAGAGTGTGTAAAAGCTTCAAAGCCCTCTCATGATCGTCGAAAGGCAACAACTCCTTGTTAGCCCTCATCATGTTGACAATCACCTGAAAGTGAGCGAATAAACTCTCTATGCTCTCGCCAGGCATATGTCGAAAGTTCTCATACTCTCGCTTGAATGACTCGTAGAGACGGGTTTTGACTTGAGTGGTTCCCTCATGAAAACGCATGAGGGTAGCCCAAATCTCCCGAGCCGTAGCGAGGTGAGAAACACGATCAAACTCTGTCATGCTCAAGCATGAGAAAAGAGCATTACGGGCTCGGCTATTGGTATCGTGATCATCGATCTGATGCTGAGTCACACGTGCAGCCAAGACCACGTAATCAGCAGAGTTGCAAATATCCCAAATGGAAGCACCAATACTCTGAAGATAGGCCGACATACGTATTTTCCAATACGCATAGTTCGTCCCATCGAAAAATGGCGGTTTGCCCACGCCGCGATCCATGTCGCCTTCTGTGGATCTGGAACCGGCTACGGTCGCCGCGATCCTTAACCCGCTCCGATACCAATTGAAGGACCGAAAGTGCTACCAGAAAGGGACCAGAGGGGGGGGGGTGAATGGGAGCTTCAAATTTCTTTTCAGAAACTTGTCGCCACTGTCACGAGAATCAACCCCAAGAGCAAAACCCAGAGCTTGCAAATGTCCACGACCCTATATGTAGGGTGGATGCTTCCGAGAAGCACAGCGGGACACTACACAACTCTAGAAACCCAACGCAAAAACCAGAAATCAAAACCAACAACGGACGAACAAACCATGGACGAAAACGTGCAGCAGACCTTGCATCGGACGCTGGCCTGCGTCCGATGGTCAGGCACCGGACGCCTCCGATGCAAAATGATCAAGTCTGAGACCTTACTGCATGGTCATCGGACGCTGGCTACAGTGAAGCCCCAGCGTCCGATGCTCAACCCTCGGACGCGTCCGATGCAACGGAGCGTCCGATGGTCCGCGTCTGATGCTCCTTTAAAAATGTTGTCAGGTGACACGTGGCGACTGAGCGTCCGATGTGACGAACTCAGCGTCCGATGCTCCCGACCTGAGCGTCCGATGCCCCCGAAACAGCACAGTTCTTCCGCGGATTCAACCCGATCTCCTCCGAATCAAAAGCCCTAAGGCTAAGACTTGGTATGAGGAGTTCCAAGGAGGTTAGTGAGCTATCCCAAAGAGATCATGGCTGGAACCTAACTCCAAATCGATGAATCGAAAGAATTCGGGGGAGAGGAAGCAAAACTCGATCCGAAACGAAAATCGACCGATCTACTAGCTCGTGAGTTTAGGGAAGAATTCCTTCAATGGAAAGATGCGCCTCACGATCTAGAACAACTTAGTTCAAACGGAATTGTGAAAGATGTACCGAGTAAAGAGATCGATCACCAGGAAAATCATGGAGAAAAGCAACCCGCGAAGAACAACAACAAAACGCGAATCACAACCACGAATTTGCAACCGTGTGGCTACCACACGCTACAACAGTGAGATTACGGTCTCACTTCCTCAAAATCTCACGAACACAGAGGTATGATTGTCTTCTCTGTGGATCTCAGTTTGCTACAGCAGGGATGTGGGAGAACAGGAAACCCTAGAAGGTAAAGAGCAAAATGACTGAGATAGAATGGGAGGTGGGTGTCTCCCTCTACTTATCCTAATTCTAATTCCCACTCTACCCCTAACTAATTACAAAGCGGACCAGCTAAACCCTAGGTTTATTCTGGACCAACTCAAAGTAGGTGGTGATCCGATGGCCACGCCCGCACAACTGGTTGCGTTGCCTCGACGTAACCTACCGATTGCCGCCACGTGCCGCCACGGCTCTGCTCGTCCTTTTCCTAGACCTCGCCCCCGGTTTTGAGGTCCAAACCGGGAAACCACCCTTTACGACCAACCCCCGGTTTTGAGGCCCAAACCGGGAAACCAACCTCCCATCGCCTGAGTTTTGTGGCCCAAACTCAGAAACCCACCAGCGCCCAGGTTTTGAGGCCCAAACCTGGAAACCGTCCACCGGTGGTTTTTCTGTGGCTCAACCACCAAACCGACGCTGTAGAGGGGATGCACCACCCGTGCACCCCGTCCACCGACACATGTCACCAGGTCCTCGACCTGAGCAACACTATGCCCCGCAAGTCTCCGCTCATCGCTGTCCCAAGTTGTCAGCCACCACAGCTGATCCACGGACCACCGGTCCCTCAGTCCAAGCCTCACGTTCGCCCTTCACCGCTCCCGGTCCATCGGCACAGCACGTCTCTACTTGACCTTCACCTTGCCTTCGATCACTGTATCCATGCTCAACACCTGCACAACACAAGCCAAAGAACATGCGCATTATCCCAGTTGACAATCACTCATCACTCGAGACTCGGCATACACCCATGTATCCGCATCACCGACCTAGATAGGTCGGTTTCATCCAATGGTGGGCCGAATTTGGCGTATGCATCTGACGGTAGGCGATAAGCGTGACGCGGATCGATGACATGGCGATTCCTTGCCCCCTACTCCACCTCGGGCTATATAAGCAGGCCAGGAGGTGCCCCAAGAAATCATCTCCATCTTCATTATTCATCTCCACATCAGAAACTAGGGTTTCAATTAGAAGTAGAGGTCCCTCTAGATGAATCTCTTCTAGTTCATCTAGAATTAGATCTAGTTCTAGTTCTACTTGTCTAGTTCATCTAGTTGTAATTAGAGATTGGATTAGAGAGAGAAGGAGGAGAGAGCTAAGGAGGAGCCAGATCTGTCGGATCTTCCTTGACATTGTATTGGTGCAGCATCTGGTTCGTCTTCAAGTAATCTCCAGGATCTTCATTTACTACTTCTAAGTATTATATTTAATTTTAGTTCTTACTTTATTTTATTTACTGGATCTCCGCTCATATTGAGTGCTCTAGTTATCGTATGTAATTAGAGTAGTAAGCGTTAGTGTAGACATGGCATCTAGACTAGGGTTTACCTGAGTTTGCACCCAGCCCCTCAGATAGTTGTGGTAGGCCTAGGTGGTGACAGCCCTGACGGCCAACGTAGTCCACCATGTTCGGGTTGGTATCTGTAGGACCGTAGTCAGAGCTTCCTAGCCCCTTTCTCATCCCTTTCTATGGCTAGTGTTCTGATGTCCCGAAGTAAGTAAAGTATAGTGAGCCTTTAATTAGATAGACCTGCTTAGAAAACCCTAAATCTCTCTCTGTCCATTTTTATCATTCTTTTCTTGGACGATCTTGCCCCTTGATTAGTACACTTCACGTTTCCCGTGGAAATCGATACCCTGGAATACTCTCGGGTGAAAGCTACATCGATATCCGTGTGCTTGCGGATTTTTCTGTCTGCGTTAAAAATACCCAACAAGCTTTCTGGCGCCGTTGCCGGGGAATGATAGTTGTGCTAGTTTCGAACCAAGTCGTCTGTGTTTCTTTTCTTTTACCACCTTTTTCTCTTACCATCACACTTCTTATAGATGAATTCCACTCCTATCTGTAAATACTCCGCTCCAAAGGGCGAATTGTTGGAGCCACCACCATCATCACATCCTATCCTTACTGATGGCTACCAATTTCGTCCCGGCTTTATAGCCATGGTTCGGGAGCAACCCTCCTCTAGGCTAGATGATGAAAACCCTCACACCCACCTTCGGGAATTTGAGCAATTGTGTTCTTGCTTGTCTATTGCGGGCATGACACAAGAGACCATTAAATGGAAATTGTTTCCGTTCTCCCTTTTTGGAAGAGCGAAACAGTGGTATGCTCATAACGTAAGAGAAGTAGATGGGAATTGGGATGAACTTCGAGACAAATTTTGTCTTGCTTTCTTCCCTCTTTCTCGAATCACTGCCCTTCGAATAGAAATTCTTACCTTTCAACAAAAAGAGAAGGAGACTATAGGAGCAGCTTGGGCTAGATTTATGAGCCTTGTCAACACTGGCCCAAATCTCTCTTTGCCTGAAGACATTATTTTACAACATTTCCATTATGGTCTTAGCAAAGAAGCTGCCCTTTTTCTTGGTACCTCTTCTGGAGGATCATTCACTCATAAAACTGTTAGTGAAGGGAAAGCCATCCTAGAAAAAATCCTTGAAAACACCCCATACACTGGCGTTTATGATGAATTCTCCGAAGAAGAAGTCGAGCCCAACCTCAAACCAAATGATGAACCAATAGAGGAGGCACAAGTAACCGAATTAGAAACTTCAATAGATCATTCTCGTAATTTGGTCATAAAAAACCCTCCTAATAAGGGAACACAGACCCAACTAGAGGATGATGAATCGTCACCTTTAGATCTTCCCTTCCAATTCAAGGAAGATATCTTTGAAGATTATGGAAACACCTCTAATTCTCCTATTCAAGCTAGACCTCAGGCACATACCACTCCTCCCAACCCATATGAAGAGCCAGTTTCCACTGAACACATCAAAAGCCTCTGATCGGTCATGAGTTATGAGTGGATGAATGAAGTAGAGTTATCTCCAGAGGTAGCACGTGTTACCACTCCTTCCACCATTCATTTGTGCCAAATTAGAGGGCATGCTATGTCAGTCTACTACAATCCTTCCATTGGGATACACTTTATTTCGAAGGCTTTGGCTGACATTCTTTTTCCTGACGCATCCTTAACCCCATCACAAAAACTTTTACAAAGCTCATCAAGATCTATTCTGGAAAGCTTTGGGGTCTTAAGGGTTGTTCCTATCACTATGAGTGACTCTGGATTTTGTCTAGATTTTCATATTTATGACACCTCGGAGATTCCTCTTATGATTGACAGACCAATCATGAGGCTATTAAAAAAGGAACAACAAGGATGTTTAGACTTTAAGGATGGGAATCCACTATAAGTGTTCCACTTGCTCATTCTATAAACACGATGGTAGAACCCCAACCTGAGCAAGACTCCATTGAGGAGGTCTTAATGTCATCCCTAGAAGAGATGGCTCAACCAACCTTCGACGATGAACACTTTGTTCAAGAAGAGGAAGAGTTCGCAGAGCCTATTAAGCTAGACAAATATGAGGAACCTCCACCTCCCTCAATAGAGCTAAAACCTCTCCCTCCAGGCCTAAAATATGTCTTTCTTCATAATAATCAAGAAACCCCAGTGATCATTAGTGACAAACTCACAAACGATGAAACCCAAAAGCTTGTCACCATTTTAGAAAGACATAAACCCGCTATAGGCTACTCACTCGTAGACCTCAAGGGCGTCAGTCCTGCTCTCTGTACTCATCGCATCCCTACCGATCCTAACTGCACACCTTCAAGAGAGCCACAACGGAGACTTAACAACGCTATGCGAGAGGTTGTTAAGAAAGAGGTTCTCAAACTTTTGCATGCCAGGATTATTTATCTTGTGCCACATAGTGAGTGGGTGAGCCCTGTCCATGTAGTGCCAAAGAAGGGAGGTATGACAATCATTAGGAATGAGAAGAACGAGCTCATTCCACAACGAACTATCACTGGGTGGCGGATGTGCATTGACTACTGGAAACTAAACAAGGCTACTAAGAAGGACCACTTTCCATTACCATTCATTGACGAGATGTTAGAACGTCTCGCGAATCATTCCATCTTTTGTTTCCTTGATGGGTATTCCGGGTATCATCAAATCCTAATCCACCCTGATGACCAAAGTAAGACTACATTCACATGCCCATATGGAACTTATGCATACCGACGAATGTCGTTCGGGTTGTGCAATGCTCCAGCTTCTTTCCAACGATGCATGATGTCTATCTTCTCTGACATGATCGAGAAAATAGTGGAGGTATTCATGGATGATTTTACTGTCTATGGAAAAACCTTCGCTGAATGTTTGGAGAATTTAGATAAAGTCTTACAAAGGTGTGAAGAAAAGAACTTAGTCCTAAACTGGGAGAAATGCCATTTTATGGTTCGGGAAGGAATAGTGCTAGGACATAGGGTGTCCGAACGTGGGATAGAAGTGGATAGAGCAAAGATCGAAGTTATCGAACAACTTCCACCTCCCACAAATGTGAAAGGAATCCAAAGCTTTCTGGGACATGCAGGGTTTTATAGGCGATTCATTAAAGACTTTTCTCAAATTGCTAGACCCCTGACTAGTCTCCTAGCTAAGGATACGCCCTTCATCTTTAATGATGAGTGCCATGCGGCCTTTCAAATCCTTAAAAAGGCACTCATCTCAGCTCCAATTATTCAACCACCTGATTGGAAGCTTCCATTTGAGATCATGTGTGACGCTAGCGACTTTGCAGTTGGAGCCATTTTAGGCCAAACCAAGGATAAGAAGCACTATGCTATATCCTACGCTAGCAAAACCTTATCTGGACCACAGCTCAACTATGCTACAACAGAAAAAGAGTTCTTGGCTATTGTCTTTGCTATAGACAAGTTTAGATCTTACTTGGTGGGGGCTAAGGTAATTATCTACACCGATCATGCAGCTCTTAAGTACCTCCTCACTAAGAAAGATGCTAAGCCTCGGTTAATCCGATGGATTCTTCTACTCCAAGAGTTTGACATAGAAATAAGAGATAAAAAGGGAGTAGAGAACTCGGTAGCTGACCACTTGTCTAGGCTTCAGTATAAGGAAACACATGAGCTACCCATCAATGACTACCTAAGGGACGATGCCCTGCTCAAGGTAACAACCTCCGATCCATGGTACGTAGACATCGTGAACTTTATAGTAAAAGGCTATGTCCCACATGGTGCGAACAAAAGAAAATTAATCCATGAGAGCCGCTTGCACCTATGGGATGAGCCATATCTTTTTCGAGTCTGCGCCGATGGATTGTTGAGAAGGTGTGTTCCTATGGCTGAGGCTACTCAAATTATGGAAAAATGTCATGCCTCGCCATATGGAGGACACTATGGAGCATTCCGGACACATGCCAAGATCTGGCAATGTGGCTTCTTCTGGCCAACGATGTATCAAGATACAAAGGAGTTTGTTAGGAGATGCCACAGATGCCAGAAACATGGGAATATCAATGCCCGAGATGCAATGCCTCTCACAAACAATCTTCAAATTGAACTTTTTGATGTGTGGGGAATTGATTTCATGGGGCCATTTCCTATGTCCAGGAATTGTGAGTATATCTTGGCAGCTGTAGACTATGTGTCTAAATGGGTAGAAGCAATACCGTGCAGAAATGCAGATTCAAAACATGCCAAGAGAATGTTCCTGTGGCAGAACCTCCCATTAATGTGGCCCACCTGCACACATCATCGTCATAAGGAGCCCAATGACAGTGCAAATGAAGCACATTACCGGAAAGATCTGTCGGGTGTCCCCAAGAGAACCCCGAATTATCCACGAACCACAGGATCATCATCATGAAGGTTGGAATAATTACAACATTACAACAGTTCATACAAAATACATCAGAGTGCGGAAGCAAGATAGATAAACTTTACAAAACCATGAACAAGTTACTTTTTACATAACATAACTGGTATTGCGGAAGTAGGATAGTATTACAGAACCACACTTAGGTGGAGTACCTAAGTTGGAGAAGAAGAACAACCAGATCACGTCAAGCCCACTGACATGATCTTGATCGACAACACCTGCTAAGAAACCTGCAACAGGGGATTAACAAACCCTGAGTACAAAGGTACTCAACAAGACTTATCAGACGAGAAAGGGAGAAGAACAGGTATGCTGGTTTGGGTAGGCTCAACAGTATTTTTCATTTGCATAAAAGCTTACTAAAGTAATCCTAGACCCAAATTTTACTTAATCATTTAAGTACTTGGTAAGAACTGAAAGTGAACACTAGTGAAAGGTCATCATCATTCTTTCTTAAACCAGTTCCATTTTTATTCTACGGTGCGGGTCAGAAGATTGAGTCTCCTTAACCGAGGAGCACGACGATTCGAACCGATTCAACCAGATCTGGGAGTTTTCCACGATCATACGACATATGTAGACCCTCAATCACACATATATCAACCCCAACCTCGGATCCTCCAAACAAGACCGGGTCCACGCCACCCGAGAGTACTTGTACACCTCCAATCCGGGACTTTAACCCATGAGGGTAGCTAGTACTCCCACCATCTCTCCACTCCCAGTGCGCGATTAGCCGTTCTCATTTAAGAATCACCAAGGCAAAGCTTACCGTAGCATATGATCGGTACTTCACAGTTTCTCAATCTAGCAGGCCAACAACGGTTAACCCTAAACCGACACATCCGGGTCACCCTACACCGCCCCAAGGTTCGGTGCAGGTGCCCGTCTGGTCTTAACCATCATTCTTTCTCATTATCATTCCAAAACGATAAGTATTGAAAACATTTATCAAAAGCTTCATAAAGCAAGGCTAAGCATTTCTATCATTTGTATAAAGCAGGTATCAAGGAATGATATATCAATAACAAGGTTGATCATGCATCAACAGGTTTAAAGCATTTATTTGATAAACATTTAATGCATCAGGTTATCGAAAGTAAGTGTAATTGTAAATCCAAGGAAATGGTTAAATGAACCGGGGCTTGCCTGTGTTGTAGGGAAAACTAGGATCCAAGAAGGATCCACACAAATTAGTTCCTTCATCTTGAGGTTAAGTCTTCTCGATGAAGCTTGTCCAACAAGGATCTCCTTCCGAGGCTTGTTCGACAAGGGTGATCACCAAAGCTTGATCAACACGACTCCAACACTCTCGGACACTACACGTAGATAAATGATGTATGCTTAGTATGATGCCATGGGATGCATGCTAAGGTGCGGGACAATTCAAAAGTAAAACAGAAGATAACACAAGATAAGGAAAGTCGAGTACCACTTTCCTTCGTGGTAAAGTTGCAAACCAACAAAACCAACTTGCAACTTACCACTACGGTTTTTTAGTTTAATAAACAACTACCATCAAACACTTTTAGGTTGGTAACTAAGGATGGCTAAGGTTCATTAAAACATTACTCAAGCCATAGGATCACAAGATGAGAGGTGTCCCATGGTCTTCAAATAATAACTCAAAGTCACACAAGATGTAAAACTTGCTGCTCAAACTTTGGACAGATTACCTGTTCTATGCTAATCGAGCCATAACCAGAGCTACCAAGATCCAAAAGGGGTGATCCTAGACAATTTGAAAATATTATCAAATTGTCTACAAACTTCCTAATATCACCCATGGTTGGTTCTATAGGCAACTAGGTCAAACAGTTGGAACAAGCATTTCTGTCCAGGGATAGGACAGATTTGCTAACCCAAGTTCAAACAGCTATAACTGGAGCTTTGGTTTACCAAAAAGGGTGATCCTTAACAATCTAGAAAGCTTATGAAAAACTCTAAAACTTTTCTGTTATACTCAGCAGGTGATTCCCTAGTTAAAAGGCTGAAACTGCTCATCTCCACAGATCTGTCCAAAAGGTAGGGCAGATCTGTTCTACTAACTTAGAAAAACTATATCTCCTAATCTAGCTGGCCTAAAATCATCAAATTTTAGGACAAGCTAGAGACAGAAGTTAACTACAATTTTTGTGTACATCTTATTTATAGAAAACATATTCTTCTAAGTGGAAACAGTAAATTAACAAACATTGGTTATTCAGCCATATTAACTTGGATATAACATCAAATGTATTATTTGATCTATAACAAGTCAAACATGATCAACTAAATGCATGAAATATAACCATCAAACAATAGATTACTGAAGATACAAGATTAGTCATAACTTCTTATAAACACTTAATTACCTAACTATTTAAACAAAACTCTATTAACTATTTCTTTATCAATTAAACATAGGAAAAGGACTTACATTTAACTTTGTCAAATTGAGCCCAAACTTTTAGAAATGCTAAATTATATAAATTAACAGTAGAAAAATAAATATCACAATTTTTGAACAAACATATAAACCTGCAGAATTAAATTAAACTATAAACATTTAAATGCTTAAATAAAGCATAGAAATAAGAATAAAATTTATTTTCTCCAACAGAGCTCAAAATTTTTGTGAAGATACCTTTTCAGCTAAAAACAGTGACAAAAATAGTTTCATGATTTTTGGACATTTAAATAAGCCTACAAAAATCATCAAAGATCATTTATTAATTAAAAGGCCTATTTAAATCAGTTTCAAAAACTGAACAAAACTCAAGTTTCATATTTTTGTTAAATACTTTCCACCATGAGAAAGCTACACAAAAATTTTCACAAATTTTGGAGCTTCCTAGAAAAACATATGAAAAAGACAAAACCATATACTATTCACTTGAATTAGAAAAAGGAAAACTTCTTCTCTCTCCCTAACAGCGAGCCCAAGCTGTCAGACCCTTCTTCTCCCCCTCTCACGCCAAGACCAGAGGCCAACTGGCCTTGACCGGCCGCTCGGCCGCGTTGACCGCCCTCGGGCCTCCTCACTGGCGAGGTCTCCGGCGACGACGAGGACTCCAAGCCCTACCCCTTGACCTGGCGCTCCGATTCCCTCTCTCAGTTGGACTAGGGAACACACGGCTTAGGGCTGGCGACGGCTATGGCAGCTCGGCCACGCCGAGCACGGCGGCGACGCGATGTTCTGGCTGCTAGGGCTCGGTAGCGACCTAGACGGAGTCTGAAACCCACTAAGGAGCTCATGGCGACAACTATGCGCACCCTAACTCAACCAGAGACGACCCGGAACTCCGGTCCACGATGGCGGCCATGGCGACACTTGCACCGATGGCGAGCCATGCGGACAGACCAAGACAACACGGTAGAGACCAAACTAGGGAGCACAACACGCTCAGGGACCCTTCAAACACCTGGTGCGCGCACTAGCTGGACCCGAAGAGCACTGGAACGGGGTTGACTACGGCGGCGGCGATGGCAGAGCTTGCGTCGACGGCAAGCTCCGCGGACTGCTCAACCCAGGGTGGTAGAGACCTCAAGAGCGAGCTGAACATAACCGGCGCATCAAGGCAAAGAGGTAGGTGTAGATGGTTTGGCTAATAAGGCCCCGAGCTCACCGGCCAAGGGCGAGCTTGAGCTCGGCGGAGGTCTGGCCGGCCGGGAGGAAGAAGGTGGTGGCTAGGTTGGTTGGGAGCTCCGGCGCTCGAACTGAATGGTTCTGGAGGAGCATGAAGGTGAAGCGGACTGATTCTGGTGATGGTGAGGGCGGCGACGCTGCAACGGCGAAGGAATAGCTCGCCGGAGCTTAACTGGAAAACAGAGGAGAAAGTGGAGGTGGCGGTCACAGGCGGTTGAAGAAACCAGAGCCCTTCAGGGTTTGCCACCGCGCTGGATGAAGCAAGCAGGCAGCTATGTGCGTGGCCAGACACGCGGAGCGGCGCGGAGGCGACCAAGCCACGGCGGCGGCAACGCGGCGGCCATGCACTGCCCTGGCCAGATGCACCCCCCTCTTGTGGCTACAGGAACATATCTTCCCCCTTTCTAATTACTCCCGATTTTTGTACTGCACAACAAAAACTCCCAAAACAAAAGTTGCTCCAAATTTTGTGTTCTACAAACTTGTTTAAAGAACCAAAGTCAAATTCTGCCTGGATTTTGAAATGGAGTTCAAATTCAAATTTGGACCAAACTGAATTTCAAAATTACTTTTGAATTTTCTGAACAACTTCAAATTTCACCAATATAAAAGTTGTTCCTTATTAAATTATATACAACTTTGTTTTTGGTCATATATCCAAATGGTGCTTAAATTTGAAACTACACAAAATGGGATAAAACTGATTTTGGGAATTGATTTTCAATTTGAAACCAAATCCAACTTGTTTTCCAAATTACTTCAGATTTTCTTTAGTAACTTGAAAATCTATCTTAATAAAAGTTGTTGCTTTTAATCCTCTCTACAACTTTGACTAAAGGACCAAAGTCTAATTCCTTTTACTTTTTGAAATCTAGTTTAGAGGTCAAATTTAGGGTTTGAAAGATTTCACATTTATTCAAACTTTTGTACATAAACTTTGAAAACTTTGAATACCAAAGTTTTACATCTAAACAAGAGCTTCAACTTTGCTTTTGAAATCACTTTGAAATTTGACATACTTTTTGATTTATACAAAAGGGAATAAAAAGGAGCATAGAAAATTAAGGTTTTCTACTTATCCTTTTATGTGACACTTAACTACACTCTCATGCAACATACAATACTATGTAAATCACACAAGATCATGCAACCCTTATATTAAAGCATGTGAAGCATCACAACTATGCTTAAAACATGAAATGCTTTTATGCCATAATGCCAAATGATTATGCATACTAATGAACTTAATTAGGGTTTTAATTATTGCTTAACACCAGGGGTGTTACAGTTCCATGAAGTGATATTTCCTCAATTTGGTACACCCCGGATGGTCATAAGTGATGGAGGGTCACACTTCATAGATAAGGTCTTCTAGAAGTACCTAACGGATTATGGAATTCGTCACAACATTGCTAGAGCATACCATATCCCCAAACTAGCGGTCAAGCAGAAACATCTAACAAACAAATCAAGAATATTCTACAAAAGACCGTTGATGAAATGGGGAAGGGATGGAAGGACAAACTCCCTGGTGCACTCTGGGCATACCGAATTGCATACAAAACACCCATAGGCATGTCACCTTATCAGCTTGTATATGGGGAAACATGTCATCTACCTGTTGAGCTTGAGTTCAAAGCTCACTGGGTCATGAAACGATAGAACATGGACTTTGAAGCTGCACGGACAAAAAGAAAGATGCAACTCTCAGAGCTAGAAGAATGGCGTGAAAAAACTTACCATAATGCCAAGATCTACAAAGAGAACAAAGAGATGGCATGATAAGAGAATCAAGCATAAAGAGTTTAAGCCTGGGGATAAGGTTCTACTTTTTAATTCAAGAGTTAAACTCTTTGGGCTTGGGAAACTTCGGAGTAAGTGGGAACGACCTTTCAAGGTCGTTGACACTTCAACTCATGGAGCCATTACCATCCAAGATGATATAGGTAACACATTTAAGGTAAATGGTCAACGCTTAAAAGTTTTTCTTGAACCTGAAAATGTGGAAAAAGAAGTAGACTTGATTGAATTCTTGCAATTTAATGATCCAATCTAAAATCAATCATCCTAAAAACTCTAGACAACCAATGCTTATAAGCCTAACATCTATTTGGTTCCACAAGTTTTGTTGTCTATTTGAGTTTCACAGGATTTGAGAGGCCAAGACTAGCTGACAAGCAAGTGAATGTTCCATCCACTTTCGGAGCACTGTCCAATAACCATCAACATCAATCATAGCTTCGATAAAGGAAGAACATTTTCACTCCCAGTCCGCTGCATTACAAGATCGAACGACTATATCAACATCCAGCTTGGGGGAGGCACCCTCATATGTATCCAGGTAAGTATCTTCTTAAGTTTTCTTTCTATACATAAATAAAAAAATGTGGGCACATGAAGGCTCACCATTAATAAAAGAAAAAAAATATGGGCACATGAAGGCTCAATGCTATTAAGGGAACCGGCTTGGGGGAGACGCACCCCCGTTATCTTCGCGATTTAGGTATCTCTTATTTACTATCTTAGTTATTTATAATAAGTGTGTGTTAGATTAAATAAATAGTATATCCAGTTTATTTAATTTTGCTTAATAAAAGAAGAACTCTCCCTCTAATCTAATCTATGGAAATGATGAATAGTTGCTCTATCTAATTTCTTTCAAGTACCTAGCCTTCAAAACATGAGTTCTCCTAATTAATAATGATACTTAAAAATGAAATTAAATGCATGGGTGGTAAATACTTGATCTAAAGTCTAGGTAATTGACAGATATGATATGTGATGATCTGAGCTACTATTATCTTGTTCTGAAACAACACTAGAGTTTCAGAGAGTTTCCAATATTAATATGACTAATAATTGCATTGAGTTAAATTAAGTTTTGTTAACCTTATGAGAAGTTATCATGCTATTGAATTGAGATCACTTACATGTTTCATCCATATTCCGCATAAATGCTCACAATTATCTGTTGCTATCCTCTCAAAAGTTTATTGGAAGCATGTGGCTATTGAAAAAAAAATCTGAGGAAATAAAAAGGGACATGTGTCCGAAACCTCAAAAGATAGATCCTGAGGAAATAAAAAGGGACAAGTGTCCGGAACCTCGAAAGAAAAATAAAAAAAATGAATATAAGAAAAAATGGGCACGTGCCCGACAGTAGAATCAGCCTCATAGCCATGTGTTTCTAATAGACAGAAGAGAATAATATACTCAAAAGAGCATCCGACTCTATTTTCCATACACATGCGCTTCTCGATTCAATGATGTGGTTGACTTTCTCTTTGGATCCATTGTTTAATTTGACAACATATGTTTTTAAGCCTTTTAAAAAAAATCATAAAAAACTCCGGGATAATGGTGAAGTGAAAGAGCAAGAGATATAATGCTTGATTTGATCATTCTATCTTTCAATTACACAAGATTCAAGGTAAAGTACTAAGCCCCGTGATGAATAATATGAGAACTTTTGTTTGAATGCTTGTGTATTTGTTGGAAGTGAAGATATTGCAGCAACTCCAGATCCACTGTTAAGTTTGACTTTGCTAAGGGACTAGCAAAGGGTAAGCTTGAGGGAACTTGTTGACGGTCCTTATAGTCAATATTATGTCATCAACTAATGCATGAATTAACATGAAATGAACCATAAAGTATAGTTGTAGGGTTGATTCTAACGAGTTCCACGAGTTTTGGTAATCTCTATTGTTTTGCAGGATATTGATTTTTTCACAAAATAAAAGTACCTCAAATGATGGATCAGAGTACACCATTGTATAGAGCTCGTCGCGCTGATCGAAATGAATATATTATTTGCTATTTTTGGAGCAAGAAATAAAAAAGAGAAGAAATTCATATCACTAGATGGGGCCCACAACATAGTGCCATGCAGGCCAATGGGAATCAACCACGTGGCAGCTTGGACCAGGTGATGGCGTTGTGCATTCACGGAACAGCGATGGCTTGTGCAGGCCTTGTCGGGCTAGACGCAGCAGCTTGGCCAGCCCGTTGCTGACGCGTGGACAGGAGGCTGGCAAGCGCTTGCGCAGGCTCGGGCGGGAGCGTGTACGGCCCAGCGGCCCAATCCAGTACCGCGGCGACAGGGCAGCAGTCCGCCAGTTTCCCCAGGACAGCTAGCAGCGGAGGATTGGGTCTCCTCATGGTTCTGCAGGTGCAGCGCGCAAGAGCGCGGTTGGGACGCCCGGCCCAGCTGGCCAAAAGACTCCAGATTGTTCCAGAATTGCTGACAGCACGCGGTTTCTTCAGTTTGGCTCCGGTTTAGGCCCTTAGAGTCTGGTTCTTGCCCGGTTTTCGACACGGATCTGATCTTCAACTCCTTGGCGTCCAAGATATGCTCTTCACCGACCTAGATAGGTCGGTTTGATCCAATGGTGGGCCAAATTTGGCGTATGCATCCAACGGTAGGCGATAAGCGTGACGCGGATCGATGACATGGCGATTCCTTGCCCCCTACTCCACCTCGGGCTATATAAGCAGGCCAGGAGGTGCCCCCAGAAATTATCTCCATCTTCATTATTCATCTCCACATCAGAAACTAGGGTTTCAATTAGAAATAGAGGTCCCTCTAGATGAATCTCTTCTAGTTCATCTAGAATTAGATCTAGTTCTAGTTCTAGTTGTAATTACAGATTGGATCAGAGAGAGAAGGAGGAGAGAGCTAAGGAGGAGCCGGATCTGTCGGATCTTCCTTGACATTGTATTGGCGCAGCATCTGGTTCGTCTTCAAGTAATCTTCAGGATCCTCATTTACTACTTCTAAGTATTATATTTAATTTCAGTTCTTACTTTATTTTATTTACTGGATCTCCGCTCGTATTGAGTGCTCTAGTTATCGTACGTAATTAGAGTAGTAAGCGTTAGTGTAGACGTGGCGTCTAGACTATGGTTTACCTGAGTTTGCACCCAGCCCCTCAGATAGTTGTGGTAGCCCCAGGTGGTGACAGCCCTGACGGCCGACGTAGTCCATGACGTTCGGGTTGGTATTTGTAGGACCGTAGTCGGAGCTTCCTAGTCCCTTTCTCATCCCTTTCTATGGCTAGTGTTCTGATGTCCCGAAGTAAGTAAAGTATAGTGAGCCTTTAATTAGATAGACCTGCTTAGAAAACCCTAAATCTCTCTCTGTCCATTTTTACCATTCTTTTCTTGGATGATCTTGCCCCTTGATTAGTACACTTCATGTTCCCCGTGGAAATCGATATCGTGGAATACTCTCGGGTGAAAGCTACATCGGTATCCGTGCGATCGCGGATTTTCTGTGTGCATTTAAAATACCCAACAAAGAGTCACCCTCGCAAACTACCACTTGCTGACCCAGAATATAGGGTGCATTCACAGGTAAACAACGTATAAGCACCATGCTTACACAATGTTGACCACTCACCCCGCGATCGACAGAATGAGCGCTATACGAACAAGAGTATAAACATAGAGATACCCTAGCTATGGTAAACATATAATCAAAGTAGACGATGAACATTATAATTATGAACACGAAATAGTAACAAGTCATGACAAGTATTGTTGACACAAAAATCCAGTCGGTAGCGCTAACACATTCGAATGCGCTGTCCTCGGAGGGCGTATGGAGCAAGGTCCTGACCTCCTGAACCTTCAATAGGTGGTGGTGCCAAATCTTGGTGAGATCAATCTCGGACGTGCCAGTCAATTTGACCTGCAATTGACAAGGAAAAGAAAACTTGTCAAATTGTGGAACCTGCCGGTTTGGTGCCAGACAGTTCCAAGTTATATAGCTCTGATATAGCCATTGTTAATAGGATATTGACTACAAAGTCAACTCCCAAAAGATTGCATAGAACATTGATAAAGATATAAAGCAGAACGACTCTAAAATATGTAAAGAATCATTCGGAACAGGTGAACAACCGATAAGCTTAAACATACTAGCAGAATAAAGATCTATGTGTACGTCCATACGGCGTGGAATCAACGTATCGACTAATTGCATAGGAAGTTCTATCTGTTAACAGTGGGGTGTTTCCATGCAGCCATAATAACAAATAGATCGATAAAAAAGCTTAATCATCAACAGTGGGGTGTCTCCATGCAGCCATAATGATGACCAAGCTAGCTCACGTCCAATGCAACCAGCAGATACATTGATTCCAAGTAGCCTAGAAGCACACATTATGAAGAAAGCACAACTGGATCGGCTATTTTAACTGATACAGGGTCCATGAAGCACGAACAAGATCTATTCGTTAGAACCGCAATTCGATTTGAGATCAAACAAATCTAATCTACCATATATATCAGTGGGGTTCGAAAATACAACCATAATAGACATGCTAGATCAAAATCTACCTGTTCTTAGATCAAAAATCGTAATTTTATCGGATATCTCGAACGCACAACATGTAACAATCAAGATTGACAAAATAGTCAATGAGAAGCTTGAATCAGCTATTTTCTTCATCATGAGCGTGCAAAACCTTAGGATAGCCGAATCTAAGCAACTTTTAAGCTTAAGCTACTTTGTCAATCTTGATTGGACAAGATATTGTTTAAGACATGAAAAGAACGTTAAAACATAAACAACATCGATAACTTGATGAATCCATTGGTTTGCCAAAACCAATAGAGCCGATAACTAGTCAAGATCGACTAAAGCAAGAGATTGATCAAAGTCAAGGCAGTCTTACAGAAGGCGATCTTAGACCGATAACTAACCATGTCATAGCTTAATAAGAGTTTGGTCGATGCCAAATACAGCCTCATTGTACAATGATATGAACCATTGGTGAAAACTTACAAGCAAACCGGAGGTCGGTCGAAGCCGATGCATCCCTGCCTGGTTGAAGGTTCCGCCGAGATCTACGTTACTCCTACTCCTAGGGTTTTGGTCGGTGGCCGATGTGTTGATTGATTGGATGTCCTTACAAAATTCAGGTTTCTAGCTATTTATAACCCGGTTGGACTCCTGTCCTAACACGACTAGGTTACATGAAAACAAAACAAAAGACGACCCGAACTCAAACTCTTTGGCCGAACCCCACACGTCCTCGAAGCTTGTCACGTCTGGTCCACACGAACTTTGGTTGCATCCAGGTCCAAAACACCCATTTTTATTTTTCTGGCCGATTCCTTTATTAACCAAAATCAGCTGTTTGTGCTCGTAAGATGATAATCTTCTTAGTCCAAAATTTGGTGTAAACACATGCCCCCCAATTTTGGGATGAAATTTATTTTATTCCAAAAATGCTATTTCCTTCCTTGGGGTCCGATCGACTAACTTCTTTAGTTGATCAGCCGAGCCTTCTTTCCAACTGTTATTCCTCTCTTCTGGAGCCATCTTCAAACCCCAGCTTTTGAAGAAATCCGCCGCCACTTAATTCAAGTAAAATCTTTGGAGGACTCAAATTCAGTGCTCCCGCAAATCAAATGGCAACTCAAGACTCCATCCCTGAGGTAAAAATTTTGGGCCTCTAGCATCTCTCTTTTCTGATGATTCTCTACTATGCACATCACCCATATTTTGAACTTTCAGGCGCTCCATGACCAAATCCTTATCCCGATTCAAGATAGCCCAGATAACTTCTTCCTCGGTCCAGTAGGCAATCTCGATCCCACTGGAGTTACTACGGCCGAGACTCAAAGAATCCCCTTCAAGAACTCTGATTTTGCTCTGAAGCATTGGGGAAAAACTCCTTTCAGGAACTGGCCATCAATTATCCCAGGTTGGAGGAATTGGCTGATCAGGGTACAAAACAAGAAGAAATCAGATTGGATCCTTCGTAACTTGGACCAGTGTATCACTATGTCCTTAGCTGACATGAAGAGGAATGAGCAAATGCTGAAGGCCGCCTGCTACTTCTGGTCTGGAACCTTCAACACTTTTATGTTTGTTGACGGTCCTTAAACACCTATTTTACCGTCAACATTTGACCCTAAAGTCCACCAAAAAGGCATGAAATGTAGTCAAATATGTTTCAAACTAACCAAATTCCACATGTCCATAGAATTCTATTTGAATGCAGGATTTGAACCAAATTTGGACATATGGACCCACCAGAGGCCAAGCCCACTCAGCAGGGCCCAAATGGGCCTAAGGGGGGGTGGCGCCCGCCACCCCTAGGTGGCGCCCGCCACCTCTAAGTGGCGCCCGCCACTTGGGTTGGCCCAAGTGTCACCCCCTGCCATGTCACCGATCCGTGTGACCTCCCCAAGGCCAAATCCTGGCCCTTGGTCACTAGGTCAGTGACATCGGACGACTCAGGGAGGAGTGGCGTGGATCAAGGCTGAATGTCGGTTGCTA
Source organism: Coix lacryma-jobi var. lacryma-jobi (assembly GCA_009763385.1). Taxonomy (NCBI): domain Eukaryota; kingdom Viridiplantae; phylum Streptophyta; class Magnoliopsida; order Poales; family Poaceae; genus Coix; species Coix lacryma-jobi. The sequence continues at coordinate 116,481,159 of CM019824.1, read as the reverse complement.
GGACATGCAACCGACCTCCAAACCGCCTTGGACAACCACCTGGATGCCGTTGAAGCAGAGGCGGTTCATCCAACGGCCAGGGAGCTGGCGGCCGCCAGTAGGGGGTGGCGCCCGCCACCTGACCTAACCCTAGGTCGGTTGGCTGCCCACTATAAGAACCCCCCTCACTCATTTGGGCTATAAATACCCTCCTGTGGCATCACTTCATTGATATCCATCATATCCCACACTTCCAAGAGAAGCAAAGCAAGACAAGCAAGTGAGAGTTAGGTTAGAAGCTTAGAGAGCTTTGGCAAGTAGGTTAGCTAGTAGAGAGAGTATAGCTCTAGTGCCCTCGCTACAGCGCGGCTCTTAGTTTAGCACAGCTTAGCCTAAGTCCTTGGCAGTATTAGCGTAGAGCTTGCTAAGAGAGAAGCGGGTGCGAGCGACTGGCATCGGAGGTCGGTTGATTTCCCGGCGTCTCTGGTCTGGTTTGCTCTCTTGTATCTCAGGTACATTTATCTTTATCTCAGTATTACTTTAAGCATTACTTTCAGTATTACTTTCAGTATTACTTTATCAAGTACCTTGAGTGTGACTTAGCTATCCTACAGATCAATTCACTTAGCCATAGTAGTTAATCTCTAGTGAGCTTAGTGTTTGATCTTTGCCAATAGGTTGCTTAGTTAGTTTAGTGTTTATCTTATTAAGTCAAGTGTTTGCTCTGACGTCCGCAAGGGTGTCTCTATTCAAAGCTAGGGTAGAGATAGTTAGAATATAATTAAGCGTGGTGCTTAGTTATAGACTTACCTTCAGATACGGCTGGACCCCCAGATAGCTGTGGTAGCAAGCAGGTGGTGACAGCCCTGTGCGCCTTCAATTCCACCACGTAGTTGGCCCAGATTAACAGTAAGGCTCGTTGTCCTAGGGTTCAACCTAAGTAAGTGGTAAAGGCTAGTACGCCTCGATACTTAACAAGATAGGAATAAAACTATACTTAACTTAGTTGCTTTATTGTCTTTTGCCTGCCTTGCTTCGTAACTATCTCGCTTCGTAGTTATCTTGCTTTGTAGTTATCTAGGAGTAGTTAGTAGTTAGTTAGTTATCCTTAGTTACCCTCTATCTACCTATCCATTCCACCTTACCTTAGCGATCTAGTTCATCCTTACCTAGCCATCCATATATTCTTTCTAGCCTCTCTTCTCCCCTTTTCCCTTTTCTCTTTTCTTTGACTCTCATCCCCTCCTTGACTCAACTCATACACCACCCTAGCCTTCCCTTGGGATCAAATAAATCGACACCTGGTACTCCCGGGCGAAGTGCTACTACGATAGTTCTGTGCGCTTGTAGAATCTCCTCCTGGTAGATTGCATTCTCGCTAGCTAGCTCCTACTAGTGTCGGGACTGACAACCCCGCTTGGCATCAGTAGATAGCTACTTTAGTTACCCTATCCTAGGTGTAGCTAAGAACTACCAACAAGCATTTCTGGTGCCGTTGTCGGGGATAGACTCCATAGTCTACTCCTAGTAACGATGTTAGCAAGTGTCAACAATGTTCAAGCAGGGCCCCATGACCCCAACTTTAGCCGATGTGCATATGCTGATTGGCTTAAACATCACTGGGTCAATCGACCCCCACAGTCTTCCAATCAAGCCTTCCATCAAACTTGGAAATCTCAAGACTGGTGGTTGGTCCAATTACATTACCACTTTCAACACTTCTCAGTCTAGTGTTTCAGAATGAGAGCACATCATCTTTTTGAACATGTGGCTGGAGAAGTATTTATTCTGTGGGCAGAGCTGTGGCCCAACTTCAAACTTCCTAGCATTGGCAGAAAAGCTACCTGTGAACTCAAACATACCCCTAGGAAAGTATCTCTTGGGCACCTTATACAGTATGCTGAATAAAGTAGCTCAAAGTCTGATGGAGAACAAAGGCATTCCATCAATAACAGGTCCTTGGTGGTTGCTTCAGCTCTGTCTCAATCTTCATCTCCACAGACTGACAACCCCAGATTTGAGGACCCTGTCTTTCCCATCTCTGTATCCAGATGACCAGGAAAAGTTACTAGCCGATGACGCCAAGGTGAGGAGATGCACTTCGTTTGGAGAAGCTGCTGCCATGATATTTATTGATGAACCAGCCAGCTTCTTCTTCAAGATTTTCTATAAAGGATTCCCTGTAGCCACCTTCAACTGGTTTCAATATCCAGACATTGCAGAACTTGAGAATCCATATACCTTCAGATTAAATGGAGAATGTGATGATGAAGGTATGAAAATCTTATGCCAACTGATGAAGCCCTGTCTTCTGCCTACTGAAATTAGGCATGGTAGGGAAAAACCTCCCATGTCCTACGAATTTTATCATCCTGTCATGGCAGCCAGGGAGATAGGCTTTGGCCAAGTGCCCCCAGCTCTTTATTTTGCCAATAAGCTTAGACCAAGGGAAGCAGTAGACTCTGCTTTAGAGTACAATATAATTCTTCAATTAGAGCAATATGTTTCCCTGAAGATGGTCAAAGAATGGAACTGCCGACCTTTCTCCTCATCCTCTTTTCAAAATTGGTGGCAGCAATGGACCATTCATCTTTTTAATGAAGCTGTGGCCACCTATTGCCTCAAGCTAGACCCAAATTTTCAAGCAACTGATGAGGTATGACTCTGCTCTCTTCAAGTTTTACACTTTCATCGCCTATTTTCTTCTGATATGGATAAATATCTGCAGGATTTGGTCACCTTGAATCCTCCAAAAATAAACTACAACATATGGTGCCTAAACCCAAGGATTGGCTGTGATGCTCCTACCATCAAGACTTTGATGAAGAGGAAAGTCTCTGATGTCCCAGATGATCAGACTCTTAGTACCTTCATAAAGGGACGTGGCTCCTCTAAGAAGCAGAAACCTGTCAAGCCAACTGCTAAGGTTATATCCAAGAAGAAAAAGGAAGACACTTCTGACGGTAGCCAATCCTTGATTGAAACTGTAAATATAGAGGTAAGAATTTTTTTTTGTCTTTTCTGCTCTTATTATCTAGTTTGTAACCTCTTCTGTCTTCTAATTTTTAGGAGCAAGTTGATACTCAAAATATTGAATCTGCAACGCTCCCTTCCCTTGACACTGATCAAGAGCTCCCTCAACCAGGTATAACTTTTAGCCGATTGACTTTATTCTCCAATAGGTGATCTCAAAACCTGATAAAAAATCTCTTTCATATGCTCCTCCTGAATCTTCATCGGCTGCTCCTGAGCTTCAGATTATTCCTTCTGACCAGGTACTTCAAACAACACCACTTCTCCTTTCAACATCATCCCACCTGTGATTTCTTATACATCAATCTGTGTAGGAACAAGGAGGACCTTCTTCACCTATCATCCCCTTTGACTTAGAAGATTATATGGAGGAAGAAGAAATCACCGTACCAGAATATCCCAAGAAACCTTCTGAAGAGACCAAAGCTCGGCTCCAACTACTACTCCCTCTTTTGGAAGCCAATATAACCGATCTGGTACATGACGCAAAAGGAATCAGAAACATCTTTGACTTGATCAAAGATGACATACCAGATGATCTTAACAAAGCTCTGGTTCCTGTTGCTCATATAGAGTTCCTTCGGTCAGAGTTTATAGAAGCCACTGTAACACCCCTGGTGTTAAGCAACCCTAAATGCATAACTTGACATCTCATGAGCATAGAGCATTCTCATATGTTTCCTTCTTTTATGCAAAGTGTAATTTCATGTGTTAGTTGCTACTAAACATACTATGGTATGATGCTTGTTTGGCTTGATTGTGAAGTGGTTGAGTTTGTTAGTAGTCTAACCATGTTGAGAAGTCAAAATGAAGCCAGGTTTTTGTTGGACATGTTGGCTAATCAAGTCTTTAACCCTAGTTGCCCTAATAGAGCCCTAGGAGTCTTTTTGTTTGACTCATGAAGACCTCCCTAATAGAAGCTTTGTATGGCTGAATGCCCTAAACCAAAAGTGTGTAGAATTTAGAGTAAAACAAAAGTTGTTTTTGGGTCAACTCATGAAAATGAGGCTAACATGGTGTTTTGAGGCCCACAAAGCAGATTTGGATGAGTTAGACTTGGAAAATTTTCCTAAGTCCTCTAACTGTCAAAATAGTTTCATCTAGGGATGTTTGGAGCTTTCTTGAGCAAAACCTAGGCCAAACCAGTGCATGATCCTATAAGCAAAGTTGTAGTTGACACATAGCTCTACTTAATGGAGCAAGTGGTTTAGCGTTTCATCGAGTGGATTAGGCGATAATCGCGCCCGAAGTTTGGCTGTCAGGCGGCTAATGGCCGACTGAATCGGCCGTTTTCAGCTGAGCGCGCGTGGGGTCGTGGCCGACCGCGTCAGGTATCGTTCGCCGCGTAGCACACGGCGACCGGCTGGGCAGGCAACGCGCGCGGCGTGGCGAGCACAAGGCCCGCCCGCATGCCATCGACCAGCCCGGACCGCTCCATCCCCTCTGCCTTGCCTTCTCCTCGCTCTCGCTGGTGCTCGGGCGGAAAGGGGGAGAAAACCGAGCGCTCGCCGACGTTCGCCGTCGTTCCGCCACACCACCGCCAACCCAGCCACCTAGTCGGCTTCGCCGTGAGCTCCCGCACCTTTTGCCGCTATTAGCGCTCCGTAGAAAGCCCTAGGTGAGCCCCGGGATGAGCTCCCGCCATGGCCGCCACGACCGCCGAGCTCGGTTCACTATGGTCGACCTCCTTCCCATGGGTTTCGTGTCGTCCTAGCTCACGTTCCTAGGTCTGCGGAGTCCGTGGAAGGAGTAGGGGGAGTCGGTTTAGCCGATTAGGGTTTGGTGATGGCGGTACGCCGTTGCTCGCCGTCCGCCATGGTCGTCGTGGATGGCATGGCCATGGTCTTGGGTGTTCGGGGTAGGAGCCCTAGCTTTCGAGCCTCGGGTTAGGTTTGTGGAGGCCGCCGGAGTAGAAGTCGGGAGATGGTTCGCCTCGGAGTGGCCGAAGTCTGGCGACGTAGCGAAGCCGCGCCACCGTGTCCGCCATTTTCGACGGCGAGCTTCGTCCGTTGCAATGCCGGGCCGGTAACTAGCACCAATTGACGCGGGAAGGTGAGAGGAGTCCGAGGGTGGTGATGGTTTCGCCGGAGAGGTCGCCGTCGGCGAGCTCCAACGAGGTCAACGACCTCCCCTGCTCTGTGTGTGTGGCAGGTGGGGCCCGTTTGACTCGGGGGCCCGCTGGTCAGTCTCTTGTGTGCAGTGGCGCTGGGTGCCTGTACCAGTTAGGGTTTGGGTGTTTTTGTTTAATGTTTTTTAGAAAATGTGTTAATGTTGTTTAATTCATATCTGGAGTTGCATTAGTCCAAATGAGGTGAAATAAATTTTGTTAGGATTTTCTTGATGAAATCTATCTAGGAAAAATATGATATGTCCAGTTTGTGATAATTTTATGTGCAGTTATATTTAATTTATGATTAGGCTAATATTTTGTTAAATGCATAATAAACCGTATATTGCTCAGAAAAATATGATTCTCATTTTGTTAAGTTGGTGTTGATGAATAGTATCTGGAAAAAAATATGATATGGGTGTGTTCTGTGAGGAATGTGGGCAGTAAGAATTAAAATGATTAAATGTTGTTTTCTTGTATGATTTTTAGTAAATATAATATAGAGGATATGAGCTTGGAAATTTTTATGGACTGCTCTTGTACTAAGAAGTTCAATAGAAAAATGTGAAATTTGTTGTTTGGCATTTTTTTGCTAGAGTTTGTAGTTCAAAGCACCTTTTCACCATGATGTTTGTCTTTTTCATAGAGAATAGAGTTTAAGTCCAAGTAGCTTGAAATTTGGACAGTGGGCTGGATTGCATGTTGTCAGCTTACAGTAATTTTTGTATATTTTTCTGAAGCAATTAACTAAGGGTTTGCTGTTATAGGCTTGATTAAATAGTAAAGTAGTAGCAAAGTAATTAATGGTAAATAGGATGATGTTGACTACCTTGTTGACGAAAATGAAGTAGATGACATGTGCTTATCTCCTGAGTTACCTAACTCCATGTTGCATCACCAATGCATCACATGTGCCTTCATTTTATTCATTCATGTTTATGCATCATATAGGATCGGTAGAGGAGACCCAGAACCCGCACCCGCAGGAGGAACCAAGTCTGGAGGAGACCCCGATCGAGAGGACCGAAGGAGGAGACGTCGAAGACTTGCCTGAGTGCCAAGACCACCGACCCTCCGACTTCGAAAAAGGCAATCCCCGGAGCATCTAACTCCCTATGGTTTGCAAATTCATTTCAAATAAACTTGATGTGTGTTGCATTAAGTTTGTAGGAGTTGGATGATACCGTTGTTGCATTAATTGCTTATCCTTGTCCACCGCGATTTATCTCTCGATATCCCTATTTAAGTCTAGGTACAAATATGCTTAGCCTGCTTAGACCGGTAAAAGTCGGGCGATTTCCTGTCTCCCGCATATAGGTGGATACTGATCATGACTAGCCTGGTGCTATCATGGAGATAACCATGTGATAATTAATCTGAGACCGGGCGGGATGTAGGAGCAGCGGGACATGGGTCCTGTGTGCTAGTAGTCTCCCGTCTGTGTCGATTAGGACCCGACGAAGGCACACCTCAGTCATTTTGAACTCGTCAATCACTTAACGGAGTAGGTGCGGGTACCTCCCGTGAAGCCGAGTAAGGTTATTCGAGCCGGTGATGGAGATGTTGACTCCTAACACTCAGGGCCTCAGATGTACCGTGGGGAACTATTCTGAGCAACCTGGCATGGTCCGTCGACAGGCGGGGCCTGACTGACCTAGCATGACCGTGGGCAGTTATAGCTTGAGCGACCTGGCATTGAGATAACCCCCGGTGTAGAAGGGCCCATGGCCGTCCCGCGCGTTGTGTTCTCGAATTTCCTGAGTGGCAGCTTACGACTGCCATGGCTGGATGTGTCGGGCGAGTGTGCGACATTTTATCCCCAGCTGGGTAGGAATCGATTATAATCGCCATCGCTCCTGGACAGTGAGTAAGTTGACTGGGCATGTGTTACCGTAGTAACTTATGGAACTAAGGATGGTTATGGTACTGAATCTAAAAGGCTATTGATGAAATAGTCGCTCTTGCTTGATTAATTAGCCAAGTGATTGCTCTAGATCATGTGCAAATCTAGTTAATTAGGGTTAACTATAAAAGTGAGTGCCAACACTCAAATTTGGGTTTCTCTATAAGAAAGCTTTCATGCAAATTAGTATGTTTAGCCAACCCCAGATATAGCCTTCATGAATCCTTGGAGTCTCATTATTTCTGGTTTATGACGGGTAAGTCTAGCTGAGTACCTTCTTGTACTCAGGGTTGTATCCCTTGTTGTTGCAGATGGGCAGTGCTTCTATGGCTACTGTGAGAATTGCCTGTACCCTGTTACGGGTGATGACTAGACCATGGGCGTGGTCCACTCCTATCCTTACCTGATGCTTTTGCTGGACTGATCAGGCTAATGGCACAGTACTATGAACCTTTTGAACTTGTGTTTCAAAACTATGTTGCTTCCGCTACTATTTCAAACTATGGTTTGTAATATTGTTTCGATCTCCGATGTATTTGAACTATGTGCAAACCGTATTGTATATTGTGGGCATGTACACTAAATTATTACGATCTTGGCTGATGTTGAAATGTTTAAAATCCGTCGAGATTTCTGGACTACCGGGTTTGTACGAGCTTAAGTACCTGATGATCCTTGTGAAAGCAGAGATGTCGGTGCTTAATCTGGTATAAATTGGTCGGTTCTGTCACAGCTGGTATCAGAGCATAGTTTAGCGATACTGTTCATAAGTGTATTTGAAAACCAGTATTTTCCAATAAGAATTGTATTTGTCAAAACTTATAGCTATAATAGGATCTGAAAATCTTAAGGATAAAAACTAAGGTGTGCCAGTGATCAAGTCCGTATGCCCAGTAGGATCTTAGGTGGCTATTTAAGTACTAACTTGGGGGGTCGTGCATCATGTTTAATTTCTGTTGTTTACTGTCGTCCATACGGCAAGGGTGAAATTGTATGGGTGCTATTCTTCGGAATAGTAATGTATGGATCAATTTGCCTCTACACCAAGGTAATAAGTGAGTTGTGAGAGCATGATTGGACAACCACCGATCTAGGGGTGTGCTAGATTGGTACCAGAATATATACCTGTTACACACAAGTATATGTGAAAGTATTTAATTGTGGGAGCATTAAATTTGATGGGTGCATATACTACTTACGTGTATACTGGGTGTGCACCTAAGTTAGTATTAGATTTAATTTCAGCAATGCATAATACTCATACTGTGGGCAGGGCTGAAATGATTTTCTGCAGGTACGCTAAATTGCGAACGTATAGTACGTCTAGTTAACGCTATGAGTGAACGTTGCATGCCACCGTCTAGCCGCTAGTTTGATAAACAGTGAGGACGTATGCTACGTGCATGCATCATGATCATACAATCTTGCATTAATCTTACTTCCTTCCTTATGATATCCGTCCCGTTTTCTTAATAAAAGTTGTTCTCAACTAATTAAAACCTATGTGGATAAACTTCTTTCAGATGGCCCGTACCAAGCGTACAGCTCGTAAGTCGACTGGAGGCAAGAGGCCCAATTACATGTTGGGACCATGGACTGCCAAGGGATCAGAGGATTTCCTGGACGAGTTTGGCATGCCTACCATCCTTTGGAGGGTGCTGCACTTGTTTGGATACCAGGAGGGCCAAGAGCCACAGTACGACTGGCATCGCATACACATCTCTGAGGATCGCCATATGTATACAGTGGAGGTGGACGTGCCTAGCCGTGGCGAGCAGGATCACGTATGGTGCCGCCGGGCGTTCGCACTGCAGGGTAGGACCCATGGGATGGAGCTAACAAAGTTGCCTACACTGTTCTCTGGGACATTATGGAGGACCACCCGGAAGTGGTTGCCCAGGCTACTGCTGGCATCTTCCCGACAGCGGATCCCTACCAGTCGGTGTGGCGTCAGCCAGGAGCCGCCGTACTTGAGGCCAGTTCGCTTGAGAGGGAGCATTGTGCCGGACCAGCCGGGAGTGCTATGGCTGCACTCATGGCTACTTATGGGTGTCTTTCACGCAACTATGATCAGTTGGACCACATTCTCAGTGAGGAGATGGCTGCACAGCATCGGAGGCAGCAGGAGCATACCACAGAGATAGACCGTCTCACTGCAGAGCTAGCACGTATGACTGTGGAGAGGGATCAGGCACTTCAGAGAGAGCAGGAGACTGCCCACCAACTTAGTGTACAGCAGGAGTCTGCGACCTTCTTGGCCTTGGTCATGAGGGAGACCGAGGAGGCTCTTCGTGGTGTGTGTGTTGAGGGCATACACGCTTCTGAGGAGAACAGGCTTTTGAGGCTGCGAGTGGGAGATCTAGAGCTGCAACTTCATCATCTTCAGGACTACAACGACCGCTTGCAAGAGGAGATCCATCACCGGGAGAATGAGAGGAATCCCATCTTTCCTCAGGAGGACCTGGATCTGTGTGACTCTTCTAGCGATTCTTCGTACGTGTCTAGTGATGATGGCGACGATGGCGGTGTCGCTAGGGAGTAGGCTAGACCGCGTGTCTTAGATTTAGTGTTCTTTTGTGTCATGTTGCCCGGACCCGATCTTTTGCTTTTGCTTTGGGCCGAATGTAAGGTGGAATAGTGAACTTATGTGCACATGGTGCGAGACCTTTGGAAAGTCCCATATGTATGGGCATCTATGGATGGTTGTGTTGGCTTTTGCATGTTATGTATTGAGCGATATTATTATGTGATGCTGCGATGTGGAGTGAAATTTATTATGCCTCTGTGATTGTTTGGCGAATTCGTTTTCCAAATAAATTTAGTTGGCATGATTTATTGTTCTCTACAATGATTGCAACCTCACCTAATGATCACTTGCTATCAATATATGCAGATGACAACAACTCGTAGTGGAGCTGGTGGTAGTGGTGGAAATGAGGACAATAGGGACAATCGCAATCCACCACCTCCTCCATCAGCCACTCCCGAGCAACTCTTCGCTCAGTTTCTAGGGAGCCAGCGCAACATTGAGGCCTTGCTACTAGAGAATCTGGCGCACGGCAACCAGCGCCCCGAGCCAAACCAATATAGCACTTTCAAGGATTTTCTGGATACCAGGTCGCCCATTTTCAAGGAAGCTATTGAACCCCTAGAAGCAGAAGAATGGCTGCATACCATGGAACAAAAGTTTTGGTTGCTCAGGCTCACGGAGGAGCTTAAGGCGGAGTATGCCGCACATCAACTGCAGGGGCCGGCCGGGATTTGGTGGGGGCATCACCGCGCCACCTATCCTGCCCGTACGCCAATCACATGGGGATTATTCTCACAAGCTGTTCGAGGGTATTATATTCCGCCAGGCTTGACTCAGATGAAAGTGGCAGAGTTCATGAGCTTGACACAGGGAACTCGCTCAATCACTGAATATCACCATGTGTTCAACTCCTTATCTCGCTATGCTCCAGAGTTTGTGGACACGGAAGCTAAAAAGATTGCCAGTTTCAAGAGAGGCTTGAATATGAAAATGGGAAAATCAGTAGGTACATCATCTCGTACCATCTTCAATGACTTTATCAGTGACTGTTTGATCCAAGAGAACCACAACAACAAGCATGCTGCAAGTAAGGCCCGAAAGAGGACTTTTGATTCTGGACCATCTCAACCTAGGGGGCCACTAGCTCAGCGTTCCTAGAATCGACCACCAGCGCCGGGAGCACATTTCAGGCCGCCCCAGAAGAAAAGTCAGCTAAAAAGCTCAGCGTAACCAAAGGCCATATAAGATAGCCGCCACCCAAGCTCAAGGAAGTCAGAGCAGCTCAACAGGAGGGAAACCACTGGTTCGGGGACCCTGCTTCAATTGCAATCAAGAGGGGCACTTCGCAAGATATTGTCCACACCCAAAGAAGCAGCAGACCAACTACCCTGCACGTCTTCATAACATGACCGTTGAAGAGGCTCGTGCAGGAGAGCCTGTGACTGCTAGTATGTGTCTTGTAAACCACCATCTTGCCGTTGTTTTGTTTGATACTGGATCATCGCATTCTTTCATGAGCAGAGCATTTGCACAAAAGTATAATCAAGAAATGTCTGAAATGGACTATGGGCTTCGCGTAAGCTCCGTGGGGAGTAGCATGTTATCTAGACAGATGGTTTGTAATGCAACCATCGACATTGGAGGGCACAAGTTTGGAGCCAATTTAGTAGTTCTGCCTGGACTAAGCATGGATGTAGTCTTAGGTATGAGTTGGATGAGTATGTGGAGCGCGGTGCTAGACACTGCCAATAGCACTCTTACCTAATCAGATGGACGAACAAATAACAAGCTTCGTATCTCTCTTCCCCGAGGTGCTGACTTCGTTGACTTATCTTGTACTCTGTCCATAGAAGATCTATCTAAGATTCCAGTTGTCCGAGAATTTCCAGACGTTTTTCTGGATGAGTTGCCTGGATTACCACCCAAGAGGGCAGTGGAGTTTGCGATTGAGTTGTTACCTGGAACCGCGCCGATCTCTAGGAGACCCTACCGTATGCCACCCAATGAGCTAGCTGAACTCAAGACCCAGATCAAAGAACTTTTAGGCAAGGGATTCATTCAACCTAGTGTATCAGAATGGGGTTGCCCAGCTTTGTTTGTTAAAAAGAAAGATAAGACATTACGGATGTGTGTGGATTATCGGCCGCTCAATGCCGAGACTGTCAAAAACAAGTATCCGTTGCCACGGATAAACATTCTGTTTGATCAGTTATCCAAAGCCAAGGTGTTTTCCAAAATCGATTTGAGGTCCAGATATCACCAGATCAGAATCCGACGACAAGATATCCCAAAGACTGCTTTCTCAACCAGATATGGGCTATATGAGTATCTTGTGATGTCTTTTGGATTGACAAGTGCTCCAGCATACTTCATGAGTTTGATGAACTCGGTGTTCATGCCAGAATTGGACAAGTTCGTTGTAGTGTTCATTGATGATATTCTGGTATATTCTGAGAATCCGGACGACCATGCTGAACATTTGAGGGTTGTTCTGACGAGGCTCCGAGAGCATAAGCTTTATGCTAAGTTTAGCAAATGTGAGTTTTGGTTGAAGAAGGTGCATTTTCTTGGTCATATTCTATTGGAAGAAGGAATTTCAGTGGACCCCAGTAAGGTGCAAGAAGTGATGGATTGGAAAGCTCCTACTTCGGTTGGTGAAATTCAAAGTTTTATTGGCTTAGCTGGATACTATCGTCGTTTCATTCCTGATTTTTCCAAGATTTCAAAACCAATGACAAGCTTGCTACAGAAAGACCAGAAGTTTGAGTGGACGAAGGAGTGCGAAATAGCTTTCCGTACCATGTGGAGACTGTTGACCACTGCTCCTGTCTTAGCTCAACCAGACATTGAAAAGCTTTTTGATGTCTTTTGTGATGCATCGAAAGTTGGTTTAGGTTGTGTCCTTATGCAAGAAGGCAGAGTGATTGCTTATGCTTCTCGCTAGTTGAGGAAACATGAAATAAACTATCCTACACATGATTTAGAGTTAGCCGCTGTGGTGCACGCCCTGAAGATCTGGAGACATTATCTGCTTGGTAACGTCTATAATATGTATACGGATCACAACAGTCTCAAGTATATCTTCACTCAACCTGAGTTGAATATGAGGCAAAGAAGATGGCTTGAGTTAATCAAGGACTACAATCTGCAGATACATTATCATCCAGGAAAGGCAAATGTAGTTGCCGATGCATTAAGTCAGAAATCACATTGCAACAACCTGAGATTACTACCAGAAGATGAGTTCAGTCTTGTACACCCTATAATTCTAGACAACATCAGGCTGCAGGGCACATTAATTGACCAAATTCTTGAAGGGCAGAAAACAGACAAGGGGATCTATCATATCAAAGAGAAGCTGAAAGCCGCAACTGAACCAATAAAACATTTCCGGGTTGATGACAAGGGAGTTTTATGGTTTGACGAGCGCTTAGTAGTGCCCAAGGATAGAGAGCTTAGAAATCGGATTATGGACAAAGCGCATTTGTCCAAATTATCTATTCATCCTGGTAGCACCAAGATGTATCAAGATTTGCGTCCAAGATTTTGGTGGACCAAGATGAAAAAGGAAATTGCTGCTTATGTAGCCAGGTGCGATACATGTTGTCGAGTAAAAGCTATTCACTTGAAGCCAACCGGAATGCTTCAACCATTATCGGTACCCGAATGGAAATGGGAAGAAGTGAGTATGGATTTTATCACCGGATTGCCAACCACCCAGAAAGGAAATGATTCAATTTGGGTAATAGTTGATCGTCTTACCAAGACCGTGCACTTCATACCGGTAAAAACTTGCTATCAAGAGCCAGATTATGCGGAGATTTATATCAGTCAGATCGTTCGACTACATGGTATACCCAAGATCATAGTCTCCAATCGTGGATCACAATTTACTGCGCCATTTTGGGAGAAGCTGCAAAAGGAGTTAGGCACAAAACTAGTCCATAGTTCTGCCTATCACCCGCAAACGTCAGGGCAAACAGAAAGAGTGAACCAAGTTTTGGAAGACATGTTGAGAGCCTGTGTAATATCGGCCAAAGGTTCTTGGGAGAAATGGTTAACTTTAGCAGAGTTCGCATACAACAATAGTTACCAAGAGAGTATGCAAAATGGCACCTTTTGGAGCCCTATATGGTAGAAGATGCAGAACACTGGTAAATTGGGTTGAACTAGGAGAGCGTCGATACTACGGAATTCAACAACATATAGCAGCGGCTCAGTCTCGACAGAAGAGCTACGCAGACAAGCGGAGAAAGCCGCTTGAGTTCAGTGAAGGCGATTATGTTTACCTGAAAGCGTCGCCCATGAAAGGTGTCAGACGCTTTGGAGTTAAAAGGAAGTTAGCGCCAAGGTTTGTGGGACCGCATATAATTGCGGAAAGGAGGGGAGAAGTGGCTTATCGGCTACAGTTGCCGGAACATCTGAAAGCTATATTCCCTGTATTCCATGTGTCGCAGTTAAAGAAATGTCTTCGAGTACCCGAAGAGGAAGTACAACCAGCTAACGTCAAGTTGCAATCCGATCTCACTTACTCTGTAAGACCGCACCGAGTGCTTGACGAGAAGAAAGAGTAACTCGTGGAAAAATAGTGAAGCAATACAAAGTATCTTGGAGTTAACAAGACGACCGAGATACCACTTGGGAAACAGAAGACTATTTAAGAGAAGTGTATCCACAATTTTACAAAGACGGGTCAGTAACTCAAAATCTCGGGACGAGATTCCTTTAAGGAGGGGAGGGATGTAACACCCCTGGTGTTAAGCAACCCTAAATGCATAACTTGACATCTCATGAGCATAAAGCATTCTCATATGTTTCCTTCTTTTATGCAAAGTGTCATTTCATGTGTTAGTTGCTACTAAACATACTATGGTATGATGCTTGTTTGGCTTGATTGTGAAGTGATTGAGTTTGTTAGTAGTCTAACCTTGTTGAGAAGTCAAAATGAAGCCAGGTTTTTGTTGCACATGTTGGCTAATCAAGTCTTTAACCCTAGTTGCCCTAATAGAGCCCTAGGAGTCTTTTTGTTTGACTCATGAAGACCTCCCTGATAGAAGCTTTGTATGGCTGAATGCCCTAAATCAAAAGTGTGTAGAATTTAGAGTAGAACAAAAGTTGTTTTTGGGTCAACTCATGAAAATGAGGCTAACATGGTGTTTTGAGGCCCACAAGGCAGAATTGGATGAGTTAGACTTGGAAAATTTTCCTAAGTCCTCTAACTGTCAAAATAGTTTCGTCTAGGGATGTTTGGAGCTTTCTTGAGCAAAACCTAGGCCGAACCAGTGCATGATCCTATAAGCAAAGTTGTAGTTGACACATAGCTCTACACAATGGAGCAAGTGGTTTAGCGTTTCATCGAGTGGATTAGGAGATAATCGTGCCCGAAGTTTGGCTGTTAGGCGACTAATGGCCAACTGAATCGGCCGTTTTCAGCCGAGCGCACGCGGCGTCGTGGCCGACCGCGTCAGGCATCGTTCGCCGCGTGGCGCACGACGGCCGGCCGGGCAGGCAACGCGCGCGGCGTGGCGAGCACAAGGCCCGCCCGCACGCCACGGACCAGCCCAGACCGCTCCATCCCCTCTGCCTTGCCTTTTCCTCGCTCTCATTGGTGCTCGGGCGGAAAGGGGGAGAAAACCGAGCGCTCGCCGGCGTTCGCCGTCGTTCTGCTGCACCACCGCTAACCCAGCCACCCAGCCGGCTTCGCCGTGAGCTCCTGCACCTTTTGCCACCATTAGCGCTCCGTAGAAAACCCTAGGTGAGCCACGGGATGAGCTCCCTCCATGGCCGCCATGACGGCCGAGCTCGGTTCGCCATGGTCGACCTCCTTCCCGTGGGTTTCGTGTCGTCCTAGCTCGCGTTCGTAGGTCTGCGGAGTCTGTGGAAGGAGTAGGGGGAGTCGGTTTAGCCGATTAGGGTTTGGTGATGGCGGTACGCCGTTGCTCGCCGTCTGCCATGGTCGCCGTGGACGGCATGGCCGTGGTCTCGGGTGTTCGGGGTAGGAGCCCTAGCTTCCGAGCCTCGGGTTAGGTTTGTGGAGGTCACCGGAGTAGAAGTCGGGGGATGGTTCGCCTCAGAGTGGCTGGAGTCGGCCGACGTAGTGAAGCCGCGCCGCCGTGTCCGCCATTTTTGACGGCGAGCTGTGGATACATGGGTGTATGTCGAGTCTCTGAGTGATGAGTGATTGTTAACTGGGATGATGCGCATGGTCTTTGGCTTGTGTTGTGCAAGTGTTCAGCACGGATACAGTGATCGAAGGCAAGGTCAAGGTCAAGTAGAGACGTGCCGTGCCGATGGACCGAGAGTGGCGAAGGGTGGACGTGAGGCTTGGACTGAGGGACCGGTGGCCTGAGGATCAGCTGTGGTGGCTGACAGCCTGGGATAGCGACGAGCGAAGACTTGCGGTCACGGTGTTGCTCGGGTCGAGGACCTGAGGACATGTGTCGGTGGACGGGGTGCACGGGCGGTGCATCCCCTCTACGGCTCGGTTTGGTGGTTGAGCCACAGAAAAACCACCGAGTGGATAGTTTTCAGGTTTGGGCCTCAAAACCTGGGCGCTGATGGTTTCTGAGTTTGGGCCACAAAACTCGGGCTGAGGACGATTTCCAGGTTTGGGCCTCAAAACCTGGGCGCTATGGGTTTCTGAGTTTGGGCCACAAAACTCAGGCGATGGTCGGCTGGTTTCCCGGTTTGGGCCTCAAAACTGGGGGTTGGCTGTGAAGGCTGGTTTCCCGGTTTGGGCCACAAAACCGGGGGCGACGTCCGGGAAAAGGACAAGCAGAGCAGTGGCGGCACGTGGCGACGATCGGTGAGGTTGCGTCGAGGCAACGCTACAAGTTGTGCGGGCGTGGCCGTCGGATCACCACCTACCTCGAGTTGGTCCAGAATAACCCTAGGGTTTAGCTGGTTCGCTCTGTAATTAGTTAGGGGTAGAGTGGGAATTAGAATTAGGATAAGTAGAGGGAGACACCCACCTCCCATTCTATCTCAGTCATTTGCTCTTTTGCTTCTATGGTTTTCCTGCTCTCCCATTCCCTGCTGTAACGAACTGAGATCCACAGAGAAGAGAACAATACCTCTGTGTCCGTAAGATTTTGAGGAAGTGAGACCGTAATCTCACTGTTGTAGCATGTGGTAGCCACATGGTTGCAAATTCGTGGTTGTGATTCGCGTTTTGTTCGTGTTCTTTGCGGATTGCTTTTCTCCACGTTTTTCCCGTTGATCGATCTTTTTACTTGGTGCATCTTTTGCAAATCCGTTTGAACCAAGTTGTTCTAGATCGTGAGACACTTCTTTCCACCGAAGGAATTCACCTCTAACCTCACGAGCTAGTAGATTGGTCGATTTTCATTTCGGATCAAGTTTTTCTCCTTTCCCCCGAATTTCTTCGATTCATCGATTTGGAGATAGGATTGAGCCATGATCTCTTAGAGATAGCTCACTATCCTCCTTGTGACTCCTCTCCCCAAGTTTGATCCCTAGAGGATTTGTTTTGGGTGAGATTGAGCGGAATTTGTGGACGAACTGTAGAATCTCGGGGTGACCAGACGCTGGGTCGGGCTGACCGGACGCACAAGTCCAGAATCCGGTCGTTGAATGTGATGACTGTGTTTTTCGTTTTGACTTGACCAGACGCTCAACGTGCGACTGACCGGACGCGACTCTCTTACTGTTCATCGCTTTATCACTCTCTGACCGGACGCTGGACATCTGACCGGACGCACCTCTATCAAGAGTCTGGTCAGAAACAGTAAGCTCCAAAAACTTTTTTGGCACGACTGGACGCGTCCGGTGGTACTGGACCGGACGCAGGCAGAGTCCGGTCAGTAGTGTTGTGTGCTGTATCGTCCGTGGTTCGTTCATCCGTTGTCAGATTTGACTTCTGGCTTTTGCGATTAGCTTTCTAGAGTTGTATAGTGTCCCGCTATGCTTCTTGGAAGCATCCACCCTACATCTAGGGTCGAGAACACTTGCAAGCTCTAGGGTTTGCTCTTGGGGTCGATTCTCGGGATAGTGGCGACAAGGTTCCAGAAGGAAATTTTGAAGCTCCCATTCACCCCCCTCTGGTCGCTTTTTGGTCCTTCAATTGGTATCGGAGCAGGTTAAGGATCTTCCACCTTAGCTGGTTCCAGATCTACAGAAGGCGACATGGATCGCGGCGTGGGCAAACCACCGTTTTTCGATGGGACGAACTATGCGTATTGGAAGATACGCATGTCGGCCTATCTGCAGAGTATTGGTGCTTCCATTTGGGATATTTGCAACTCTACTGATTACGTGGTCTTGGCTGCTCGTGTGACTCAGCGTCAGATTGATGAGCACGATGCCAATAGCCGAGCCCGTAATGCTCTTTTCTCCTGTTTGAGCATGTCTGAATTTGATCGCGTTTCTCATCTCGCTACGGCTCAGGAGATTTGGGCTACCCTCATGCGCTTCCATGAGGGAACCACTCAAGTCAAAACCCGTCTCTACGAGTCGTTCAAGCGAGAGTATGAGAACTTTCGACATATGCCTGGCGAGAGCATAGAAAGTTTATTCGCTCGCTTTCAGGTGATTGTCAATAGGATGAGGGCTAACAAGGAGTTGTTGCCTTTCAACGATCATGAGAGAGCTTTGAAGATTTTGCATACTCTTGATCGGTCGGTGTGGGACTCGAAGGTTCAGGCGATCATCGAATCACCTAACTATGAGACTCTCACATGCGACGAGCTCTTTAGTAAGCTCTGCGAACACAAGGTTGATATGTGCCCTTGTGGTTCCCTTCTTGAGTGATGAGTGATTGGTCAACGGGAAACATGTCTCTTGGCTGTGTTGGTGTGCAGGTGCAGAGCTCGGAGACAGTGGTCGAAGGTGAGGTGAAGGTCAAGTAGAGACGTGTCGTGCCGACGGACCGGGAGTGGTGAAGGGCGGACGTGAAGCTTGGATTGACGGACCGGGAGACCTGAGGACCAGCTGTGGTAGCTGGCACGTGGCATCGGCAAGCAAGAGCACATGGGGATGTGCGGTGCATCAGCCGAGTCGGGAGGAAGGTGATGGCATCGTGACACTTGGCGGGAGGCCGAGAAGGAAGGCAAATGCACTGTGCCCGACGTGGAGGCTGGACATGCTCCGGCATCGGTGCTGGAACTCGGGGTGTGCGAACCACATCCCGCATACGGCACGGGTTCGGTAGCTGAGCCTCAAAAAGCTACCCTCGACGGTTTCCGAGTTTGGGCCTCAAAACTCGGGGTGGTGGGTTTCCGAGTTTGGGCCTCAAAACTCGGCATGGATGGTTTCCAGGTTTGGGCCTCAAAACCTGGGCGCGCGGGTTTCTGAGTTTGGGCCACAAAACTCAGCCGAAGGACAGGTTTCCCGGTTTTAGCCTCAAAACCGGGGGGAGGTCCAGGTTTTTCGGTTTCAGCCTCAAAACCAGGGGGAGGTCCGCAAAAAGGACGGTCGACGCATGGCGGCGTGGAGAGGCTGGCGCGATGGCGCAGCTATCCACGAGGAAGGCGCGGCGGTCGACAGGGCGGCACGTGGCGGCATCCTGAGGCTTGCGTCGAGGCGAAGCTAAGGGTGAGGAAGGCGCGTGGCCGTCGGATCGGCAATCAGCAGAGTTAGACCGGGATACCCCTAGGGTTGGCCGCTTCGCTCTTGTATCTAGGGGTAGAAGGGGACTATTGTACTTAGGCTATAAATAAGAGAGGCGCCCCTCCTCTCTTCGCATCCTGGCAATTATTTGTTCCTGAGCTCTCTCTCTAGCCCCCACTTAGGTTCTAATCATACCTCGCTGCCTGTGATCCGCAGAGACGGGAATCATACCTCTGTGTATTTGGATCTTTTGAGGAAACGAGACCGTAATCTCGTTGTCTCCTCGTGTGGAGGAGTTTCGGCTCGAATTGAATCGATTCTCGTTTTGTGTTCTTCGCGTTTTCGTTTTTCCCCTTCCGGAGATTTGCCTCGTTCTCCCTCTCCGAGAGGTGGTTTTTGATTTCGCTTGAACCAACTTGTTCTAGATTGTGAGGCGCCTCTATTCACCGAAGGAATTCATCCCTAACCTCACGAGCTAGCAGATCGGTCGGTTTTCGAGTTTGGAACGAGTTCTTTCTCCCTTGGCCGATCTTCTTCGATTTTCTTTGATTCTACAATCCATAGTTAGGTTTGAGCCATAATATTTTAGAGATAGCTCACGAACTTGGTTGTGAACTCCTCTACAAAGTTTCAGATTTTTCGGAGTTGATTTGGTCGAGTTTTGGCTTCGAATTCGGAGTTTTCAGAAACTTCAGCGTGCCACCCGGACATGTCCGGTAGGCCACCCGGACATGTCCGGTAGGAAGACTTTGGAATTTTGAGCTGAAATTTTGTGGAGATCTTCCCTTAGGTGTCTACTTGCTACTGTTAAAGTTTCACAATTTTTAGACATTGTTTCATAGGGTTTTGGAATTTTCTCCCAAAACTGCTCTGGGCAGTGCAACCCGGACATGTCCGGTGGGCACCTCGGACATGTCCGGTAGGAACACTTTGGAGTTTTGAGCTGAAATTTTTTGGAGACCTTCCTGGTGGTGTCTAGTACCTAGGGTTCAAATTTCATAATTTTTGGATACCATTTGATACACCTTTTGGTTTTTCTCCTAGGATTGGTCACTGCAGATTTGCATTTGCTCCGAGGCTCTTTTGCACTTGAGTAGTGTCCCTCTGTGCTTCTTGAAAGCATCCACCCTACATCTAGGGTCGTGGACACTACCAAGTCCTTGACTTGATTTTGGGGTGACTCTCTGGGACAAGGGCCATCGATTTCTCGAGAAGAAATTTGAGGCTCCCATTCACCCCCCCTCTAGTCGCCGATTCGGTCCTTCAATTGGTATCGAAGCCGGTTAAGGATCTTCTCTACCTTAATCGGTTTCGGATCCTAAGGGCGATATGGATCGAGGGAACGGCAAGGCTCCCTACTTCGATGGAACGAACTATCCCTATTGGAAGATTCGGATGCATGCCTATCTTAGCAGCATCAGTTCTTCTGTTTGGGAGATATGCGAGAATATCGATTACGTGGTCCTTGCGGCTCGAGTTGGTCAGCACCAAATTGACCAACATGAGGCCAACTCTAAGGCCCGTAATGCGCTTTTGGCCAACATCTCTCTTCCTGAGTTCGAGCGTGTTTCTGAGCTTCAAACTGCTCGAGAGATCTGGGTGAAGCTTCAGAGCTATCACGAGGGGACTGCTCAGGTCAAGACCAGACTCTTCGAGACATACAAGCGGGAATACGAGAACTTTGTTCAGTTGGAGGGAGAGACGATTGACGCTATGTTCGCTCGTTTCCAAACGATTGTGAACAAGATGCGTGCCAATCGGGCCAACCTACCCTATGACGATCATGAGAGGGCTCTCAAGTTGCTATACGCCCTGGATCGGAGGGTATGGGAGGTGAATGTGTCGACCATCATTGAGTCTCCTGCTTATGACACCCTCACCGTGGATGAGCTATTCAGCAAGCTCAAGTCCACTGAGATCGATCACTTGACTCAGGCCAAGCTGAAGAACCCATCTTCTCATTCCATGGTTTTGGTCTCAGGCAAGGGTGGATCGACTCTTTTCGCTGACACTTCACCACCTCTCTTTGCTTTGTCTTCTTTGCTTTCAGTGACAGAGGAGCAGGTGGAGGCATTGGACGATGACGAGCTCGCCCTCATCATCAACCGGTTCTCGCGGTTTCATAACAACCGCCTGAATCGCCGGCGTGGTGGCGCACATGAGGGCTGCTACGGGTGTGGAGATCCCGATCACTTCATCGCGAGCTGCCCAAAGCGCGACAAAAGCTTCCCCGGCAAGAACCGCAACTCCAGGCGCAAGCCCAAGCCGGAGAACAAGGCCAGGAAGAAGAAGAAGGGCAACTACCGTCGAGAGGACATGGAGAGGGCTTTCGACGCCGGTCGGCGTGCCTTCATCGCCTCCATCAGCGACGGTGAGAAGAGCTCCGACGGCGACTCCAGCGATGACGGGTCCAAGCACATGACGGAAGAATGCTTCAACGGACTCTGCTTCTTCGGCAACTCCTCCAAGGGCTTTTGCACCATGGCCTTGGACGAAGAGGACCGCAAGTGCCAGGACAAGGACGCCGGCACCGATGACGACGACGACGACGCTTCCGAGGTATCATCCTCTTCTCTTGTCGATTTTCTTACCGGTGATCACGATTCTCTTGTCGACATAGTTCTCGGTCAGGACAAGCAACTCAAGCGAGCTATCCGAGATCGCAACGAGTTTAAGGCTAAGATGAATGAGGCGCTTAAGGAGCTAGAGTTTGCTAGGTCCGAGGTGAAGGTGACCGATGAGGAGGAGTGTGAAGAGTGCACGATGCATATGACAAACTTTGCCACCCTGCAAACCAAGTATGCCTCTTTGATTGAGGTGTATGATGAGCTGAAGAGTAGGCTAGACTTGGTGGGTGGCTGCAAAGAGTGTCCCTCCTTGAAGAAGGAGTTGGAGGAAGTGAAGGCGAGGCCTTCTTTGCTGGGTGCGTGCAAGTCCTGTCTGGGCTTGCGAACTGAGTTGGCAGAAGTTAGTGCCCAGCTTGCTGAAGCCATGAAGGCCAGCTCAGTTAGCACCTTGTCCGCTTCGTGTGAGCGATGCGCGGTGATGGAGCTTGAGATTGCCAACTGTCGGCATGACAGGATGGAAACCGAGGAGGAAAACACATACCTTCGGTCCATCCTGAGTTGGGTGTCATGCAGTGAGCCGCAGTTGAGCATGATGATCAGTCAGTTCAAGAGGGGAACTGATTGCTCGGGAGTAGGCTTTGCTTCAGGTGGGAAGGGCGCTAGCATCTTTGGCAAGATCGGTGAGTTTAGTGGAGTGAACCCTAGTGAGAAGCCATCCGTTATCCCTAAGCTTACCACCTGAGCCTCCCAAGTCTATCACCAAGGATGGTATCCTTGATGAACCTCCCAAGGCTCCACCTCGCAAGCAAGTGTGGGTACCTAAACCTAATCATCTTAGGAACACACTTGACACCCTTCCTGATGTCTCTAGTGATCCCCTTTCGAGAGGCAAGTAGCCAGCCAGAGTGAACAACCCTCGCAACCATAGGAACCAACAACCCAAGAGAGTGGTGAGGTTCGAGTGCGAGTATTGTCACTGTGAGGGTCACCTAGCTGAGTTTTGCTTTCGGAGGAAGAGAGATGCTAGGAAGGAGTTGGAGCTGAACAACCAGGCCAGGCACCACCCTCTCCATGGTGTGCAAGGTCGGGGAGTTCAGAGGCAGGGCGCTAGACCTGGAGGTGCACCCCCTCAGGTGGCTAGGCCCCAGGCAACTAGACCACGGGGTGGTGGTCGTGCCCATCGCGGTTCCAGTCGTCCTCAATACGATCGTGAGCCGAGTGTAAGTTGCTTTGCTACACAGTCCCATAGCGGACCACCTTTTCAGCATGGTGGTGATCGCTTTGCTCAAATGGGACATATAGGTGAGTTTGGAGGTTTTCCGTTCCATAGCGGACCACCCTTTCAGTTTGGTGGTGATCGCTATCCACCCATGGGACGAGGACAGTTTGGTGTTGCCTCTAACACTTTTTCTGGGCCTATGACACAGCACTGGTATCCTTCTCAGTATACTAACCCCAGTGTTGTGCCATATGGTCATTTCCTGCCTTTGTATTGACACAGGAACTTCGGTTGGAGAACATGTGGCTCATGGATTCCGGGTGTTCATGCCACATGATCGGAAAGAAAGAATGGTTCTCCAGCCTAGACCCCGTGGTGCACAAGGAGTACATCACTTTCGGGGATAATATGCGGATACATGGGTTTATGCCGAGTCTCTGAGTGATGAGTGATTGTCAACTGGGACGATGCGCATGTTCTTTGGCTTGTGTTGTGCAGGTGTCGAGCAAGGATACAGTGATCAGAGGCAAGGTGAAGGTCAAGTAGAGACGTGCCGTGCCGATGGACCGAGAGTGGCGAAGGGCGGACGTGAGGCTTGGATTGAGGGACCGGTGGCCCGAGGATCAGCTGTGGTGGCTGGCAGCCTGGGACAGCGACGAGCGAAGACTTGCGGTCATGTGTTGCCTGAGTCGTGGACTTGGGGACACGTGTCGGTGGACGGGGAGCACGGGCGGTGCATCCCATCTACGGCGTCGGTTTGGTGGTAGAGCCAGGGAAAAACTATCGGGTGGACGGTTTCCAGGTTTGGGCCTCAAAACCTGAGTGCTGAGGGTTTCTGAGTTTGGCCACAAAACTCGGGCTGAGGACGGTTTCCAGGTTTGGGCCTCAAAACCTGGGCGCTGCGAGTTTGCTGAGTTTGGGCCTCAAAACTCAGATGCTGGTAGGCTAGTTTCCCGGTTTGGGCCTCAAAACCGAGGGGCTGGCTGTGAAGGCTGGTTTCCCGGTTTGGGCGTCAAAACCGGGGGTGCGACGTCCAGGAAAAGGACGCGGAGCGGTGGCGGCACGTGGCGGCAATCGGAAGGTTGCGTCGAGGCAATGCTACGAGTTGTGCGGGCGTGGCTGTCGAATCTACCTACCACCGAGTTGGTCCAGAATAACCTTAGGGTTTAGCTAGTTCGCTCTGTAAGTAGAGAGGGGTAGAATAGGAATAGAGTAGGAATTAGAAATTAGGATAAGTAGAGGGAGACACCCTCCTCCCTTCCTATCTCTCAGTCATTTTGCTCTTTGCTTCTAGGGTTTCCTGCTCTCCCAATCCCCTGCTGTAGGTAGCTGAGATCCGCAGAGAACCATACCTCTGTGTACTGGAGATTTTGAGGAAGTGAGGCCGTAACCTCACTGTTGTAGCATGTGGTAGCCACACGGTTGCAGATCGATGTGTTGATTCGCGTTTTGTTCGTGTTCTTCGCGTTCTTCGTTTCTCCGTGATTTTCCCGTCACTCGATCTCCCTCTCTCATGCGTCTTTGCGAAATCCATTTGAATCAACTTGTTCGTATTTGAAAGGAGATCACTTCCACCGAAGGAATTTATCTAACTCCTTACGAACAAGTAGATCGGGTTGATTTCGTTTTCGTGGCGCTTCTCGGTTCATCCTCCTCCCCTTTTGATTTCCCGGTGTTTGAGTCAATTTGAGCGGATGATTTCTTGGGGATAGTCTCCTAACTACTCCGTGATCATCCTCTCCAAGTTTGGGAACTTGGGATTTTGGTTTGAATCGATTTGGAGAAGATTTGGGTGAAGGGCGATCGAAATTGCCCTCACTGGGTGTTGGCGGATAGTCCGCCACCCTAGGCGCGGACAGTCCGCGCGTCGGGGACGAGCCAAACCAGTGGCTGTGTTCTTCGGCTGTCTTGTCTCTGTTTGACCGGCGGACAGTCCGCCGTGGTGATCCGCGGACAGTCCGGGATCACTTAGGGAGGTTTCAGAACCTTTGCGTTTTTGGGAGTTTTGCCGGCGGACAGTCCGGCAGTACCGCGGACAGTCCGGGACTCCAGGTCCGGACAGTCCGGGAATTGCCTGAAGCTTCCGGTTTTGTGCGTTTGCTCTCCCGGCTTCCTCGCTTGGTTTCCGGACTTCCCGTTTGGCCTTGTAGTTGACCAAGGAACCCCTCTAGGTATCTTTGCTACTTGTTAGCATAGGTATTTGGAGATTTCTCGACGTAGCCGTCTATCTACGTTCGGGACATGGTTTTTGAGGTTCAAACTTGATCTGTTGTTTTGCCGTTTGGTTTGCTATCGCTTTGTGGTGCCTCGCTGTGATCCTAGGGATCATCCACCCTCTTCCAAGGGTCGTGGGCATCACGGTTTCCATCGTAGCTTTTGGGGGTTGAGTTTGGGACATTTGGCCAAAGTTTCGAGAGAAATTTTTGAGCTCCCATTCACCCCCCCCCCTCTGGTCGCCTTGTTAGTGCTTTCTCGGTCCTTCAATTGGTATCAGAGCGGGTTAAGGATCTTCTACCTTAGCTGGTTCCAGATCCACAGAAGGCGACATGGATTGCGGCGTGGGCAAACCGCCGTTTTTTGATGGGATGAACTATGCATATTGGAAGATACGCATGTCGTCCTATCTGCAGAGTTTGGGTGCTTCCATTTGGTATATTTGCAACTCTGCCGATTACGTTGTCTTGGCTGCTCGTGTCTCTCAGCTTCAGATTGATGAGCACGATGCTAATAGCCAAGCACGTAATGCTCTTTTCTCATGTTTGAGCATGAGTGAGTTTGATCGTGTTTCTCACCTCGCTACGGCTCGGGAAATTTGGGCTACCCTCATGCGCTTTCATGAGGGAACCTCTCAAGTCAAAACCCGACTCTACGAGTCGTTCAAGCGAGAGTATGAGAACTTTCGACATATGCCTGGCGAGAGCATAGAAAGTTTATTCGCTCGCTTTCAGGTGATTGTCAATAGGATGAGGGCTAACAAGGAGCTGTTGCCTTTCGACGATCATGAGAGGGCTTTGAAGCTTTTGCATACTCTTGATCGGTCGGTGTGGGATTCCAAAGTTCAGGCAATCATCGAATCACCTAACTATGAGACCCTCACGTGCGACGAGCTCTTCAGTAAGCTCAAGTCCAGTGAGATCGATGCCATGGCAAGGGCTTCTTATGAAAATCCTTCTGGCCCGTCGATGGCTTTGCTTTCTGGCTCTTCTGCTAACCCCTCTGGAGGCTTTGCTTTGCACTCTCTTCTTTCTGTCACAGAGGAGCAGTTGGAGTCTTTGGGAGACGATGAGTTGGCTTTGCTTGCCAACTGGTTCTCATGGTTTCACAACAACCGCATGAACCGTCGCCGTGGAGGAGGACGCTCGGGATGCTACGAGTGTGGCGACCCCGACCACTTCATCGCCAACTGTCCCAAGAAGAACAAGCATTCTGGGAAGGGCGATCATGGGCACAAGTACGACTCCGGCAAGCGCAAGGAGAAGTACGTCCCCGCGAAGCACAAGCGGAAGGGCGGCTTCAACAAGGAGTACATCAAGACCAAGTACTTGGAGAAGGCCCAAGCTGAGCAGCGTGCGTTCTTCGCCACGCTCAGCGACGTCGACGACTCGGACGATGACTCCGCTTCTTCAAGCGACGACGAGTCCGAGAAGAAGAACAGGATCGAGGACAAGCTCAATGGTCTCTGCTTCTTCGCCGACGATGACGGCTTCTGCACCATGGCTCTTGGTGATGAGGTCGGAGGCGACACTCCTCGGAACAACGACGACGACGACGACACCTCCCAGGTATCTCTGACCCACGACGAGCTTTCCGCTGAGGTCGAGAAACTCATTGCCGCGCTTCTTAGTCAAGATAAGCTGCTTAGGCGTGCCGCTAGAGAGCGCAAGGAGTTTAGGCAGAAGTGGGAGGATACGGTGAAGGAACTTGATTCTGTCAAGTCCACCATGGTTGTTACCGATGAGGAGGAGTGTGAGATGTGCACCACGCACATGACTGACCTTCTCACTTTGAGAAGCAAGTATGTTGTATTGGTAGGAGAGGTGGATGAGCTGAAGGCTAGACCCTTGCTGTTGGGTGCGTGCAAGACTTGTCCTATCTTGCAAACCGAGTTGGCAGAGAAGAATGCCAAGATTGAATCTCTTGAGAAGGCCAGCTCGGGTAGCACTTGTGTGACTAGGTGCGCTTTGTGTGAGGGTTTGGAGATGGAGATTGCAAATGTGAAGCATGACAAGATGCAAACCGAGGAGGAAAACACATACCTTTGGACCATTTTGTCATGGGTGTCTTGTGGTGAACCGCAGCTCGGGATGATGATCTCCCAATTCAAGCGAGCTGCTGGAGGTCCTGGTGTAGGTTTTGCTCCGGGTGTTGATCTTTCTGCTTTTGGGAAGATTGGAGAGTCGAGTGGTCTGAACCCGAGTGAGAAGCCCAACTCCACCACTACTCCCAAACTTACCAAGCTTCCACCCAAAGAGCCTCTCAAGCCTAACACCAAGGACGGAGTGTTTGAAGAACCTCCGAGAGCTCTCCCAAGAACCAAGTGTGGCATCCCAAACCCAATCACTTGAAGAACAAGCTTGATACGATGCCACCTATCCAGGAGGAGTGTTTGCCACATAAGGGCAAAGTGATCCAGACCCACAACCGTGTGTACCAACAACCCCCTTTGAGAGCGGTGAGGTACCATTGTGAGCATTGTGGGAGAGATGGACACTTGAGCGAGTTCTGCTTTCGGCGCAAGAGAGAGGCGCGCCGTGCTAGGGAGATGAACAACCTAGACATGTACCATCCTCTCCATGATGTACATGCGCCAAATGTTCAGAGACGTGCTGCTAGGCCCAGAGGTCCAGAACCTCAAGTTCCCAGGCCTAGACAGAAGAGAGCTCCGAGGAGAGATGCTAGGCCTAGAGGTGCAGTGCCTCAAGTTCCTAGGCCTAGGCCTCATAGAGAGCGTGCCCGGAGGGAGCCTGCTGTTGTAGGCTATGGACCCCGTGGCGGTGGCTTTGTAGTTGAGCGTTTTCCCCCACCGCGTTTCGATTATCGTGATGGACGCTCCTCCCTTAGCGGACCACGTTCTTCTAAGCGTGGTGATCGCTTCCTTTGTAGGTGTGCTAGGAATGGTTTTTTCGGTAACCGTTCTTTTGAGTAGCCGACCCAACACTGGTATTCCCCTTACTTCACTAACCCTAGTGTTGGCCCGTATGCTCACCCTATGCCTTTTTATTGATGTAGGTAAAACGATTGTAGAACATTTGGTTGGTGGATTCTGGGTGTTCGAGGCACATGACTGGAAACGCCAAGTGGTTCTCCAGTCTTAGTCCGGTCGCCGGAAAGGAGTATATCACCTTCGGCGACAACAGCAAAGGTAAGGTGCTGTCTCGTGGGTCTGTGCGAGTTAATGAGCACTTCGTGTTGCGCGATGTTGCTCTTGTTTCTAACTTGCATTTTAACCTTCTTTCTGTTTCGCAACTTTTCGATGATGACTATGAGATTCGTTTTAAACCGAATCTTAGTCGTATTTTGGACCCTCAGGGCAATCTTGTTTGTGTGATTTCGCCCTTTGGGAAAGTCTTTCGTGCAGATTTCTCAGAGTCTTTTGGCATTTCTCGTTGTCTTGTGGCTGGACCTTCTTCTTCTGATCTTTGGAAGTGGCATAGGAGACTAGGACATTTGAGCTTCGACTTGCTTGCAAGACTTAGTTCACTTGGTCTAATCCGAGGATTGCCCAAGTTATCCATGGAGAAGGATCTTGTTTGCCATTATTGTAGACATGGGAAGATGGTTGCCGCTCCCCACCATCCAGTGACTCAGGTCATGACTAAGCACCCTGGAGAGCTTTTGCACATGGACCTTGTTGGTCCGGCTCGGGTGAGCTCGGTTGGGGGGAAGTGGTATGTGCTTGTTGTTGTTGATGACTTTTCGAGATATTCGTGGGTCTTCTATTTAGCTGAGAAGACCGAGACTTTCTCCTTTGCTCGCAATCTGATTTTGCATCTTCAGAACGAGTTCCCTTTGAACTCGATGTGAGCTATTAGGAGTGATAATGGTTCCGAATTCAAGAATTCGGATTTTGAGAAGTTTTGTAACTCTTTGGGTCTAGAGCATCAGTTTTCTTCCCCCTACACACCCCCTCAGAATGGTGTTGTAGAGAGGAAGAATCGGACCCTTGTAGAGATGGCCAGGACGATGCTCGATGAGCATAGGACTCCTAGGCGATATTGGGCCGAAGCTATGAGCACTGCATGCTACATTTCCAATCGCATTTTTCTTCGAGCTTTCTTGAAAAATACCTCTTATGAGTTGTGTTTTGGAAAGCTCCCCAAAGTGAGTTATTTTAGAGTTTTCGATTGCAATTGTTTTATACTCAAAAAGGGCAATTTGGACAAGTTTGAGTCTCGCTCTTCTGACGGTGTGTTTTTGGGTTATGGCACTCATACTCGAGCTTATCGTGTACTTAACCTTGACACTAACCGAGTCATGGAGACATCCGATGTCACCTTCGATGAGACCATGGTTTGTCCTTCTTCTCGCTTTGAGCGTGCAGGTGATCACGAGGTTGGCGAGCCTCTTTTCGATGATGAAGAAGAAGGTGCTGATGGGATAGATGACCCAACACCTCCTCCACCTGCTGTGCCGCAAAGAGCGGCTTCTACTATGACTCACGGCCCCGACACCTCTTCTTCCTGGGGGCCGTGGGATGCGCCACCCTGAGCGGTACGCTTTGTACCCGGGGAGGCACCAGCTGCTGCTGAGGGGGAGATCACTTCGCTGAGGGAGGCGCCACGACACATTCAGCGCCAGCACCCGCCTCGGCAGATGATCGGCAGCATCGACGAACGCGTCACCCGGTCAAGGCAAATCTCTCACTTTGCTCATTCTGCATTTGTTGCTGATTTTGAACCTCGGGATGTTGGACACGCTTTGACGGATCCGGATTGGGTCAATGCCATGCATGAGGAGCTTGAGAACTTTGAGAGAAATCGGGTTTGGGTTCTAGTGTCTCCACCTTCTGAGGGTCATCCAATTGGGACAAAATGAGTTTCCAAAAACAAACAGGGAGAAGATGGCCATGTTGTGAGAAACAAGGCCAGACTCGTAGCCCAGGGATATAGTCAGAAGGAGGGGATAGACTATGAGGAGACTTTTGCTCCTATAGCACGTTTGGAGGCTATTAGGATACTCTTGGCTTTTGCCGCATCCAAAGGTTTCAAACTTTTTCAAATGGATGTCAAGAGTGCCTTCTTAAACGGCTACATAGAAGAGGAGGTATATGTTAGACAACCCCCCAGTTTTGAAAATCCCAAGTTTCCAAACCATGTCTTTAAACTCCACAAAGCTTTGTATGGTTTGAAACAAGCCCCTAGAGCCTGGTATGATAGGTTGAAAACCTTTTTGCTTGCTAAGGGTTTTAAAATGGGATGTGTAGATAAAACGCTCTTTCTCCTCAAGCAAGGCACTGATACTCTCTTGGTCCAAATTTACGTGGATGATATCATTTTCGGTGGTTCTTCTCACGCTTTGGTTGCCAAGTTTGCAGACACTATGAGCAGGGAGTTCGAGATGAGCATGATGGGCAAGTTGACGTTTTTCCTCGGGTTGCAAATCAAGCAATCCCGGGAAGGGACGTTCGTGCACCAGGGCAAGTACACCCGGGACATTCTGAAGAAATTCGGCATGGGTGAGGCCAAGCCTCTTCCAACACCCATGGCGACCACGACGGCCCTGGATGTGGACAAGGAGGGAGAAGCAGTGGATCAGAAGGAGTACCGGAGTATGATCGGATCGCTGCTATACCTGATGGTGACACGCCCGGACATCCAGTTCGCGGTGTGTCTATGCGCGCGATTTCAGTTGTCGTCGCGCACTTCTCACCGTCAGGCGATCAAGCGCATAATGAGGTATTTATCCTTCACTCCAGAATTTGGGATTTGGTATTCTGCTTCCTCCACCCTCTCGCTTTGCGGTTATTCTGATGCCGATTTTGCTTGTTGCCGTATTGACCGAAAGTCCACTTCTGGGACTTGCCAGTTTATTGGTTCTTCTCTTGTTTCGTGGTCTTCTCGCAAGCAGTCTAGTGTCGCCCAGTCTACCACAGAGGCTGAGTATGTTGCTGCGGCTAGCTGCTGTTCCCAGTTACTCTGGATGATGGCCACTTTGCGTGATTTTGGTCTGAGCTTTTCTCGTGTTCCATTGCATTGTGACAGCACGAGTGCGATTAGCGTAGCTAAGAACCCCGTGCTTCACTCGAAGACCAAACACATTGATGTGCGCTTTCATTTTCTGCGAGACCACTATGAGAAGGGTGATATCGACCTTCGCCATGTCGATACTCATCATCAGTTGGCTGATATTTTCACCAAGCCTTTGGACCAATCATCTTTTAATCGGTTGAGAGGTGAGCTTGGTGTGTGTTCCCCCTTTTAGATGGAGGAAACATTTTTGACTCTTGTATGATACACTGACTTTGTGTTTTTTAGTTGTTTTTGCTTCTTTTTGGTTTCTTCATGCATCTTTGCATTTCAGTATACGCTTTTACATTCTGAGCTTCATGAATATAGTCTGAAGAGTGTAACTATGCTCGGTGTAGTCTTTGTTCTGATGCTTTATGTAGATGCTGTAGCTTATGCTCTTTCTGATCACTGATACATACTGTGAGCTGAGCTATTTTTGAATGGTGAAATTTGATAATGAACTTAAAACTTGAAAATGTTCACCATCGAGATATGCAACTAGCATGTGTAGGATGTGTCGAAGTCACTTATGCTTTTTGTGTATGCTAGGTTGCTATGTCTCTAGTGTTGAGTCATTCACTTGCTTGGTATGTCATATTCTGTTTAAAATCTGAACCAAGTTAAGTGAATTGAAAAGATCGAGATGGGTTTGCTTGTTAACACCTCACAGTTTCGAGACTGTTTCTCATTGCACTTTGAGTTAAACTTGAGCTGTGTAGTGTATGACCGAAACTGTTGCTTTAAGCTTCTGATTGCTTATGCATAAGCTTTGCACAGTTGGAAAGTTAGGCAATAACAAGCACTCAACCTCTCGCAGTTACATGCTGATTTCTGAACTTGTGCAATTTCACCGCCGCAACTCCGATTAAAATTTGAAATCACAAGTATATGCTTCATTTTTCAATTGGTATCAGCATGATGATTGAACTGTGCTAGGGGTAGTTCACCTTGTATACATGTTTAGCACTTGTTTGACTTCCTGTCTATACATGTCTGTGCTATTTTGATGGTGAATACCTTTTCGGCTAAAAGCTGCTCTTTGTGCTCTCATTTCAGGCTTAGTGATCAGTTTGAGCCTTTGCTAGCATTCTGTGCATTTTCTGAGTCATCGGATCAGAACTCTGTAGAGCATCTTTGCACTCCTTTGAGTATACTCCTGAAGCTCCTAACTTGCATTTTTGACACATATGCATTTTGGAAGGGGGAGAACTTCTCTTGTTGGTAGGAGAACTTCTCTGGTTTGCACTTTTGGTGGTGCAGTTTCTGAGGAGGAGCATTGTTTTCTTGATAAGTGCATTTTCAACTAAGGGGGAGAAATTGCAAATCATTACCCTCCGTTTGAACTAAGGGGGAGCTTTCCTGGTTGTTTGCACTATTCGAGGGGGAGTTTTTGCTGCTTCCTGTTGGCCGTAAGGCAGTGGTATCGAGCCTTCTTTGCTAGTTGTGTTGAGCCTCAGTGCCTCTATCTTGAGGGACTAGCATTTTGCTTCGTTTTCTTAATTGGTATTTGCTAGCGGTGTTGAGCCTGTTCTACCTTTTCTTGAGGGCTAGCTTTGCTTTGCTTGGTTGCGTCGAGCCGTTGCCCATGTCTTTGGGAACCAAGTTGTTTTGCTCTTTCCACTTGACCTTCTTCACCTTTGCTATGCTTTTGGGTCATTTGGTTGAGTTCTCTCTTCTTCTCCTTCTTCCTTCTTCTGCTTCCATTATGATTTGTGTTGGTAGTTGGCAATGCACTCATCAAGGGGGAGATTGCAGATACATGGGTGTATGCCGAGTCTCTGAGTGATGAGTGATTGTCAACTGGGATGATGCGCATGTTCTTTGGCTTGTGTTGTGCAGGTGTCGAGCAAGGATACAGTGATCAGAGGCAAGGTGAAGGTCAAGTAGAGACGTGCCGTGCCGATGGACCGAGAGTGGCGAAGGGCGGACGTGAGGCTTGGACTGAGGGACCGGTGGCCCGAGGATCAGCTGTGGTGGCTGGCAGCATGGGACAGCGACGAGCGAAGACTTGCGGTCATGTGTTGCCTGAGTCGTGGACTTGGGGACACGTGTCGGTGGACAGGGTGCACGGGCGGTGCATCCCATCTACGGCGTCGGTTTGGTTGTAGAGCTAGGGAAAAACCATCGGATGGACGGTTTCCAGGTTTGGGCCTCAAAACCTGGGTGCTGAGGGTTTCCGAGTTTGGCACAAAACTCGGGCTGAGGACGGTTTCCAGGTTTGGGCCTCAAAACCTGGGCGCTGCGGGTTTGCTGAGTTTGGGCCTCAAAACTCAGATGCTGGTAGGCTGGTTTCCTGGTTTGGGCATCAAAACCGGGGGTTGGCTGTGAAGGCTGGTTTCCCGGTTTGGGCCTCAAAACCGGTGGTGCGACGTCCAGGAAAAGGACGCGGAGCGGTGGCGGCACGTGGCGGCAATCGGAAGGTTGCGTCGAGGCAACGCTACGAGTTGTGCGGGAGTGGCCGTCGGATCTACCTACCACCGAGTTGGTCCAGAATAACCTTAGGGTTTAGTTGGTTCGCTCTGTAAGTAGAGAGGGGTAGAATAGGAATAGAGTAGGAATTAGAAATTAGGATAAGTAGAGGGAGACACCCTCCTCCCTTCCTATCTCTCAGTCATTTTGCTCTTTGCTTCTAGGGTTTCCTGCTCTCCCAATCCCCTGCTGTAGGTAGCTGAGATCCGCAGAGAACCATACCTCTGTGTACTGGAGATTTTGAGGAAGTGAGGCCGTAACCTCACTGTTGTAGCGTGTGGTAGCCAGACGGTTGCAGATCGATGTGTTGATTCACGTTTTGTTCGTGTTCTTCGCGTTCTTCATTTCTCTGTGATTTTCCCGTCACTCGATCTCCCTCTCTCGTGCGTCTTTGCGAAAGCCGTTTGAATCAACTTGTTCGTATTTGAAAGGAGATCACTTCCACCGAAGGAATTTATCTAACTCCTTACGAACAAGCAGATCGGGTTGATTTCGTTTTTGTGGCGCTTCTCGGTTCATCCTCCTCCCCTTTTGATTTCCCGGTGTTTGAGTCAATTTGAGCGGATGATTTCTTGGGGATAGTCTCCTAACTACTCCGTGATCATCCTCTCCAAGTTTGGGAACTTGGGATTTTGGTTTGAATCGATTTGGAGAAGATTTGGGTGAAGGGCGACCGAAATCGCCCTCACTGGGTGTTGGCGGACAGTGCGCCACCCTAGGCACGGACAGTCCGCGTGTCGGGGACGAGCCAGACCAGTGGCTGTGTTCTTCGGCTGTCTTGTCTCTGTTTGACCGGCGGACAGTCCGTCGTGGTGATCTGCGGACAGTCCGGGATCACTCAAGGAGGTTTCAGAACCTTTGCGTTTTTGGGAGTTTTGCCGGCGGACAGTCCGCCACTCGCTCGCGGACAGTCCGGCAGTACCGTGGACAGTCCGGGACTCCGGGTCCGGATAGTCCGGGAATTGCCTGAAGCTTCCGGTTTTGTGCGTTTGCTCTCCCGGCTTCCTCGCTTGGTTTCCGGACTTTCCGTTTGGCCTTGTAGTTGACCAAGGAACCACTCTAGGTATCTTTGCTACTTGTTAGCATAGGTATTTGGAGATTTCTCGACGTAGCCATCTATCTACGTTCGGGACTTGGTTTTTGAGGGTCAAACTTGATCTGTTGTTTTGCCGTTTGGTTTGCTATCGCTTTGGGGTGCCTCGCTGTGATCCTAGGGATCATCCACCCTCTTCCAAGGGTTGTGGGCATCACAGTTTCCGTCGTAGCTTTTGGGGGTTGAGTTTGGGACATTTGGCCAAAGTTTCGAGAGAAATTTTTGAGCTCCCATTCACCCCCCCCTCTGGTCGCCTTGTTAGTGCTTTCTCGGTCCTTCATAATAGTAGAGGTAAGGTAGTTTCTCATGGAGCTATTCGGCTCAATGAGAACTTCGTTCTCAAGGATGTTGCTTTGGTTTCTAACTTGCATTTTAATTTGCTTTCTGTTTCGGAACTCCTTGAAGACGATTTTGAAGTGCGCTTTAAGAAGGGTTTGAGTCGTGTTTTGGACCCTCGGGGAGATCTTGTTTGTTGGATCGTTCCTTTTGGTCGTGTTTTCAGAGCCAATTTTTCTCGTTCTTTCGGCTCTGCTAGATGTTTGATGGCTGGTCCTTCTTCTGATTTGTGGAAGTGGCATAGGAGACTTGGTCACTTGAGCTTCGACTTGCTTGCAAGACTAAGCTCACTTGGCTTAATCCAAGGATTGCCCAAGCTTAAGTTTCAGAAGGACCTTGTATGCCATCCTTGTCGTCACGGGAAGATGGTTGCTGCTTCTCACCCACCTGTTAATCAGGTGATGACAAAGCAACTCGGTGAGCTTTTACACATGGACACAGTTGGTCCAGCTCGGGTTTGCTTAGCGGGTGGGAAGTGGTACGTTCTAGTGATCGTTGACGATTTTTTGAGGTACTCTTGGGTGTTTTTCATGGAGACTAAGGATGAAGCTTTCTATTTTGCTCGAGATTTGATTTTGAGGTTGAAAACTGAGTTTCCCCCTGATACCATTAGAGCTATTCGTAGCGACAATGGTACTGAGTTTGTTAACTCCCAGTTTACCTCTTTCTGTTCTTCTCATGGAATCGAGCATAAGTTGTCTTCTCCTTATGTCCCCCAGCAGAACGGTGTTGCTGAGCGCAAGAACCGGACCCTTGTTGAGATGGCCAGGACGATGCTTGATGAGCATAGGACTCCTAGGCGTTTTTGGGCCGAAGCGATCAACACCGCCTGCCATGTTTCAAATCGCATCTTTCTTCGAGCTTTCATGAAGAAGAATTCTTATGAGTTGCGTTTTGGACAAGTACCCAAGGTGTCTCATTTTCGGGTGTTTGGGTGCAAGTGCTTTATCCTAAAGCAAGGCAATTTGGATAAATTTGAATCTCGCTCTGCTGATGGGGTGTTTCTTGGTTATGCTTTACATTCGCGTGCTTATCGATTTCTTAACCTTGAGACTAACCGGATAGTAGAGACCTGTGAGGTCACATTCGATGAGACTATGCCTTGTGTTTCTTCTGCTTTTGATGTTACAGGGGAACAGGAGCTGGGAGAGACAATCTTTGTGGAGGAGGAGCAGGAAGATGCCGATTGGGGTGATCCCGAGCCAACTCCACTGGCTGCCCCCGTCGACCCTGCGATGACTACTTCAGCTCGAGGACCCGATCCCAGGACTTCTTCTTCCTGGGGTCCTCTAGAGCCACCTCTCCAGCGAGCACCCACTACACCTAAGGGAGCAACAGCATCTGGCGAGGGGGAGGCTACTTCGGCGAGGCAAGCGCCCCGAAGCGTTCAACAAGCACGCCCCCCGCAGCAGATGATCGGCGACATCGACCAGCGAGTCACACGATCGCGAGCATATCTAATCTCACACTTTGCTCATTCTGCATTTGTTGCTTCTTTTGAGCCCAAAGATGTTGGACACGCTCTTTCTGATCCTAACTGGGTTAATGCCATGCATGAGGAGTTAGAGAACTTTGAGCGAAACGAAGTTTGGACCCTAGTTCCACCTCCACTAGAATGCCATCCTATAGGTACCAAATGGATTTTCAAAAACAAACAGGGTGAGGATGGGATGGTAGTGAGGAACAAGGCTAGGCTAGTAGCCCAGGGCTTTTGCCAGAAAGAGGGGATAGACTATGAGGAAACCTTTGCCCCTATAGCCCGTTTAGAAGCCATTAGGATCCTTCTAGCCTTTGCTGCTTTGAAGGGTTTTAAGCTTTATCAGATGGATGTCAAGAGTGCTTTCTTGAACGGGTATATAGAGGAAGAGGTTTACGTTAGGCAACCCCCGGGTTTTGAGGATCCCAAGTTTCCAAACCATGTCTTTAAACTGTCAAAAGCTTTGTATGGTTTGAAACAAGCCCCGAGAGCTTGGTATGAGCGTCTGAAAACCTTTTTGCTCTCCAAGGGTTTTAAAATGGGACGGGTAGATAAAACTTTGTTTCTCCTCAAGCAAGGCAATGACACTCTGTTAGTTCAGATTTACATGGATGATATCATCTTTGGTGGCTCTTCTCATGCACTTGTTGCCAAGTTTGCAGATACTACGAGTAGGGAGTTTGAGATGAGTATGATGGGTGAGTTGACCTTCTTCCTCGGGTTGCAAATCAAGCAAACCCAAGTCGGGACGTTCGTGCATCAAGGCAAGTACACGAAGGACATCCTGAAGAAGTTCGACATGGGCGAGGCCAAGCCTCTTACAACGCCCATGGCGACGACTGCTGCGATGGACGCGGACCAGGACGGAGAGGTAGTTGACCAGAAGGAGTACAGGAGCATGATCGGCTCGCTCCTGTACCTGACAGTGACGAGGCCGGACATACAGTTTTCTGTGTGTCTGTGCGCTCGCTTTCAGGCGTCCCCTCGGACTTCCCACAAGCAAGCGGTCAAGCGCATCATGAGGTACCTCCGATACACTCCTGAGTTCGGACTTTGGTACTCTTCTTCTTTGACTCTTTCGCTTTGTGGTTACTCTGATGCGGATTTTGCCGGCTGTAGGCTTGAGCGCAAGTCTACTTCTGGGACTTGTCAGTTTCTTGGCTCTTCACTGGTTTCGTGGTCTTCTCGCAAATAGTCGAACGTAGCCCAGTCTACTACGGAAGCTAAGTATGTTGTCGCTGCTTCTTGTGCTTCGCAGCTTTTATGGATGGTTGCTACATTGCGTGATTATGGTCTAGATTTCATTCGGGTCCCTTTGCTTTGCGACAGCACTTCTGCCATTAGTGTAGCAAAGAACCCTGTTCTTCACTCCAAGACCAAACACATCGATGTTCGCTTTCACTTTCTTCGTGATCACTACGAGAAAGGCGACATTGATCTTAGGCATGTAGACACCCATAACCAAGTTGCAGATATTTTCACCAAGCCTTTGGGTCTCTCAACTTTTGCTAGGTTGAGAGGTGAGCTTGGAGTGTGTTTCCCCTTTTAGATGGGGGAAGCATTTTGTTTAATGTACCATAGACTGATTTTTTTTACTCTTTTGTTCTTGAGTTTGTTTTGGACTTGTTTTACTCCGATATTATTTTCTGCATGCATTTCATCATGTATACATCTTGCATTTTCGAGCTTCATGTCTATATTCCTTAGAATGAATTTATGCTCTGAATAGTCTTGCTCCGATGATATATGATAATGCTTGTAGCTTAGGCTCTCTTTGATCATTGATACATGTTGTGAGCTAAGCTATTTTTCAGAATGATGAACATGCTTAATGAACTTAAAACGTGATACATGTTCACCATTGAGATTAGCAACTAGCATGTGTAGAATGTGTTGAGGTTACTTGTGCTATTTCATATATGCTAGGTTGCTATGTCTCTAGTTCTGAGTCTTTCACTTGCTTGGATTGTTCATATTCTGCTTAAAATGAACCAAGTTTTAGTGAATTGAAAAGATCGAGATGGGATTGCTTTATCAGCACATCACAGTATCGAGACTGTTTCTCATTGTACATTGAGTTAAACTTGAGCCGTGTAGTGTAAGACCGAAACCGATGCTTTAAGCTTCTGATTGCATATG
Source organism: Coix lacryma-jobi var. lacryma-jobi (assembly GCA_009763385.1). Taxonomy (NCBI): domain Eukaryota; kingdom Viridiplantae; phylum Streptophyta; class Magnoliopsida; order Poales; family Poaceae; genus Coix; species Coix lacryma-jobi. The sequence continues at coordinate 116,442,509 of CM019824.1, read as the reverse complement.
CATAGGCTTAGCTCGGTTGAAAAGTTAGGCAATGACAAGCTTTCAACCTCTCGCAATCACATGTTGAATTTGAACTTGTGTAATAACCGCTGCAATTTTCTCCGATAAAATCTGAAAACACAAGTCTATGTTTCATTCTATGGCATAATGTTTGAACGTTGCTAGGGGTAGTTCACCTTGTATACATGTTTAGCACTTGTTTGACTTCCTGTCTATACATGTTCAGTGCTATTTTGATGGTGAAACTCCTTTCTGAACGGCTTAAAACTGCTCACTTGGCCTATGCTTTCATATTTCGTATTTGGTGATCAGTTTGAGCCTTTGCTAGCACTTTTGCTTGTTGCTTTGTAGTCGGATCAGCACTCTTTAGAGCATTCTTTTACTCTATCAATTATATACCTGAAGCTGCTAACATGCATTTTTTGACTCATGTGCATTTCTCCGTTTCATTTAAATGAGCTCTTTTCCTTTCTCTTTTGATTGCAAATTGCCCCCAAGGGGGAGAATTTTTCCAAGGGGGAGTGTGTCTTGATGTGGTGACAATTTGTAATTTATGTTTCACTTGCTGAGGGGGAGTTCTTTGAGTAAGGGGGGGCTTTTCTGCTTTGCTCAGAGTCGGTTTTTATTTGGTATCAGATCGTTTCAGCTAGTTGTGTTGAGCCCTTCTGCCTCTTCTTGAGGACTAGCTTGATTCAGTGCTTGAGGGACTAACTGTTTTCACCATGATTCAGTGCTGCCTGATTGGTATCAAGCTTTCAGCTAGTGGTGTTGAGCCCTTCTGCCTCTTCTTGAGGACTAGCTTGTTTCTTGACTTGGTTGCGTCGAGCCGTTGCCCATGTCTTTGGGAACCAAGTCTTATGCTCTGATTTTGATCGAGTTTTGCTCTTTGATGAGTTGTTGCTCTGATCTTTTGCTTGGTTGTGTCGAACCGTTGCCCATGTCTTTGGGGACCAAGCTTTGCTTATCTCAATTTGTTCTTCTTCGGCCTTTTCTCTAGCTTTTGGACATCTCGAGTGAGTTTTCTCCTTCTATCTAATTCTGCTTTCTTTTTCTTTTTGATTTTGGTTACTATGAGTTGACGATGCACTCATCAAGGGGGAGATTGCGAACACAAGGTTGATATGTGCCATTGTGGTTCCCTTCCTGAGTGATGAGTGATCGGTCAACGGGCAACATGTCTCTTTGCTGTGTTGGTGTGCAGGTGCGGAGCTCGGAGACAGTGGTCGAAGGTGAGGTGAAGGTCAAGTAGAGACGTGTCGTGCCGACGGACCGGGAGCGGTGAAGGGCGGACGTGAAGCTTGGACTGACGGACCGGGAGACCTGAGGACCAGCTGTGGTAGCTGGCATGTGGCATCGGCAAGCAAGAACACATGGGGATGTGCGGTGCATCGGCCGAGTCGGGAGGAAGGTGATGGCGTCGTGACACTTGGCGGGAGGCCGAGAAGGAAGGCGAATGCACTGTGCTCGGCATGGTGGCTGGACATGCTCTGACATCGGTGCTGGAACTCGGGGTGTGCGAAACACATCCCGCCTACGGCACGGGTTCGGTAGCTGAGCCTCAAAAAGCTACCCTCGACGGTTTCCGAGTTTGGGCCTCAAAATTCGGGGTGGCGGGTTTCCGAGTTTGGGCCTCAAAACTCGGCATGGACGGTTTCCAGGTTTGGGCCTCAAAACCTGGGCACGCGGGTTTCTCAGTTTGGGCCACATAACTCAGCCGAAGGACAGGTTTCCCGGTTTGAGCCTCAAAATCGGGGGGAGGTCCGCAAAAAGGACGGTCGACGCGTGGCGGCGTGGAGAGGCTGGCGCGGCAGCGCAGCTATCCATGAGGAAGGCGCGACGGTCGACAGGGCGGCACGTGGTGGCATCCTGAGGCTTGCATCGAGGCGAAGCTAAGGGTGAGGAAGGCGCGTGGCCGTCGGATCGGCAATCAGCAGAGTTGGCCGCTTCGCTCTTGTATCTAGGGGTAGAAGGGGACTATTGTACTTAAGCTATAAATAAGAGAGGCGCCCCTCCTCTCTCCGCATCCTGGCAGTGATTTGTTCCTGAGCTCTCTCTCTAGCCCCCACTTAGGTTCTAATCTTACCTGGCTGCCTGTGATCCGCAGAGACAGGAATCATACCTCTGTGTATTTGGATCTTTTGAGGAAACGAGACCGTAATCTCGTTGTCTCCTCATGTGGAGGAGTTTCGGCTGGAATTGAATCGATTCTCGTTTTGTGTTCTTCGCGTTTTCGTTTTTCCCCTTCCGGAGATTTGCCTCGTTCTCCCTCTCTGAGAGGTGGTTTTTGATTTCGCTTGAACCAACTTTTTCTAGATCGTGAGGCGCCTCTTTTCACTGAAGGAATTCATCCCTAACCTCACGAGCTAGCAGATCGGTCGGTTTTCGAGTTTGGATCGAGTTATTTCTCCCTTGGCCGATCTTCTTTGATTTTCTTTGATTCTACAATCCATAGTTAGGTTTGAGCCATAATCTTTTAGAGATAGCTCACTAACTTGGTTGTGAACTCCTCTGCAAAGTTTCAGATTTTTCGGAGTTGATTTGGTCGAGTTTTGGCTTCGAATTCGGAGTTTTCAGAATCTTCAGCGTGCCACCCGGACATGTCCGGTAGGCCACCCGGACATGTCCGGTAAGAAGACTTTGAAATTTTGAGCTGAAATTTTGTGGAGATCTTCCCTTAGTTGTCTACTTGCTACTGTTAAAGTTTCACAATTTTTATACATCGTTTGGTAGGGTTTTGGAATTTGCTCCCAAAACTGCTCTGGGCAGTGCAACCCGGACATGTCCGGTAGGCACCTCGGACATGTCCGGTAGGAACACTTTGGAGTTTTGAGCTGCAATTTTTTGGACACCTTCCTGGGGGTGTCTAGTACCTAGGGTTCAAATTTCACAATTTTTAGACACAGTTTGATACACCTTTTGGTTTTTCTCCTAGGATTGGTCACTGCAGATTTGCATTTGCTCCGAGGCTCTTTTGCACTTGAGTAGTGTCCCGTTGTGCTTCTTGAAAGCATCCACCCTACATCTAGGGTCGTGGACACTACCAAGTCCTTGACTTGCTTTTGGGGTGACTCTCTGGGACAAGGGCCATCGATTTCTCGAGAAGAAATTTGAGGCTCCCATTCACCCCCATGGGGAGGGCTTCTTATGAAAATCCTTCTGGCCCGTCAATGGCTTTGGTTTCTGGCTCTTCTGCTAACCCCTCTGGAGGCTTTGCACTTTCTTCTCTTCTTTCTATCACAAAGGAGCAGCTGGAGTTCATGGGGGATGACGAGTTGGCTTTGCTCGCCAACTGGTTCTCGTGGTTCCACAACAACCGCATGAACCGTCGCCGCGAAGGAGGACGCTCGGGATGTTTCTAGTGCGGCGACTCCAACCACTTCATCGCCAATTGCCCGAAGAAGAACAAGCAGACCTTCGGCAAGGCGGATCATGGGCACAAGTACAACTCCGGCAAGCGCAAGGAGAAGTATGTCCCTGCAAAGCACAAGCGGAAGGGCGGCTTCAACAAGGAGTACATCAAGACGAAGTACTTGGAGAAGGCCCAGGCTAAGCAGCGTGCGTTCTTCGCCACGCTCAGCGACGTCGATGACTCGGATGACGAATCCGCTTCCTCAAGCGACGATGAGTCCGAGAAGGAGAAGAGGATCGAGGACAAGCTGAACGACCTCTGCTTCTTCGCCGACGACGAGGGCTTCTGCACCATGGCCCTCGGCAAGGAGGTCGACGGCGAGCTAGAGGACATCCCTCAGAACGACGACGACGACGATGACACCTCCCAGGTATCTCAGACCCCCGATGAGCTTTCTGCTGAGGTTGAGAAACTTACTGCCGCTCTCCTTAGTCAAGACAAGCTGCTTAGGCGCGCTGCTAGAGAGAGGAAGGAGTTTAGGCAGAAGTGGGAGGATACAGTGAAGGAACTTGAATCTGTCAAGTCCACCGTTGTTGTCACTGAGGAGGAGAAGTGTGAGATGTGCTCAACACACATGACTGATCTTCTCACTTTGAGAAGTAAGTATGTTGTGTTGGTAGGAGAGGTGGATGAGCTGAAGGCTAGATCCTCGCTGTTGGGTGCGTGCACGTCCTGTGCGGGCTTGCAATCCGAGTTGGCAGAGAAGAATGCCAAGATTGTGTCTCTTGAGAAGGCCAGCTCGGATAGCACGTGTGTGACTAGGTGCGTTCTTTGTGAGGGTCTGGAGATGGAGATTGCAAACGTGAAGCATGACAAGATGCAAACCGAGGAGAAAAACACATACCTTCGGACCATCTTGTCATGGGTGTCGAGTGGTGAGCCGCAGCTTGGGATGATGATCTCCCAGTTCAAGCATGCTGCTGGAGGTCCAGGTGTAGGCTTTGCTCAGGGTGTTGAGTGCGCTTCATCTTTTGGCAAGATTGGAGAGTCAAGTGGTCTTAACCCGAGTGAGAAGCCTAACTCCACCACTACTCCCAAGCTTACCAAGATACCACCCAGAGAGCCGCTAAAGCCTAACACCAAGGATGGTGTGTTTGTTGAACCTCCAAGAGCTCCACCCAAGAAACAATCATGGGCTCCAAAACCAAACCACCTCAAGAACAAGCTAGACACCATGCCACCCATTCAAGAGGAGCTTATGCCACAGAAGGGCAAAGTGATCCACACGCACTACCGTGAGTACCAACAACCCCCTATGAGGGTGGTGAGGTACCATTGTGAGCACTGTGGGAGAGATGGTCACTTGAGTGAGTTTTGCTTTTGGTGTAAGAGAGAGGCGCGCCGTGCAAAGGAGATGAACAACCCAGACATGTACCATCCTTTCCATGATGTACATGTGCCAAACGTTCAGAGGCGTGCTGCTAGGCCTAGAGGTCCAAAACCTCAAGTTCCTAGGCCTAGGCCATGAGGAGGTCGTGCCCGGCGGGAGCCTGCAGTTGTGGGCTATGGACCCCGTGGAGGTGGCTTTGCAGTTTAGCTTTTTCCCCCACCGCATTTTGAGTATCGCGATGGACGCTCCTCCCTTAGCGGACCACGTTTTCCTCTGCGTGGTGATCGCTCTTCCCGTAGACGTGCTAGGAATGGTTTTTCTGCTAACCGTTCTTTTGAGCAACCAGCCCAACACTGGTATTCTCCTTACTTCACTAACCCCAGTGTTGGACCGTATGCTCACCCTATGTCTTTTTATTGATATAGGTAAAACGATTGGAGAACGTTTGGTTGGTGGATTCCGGTTGCTCGAGGCACATGACCGGAAACGCCAAGTGGTTCTCCAGTCTTAGTCCGGTCGCCGGAAAGGAATTTATCACCTTCGGCGACAATAGCAAACGTAAGGTGTTGTCTCGTGGGTCCGTGTGAGTTAATGAGCACTTTGTGTTGCGCGATGTTGCTCTTGTTTCTAACTTGCATTTTAACCTTCTTTCTGTTTCGCAACTTTTCGATGATGACTATGAGATTCGTTTTATACCGAATCTCAATCGCATTTTGGATCCTCAGGGCAATCTTGTATGTGTGATTTCGCCCTTTGGAAAAGTCTTTCGTGCGAATTTCTCAAAATCGTTTGGAGTTTCTCGTTGTCTTTTGGCTGGACCTTCCTCCTCTGATCTTTGGAAGTGGCATAGGAGACTAGGTCACCTGAGCTTTGACTTGCTTGCAAGACTTAGCTCACTTGGCTTAATCCGAGGTTTGCCCGAGTTGTCCATGGAGAAGGATCTTGTTTGCCATTCTTGTAGACATGGGAAGATGGTAGCCGCTCCCCACCATCCAGTGACTCAGGTCATGACTAAGCGCCCTGGAGAGCTTTTGCACATGGACCTTGTTGGTCCGGCTCGGGTGAGCTCGGTTGGGAGGGAAGTGGTACGTGCTTGTTGTTGTTGATGATTTTTCGAGATATTCGTGGGTCTTCTTTTTAGCTGAGAAGACCGAGACTCTCCTTTGCTCGCAATCTGATTTTGCGTCTTCAGAATGAGTTCCCTATGAACTCAATGCGAGCAATTCAGAGTGATAATTGTTCTGAATTTAAGAATTCGGATTTTGAGAAGTTTTGTAACTCTTTGGGCTTAGAGCATCAGTTTTCTTCCCCTACACACCGCCACAAAATGGTGTTGTAGAGAGGAAAAATCGGACCCTTGTAGAGATGGCCAGGACGGTGCTCGATGAGCATAGGACTCCTAGGCGATATTGGGCCGAAGCTATGAGCACTGCATGCTATATCTCCAATCGCATTTTTCTCCGAGCTTTCTTGAAAAGACTTCTTATGAGTTGCATTTTGGAAAACTGCCCAACGTGAGTTATTTTAGAGTTTTTGGTTGCCACTGTTTTATACTCAAGAAAGGCAACCTGGACAAATTTGAGTCTCCTTCTTCCGACGGTGTATTTTTGGGTTATGGCACTCACACTCGTGCATATCGTGTACTTAACCTTGATACTAACCGAGTCATAGAGACATCCGATGTCACCTTCGACGAGACCATTGAGAACATATATGATGAATGATTGACATTGATGAGGAAGGTTTGAGGCTTTTCCCGATTGAGTCATTATCTCGCTATGCGCTTATTGTTTATGACTAACCGGTGGCGTTGAGTTGTGGTGTGTTTACCGTGTTGGTGTGCGTGTGCAACATGTGTCTCTTGGCTGTGTTGATGTGCAGGTGTTGAGCTCGGATACAGTGGTCTATGGCGAGGTGAAGGTCAAGTAGAGACGTGTCGTGCCAACGGACCGGGAGCGGTGAAGGATGGGCGTGTCGTGCGGCCGACGTGCCATGCCGATGTACCCAGAGCGGTGAAGGGCGGACGTGAGGCTTGGACTGACGGACTAGAGGGCCAGAAGACCAGCTATGGTAGCTGGCACGTGGCATCTGCGAGCCAGAGCACATGGGGGATGTGCGATGCATCGGCCGAGTCGGGACGAAGACGATGGCGTCGTGGCACTTGGCGGGAGGTCGGACACGGGCTTGCGTGTGGCGCAAGTGCCGTCGGCCGAGTCAAGAAGGAAGGCGAAGGCATTGTGCCCGGCGTGGAGGCTGGACATGCATCGGCATCGGTGCCGGTGGTCGGGGTGTGCGAACCACATCCGTCTACGGCGCGGTTTCGGTAGCTGAGCCTCAAAAAGCTACCCTCGACGGTTTCCAGGTTTGGGCCTCAAAACCTGGGCTGGCCGGTTTCCGAGTTTGGGCGTCAAAACTCGGGATGGACGGTTTCCAAGTTTGGGCCTCAAAACCTGGGCTCGCGGGTTTCCAAGTTTGGGCCTCAAAACTCGGGGTGGACGGTTTCCAGGTTTGGGCCTCAAAACCTGGGCTGGCAGGTTTCCGGGTTTGGGCCTCAAAACCGGGGGAAGGTGCAAAAGGACGGTCGACGCGTGGCGGCACCGAGAGGCTTGCGTTGCAGCGAAGCTATTGGTGAGAAGGCGCGGCGGCCGACGGTGACGGCACGTGGCGGCATCCTGGAGCTTGCGTCGAGGCGAAGCGAAGGATGAGAAGGCGCGTGGCCGTCGGATGAAAACTGCTAGGGTTGGACAGTTTTACCCCTGGGGGGTATTTGGGTTGAGTACTTCATGAGAGGGTGTTTTGGTCTTCGGACGTGCGCCTATATATATGAAGGGGGCTGGTTAGGGCAGCCCATCCTTGGGGAAGTGTCACTCTCATTTTGTTCATTTGAGAGGAGGCTAGGGTTAGAGAGAGGAGTGGCTCTTGTTCTTGAGCTTTTTGCCATCCACGCTTTGTGTTGCGAGGAGTGGCTTGTAACCCTACACAGTGTGCTACACAATTCATCATTCTATAGCAATCCAAGGATCAATTTATTACTCCTCTTGTGTTGGCTAAAATTTGGATAGATTCACGTTTTTGTTCTTCGCGTTCTTCGTTTCCTCCCTTCGATTCTTTCACGAGATTTTCCGTTTGAAGGGATAGATTGAAAATCTGTTTGAACCATCTTGTGTAGCATCGTGAGAGACATCTTTCCACCAAAGGAATTTATCTAATTCCTCACGAGCACATAGATCGGGCGGATTTCATTTTCGATTCTAAACTTTTCCCTTTTGCACGAGATCTGCAATTCATGAATTTCTAGTTGGGTTCAATCCATGATCTCTTAGAGATAGCTCACTAACATAGTTGTGATCATCTGTGCAAAATTTGGTGAAGTTTGGAGTTGATTTGACTGAGTTTCGGGTCGATTTGGTGTTTGAACAATGCTGTTTTCGGGCTGACCGGACGCTGCTACAGTACGACCGGACGCTACAGTAATTTGCACAGTGCGTCCGGTGCTACAGTAACTGCTACAGTAACGACCAGACTCTGCACTGTTTTTTGGCCGGACGCTGCACTGTTACTGTTCATGCGTCCGGTGCTAGAGTAATCTGCTACAGTACAGTAACCGGGACGCTACAACACTGCTGCAGTGCCCCCATTGCTACAGTGACCGGACGCAAACAGTGCACTGACCGGACGCTACAGTGTTGCTATAGTACCAGCGTCCGGTCAGTGTAGTTTTCACGCTGTTTCGTCCGTAGTTTTTGCGTTTGAGCTCCGATTTGAGTTCCGTTTATTGCGTT